>CM054063.1:201358697-201979110 GCA_028641055.1 Alopecurus myosuroides | reverse complement strand
GGGTGGGATGTGTTGTTGCCATTAGGGCAAAAACAACAATGCTTTGTCTAAGAATGATGTTATTGTTTATATTACACACTTTGCTTATTGTGATTATCTGTTGCTTGCAACTTAATACCCAAGGTTTGCTCGAATGATATTCTGAGGGTGGATTATTAGTCATAGATGCATTTGGATGACAGTCTATGTATCCTGTTGTAATACCCGCATGAATCACATAGTACTCATCATGTCATGCATATGTACTACGGTGCAGTCTTTATATCTGCCAATTGCCCAGCTGTAATTTATTTACCCAGCATGTTATCTATCTGTCTTGGAAGAGACACCTCTATTGAACCGTGGACCCCGGTCCATTTTTCCTCATACTGATAATACAACCCCTGCAATCTCTGTTTTCATATTGTTGCTACTGGTTTACTACTGCCATCATTGTTCTCTTTTATCTACGGCAAAAAAAAATATTTTCCACACGGTACGTTTAACCTCTTTGTTTTCAGCAAAACCGGTGAGATTGACAACCTCACTGTTTCGATGGGGAAAAGTGATTTGATTGTGTTGTGTAGGTTCCACGTTGCTTCTGAACCGGTAGTGCGTCCTGATACCTCAGTTGCATCAACCTTCGGAAGTGATTTCTTTCTCCTACTGGTCGATTGAACCTTGGTTTCTTTCTGAGGGAAACTTGCTACTGTGCTCTTTATACCTTCCTCTTGGGGTCTCCCAACGAACGTGTGTTACACGCGCATCACGTACCTAAACCAGTGAGTGATCATACTCCCCTTCTCCTGGACTCTGGGTCTAGTAGTTCCTTGTCATGCAGACTCTTTAGATTTGAAAAATGGTGGTTGGATTACCCTGATTTCTCAGACATGATCCATAGGACCTGGAATACCCCTTGCAACTTCTCCAACCATATTGATAGTTGGCAATTTAAGCTGAGATTGCTAACGAGACATTGCAAAGGATGGAGTATCAATGTTGATGCTGCCAACAAATCTTGAGAGTGAAGGGATTTCCAGAACTATTTATTTGTTGGGTCAAAGAAATACTTGCTTCTGGTTCTTCCTCTGTGCTCCTTAATGGGATTCCTGGCAAGAAATTTATCTGTAAAAGAGGGGTTAGACAGGGAGATCCACTTTCTCCTCTTCTTTTTGTTGAAGGTGTTGATTTACTACAAAGCCTAGTCAATAAGGCCTACAATGATGGTTTGCTATCCTCTCCTATCCCAGATAGAAAAGATTTT
Source organism: Alopecurus myosuroides (assembly GCA_028641055.1). NCBI lineage: Eukaryota > Viridiplantae > Streptophyta > Magnoliopsida > Poales > Poaceae > Alopecurus > Alopecurus myosuroides. The sequence goes on along the minus strand of CM054063.1, from coordinate 201,977,867 downwards.
CCCATTATTCACTATGCTGATGATACCATAGTGGTTCTGCTAGCTTGTAAAAAAGACTTGGCTGTCTTCAAAGATATTTTGCAGACTTATGCTGCCTTCACAGGATTGAAAGTCATTTTTCACAAATCCTATATGATTCCTATCAATCTTGCTTGTGAAGAAACCATTGCTCTGGTTGATTTTTTTCAGTGTCAAACTGGGTCTATGCCTTTCACTTATCTAGGACTGCCCATGGGCACTACTAGACCCACTATTAAAGATTTTTCTCCTCTCATTGATAGAGGTGAAAGAAGGTTATCTGCCACTTCCTCCTTCCTCTCTTATGGTGATAGGTTGGTGCTGGTTAACTCTGTGCTCTCTTCATTACCAACATACTACATGCTTTCTTTGGTTATTCCTGCTGGTGTTATTGAGGTCATTGACAGAGCAAGAAGGCACTGTTTGTGGAGCAAAAGAGGGAAGGCCAATGTTAATTCCCTTGCAGCTTGGCCTATGGCGTGTAAGCCTAAAAAGAAGGGGGGACTTGGGATCCTTAATTTGAAAGTGCAAAATTCTGCTCTGCTGCTAAAACACCTAGATAAATTTTATAACCAGGAAGATTTACCTTGGGTTCAGCTCATTACTGATGCTTACTATCATCAGTCTGTCCCTCATGCTGTGGTTGAGTCAGGTTCCTTTTGGTGGAAAAATATTCTGGCTTTATCTGAGGAATATAGAAAAACCACCACATGCTTTGTGGGGAATGGCTTCACTGTTCTTTTTTGGGAGGATAATTGGCAACCCCAATTGCTTAAGATAACTTTCCCAAGGTTATTCAGTTTTGCTAAAGATAAGCTTCAATCTGTCCATGAGTTCTTCTTGCACACAGATTGTATTCAGATTTTTTTTCTCCCACTGACTACCCAAGCAAATGATGAGTTAATGATGTTGAAAAGTATGATTATCAATTTTAGACTCGAGTCAAGTGAGAAAGATCAGTGGAGAAGATCTATTTCATCTGCTAAATTTTATCCAAGCTCTTATTATAAGCATCATTTTGGTAGTCTTCCTGATGATGTGCTATCCTATGGGATTTGGAAGAGTAAATGACAGTCTAAGCATAAATTCTTTGCCTGGCTTTTGCTGCATGATAGAATTAACACCAGGGATATGTTGATTAGATGACATTGGAATGTTAGTGATTCTTCTGAATGTGTCCTTTGTTCTGCTCATGATTATGAAGACTGGAGGCATCTGTTCTTTAATTGTACCTTCAGTACAAGGATTTGGAATTACCTGCAAATTCCTTGGATTCCAGGTTCTTCAATTTTTACTATTAGGTCTGCCAAGAGGCATTTCTCTAGTCCTTGCTTTGAGGAGATAGTGATCCTGGCCTGCTGGGGCATTTGGAAACAGAGAAATGGTTGGATTTTTAAGAACACCAGACCCAGTTTTAGGGGTTGGAAGGCCCTGTTTATACAGGAAGTCACCCTGCTTAAGTACAGGGTGAAGAGAGAGTTCTCTATTTTTTTGACATCATGGATTGATTCACTCCCTTGAATCCCTTGTAATTAGTGTAAATATTGTAAATAACTTTTTAATCTTTTAATAAATGGGGGGCTGTGGGGGATTCCCCCACAGTATTGGTGTAAAAAGAAAAAATCAAAGCAGGCCTAGTCCAAGAATTTGACATCCTAGACACCTTCTCTGATTCATGTCTCCTCTCTATAGATGAAACCGACTGGCTTAAACAGATTAGGGTTGATCTTGATAAAAAAATTAAAACAGAAGAGACCAAAGCTTGGCCAAGGTCCAGAGATAGATATATTAAGGAAGGGGATAGGAATACTTCTTACTTTCATGCTATTACTAATCAGAGAAGGAGGAAGAAGCAGATTGTTGTCCTAGACAGTCCTTTGGGGCCTATGGAAAGTACCCATGATATGCTTAAGGTGGCCATGGACTTCTATAAAAATCTGTTTTCTGTTGAACCTAAAGCCAACATTTCCCTTGATCCTGACTTTTGGAACCCAGGTGAGTTAGTCTAAGAGGAGGAAAATGACTTCCTACAAAAACCTTTCTCCGTTGAGGAAATCAATGAATCTATCTTTAGCTCTTATGCTAGTGGTGCTCCTAGTCGAGATGGATTCTCTTTCCTCTTCTATTAGAAGTTTTAGGACTTGATTAAAAATGACTTCATGGCCCTGGTCAAAGAATTTGAATTGGGTAGATTGTCTATTGCCAGACTTAATTATGCAATTGTCACCCCGATCCCAAAAGAACCTGATGCCAGGGACTTGAAAAAAATTCAGGCCCATTAGCCTGGGCAATTGTAGCCTGAAAATTATTTCAAAAGTTATTAATAATAGGCTTTCCCTGGTGGGCAGTAGGAAGATTTATTATTGAGAGTGTGGTGTCTGCACATGAATTAATCCATACTGCTCACGCTAGAGGGGATCATGCCTTGATGCTGAAACTAGATTATGAAAAAGCTTGTGATAGAGTTAATTGGGTTTTCCTAGATGGCATGTTCCAATCTAGGGGATTTGTCCCTACTATTAGGGCCTGGATAAAAAATCTCCTTGTTGGTGGATCCCTATGTATAAGGATTAATGGTGAAAACAGTTCCTTCTTTAAAGTGGGTAAGGGTTTAAAGCAAGGGGATCCTAGTTCTCCCATTCTGTTTAATCTTGTTGATGATGTGTTCTCTAAGATGTTGTGTAAGGAAGCTAATTCTGGATTGATCCATGGGTTGCTCCCTCAAGTAGTCCCCGGTGGTGTCATCAGTCTCCAATATGCTGATGACACCATCATGTTTCTTGATGCAAAAGTTGAATATGCTAGAAATCTGAATTGGTTGCTTGCCTGTTTTGAAAACATGTCAGGAATGAAGATTAACTACCATAAAATTGACTTAATGGGAATCAATGTGGGCTTGGAAGATATGAATGTTTTTGCTCAGGTCTTCTGATGCAAAATCTCTAAGTTTCCTTGTAAATATCTAGGGCCCCCTCTACACTTTTCTAAGCTCGGGAGGGAGGACCTTCAACCTGTTATTGATAAAACTTTTAAGAGGTTTGTTGGATGGAGAGGGAAGATTTTGAATTATCAGAGCAGGCTTGTCTTGTTAAAAGCATGTATTGCTAGCATCCCCCTTTATTTATCATTTCTCATCAAGTTCCCTAAATGAGCTACTGCTGGCATTAATTCTCAAATGGCTCACTTCTTGTGGAGTGACCTAGAAGGGAACATGAAATACCACTTGGCTAATTGGGACATGTGACCCTGAAGAAGGAATTTGGAGGTCTGGGTATTCAAAATCTAGGAGATTTTAATCTCTACCTTTTGGCCTCTTGGATAAATAGGTATCATAAGGATGATAATAAAATTTGGAAAGAAAATTGTAGATTTTATATATAATCCTTACACAAACATTTTATCTTATGTTCCCACTATGTGTTCTCCCTTTTGGGAAGGGGTAATGAGGGCTGCTAGAGCTGCTAAGTTTGGGTTTAAATGGAAAGTTGGGAATGGCAGGAAGGTGAATTTTTGGAGTGATGTCTGGATAGGTAACTGCAGTTTCGTTGTGTGTTATTGGAACCTTTTTAAATATTCGAATGAACAAGATATTTCAGTTGCCCAAGCCTATCAGGGAGGAGAACTTAGGCTCACCTTCAGGAGAAATGTTTCTCGGGAGGTGTGGCATCTGTGGGAGGAATTGTGTCATCTTGTGAGTACAATTACCTTAACAGAGGAGGTAGATCGCCCCATTTGGATGTTTGAACCATCTGAGGAGTACAATGTTACATCTTTCTATGCTATTGTTAATAATTGTGGGATTGTCCCAGTCCACACCCCTGCTGTTTGGAGTGTGAAGGTTCCCCCCAGGTTGCACATTTTCCTTTGGCTCCTTGCCAACAATAGGTTACTTACTAGAGACAACCTGGCTAAAGATAGGTTTGTCCCTAATGAATATTGCTTTTTTTTTTTGCTCTGACGCTGAAACAAGCCATCATCTCTTTTTTGATTGTTTTGTGGCCAAGCTGGTTTGGGAGGTTGTCTCAGAGTTGCCAGGACTGGCACTAGGATACAACTTTGAATCTATTGCTAGATGGTGGATTAGCGGGAAAAAAAGAACTATTTTATCAATGTTGTACGCACTGCTGCATTATTGTCCTTGTGGAAACTTCGCAACGATATTTTCTTTCAGGGAAAATGTTGGCCAGTGTTCAGGACATCTGGCGAAGGATGGTCCAAGAACTTATGCAATGGAAGGTCCTGGCAAACGACAACGTCTCGAGTTTGCTGGACCAGAACATACTAAAGCTGAACAAGCTGCAAGGAGAGATTTTGCGGATCGCCTAGCGTTGATTTTGTGCTCTTGGAGGAGTTCAGAAGCCATCCCCAGCCCAGAAGATGCCCAGGAGGAGACCTGTCAGAAGCTGCTGGCCAAGTTCTTGGCGAAGCATTGATTTCCTTCCGAGTTCTAGTTGTCTAGTGTTTCCTTCTGTTTCTGTGATCTTCGTTTTGTGACAGACTTCTCGCTCTCCCTCTTGGTAGGTTGTGGTTGCCGTCTAGCTCTCACTTACGGTGGAGCTCGAGTGCTGTAAAACTGGTGTTAAAACTTGCTCGTTTTGATTTCAATGAAATCGAGGGAGCGCCTTCTTAGTCTAAAAAAAATAAAAAAAATAGCAGTGAAGCCTAATAAAATCTTATTGCGTATTTTGAACCCTTCGAACATGCGTGCAAATATATACGGAAATACATAGAGTAGAATGGTATTGTTTTCGCTAAAAGAAACAACCTGCGAACCACTTGGTGGAAGTCATCAAGATATGTTCCCAACTGTCAGCAAGTTGCATTTAGGCAGAGAGCGGTAGCGACAGGCATCATCATTAACTCCAATATGTGTAAGAGTAATAACGATGAACGAACCGAAAGGTGAAGTCCAAAGTCATCTTTCAAGGTAGTGAAAGCTACTCTGTTTTACTGTTTTGCTCCATATTGAAAAGTGAACCATTATGATTTGGGCACTAACTTGCAAAGTGAGCTGAAAATGTAAAAAAAAAAAAAAAGGAACTAGCTACTACTCATGTGAAAGCATGGTATTTTTACTTTGAAGGTGATGCCTAACCTCTTTAAACCCCAGCCCTCTTTCAATCAACTTCGTGTCAACCTCATTCAGAGAAAATGTCATGCATTGATCCTTTCGCTGTGGCACCTAACTATAGCAACTAGCACTAAGTTGCAGAATCATTGAAGGTGTGTGCATCTACAAGTTATCTGCGAAAATAAAGCTAACAGATGTGAACTTAATTATACTATCTTTCCCAAAACGGCCCTGACTAGCTAGTAGATTATCTTGACTTACAGAAACAAAGCAATCCCTGCACTTTTCTTACAGAAGAGACCAATTAATAATTAGATTATTGGTCTAAGATTTCCCAATTTCAGTAGGAGTTGAAGCTACAGCCAGTTAACAAACATCAACGTCTCTGTCGATTCTGAAGAGCTGCTTGTCAACAGTGGCGGCAGTCAAATTCTCGTGACCCATGTGATCGAACAGCATTAACCTTACTAAGAATAAATCCTCTGGATCCAGAAGAGGTATATCCTATAATGTGGAATGACACAAATTGAACAAACATCTAGCCGGCCAATGGAATTTGGAATATCAGTCAGTGGCTAATCTCCGGCACGACAGAACTCCACTAATCAACTATCAATCAACATATATAAAAGAAATTAACAGACCATATACTAGCAACAGCTAGCTTAGAAGATATGGATTTCATTCGCATCAATGCCCTGAAAAATGCATTGTGCTTATTGACCGATTGGCACTTGACCACTGATGATCAGTGCTAGGCCTAGCAGGGCTGCTGGCTAACATTTCCAAAAAATAATCGAAGCCTCTAATGGCATGAGCATACATAGACACATTTATTTCATGGTGCTGTCAAACTTCACAAGATTCTAGCAAGTGAGCCCTGGGCACGAAAGCTGTCCGGGCAAATCAAGGTGACGGCGTCACATCGGATATATATAAGTAATCTTGTCGCGAGAATGAAACTAGTAGATCGCCTTTTCTGCCTTTGGGAGTTTGGCCCTCCACATAGCAGCATACGTGCATTTAAATTATACTTGCTGAAGATTCCGCATGTTCTCCAAACTTTGCACGCCTAGACGATGGATCGAATATGTCTTTCTTCTTTCCATCACGCACTTGTACGCCGCGTAAACTTAGCGAATAAGGAAGAAGGGGCGCACGCATAATGCATAGGTATACACATGCTGTACCGTGTACAATATAATACTACTAGATGTCAAAAGGATTCACGAGCGGAAACATATACGTGTTGATCGAACGCGCGAGTACCACCAAAGCACTGATTAGCATGCATGAACGTGTAGGCTAGTAGTCCGATACTTCCCCACATCTTCTCCTACAAAAAAGGGCTCCAAGATAGTGTTTTTTTCTTTCTCAGTTCCACAAAAGCTACTTCCAAATTTTGACTACCGATATCCTTACAGATCTTTTGCATCACATATTTGAAAATCGCATGAGATCACATGAGGAATTTATCACAAAAAACGATTTCAGGGCATATTATAATTTTTAGTTGATTTTAATTCTCGAGGCATATGCACCTAGCCCTGTTTTCGATGAATTAATTCTAGCTTCGCATGCATGCACATCCTGATTCACGAGGCAACATGAAGGGGCCGGTAAGCATATACTAACTCCGTTCCATAATATAAGCCGTTTTGCCAACTACATAGAAGATCACTGCAGCGGCATGTTTGGCACGCACATGATATAATCTGGCACATGACACAACCAATAATTGGCGCTCAAAAGAACACTTTTTCTTCCGAAAATGGAAATGAAAAGGGCTTTGAGGCACTAGGTCACGAGGAACCTAACAGCAGCCGGCCACTTTCTTAGGTTTAGCACCCATGAAGCTATAGCTATGTTTTCCCGTAAACATAGGTGCCACCGCGCCAAGTTTCCAACACATCACCTCCCCCACGGAGCCATATATTGGTTGACACCACTCATAAAACTAGATTCAGTTTTTAGAGTTTTCCTTGCCGTTTAAACTTGCTAAAGGGGAATGGGGCAATATGACTGAATGCTTGCAAATCATACGGAGAAATAGTTATTTATAACAGGTTATGTATTCCAACATTCAGAACGTCTAACTGCTCAATTTCTATTGTATAATAATATACTAGAAGGATACCCAACACGTTGCAGTGGGGATCCTTTAGAAACTACATATTGTGTGAATTAAACGGTATAAAAGTTAAGATAAATTATATTGTCTAAAGTAATCATGGTTGATATACTAAATTAATAGACATGAGATGAGTGTGAACAATTGGATTGTTTAAGTAATGAATAGTGTGTAATTTGCATGTACTGATTAATAAATGTTAGTGTAAATGATATGGACAATTGATTGGCTAAGAGAATGGATGATGTGAGTAGATTGCATGTTAAGATAGAAAAACAAATAATACGTGTTAGTGGGGTTTTGGTTTATAAGAGAGATATAGGTAGATACCAATACTAAGATCATAGACGTAGATATAGTAATTTCTAAATTTACTTGGAGATAGACACACCATTTGTACATAAGTAGCACAATCGCAATGCCTTGTCCTTCACTTACAGCCACACGCAAGATCTCAAATTTTACAATGATCTAGCTAGTCAGCGATCCCGGTTATGGTTCTCAGTCTCTATTGACATCTCAAACCGAGCACCATAAGTCCTTCACTACAAAAGCTGATATCGGTAAAGCACAACCGTTAACATCTAAGCATGAAATGATGATGTTTGCTACATGCATTAAATTTATTGATGCACAAGATTGCACTTTATGTCAAAGATGGCTCTTGAAGATTTGGGCTGAAAAGGTGAGGCTTCTACTTTTTAAGAATCCGAGTCAGATTATATAATGTAAGATAGGCAAGAAGAAACCGAACCAGGTGGTCTTCAGATTACACTCGTGAAAGAAAGCAGCACATATGACTTAGGGGATACTCCAATTATATCTCAATGCATATGCCAAAGTATTGCAGCTGCATATAAACTGTTGTAGGCTGCCAATTGTGCTGGGATTTGGCTGCAGCACACGATCAATGTAATTAACCGGGCAAAATGACGGGTCATAGTACAAACATTGCTGAAAAAAAATATTACTCTGTGAAAACATTGTACAGATGCATATATATCTTAAGCCTCTAAGGTAAAAGGAAAATAATAATCATCCTGCTGTTTTTCTTACCAGAATAGAGTAACAATTAATGTAAATGTAACATAAATCATATATAATCTGTCTCGCAAAAGGCAAGTTGAGGCAGCATATACCTCAAAATTCACACAAAATTTAGTGAGTTTTCTAGCAGACCGAGCTGTGAGTGTCAAACATGCAGACTGAGTTTAGAAGTCTTAGTCAATCGTTGGAAGAGAAACCAGATGTGAAATCTGTAGATTCTATCTAAAAATTCAGAGAGTACAACTCCAATGTACAAGTTACACAACTTTAGTGCAAAACTTTTATCATGTAATTAAAATGTAAAACCAACTACTATCTCAGAATCTGCATGCCTGATGTGGTCACACAAGATGTTAGATACACACAGAGAACAGCCCTACAAGGCGCATTCCTGAGAGACAGTCCAAACTGGACACTTACCATCTTACGAGCCAAACATACTAGCAGAGATTCATTCGACTAGATTATTATTACCAGTCCATAGCAAGCCTAGAAAACGCCCATGTTCCTAGGAAAATCTTCTAGAACAACAGCCCTCTGGACAAGTATAGATTGCACACCATCTGCCTTTCTATATGTCGGACCTCATCTGACAACTTAGAGGGAAAATACCAGCGTTGTGGAACATGATCTCACCTATGTCCCTGTCACGGAATGGAGTGAAATACTCAGGCATCTATAACCTCAGCCGGTTCTGAAGGTTCTGGTGCTGCAGAGGGACATGAACTGGCTTTGCTCTCCTTCTTCTTGTTTGTTTTCTTACTGCCTTTCAATTTATTTGTCATGCTATCTGCCTGGGAAACAATCTTTGAAACTGAGAATCCTGCTTCCTCAAAAATTGATGCCCTCTCATGGACGAGGGAGCTCCTGGGGACAACATCAACACCATCGTATGTCCATAACCCTAACACTGCCTCTCCTTTCAAACCGATTCCATACCAGCCAAGACCTGAAATGGCTATATCGATAGTATTTTTGTCCCAATTATCCCCAGAAACTTTGAACTGTTTCCTCACCCATTTCCCAAGCTCGCTCACCCGTTTCTGGCCAATAGGAGGCTGCAGTTATCACACCAAGCAGCAAGTTATTTTATGATGTACATGAATTAGGATAAACACAATAATTCGGTACGATAAGATGGATACCTGAAGTTGCAAGCCGAAGTGATCTTTCATCATAGAGGCTGCATTTTCGGTCTTCCCCATGTGAAGTGGCAGAAGTGGTGATGCCCATACTGTAACGTAGATTGATCCTACAGTTAAATCTTCAATATCCAATCGGGCCAATCCTCCCATATGTATGGACTGCCCTGCCTGAAAGGGTTGCGAACAAAACAAATTACATATAAGCCAGGATCGCTTTCGCGTAAAACGTCATATGGAAAAACAGCATGGCTAACAGTCCAGTCTAGCATTCTTTTGTCTAGCTATTGCTCCTTAACCACGGCACTGTAAGTCAATTCACGGCGAACCAACCATGATATGAAGAACTGAAACTTAGTCAGTTACATCAGTGTGTCAAATTCAAAATAAATTCACTGTATCATCACACACTTTTGTACTTCATTATCAGAAATACATATTACTTGAAATAACTACCGCCTCCCAATCCTCCCTACCAACCCCTCACATAATCACAAAACTGAAAGCAGATTTGTTATGTGGCAAAGAAATAAAACAATCTAGAGTTGTTCACAAGAAACAATAATGACCAAGAGAACGAGAAATTAATCCGCAATTAACTCCATCGCATCTATCACAAAAGTCATGGATAAATGGTGCATAAAATGAGCAAAATGAGACCTTTAATCTGTATGTTCTGGGCCGCATCTCTTTCCTCACTTGAACAAGCTTCTGTTCCTCAAGAGTAAGTCTCGACGTCAGCTGGTGTCCATGAAGCAAGCCCGGAGTGTCAAACAGCTTTGCCTGAGCACCAAGAACGCCATCCACCCGGATCACCCCAAGGGTTGTTCCCGGAACTGGTGCCTCTGTCAAGGTCTTCCCGCCCTCTGCCCCAGAGCACCGAGCAATGGCATTGAGCAGGGTCGACTTGCCCACATTCCGTGCTCCAACAGCCCAGACCTTGCCGCGTGACCCGGCAAGCTCACGCACGTGGTTGAGCAGGTCGCGCACACCCCACCCTCTGGCCGCGCTGACAAGGTGAACGCCAGCAAGTTGAAGGTCGGCGCCAGCACCGGCTCGAGCGCGGCTCTGCGCCCACGCGTGCACGTCGTCGGGGGACAGCGACGGCGTCGGGAGCAAGTCGAGCTTGGTGACCACGAGCACTGCGCGGGGGAGGTTAGCCGGCGCACCATGCTTCCAGTCGGCCTGATGGGCCTCGCTGGTGACGGCGACCAGGCGCGCAACGGCGCGCGGGAAGGAGCCGTCGAAGTCGGACGCGTCCGCGAGAAGCAGCACGAGCGACCTGGCCCCTGACGGCGACGCGAGGCGCGGGCCCACGGCGGCAACGAAGTCGAAGTCCGGGAGCAGGACCTCGGCATCGGGGCGCTTGACGTGGCCGTAGTGGCGCAGCGAGTGGCACCGAGCGCACACCACGACCTTGCTCTTCTTCTCAGCCTCTGTCCCCGCCGCCGCCGCGTCGACCTCCCGCGTGATCTCTTGGACCTCCCGGAGTTGCCCGTTCTTCAGAGAGGCCGAGATGCCGTGTCGTCCGCGGTGACCGGCACGAGGCGCGCGCGGTAGTCGGGGGACTTCGGGGATGGGAGGTTGAAGAAGCCCGGGAGCGCCGGGTCGGCAGACTGCATGGCGATGCCGCAGCCCGGGCACTTTTCATTTGCGCTAACGGCTGGGAGGGTAGAAGACACCACAGCCGGAGGTGGAGACGCCGCTGGGGGCGGGGACGAGAGGTGGCGGCGCAGCAAAGGGAAGGGTTTAGGGATTTGGGGGATTAGGCTGTGAGGTGTGGGAGGAGGATGAACAGGCAAGCATACAGGGCTTGCGCGGAGGAGGCAGCGGAGGGCAGGGTGGAGGCTTCGAGCGCGGGAGAGCATCCTGCCGTGTCGCCGCGCCGCCGCCAATTCGTGACCGGCGGTGGGTGTTGGATGTTTTAGCGAGGGGAAGGAAAAGGAGTTGGGCTTCCGGCCTTGTTAAGAAGCATATGGCCGTGAATGGGCCAGATACACCGAAAGGGCCTTATAATTTCACCCGGCTCTGCAAAACGAAGCCCACACGCAGCGAACATTCTCTCTGGTCTCTGCTCCACCGCCGTCAGGCAGCCCTTTCTCGCCCCCAACCCCAACTCCGGCGCATAGGGTTCCCCCCTAGCTCTTTTCTGGCGGTAGTGTGTTACAGAGAGGAGTTTGGTGGCGATGGCGTTGACCAACTTGATCCTGACGGTGGTGGGGGTGGGCGCGGCGGTGATGCTGCTGCGCAAAGACGTGAAGCAGTCGTCCGCCGTCTTCCGCCGCAACATCCGCCACATCAAGACCTGGCTCGAGGAGGAGTCCGCTGCCACCACGTACGCTCTTCACCTACCCCTTCTTTTGCTTGCAGTCTATTGGTATTGTTTAGTGAATTACGGTCGAATTGGAGGGATCGGATTAGATCTTATTGTCAATCAGGTTGCACTGCAATTCGGGATTGTTTCTTAGCATCCGTTCTAGGTCAGCATTGTTGTATGTGAACGATTGAGACATCATAGAGCCTACATGTTCTTAAATGAAGTAATCTTGAGGTTGTTCCTGCTGCACAACAAGAGATGTGGTGCCTATAAGTTGTAGGTGTACATTCATGTCCCCCATTTCTCTCCTGGTATAAATCATTTATCTATGTTTCTCTAGTGCAGGAATTATCACCTATGATCCTCTAGTGGCTGGAATTGATTAGTTGTTACTTTCTAGTGCTGGATTTCTCATTCCATGCTTGATTCATCAACAAAGGATAAAACCTTTAGTTTTGTTTCTACCTGCTCTGACATTCCTTCTACTTTGTGGATAACCAAGATTGTGCACATATAGGTTGGCACTACACCTTTACTCCTCTTCGTCCAACATAAAAATGTTGAGAATAATGTTGAAACATCAAAAGTAATTTTGCACCTCTGAATAGCATACTATTCATTAACGGTACTGCACCAATTTGTTATTTACGTGCACCACAGATATGATCATTTTGTACCAAACTTTTGAAGTTTACATGTATATCATGATGAACATAATTGACTTGTGTCAGTCAAAATACATAACTTTCATGAGCGCGTGCAGAGTAGACGATGTAGTTAGCCCACACAGCCCATTTAATTTTGGAAATTACTCCTTTTGTTGAGTTAATGTTTGCTGCTATGAATGATATTGCAAGGTTTACTTCCAGATTTTAGACTTCTGCTTTTTTAGTTCTAAACTTGATATTCTATTATCTCGGCTAGCAATTAGTTCTCACTTCATCACAGTGATCCTCATTCAATTCATGATAGCCCATTTATACAACAACCAAGCCTTTCAGTCCCAAACAAGTTGGGGTAGGCTAGAATTGAAACCCAAAAGATCTCGAAGCCAAGTCTAAACTTGATAGCCCATTTGTGCTGAAATATAATTGGGTGGGGTTAAAATCGAGGTCATGCTTGTAACGAAATGCACCTCCAGAGTTAGATGCTACCCGGGTTTCTGTTATCGATTCCTCTCTCAAGAAACTAAATTTACTACACTTGTGGTAAATTATATGAACTTTAGGTTAGGACTGGCAAAACTGGTCATAAATTATTACACATGCTAGGCTATCCATCTCTACTGTTGCATACCTAAAATGATGGGGCTATTGCCTTTTAGCAATGCCAAAGAGAGTCAGCCTGTCCCTAATTCCATCCCTTGGTTCCTCAATTCTTTTTTTGTTTGTTGCCCTTTTTCTATGTTGTTTCATGCCTGGCAACAACAACAACCAAGCCTTTCAGTCCCAAACAAGTTGGGGTAGGCTAGAGTTGAAACCCATAAGATCCCGAAGCCAAGTCATGGTTCTGGAACGTGGATAGCTAACTTCCACTCGCCCCTGTCCATGGCTAAATCTTTGTCGATATTCCAAACCTTAAGATCTCTCTTAACGGACTCCTCCCATGTCAAGTTTGGTCTACCACGACCCCTCTTAACATTCTCAGCATGCTTTATCCGTCCACTATGCACTGGCGCTTCCAGAGGCCTCCGTTGAATATGTCCAAACCATCTTAGATGGTGTTGGACAAGCTTCTCTTCAATCGATGCTACCCCAACTCTTCGGGTATATCGTCATTCCGGACCCGGTCCTTTCTCGTGTGGCCACATATCCATCTCAACATGTGCATCTCTGCTACACCTAACTGTTGGATATGTCGTCTCATGGTTGGCCAACATTCCGCACCATCCAACATCGCAGGTCGGATAGCTGTCCTATAAAACATGCCATTTAGCTTTTGTGGCACTCTCCTATCACAGAGGACGCCAGAAGGTTGGCGCCACTTCATCCAACCATTCTTGATTCGGTGGCCCACATCTTCATCGATATCACCATCCTTCTGCAGCATAGACCCCAAATAACGAAACATGTCTCTCTCCGGTACCACCTGCCCATCAAGGCTAAACTCTCCCTCCTGGTGCCTAGTAGCACTGAAACCTGCACATCATGCCCTGGCAACGGAAAGAAAATAAATGTGACAACTCACTGTATCCTTATGAGGTAAATCACCTTTTGAGCATACAACGCACACACAGTACATACCAAAACTCATGAGCACGAAGGAAAGTTCAGGTTCCATTTATTTCTCACATCATACTAACTTGCAAGTTTAGCTCCACATGCTAGACTAGCCCAGCCTGCTAGACAAACATCAAAGGAATCGCTTCATTTTATTCAAGTCAAAAGCAAAAACCCGTAGCCCCAACACTCTGGCCTAGATGTTTTCTACAACTCCCTTCGTCTCCCCATCCAACTCATTTTCCTCACACCCCGCACATATCAGAGGGATTAGTAGTCAATAAATATGTTGAGAAATTTGAGGAACAGTTTGCACTGTGTGGGCATGAGGTGCTCCATGTCGTCGAAAGGCTACTTATAGCCAGGATAGGTAGATGAGGGTGAAACACTTGTATATGTTAGCGACGAAATAAGCTAGGTGGATTAGATCGGCATGCCCCATTACCCTACGGTCATGGGCAATTAATCGGTCCACTATAAGCCGTATAATAATTTCTTCTATTTCCAAAGAGAGACAAGGATTCTAAGAGTCTTCTATCACAGCTTCAGTATACTCACTACTACGCTTTTCTCTCAGATCTGTGAAATGTGTGAGGAAAGTGAGCTGGATGGGGAGACAGAGGGAAGCAAACAATTAAATACATATGCCAGTATGTTGGGGCTACAGGTTTTTGGTTTTTGACTAGAATAAAATCAAGCAATGCATTCGATGCTTGTCTAGCAGGCTGGGCTACTCTACTAGCTGTGCTGCTAAACTTGAAGCTGTGATATAAGATAGTAATGGAGGCTGAATTTTCCTTTGTTCTCGTGAGTTTTATATATGCTACCTTGTGCCTTGTATGCTTATGAGGTGACTTACCTAATAGGAATACGACGAGCTGTTAGCCTGTTACGTTTATTCTTCATTCCCTATCCGGGGCGTGGTAGTTTAAAGTGGTACAATTTCTGATAAGAAGGCTTAAACATGGAAATCCGTATTTGCTTAAATGAGAACTTGGTAGGAAATGCTCTTGCTAATTTTTCTTGCTTTTGGAATTCGATTCACCAATGATGTAATTAGCCTTAATTCACTAATTGAGAAAGAAACAGTTACTGTGATTTCCTATTCCAGGATTACATTAGCAGCACTTGCAGGCTTTCACCTCCTCCATTTTTTTTTTCTGCAGATCTGCTGAACGATCCGTGCCAAAGGAGATAGAGTCCCAGGCTGCCAAGAAAGATGCTGCACCCAAAGTGGACAAGGATTAAATGATTTTACGCGCCATTTTGTCCAAATCGACTGCGGGTTAGGATTCGAAGAAAAGTACTTGTACAAAAAAGGTTAAGTAGGATCTTCAATCTGGAGGTATTGGTCTTAAATAATGGGGGATGCGTATGGCTACATGTCGGTTCTATCTGTTTTGGGGATAGATTTGAAGATTGGAGTGCATAATTTACATCTCTCCGGTGTTAATACTTTTCTGAGCTGAGATTAGTCAATCACTAAGTGATCATCCATTAAATCATGTTTTGCCACATTCTCCCCACGTTACTTTCAGCAATTCAGTGACATTTCTGACGTGTTTGTAGCATAAACATGTTTGAGAGCTATATCTTCGAAACAAATTCCGACCTTGATAGAGGTTTGCGGATATCAGAAAGGCTGAAATACACATATCTTGTGCCCATTTGGTTTGTGATTTAGGTGCTCCCAGCCACTAAATGCAGTGCTTACAAGCAAGCCAAAATAAAAGAAAAAGATACTAACTACTGCATTTGCCTGAGTACAAGCAATCTACGCAAACCTACATAACATGTAAACATTCGACCCACGGAATGCCTATGTCAAAATCAGCATCAGTTTTCTTCGCCGGGACCTGAAGTGAATATGTCCGAAAGGCAATAATAATATGGTCATTATTTTATTCCATGTTTTTGATAAATATTTATTTCTCATGCTAGGATTTTATTAACCGGAAACATTGGTACATGTGTGTTTAATAAATAAACAAGAGTTCCTACTAATGTCCCTCGTTTAACTAGCTTGTTGATTAACCGATGATTATGGTTTCCTTATCATGAACATTGGATGTTGTAACGGGATCATGTCATTGGGACAATGATGTGATGAACATAGACCCAAATTAAGTATAACAATACGATCAAGTTATTAAGTTTATATTGTTATATCTTACATACGAAGTGATCCTATTCCTTAGACCATAAGATCATGTCAATAACTAATACCGGAAGGGTGCTTTGATGACATCGAACGTCACACCATAACAGAGTAACTATAAAGGTGACGTTGCGTATTCGGAAAGTGTTAGTTGGGGCTCATGGATCAAGAGTGGGAATTTTCCATCCAAATGACGGAGAGATATACTCTGGGCGCTCTCGGTGATATCACATCGACACCGCTTGCAAGCACATGACTAGGTCACTAGGATGTCCAATTACGAAACGAGTAAAAGAGTACTTGTCGGTAACGAGATCGAACTACGTATGACTGATACCAATGATCGGGTCTCGGACAAGTAAGATATCGCGAGACAAAGAGAATTGGTTACGACGTTGATGGTTCACACGATCACAAGATCCATCATTGAATATATAGGAGTCATTACGGACCTCAAGGTCTCGTTGTTGATTATTGATCGGAGGGCAATCTCGATCATGTCTATATTATTCGCGAACCGTAGGGTATACCTGGCCATGTGAAGCCCGGCCCAAAATTCCCGGGCCTAGGCCCGATGGACTTTTTGCGGGTCAGACCCAGGGCTCAGTTTTGAGCCCGAATGTACTGTCAGGCCGGCCTGGGCCTTGTTTTTTGGCGTTTCAACAAAGAGGTCCGGCCCGAGGCCCGAAAGGTCAACATTTTTCCCACCCACGGGTCGGGCTTGGGCCTGAAAACTAGGCACGCCGGTGGGGCTGGACGTGGCATGGGCCTTGGGTTTCTGCCGCGGGCTTTTTAAGGCCCGGCCCGAGTTATGGACAGGTATGTCGTATGGTGACACACTTAAAGTTTGACGACGCATTTGAGAGATACAAAATATTGGAGAAAGTTTTGGACAACACGAAAATTGTTTCGGGTAATATTGAAATAGTTTAAGGTGGTAAATGTTCATGTTTGATTAACAAATAGTTCAGTGGGTAAGTGTTAATGTTTGTTAATAGGATTAAAAAATATTAAAATAAAGAAATAAGATTGTTTTATTTATTTATTCAGTAAAACTCCTGATTTTGAGTCGGAATTGCTGAGAGAATGAGATGATTAATATGGACCGAGCCCACAAAGGAAATGTGTAGGCGGCACCGCAGTGACATGGCTATAAAGGCGGCATATAGGAGCTCCCATCTCCAATGAGGCGATTCCTATTTGACGCTAGTAGCGTAAGATATAGACGCGTACACTCCTGGGACAAGTTCACTAGTTATTTCCGGTTTTGGGAGCCTGAAAGTGCATTCTCAATATCTCGCTGTTTTGTGTGTTTGTTAACAACATGAAGAAGTTACTAACCGTATGTGCTACTTTGTCAAAGGATTTGGTCTTAAATCAGCACGTATACAGTGTCAAAGAAATGGTGAAGAAATCGAAGATCAACGAACTTTTCCGGGCCAGAAAAAGGGTTTGCAAAGTGCAATCCGGATTATTCCGGAGGAGTCCGGAATCCGGATTCAGTCCGGATGAGTCCGACTGCAACGTGTTTTTCTCTGTTGCAATCCGGATTATTCCGGGTGATTCCGGGATCCGGATTCAGTCCGGATGAATCCGACTGCACCGTGATTTTCTCTGTTGCAATCCGGATTCAGTCCGGATGATTCCGACTGCAACGTGAATTTCTCTGTTGCAATCCGGAATCAGTCCGGATGAATCCGGGAATCCGGAAAAATCCGGAGCAATCCGGGCTGGTCGCAGTTTGGGCAGAAAAACGGCTAGTTTGAGTGGGGGCTATAAATAGCCACTCTCTTTCTTCCCCAAGGGTTAGCTCCACCAGCATTGAAGCCTCCATTGATTGAGCTCACCCAACAAGCTAGATCTCCCTCCTCCTCCATCCAAACTTGTTGATTCTTTGAGGATTGAAGGAGGACCACCGGATCTACATCTTCACCAACCGGATTTCCATTTCTCTCTCATTCACTTGAGAGATCTTTGCCTAGGGTTTCCTCATGTGGAGAACCTAGGCTTCTTGTTGCTAGTGGTGATTCAAGAAGAGTTGGGAGCCCCCAATTAAGTTGTGGGTGTGTGCCCCAAGTGTTTGTAAAGGATTCGATCCCCGCCTCAAAGGGGTTCAATAGTGAGAGGTGAACTAGGCCTTTGTGGCGGAAGTTCATCGGAGAATAGGGTGAGGCCTTTGTGGCGTTGAGTAGGCCTTCGTGGCGAGCTCACATCCCTCCAACAAGACGTACTCCCCTAAAAAGGAGGAACTCGGGAATACATCGTGTCTCCGTGTGCTTCCATCGGTTACCTCGTTCCTCACTCTCTACTTACTCGTACTTGTAGCATTTATTGTAGTACTTGTTGTTCTAAGTGTTGTCCTAGTTGCATTAATTGCTTGCCTAGCCATATAGGTAAATTCACCCTTAGTTGCACTATCTAGAGAATTTACCTTTAAGCTAAGCCTAAATCTTGTTAAAAATTAAAATTGGTCGTAGCACCTATTCACCCCCCTCTAGGTGCCCATACTTTACTTTCAGAACCTTCTAGTACCTTTTGGTCATCTTTTTATTTTCTTTATTTACGGTTTTGTTTTTATCATTTTTGCGGTTTTTCTAGTGTTTATTTTTCTTTCTTAAAATTATGAGAAAACTTTCACATTACACATACATTTAAAATTCATGAGCATGTTTAATTTTTTGAAGTTCAAGGCATTTTGAATTCATGAACATTTTTTAATTTATGAACTTTTATAAACTTGAGACATTTTAAATTTGCAAACATTTTTTTAATTCGTGATTTTTGTTGCGATTCAAGACATTTTAAACTCGTCAATATTTTTTCCAAATTTGCAAACATATTTTTCAAACTCCTGAACGTTCATGATTTTTTATAAACTTGAAACATTGAAACAATTTAAATTCGTGAGCATTTTTTTCAAATTCACGATTTAAAAAAAAATCATGAACTTTTTTTACTATTCGAAACATTTTAAATACTGTGATTTTTTTCAAATTTGCGAGCATTTTCTAAATTCATGAATTGTTTTGACATTCGTGGACATTTTTCAAATTCATGAACACGTTTTACATATTTTCCATTTTTTCCCAAAACGAGAAATGTTTTATAATTTCACCAAAAACTTCAAAATTACCCGAGAAAACAAGCTATTTTTTAATTTAAAACCAATATATTAAATAAGCAAGCCGCCTCATTAAAAACCTTCCAGTCCCCTTAGGTACCCTGGTAAGGAAAAGAGTGCGTAAAAAACTTGCTGTCGTCAAACAATAGTTACATTGTTTGCCATAACAGCTCTGATACAATCATGAGGTTCCCCATGCCACACATGATGGTCCTCCTCTCTAAATCTAGCTAATTCATGAGCTTCCATGTTTGCTTCTCTAGGGCAATGAGAAAAAATTACACGTGCAAAATCTCGACACAGAAACGTGCATTCCTCGTAGATAGCTGCAGCCGCTCCCAGCGAGTTTCCTCCATCCTTCATGGTCTCCACAATTTCAGAGTTGTCCGACTCCACAATGAGTTTATTGCACCCAATCTCCCCGGCTAGTAGAAGACCATCGCGCAAAGCACATGCTTTAGCCGTAGTTGCATCTTCAACGTGATTCAAGTTCCATCTCCCTCCCCCCGATGAAGGTTCCACGGTTGTCGCGTATCACAACACCCATACGGTCGGTACCAGAGTTTAGATCAAAGATGGCGTCCACATTTACCTTTACAAATTCCTCTGGTGGTTTTTCCCAACCGTGGCGCTGCATGGGCCGAGCTCCGGCGACTTTGATTCTTTTATAGTTTAAAGAAAGCGTTGTAATAGATTGTGATGGTCGTAAGGGGTCATCAACATATTCACCGTGAGTAGCTTTCCAACGCTCCCACCAGATGTACTAGATATCCACCACTACTAGAACACGAACCAGACCACCAGGAGGGACTCAAGAATTGGAGTCCCCTCGAATTCCACTGTCGCCGCCATATCGATTTTAGTACTCATGCCCAAACCAGACCAAACATCCCTCACTCGAGCACATTTAAACAAAACATGAGAGATACTCTCGCAATCAGTCGAGCATAGCGGGCATTGGCCGGAAGCCGCAGTGTGCCGGTTAGCTAGGACGCCCAAGAAGGGAATGGCGCCCAGCATAGCTCGCCAACTATGGATTTTAATTTTTGTCGGTGCTCGAAGGGTCCAAATCGCCTTCCAAACGGGGTTCGCAGTTGAGGAATTAAAGAGGCTTGTACGACGTAGCTTACGACCATGCTAAAAATCCCACTCCAAATGGTAAGCTGATCTGACTGAGTAAATCTCATTCTTGGTTGCGTTCCAAGATATGAAGTCCTCCATCATTCCAACAGTCAAAGGAATCCGCAGTACTCTTTCCGCATCAGCTGGCCAAAATAATTCTTTAACCATATCCTCATCCCACGCTCAAATGTCATGATTGATTAACTCAGAAACTTTTGAGTAAATAATATTTCCTCTCCTCGTCATAATTCTCTTATTAGGGCTGCTAGGAATCCAGCGGTCAGTCCATATATTTATATTTTTCCCATTGCCCACTCTCTAGATATGACCTCTTTTGAAATTTTGAATCCCCGACCATATACTCTGCAAAGTAAATGAACTTCCCTTCTTCAACTCGCAATGAAGAAGGTACCCCAACATCACTAGTACATAAATGCTTATCTGTGGCGCACCATTTTTCAATTCTGTGGCGCACCTAGGGGCCAGAGGGGTGCGCCACAGAATTCACGCCACAGAATTTTTTTCTGTGGCGCACCGTGGCTGTGCGCCACAGAAATGTCAATTCTGTACCGCACCTCAGCCGTGTGCCACATAAATTTGCAATTCTGTGGCGCACCAAGTGGTGGTGCGCCATAGATTTTTTTTTGAATTTCAAAAAAAATGCCGGCCAGATCTAGATCTGGCCGCCGGAATTTCAGCGAAATTTTGCCGGAGCTCGTCGGATGTCGTTGTGACCGTGGCCTTAGGTGGCTTGGTCGGTGGTGGGTGGAGGATGGGGGTCATCGGAGTTGGTGGAGGATGAGAAACTCGCCGAAGGTGGTCGTGGAGGAGGAGGAGCTCGCCGGAGGTGTTTGGGGGGAGGTCACCGGAGTTGGTGGAGGAGGAGAAGCTCGATGGAGGTGGTGGTGGTGGAGGAGAAGGAGCTCGCCGGAGGTGGTGGTGGAGGAGGAGGAGGAGAGGTGGTGGTGGTGGAGGAGGAGGAGAAGGAGATGTGGTGGTGGTGGTGGTGGAGGAGTAGGAGGAGGAGGAGAGGTGGTGGTGGAGGAGGAGGAGAAGGAGAGGTGGTGGTGGTAGTAGGTGGAGGAGAGAAGTGGAGATGAGAAGTGGAGGAGAAGTGAAATGAGAGAAAGGAGAGAAGGAGAAAGAAGAGGGAGAAAAGAAGGGTTGGTGGGCAGGATTCAAATTTCGAATCTTGCCCAACAATTCTATGGCGCACCAAGAAGGGGTGCGCCACATAATTTTTTTTCCATTTTCTTATTTTCTAGTAAAAAATCTTCAAATGGCCATAACGTTTTTCCTTTTGGAATTTGGCGATTCTAAAAAAAGCTCACAGGCCAAAGGCTAGTGAGGTTGAGTTTACTTTTTCTCTCTAGTTTTTTTTATATCTTGATCATTTTTTTTCGACATCGTATGCAAAATTTATGCCAATTTTACTTTTTTTAACGAACTTTTGCTCAGAAAGTCGAAATTCATATTTCAAAATTTGATAAAAAAGTAGACCTTAAACTCTACGTGCATCTATAAGGGATTTATTTTTTGATACTTTTTAGACCGGCAACTCTTCCGTCAAAAACTAGAAAATATCTGTGACTCCATGTGTGGTTGGTGTGCCACAGAAATGTTGGATTCTGTGACGCACCAATGCCCTTGCGCCATAGAATACCACATTTCTGTGGCGCACCAGATTACGTGCGCCACAGAAATGCTCGCCTGCAATGGCTGAGACGGGCCCCATCCATGTTCTGTGGCGCACCCTTCCCCCGTGCGCCACAGAATCCGACATTTCTGTGGCGCATATTTTGGCGTGCGCCACAAAATTAAATTTCTATGCCGCACCACTCTCTGGTGCGCCACAGAAAACCTTTCATAGAAAGGCAGTTTCCTACTAGTGCAGGTAGTATTTTGCCTTTAAAACTTGTGCACAAATTGAATTCAGTTCTGAAAGTAGCCTCCAACATTTTTTAGATAGCATAGCAGAGTTGAAACTCTCCAAATCTATAAAACCCATACCTCATTTGTCCTTTGGGATGCACATCTTCCACCAAGAAAACCAGTGGATATGTTTCTACACGTCTCTCCACCAGAATTGGGACATTGCTGACATTATCCCTTTGCAAATATGTTTGGGAAGTTTAAAAACCGACATTGCATACACTTGAATAGATTGAATTGCCGCTTTAATAAGAACTTCCTAACCACCAAGAGATAAATTTCTCTACTTCCAACCACTGAGCAACTTGCAAACTCTATCAATGAGATGTTGGAAGCAATCAGTTCTGTCAACTCCCACAATAGGAGGGAGACCTGGGTATTTGTCCGTGATTGACTGAGTCATAATTCCCAAAGTGGCACACACTTCGGCCTTTGTGTACACATTGGTGCTTGGGCTGAAAAAGATGGTCGATTTTGCCACATTCACCATTTGTTCGGAAGCTGAACAGTAATCATCAAGGGCACTCTTTAAGTTCGCAGCATTGGTATTTTCTGCCCTCATAAGAATGAGTGAATCATCTGCAAACAAAAGGTGGGATATTGAAGGCGCCTCCCTACACACCTTCACACCTTGTAAAAATCCCGGTGCTTTTTGATACATCAACAAACTTGTTAGACCCTCTGCACAAATTAAAAATAAATAAGGGGAAAGTGGGTCGCTCTGTCAAAGTACCTGAGTAGGGATAAAATAGTCTGGCAGAGAATTATTCAGACGAACTTGGTATCTCACAGACGACACACAAGCCATAATCAGATCCACCCATACTGCATCAAAACCCAGCTGAATCATAATTGATTTTAGAAAAGGCCACTCCACTCTGTCATATGCCTTGTGCATGTCCAATTTAACTGCACAATTCCCAAAGCTGCCAACTCTCCTATTTTTGGTAGCATGATAGCACTCAAACGCCACAAGGAAGTTGTCAGTGATAAGACGATCGGGCACAAAGGCGCTCTGCATAGGAGATATGATCTCTGGGAGGATCACCTTGAGCCTTGATGCAATCAGCTTTGAAATAACTGTGTACACCACATTGCATAAACTAATCGGTCGAAATTGTGAAATGTGTTCCTGATTTTTTACCTTACGGATCAACACGATTGCCGTATCATTCCAACCGCCGGGAATACTTCTCTGATTAACTGCTAGTAAAACTTCATTCGTAAGATCCTCACCGACAATGCTCCAAAATTTGCTGTAAAACACTGCATGGAAACCATCGGGCCCCGGTGCCTTAAGGTCTCCGATATTCAAAAGAGCTTTTTTAACCATCTCCCGAGAGTACTCGGCTGTCAAAACTTCGTTCATTAGCTGTGTTACCCTAGGCTGAACTTTCTCAATCACTGAAGGATCCTGAGCCTGGACTTCTGGAGTAAAAAGGTTAGTGAAGTATCCCTAAGTCACACTCATCATCTCCTGCTCGTCTTCCACCCAATTGTCCGCGGAATCCTTAATTTTCTTGATCTGATTACCTTTCCGCCTAGCAGAAGCATACCTATGAAAATACGTTGTATTCAGGTCACCTGCTTGTAGCCATTCAATTCTCCCGTGTTGTACCTAGTATAATTCTTCTTTTTCTAACAGCTCTTCTATCTCAATTTGTAAGCTTTTTTGTTTGCACAGGGCGTCGTCATCCAACTGCCCTGACATGATTTCATTAAGTTGTTTCTGTAACTCTCATAGTTTTCGTTCGGGGTCCTTTTATCACATGTTTGTCCAACTTATGAAGAGCCCTATGCACTTCTTTTGTCGCTTTAGCTAGAGAAGAACCGGGCCTAGCCTTAGCTCTCACTCACGCAGCTTCAACAATAGCATCCACCGACTCCTCACAAAGCCACCTGGCCTCAAAGCGACGAGGCCCAGCCCGAACCGTGCGCTGAACCCCGGCATGGTACTCTGAATCCACCACTATCGGTCGATGGTCGGATCTACTGAAATCTTCATGAATGACGCCCAAGTGTGGAAACATCATCGATGACCCATGGTTCTCGGCTGCTCGGTCAAGACGTTCACGAATCCTCCCCCTGCGCCACGTGAAGGTGTCACCGATAAAATCTCGATCATCAAGAAAACAATCAGTTAAAGCATCTCGAAACGCCTGCATGCAGCATTGGGGTCGGACATCACCCTCATCTTTTTCACTCCCTGAGGTAATTTCATTAAAATCGCCTCCTATAAGCCAAGGTAGATTCGATATATGTTTCAGTTCCCGCATGTATTCCCATGACAATTTTTTACGATCAGATGCTGGCTCTCCATCCAAACCAGTGCAATGCCACCTTGACGCTTGGGTCTCATCAATACTAAAGTCAATGTAATTCGAATGAACTTTAGAAGAAGTCACATTCAGGTCATTCTGCCACAACATAAGTAATCCTCTAGCACGTCCCTCACTCTCCACAATCTCCATCATATCAAACTTGAGTCTCCACATCAAACTAGCTACTTTCACTTTATTTAGATGAGCTTCTGAAAGGAACACAATATCTAGTCTAATTCTCTCCAATAGAATTTGGAGATCCCTAACTGTCGAGGCCTTCTTCATACCTCGGCAGTTGTAGAATTGTGTTTTCATTGCGCCCGGACAGGCCTCTCAAAAGAGCCCGCCGATCCTAATGAGGTGGAGTTAGCTCCTTCCTTCTTTGACCTCTTAGATTGATTGAGTTATGTTTACTTCTCCAGCTCTGCAGCTAAAGTACTTGTTGAATCGGTTTGCATATCTGTTGGGGATGAAGTATCCCCCTTTTCCTCTTCTCCTTCCTTTCCCTCTTCTCTTTCTTTCAGAAAAAGCCCTCTCTTTGAGCCTGTTTCTGGTAAAACCTTGTCTGTCATGTTGTAATCTGAAGGCTTAAGAGGGCTAGTGGCGGTATCTTTTAGTAAATCATTGTCCTCTTCTGATTATTATTTAATGGTACAGCGTTAAACCTCTAGCTAGTAGCAAAGTTGCCACGCCCTGGTGGTGCACTCCTCCCGGAACCTGGACCCCTACCTCGGCCACCATAGAAACCTCCTCTATTGCCAGCATAATTTGCGCCCTCTCCAAGTCTCCCATTCTGCCTTTAGCCAGTCGTCCCACTTCAGTTTGTCCAACTCGTGTTCTCCTGATCCACACTTGAGGTGTGTGTGTCCACAAAAACCACATGCATTGCAAAAGCACGAGATTTTCTCGTATTTTAGACAGTATATCTCCCTCTGTCCCCCTCGAGAAATAGAGACAACCCGAGCAAGTTCCTTCCTCAAATCAATTTTTACATGTACTCGAACAAAGTTTCCGGCACCATGGACATTAGTCTCCACCATTATCACTTTGCCTACTTTCTTCTCTGTAAGGTTGGCGATGAGCTTTACATCGCGATATCCCACGGGTAGCTTGTGTATGTGGATCCATACAGCTAGGTGATTTAGGTCAAAACTATCTGGATCAGCAAAGCCATCATAGGGAACGATCACCACCGTGTTCTGTTTTAACAACCAGGGTCCCCATGTTCGACTTTTAACCAATCACCAATGCAGAAACATTGGATGGTGAAAAGATTCGGCTCGAGTGAGATGATTTTAATCTCTTTTGCTGGACTCCATGCATTCAACATGTGTTGCTCGAAGGTTAGCGGGCTAAAACTGTTTGTAGTATGAACTTTGGCTAAAGCCATCCACTTCACGCCCTCCTTCAGTGCTCCATCCATGTTCTCGAACACGAGATCGTCAAAATCATCCTCCTCTATACCCAACTTTTCGAGGAGATCATCAATGGAATCATTTTTTCTGGTCACCACACACCAGCATGACTTGTTGAACTTGATCCTGATCCCGTCACCATTGTTTCCGAGGAACTCGTTGGAAACGCTAGTCGTGGGTCAGTTTTGGGGCGGGGGCAGAGAGAGACCAGAAGAATGATTCATTTGGATCGACGAGCCATTTTGCGAATCAATAGAATGTCTCTCTATCCATATTTTTAGAGATATATTAGGTGTACATATCTTTGTTGTTTAGGATTTGTATTCAATCTCCTACTCTATCTCTACGAGGCTTCTTGCCC
The DNA here is from genome assembly GCA_028641055.1 of Alopecurus myosuroides. NCBI lineage: Eukaryota > Viridiplantae > Streptophyta > Magnoliopsida > Poales > Poaceae > Alopecurus > Alopecurus myosuroides. The sequence goes on along the minus strand of CM054063.1, from coordinate 201,951,492 downwards.
TCCAAGTTTGTACCCCAATATATACTCGCCCATGAGGCTCAATAATACATCCATCATATTCCGCCAATCTCATCCTTCTACATGGAACCAGTCTAAACATGATCTAACCCTAGCCGCAGCCGCTGCTTCCGTCTCGCGCCGCCCCGGAACGTATAACTACGATCGTCGCCGGGGGCCGCGCCGCCTGTACCTAGGGTTCGTCTGCCGGTCCCGTGGATCGGCGGACCTAGAGAGTCTTTCTCTCCAGCAGTCGCTTGGCTGGCGTTTTCTTTCTTGGTTTTCTGATCCAAGATCGGTTTGCGTCGCCCATCGCAACCGTCGATCGTCACACGCCTCTACTCCGACACCGGCGCGACAACCGGCCTCTTCACCGATACGGCGGACTCACACGCCACGTGGCGGCCGTAACGGCCATTGTCCGGGTGGCCTCTTCACCGCCTCGGCGGCTTTGCGCGACGCGGCGACCTGTAACGGCCGCCTTCCACGCGTCTGCCCGCCCGTCACTTTGTGCCAGTTGTCGTCGCCCTGCTCCGATCGGGACTCCTCCACTACCCCGCCATCACCGTGGCTGCCTCACGCACGGAGCTGCCTTGGCCGCTCAAGCACGGCGCTACGTTCGCAGCTCGGCCTCCACCACCCAGCCTCATGTCATCATCTTCATACTGAGCGGCGCATCCTCCACCTCGCGAGCAAGCGGATTGATCACCCGCCCGTCCGCGATCCGTGCCATCCAGGCTGCATGGCCGACCCGTACAGTCATCTGCATGCGCCTCCGCGGGTTCCCGTGAAGACCATCCCCGATTGTGCGTCTACCACCGATCGGGCAAACGGGCTGCCGTTGTGTCGCCCCGTCGGGCCGCAGCATCGTCGCCCCGTGGTTCTCACAGCGGCTGCATCACCCCGCGTGTCGCCGCTGCATCGCCCCTTCGGACCGTAGCGTCGCAGCACGCGTTCCCCGCCACCGCCCCGAGGCCGTCGCCGCAGTTGCCCTGGCGGCACGCTGCCGGTGTGTCGCCCCTTCGGGCTGTAGCGCCGCGGCACAGCCGGTCCACGCCACCGCCCCGAGGTCTTCCCCGTTGTTGCCCCGACACGCGCGCCGCTGTAGCGTCTCTCCTTCGAGCCGTAGCGCCACGACATGCGGTCCACTCCGCCGTCCCCGCGTGTTGACCTCTTCGTGGTATGTGTCCTGCCGCCTCCCTAGGCGCAGGAACGCCACCGTCTGCGCGTGGTCTTTTTCGAGCTGTTGGGTTCTTCTTCGCCTACTGCGAGCATCGCCGCCTCGCTTCTACACGCGACCATTGTGGCCCTTCGTGGGCTACCGCCCCCGCGTCGCTTCTAACGGCAACCAACGTGGCCCCCCACGGTATGCCTCTGGTTCCACCGACTACATCGCCGTGCACCTCTTCGTCTACGTCCAGCACGAGCTCAGCGTCGCCGTCATCTTCCTCGACCACTTCCTCTACCCCGAAAACCGTGGTTGACATCGGCATCTTCTACCCCCACGCCGACTGGCGCCGGAACCGTCATCGAGTCCTTCTCTGCTGTCCATCCGACATGGTGTATAGTTTGTGCTAGTTCTCCTCTACGCATGCCCGGTGCTGGCAACACCCACGCTTGCCTTTGTCCACGACGTGTCCCCGGGGCCGGCAAGCCTGCTGCGACGCCTCGTCAACATGGACTTCGTCCTTCTACGCATGTCCGGTGCTGGAAACACTAACGCGTGCCTTCGTCCACGGCGCGTCCAGAGGCTTGGCAAACCCGGCGCGACGCCTCATCCATACCTTCTTCTTCTCAGTGCACCACTACCTCAACACCACTGCATCCATGTCAAACTTGGCGCATCCTTGCGCCTCACGGTTCTACGGCGACTACCTCGACACCGACTACCCCGACTCGACATCGACCTCGGCGACTCTCGCACGACTACCTCGACCTCGGCACAAAGGGTTATCACCTCGCTTGAGCACTCATCAACTTCATCTACGGTCCAAGCTTTAGCGCCGCGATATCATCCACGGCGCGCTCCTACTGCGGGGGGATGTCACCCATTGGATTTTGCTTCGGTTTCTCTCCACTCAGACCATCCGCGGTGCTTCTTTTGTTCGCGACGCTACCGCTACGACTGCGGGGGGGGGGGGGGGGGGGATGTTAGAGATATATTAGGTGTACATATCTTTGGTAGTTTAGGATTTGTATTCAATCTCCTACTCTATCTCTACGAGGCTTCTTGCCCTCCAAGTTTGTAGCCTAATATATACTCTCCCATGAGGTTCAATAATACATCCATCACATTCCGCCAATCTCATCCTTCTGCACATATCTATTCTATCTTTATATGACGGGCCATAAAAAAAGAAATATTTTTTATGGCATGTGGGATGATCGCGCCTAGTAGCCACGTATCAGCTGCGCTCAATATGCGGGATTTCCGCTGGGTCAGATCTTTCGCTTTGACGAATTTGGACTTAGCGAAAAGGACTCTAAGCCTTCGCGCAAACAAGCAAAGTTAGAAGCAAGATGAGGAAGCGGAGCTATCGTAGAAGCAGTAGCTTCCCCCAACAATATACAATACAATAGTAGAGACCATGAATAAAAAAGACCCTAGTTTAACGAGTTCGGTGCTTTTCCCGGGCCGGAGAAAGGAAACTACTTATTGATTGATCGCCTTTCTTTGATATGTGTTCCATTTAGTACAATACAAACTACAACTAGATCAAAGCGGAAGAGCCACTCACTATAGAAGCTATAACTAGCCTAGCCCTAGCCAATAGTCTAGTTTACTAGTCGGCCAAACCCCCATGCTAACGACATGTTCTTGATATTGATTGAGTTGGAGGGAGTCAGAGACTACCATGGAATCCTTCCATAGTCACCCCGGTGACCTTCGTCACCAAAGCATCACGACTGTTTCCAAGAACCCTCATATAATCTCCGGTGGGGATTAGTCGGAGCACGTAGGAATGCCGACCACTAGATAAGCCGTTGGCGGAGAAAGCTCGAAGATTTTCCCTTCATTCGCTTCGCGGGAGTCGCACACAACACATAACTGGAAGTCAGAGGGCCTGTACTACCTGCCTAACCCTTCGCTCTGGGGGACCGTAGAACGGTAAGCGCCTTCTAGACAACTCGGCAGAAGGGAAGGGGCCTATCTATTTGCATGACCCGTGCGGATTTGACCGCACCTACACCCGGAGCCAATCCCCTAGCGGTCCTGCCACCACGCCGCAGAACAGGAGCTCGTGTGGAACCTTGGATTTCTGGCGTAACAGCGGTGGAGGGTATCAAAATATTGCGGCCACATAACATAAGGTCGTACGCTAAGGTCGGCCAAAATATGGACACCTGAAGGGTCCGTCACGCACAATTCTATCCTATCCGAGCCCGTCATTGCATGCACTTCGGATAGCCATCCGTAGCATCATAAAGAGCACCTCCCTTTCGAGGTACCCAAATGGAACGGTCTTTATTTGTGTTGTTGGTTGGTCTTTCTCAACATGGTCTATAGCACGAAAAACCATTCTTTACAAGAAAGGGCCGCTCACATGAAAGAAAATATAAAATCCATTCTTCATGGTCGGGAGCATTTCTACAAATCCTCCAGGATCACAAGTGGAACGCTAAGCAAGGGTGGGGAGGCTGCGAGCTCCGCGTCGAACAGAAAGAAGCAAGCAGGGGGTGTTGCCGTAGCGCGCCGGAGAGCAAGCGTAGGCAACCAAACTAAATAAGGCTACAAAACTAGCTAGCGTTTTTAAGATGGCTACCTTTTCTAGCGCGCGTACTCTTCTGTGGAGTCGCACGGAACGAGCCTTGTCTTCCCTCCAACGACTAGCTCACTTTTCTTGTTCCGGTCACCCTTCTCTTGTTGTGGAAGGACTTTTGCCTGTGGTGTGGTCCAACCCGTGGGCGGAGTCGCCCTCATCCCCCCATTGCTCAGTGCTCCCTGCAGTTTCGCTGGGCTTTACCCGCATGGGCCGCGGGCTTCTATAAGAAAATGACTCTCTCTTTACAATAAAACCCGAACCGTGCGGAGCCTACCCTTTTTCGTTTTCTGCAGCCACCGGGTGGCCGCAGGGGAAACACAACCCGACCGCCTCTCGGGAAACGGGGGGGGGGGGGGGGGGGGGGGGGTGGGGGATGGGCCTACCTAATGCGAGGGAACAAGTAAGAGGTTCCATATGCCGAGCCGAAGGGCAGAACTTCATTGCGTGATTGTAGTATGTCACCTCGTCTCGTCCTCGCAGCATCGAAGAGTACCTATGCACTATGTTCCGGTTCACTGATAAGGAAGCTAGAGTTGGGATGGGGGTCTACGATGTAATACTATAGTATTGCCTCGGGGAGAAAGATGCGCAACTCAAAATGGAAGCAGGAAGGGTGTTGTCAAAAATGTTGGAGGTTACCAGATTTCTGAGACTACCATCGATCCGACAGAGCGGAACGACCAGAAAAAGAAGTGAAGTTAGAAAAGCCGTATGATAGGTGGTAACTATCTTGTATGGTTCGGGGGGGGGGGGGGGTTAAACGGCGTACTCTGGGGAATATTAGTCTTTATCGAACATAGAGGGAATTGGAGGTAGCATTTTACTTATGTTATTAAGTCATGGACTAGTTTCTCCGGCCCTTTTTCTATGTGTTGATGTTCTATATGACCGACATAAGACTTGCCAGTAGGTCAAAAACTGCCGGCTTAAAGGTACACCACACGATGTTTTTCGTGTAGCTGAATTTGTCTTCTTGAAGGTACACCACAAGTCACAAGATGACGATTGAGCAGCAGTGCAGCACAGGCTAGCGAGCCTAGGAGTAGCTGGGCCAGCCTACCAGGTGTCTCGGCGCGCGAGCGTCGCGCCCGTAGCGGACGCTACAGGCGTCGTATAGGAGCTCTGCTGGAGCTAACCCGTCAGCAGCAGTGCACTTGGTCCGGGAGCGACGTGCGCATCCTATCCTCGGTCCCGGCCCAAAATAAGTAGCACTGGCAGCTGGGTTAATCGCTCGAGAAAATCTCAATTTTGTTTTTTGAATCGCTCGATCGCAAAGGAGAGATCTCTCGTCGCTCGTAGCCCGTCGTCCACGGTTGACGGTCCCCTCCAGTTGTCGGCGAACCGAAATTGAATCAGAATCAATCAGTACTTCCAATCCTTCTCCAGCCCGCCGCACAGGTATCTTTCTCCGTGCAGGACTCATCCAGCCCGCCGATTACACCCATAGATTCCACTCCCGTCGACCTACTGTACTGATCCACTCAATGGGATCCTGGTTTTCTTCCCCTGCTGCTGCTGCTGCCGGCGGCGACGGGAGGAGGCGCCCTGTCTCGCGCATCCCAAGAAGTCGAATCGGTCCAAAGAGATGCTAGCTAGCCTGGGTCCAGAACATTATGGCCCCGTCTTCACAGAAGAGTACCTACCCACCTCCACCTCCACCTCCATCCATCATATATTCTTACTGTATTATTATTAATTCACACAAGAGTATGTGCTTATTTTGTGCCTGTTTCTTCCGTTTGGTGGCAGAGACTTCTACCCCGACTGCATCTGTAGGCTCGCCCGCCGCGCCCTCAAACACTACAACGCCAACAACCAGGTCGGTACAATTCTAGCTTATTAATCTCGTTTGTTCCTCTTGCATTCCATATAATTACTTGCTAGTAGTAGTTAACATTGATAGATTTGGTGCAGGGCGCCGAGTTCAGCTATCCCGCGGAGTTCACTACCGAGATGAAGGTCGCCTGCATCGGTTTTAGGGAACATTTCCTCTGGTACCACCTCCGCTTCTCGGCCCGCCGCAGGGACAGCCAAGAGATGCACCTCTTCTTTGCCGAGCTGTGCTACGATTTACACTCCCCCAAGATCACTGTGAAAACATGCACCATCTTAGAGCATGTCTAACAGACCCCCTAAATGGCCCAAACCCGTATAATAACCGCTGATATACGGGTTTAGGCTCTACCCGGCCATCTAGCAGACCCCGTAAATGGACCACCCCGGACGGTTTTTTACAAGTTTGGGTAGGGGGCGGCCCGTCGACCCCTACATGTGCGGGTCGGGAGGAGATGTAGAGGGCCAACCCTCTACCTCGTGCGAGCTAGGGCGCGCTGAAGATTCAGGTTCGAATCCCACTTTCGTTCGCCCCGCCGCCTGCCGCCGCCCCGTAGATCCGGTCGCCTCCGAGGCACCGCACCCCCGCCGGACACCGCCGCACCCCCGCCGGGCCCCCAGCGGACCTCGGCGCCCCTCGACTCGCCGCGCCGTGTGCATCTCCGCCGCCTTCCCACGGTGAGTACTCGCCGGGCCGTGTTTCCTCTTCGATTTCGCCGTTCCGCGGGTGCCTGATCTCTGCTTCGCGATGCCGTAGATGTCTGCGGACGCGACCATGGATGATGTGGAGCATTCCGATGATTCGTTGAGCTGGTCTTCGGGGGATTCGGACCTCGACGAGCTGCTGAGCGACGACGACATGGAGATGATGCAGTACATCTTCCGCATCAAGGACCTCGAGGACCGCGCGAAGCTGCTAGATCAGAGAAAGGGTTCCACGAAGAGCCGCATATGCATCCCGCGGAACCGCGCGCTCGGCCACGAACAGCTGTGGCAAGATTATTTTGCCGAGGTACCTACCTATCCCCCCCGTCTCTTCCGTAGGAGATACCGCATGCGTAGGAGTTTGTTCACCACAATCGTTAAAGACTGTGAAGCAAACTCCGATTATATTAAGCAACGGAGAAATGCCGCCCAAGTCATGGGATTTAGCCCATATCAGAAAATATCAGCTGCCATGAGGGTGATTGCATATGGTATCCCTGCGGATTATACTGACGAGTACCTTCGCATTGGGGTACAAACAACCACTGATTGTGTGCGTATGTTTGCCAAGATGGTGATCAAGTTGTATGGCGAGACGTATCTCCGAGCTCCAAATGAGGATGATACAAAGAGGCTCATGGAGATGAATGAAAAGAGAGGGTGGCCTGGGATGCTTGGTAGTCTAGATTGCATGCATTGGACATGGAAAAATTGTCCAAAAGCATGGCATGGAATGTATTGTGGAAAAAGCAGTGATGCTACCATTGTGCTTGAAGCTGTGGCATCCCAAGATTTGTGGATTTGGCATGCATACTTTGGACTACCGGGGACACTCAATGACATTAATGTCTTGAATAAATCCCCTTTATTTAGAAGAATAATTAGGGGTGATGCACCACCTTGCAACTACAAAGTTATGAACAATGAGTACACCATGGGGTACTATCTCACAGATGGTATTTACCCAGACTATGCAACTCTTGTGAAGGCAATTAAAGAGAGAAAGGATAGGCCTTTGACAAGAAAAGAAGCAAAGTTCACAAGAGAACAAGAGGCTGCTCGCAAAGATATTGAGAGAGCTTTTGGTGTTTTGCAAGCAAGGTTTGCCATTGTTCGGGGTCCTGCACGGTTTTGGGACAAGGAGACTCTTGTCGACATCATGACATGTTGTGTGATTCTTCACAACATGATCATCGAAGATGAGAGGGGGTTAAGATTGCCATGTTTCTATGATAATGTTGGCACCCGAGTTGTGCCCGAGAGAAACCCTGATCGGCTTGAAGCTTTTCTTGCAGGGCATCGCGGCATTGAATGTGCTGAGACTCATCACCAGCTGACCCAAGATCTGATCGATCACCACTGGCAGTTGCATGGCCAATGATTCATTTTCTCTTCTTCTATGTGTGAAACATTGATTGGCAGTTCGGAAAACATTTTATTTGTGTTAAACATTGATTGTAATAATTTAGATTTTTATTGTGTGCTTTGAACATTTTATTTGTGTGAAAACATTGATTGTAATAATTAAGATTATTATTGTGTGGTTTGATAATTTTATGCAATGTGATGAGATGTTGCGTTGATATGCAAAATGTCCAAAACCCTGTTTTGTGAGGGGCCAAAAGCTCGTGCGAGCTAGCAGACCCCCTACCCCCACCCCGTAAAACAGAATATTCTGTTTTATGGGGTGGGGGTAGGGGGTCTGCTAGCTCGCACGAGTTTTTGGCCGGCGAAAAGCGTATACAGGGCCCTCTACACGCGTTTTAGGGGGCGAAAACATAAGGGGGTCTGTTAGACATGCTCTTAGGTACGTACCTCAATTTATTTTACAATGAACAATCCTCTTCTTCCTAGCTGCTTGAGTATACTATACATTCCAACTCCATTGATACTATATCTAACTCTCTATGCCTCTCTATATATATTCATCTCTACAGAAAAACCCTTGTGCCGCTTCAGAAGCAGTTGTGCGTTCTGTCCCGAGGAGTCCAACATTATGCACCCAAGCGAACCAGAATTTGTATGCGGAAAGGAGGGGCAACAAACAGAATTCTTCCGCACCAGAGATATGCTAGCGAGGCCATTCGATCCAACTTATAACAAAAAAACGAGGCCATTCGATACTTGTGATGAGTCTGATGACGATCTTGATCTTGATCTATTTAAGCATATGGGCCGATAGAGAAACTAGACAATGTTGTAGTGTTCTATACCTCTGGAATCTGCTGAATTCTCTTCAGTAAAAATAGCTTCTTCTTTTTGTACCCTAGCTTGTGCGAAAGGATATTTTGAAAAGAAACAACTTTTTTAATGAGGAATTAAATCCGTATGCAGAGCTATTAGAGCATGTCTAACAGACCCCCTAAGTTTTCACCCCCTAAGACGCGCGTAGAGAGCCATGTATGCATATTTCGCCGGCCAAAAACTCGTGCGAGCTAGCAGACCCCCTACCCCCACCCCGTAAAACAGAATATTCTGTTTTACGGGGTGGGGGTAGGGGGTCTGCTAGCTCGCACGAGCTTTTGGCCCCTCAGAAAACAGGGTTTTGGACATTTTGCATATCAACGCAACATCTCATCACATTGCATAAAATTATCAAAGCACACAATAATAATCTTAATTATTACAATCAATGTTTCACACAAATAAAATGTTCAAAGCACACAATAAAAATCTTAATTATTACAATCAATGTTTCACACAAATAAAATGTTTTCCGAACTGTCAATCAATGTTTCACATATAGAAGAAGACAAAATGAATCATTGGCCATGCAACTGCCAGTGGTGATCGATCAGATCTTGGGTGAGCTGGTGATGAGTCTCAGCACATTCAATGCCGCGATGCCCTGCAAGAATCGGTCGCGCTATGTCCAAAGAGATGCTAGCTAGCCTGGGTCCAGAACATTACAGCCCCGACTTCACAGAAGAGTACCTACCAACCTCCACCTCCATCCATCATATATTCTTACTGTATTATTATTAATTCACACAAGAGTATGTGCTTATTTTGTGCGTGTTTCTTCCGTTTGGTGGCAGAGACTTCTACGCCGACTGCATCTGTAGGCTCGCCCGCCGCGCCCTCAAACACTACAACGCCAACAACCAGGTCAGTACAATTTTAGCTTATTAATCTCGTTTGTTCCTCTTGCATTCCATATAATTACTTGCTAGTAGTAGTTAACATTGATAGATTTGGTGCAGGGCGCCGAGTTCAGCTATCCCGCGGAGTCCGCCACCGAGATGAAGGCCGCCTGCATCGGTTTTAGGGAACATTTCCTCTGGTACCACCTCCGCTTCTCAGCCCGCTGCAGGGACAGCCAAGAGATGCACCTCTTCTTTGCCGAGCTGTGCTACGATTTACACTCCCCCAGATCACCGTGAAAACATGCACCATCTTAGGTATGTACCAATGAACAATCCTCTTCTTCCTAGCTGCTTGAGTATACTATACATTCCAACTCCATTGATACTATATCTAACTCTCTATGCCTCTCTCTATATATATTCATCTCTACAGAAAAACCCTTGTGCCGCTTCAGAAGCAGTTGTGCGTTCTGTCCCGAGGAGTCCAACATTATGCACCCAAGCGAACCAGAATTTGTATGCGGAAAGGAGGGGCAACAAACAGAATTCTTCCACACCAGAGATATGCTAGCGAGGCCATTCGATCCAACTTATAACAAAAAAACGAGGCCATTCGATACTTGTGATGAGTCTGATTACGATCTTGATCTATTTAAACATATGGGCCGTTAGAGAAACTAGACAATGTTGTAGTGTTCAATATATATACCTCCGGAATCCGCTGAATTCTCTTCAGTAAAATAGGTTCTTTTTTTCTTACCCTAGCTTGTGCGAAAGTAAATTTTGAAAAGAAAAAACTTTTTTAATGAGGAATTAAATCCGTATGCAGAGCTATTAGTAGTACCTTTGACTCTTTTCTGTCACATCCTATGCTGTTACACCAGCAGGTGGTGTGTTAGCTTCTGAGGTCTTTTGACCAAAGACAACTGGATGATAAAGTACTGTTCATTAGAAATACAATTGGATGGTCGTGAATTTAATTTGAAGGGAGACAATGGCCTCGGACTGCTTGTGCTGCTGCAAGTTGTAAGGGGCTACAGATACTTATTTTGAGAAGACTGAAAAAACCATAGCTTAGTTATTACACAGGAAATACTTAAACACGGGTGTGACTAATTCTTAGTCGAATGAGTATTAAATAAGTTTTCAATCACTTGATGCCATCAAATTTCAGTTGTAACCCATGTTGCAACTCAGGCCTAGCACAAATAACGAAGTCTGAAGCAGAGTATTCCGATCGAGCACTTATGTCCATGGAATTTACATGCTGGTCGTACGCACTGTCGTTCCAACTATTATGCTTCTCAATTCTGGCAGGTCGATGGTGTCCCTTCATGTAGACAGTAACTTTTGGAATACTTTATTTCTCTAATGGTCCAGGAAATTAAACAACGAGGACGATAAACGAGATAGTTATCCTACAACTGCAATACATAGGCAATCAATATCCTAATTATTTCAGCAGAATTTCTCAAGTGTAATATAAAAGTCAGTTTGGGAATTACCCCCTTTTGCTAATTTAATGTTGCTGCTGTTAATGAAAACGCTAGGTTTCTTCCAGATTTGGATTTTTGCCTTTCAAGTTCTAAACTTGATAGTATTATATTACCTTGGCTAGGAATTAATTCTCGCCTTATGTCAGTCTGGAGGCACGGGCTCTTTACGTTTCATCCTTTGCTGATAACACATTCCTCGTTTCATCCAGGATAACCCATTTATGCCCAAATCGAGCTCCAGTTCTAGATGCTAGCTTCTCCTATAAGAGACTAGAACTACTACACTTGTGGTAAGTTATTTCCACTTTAGGTTAGCTTTATAAAACTGTTTGTAAATGATAAATATGCCAGGCTATCCACCTCTACTGTTGGATACCTAAAATCAGGTGTATACTTCCTTTGGCAATGCCAAAGAGAGTCAACCTGTTTCTATGTTTCTTTATTTGTTTCTCATAGGAAGGCTTAAACATAATAATTCATATCAGCTTAAGTGAGAACTTGGTAGGAATTGTTCTTGCTGGTTGTGCAGTGCAATTCATATCAGCTCAAGATTGTGCAATGCGATTCACCAATGCTGTAATTAGCCTTAATTCATGAATTGGAGAAAGAAACAGTTATTGTGATCTCGTTCCGAAATAACATTAGCAGCACTTGAAGGCTTTCACCTCCTCCATGTTTTTATTTCCGCAGATCTGCCGAGCGATCGGTGCCAAAGGAGCTGGAGTCCCAGGCTGCCAAGAAAGATGCTACACCAAAAGTGGAAAAGGATTAGCTGATTTTTACACGCCATTTCGTCCAAAGCATTGCGGGTTTAGGATTCGAAGAAAAGTACTTGTACAAAAAAAAGTTTGGTCGGCTCTTCAATCTGGAGGTATTGGACTCAAATAATGGGGAATGTAGGTGCATGTCGGCTCTATCTGTTTTGGAGATAGATTTGAAGATTAGAGTGCAGATTAACAGCTGTTAATACTTTTCTGAGCTGGGATCAATCAATCTCTAAGTGGCCATCCCTTAAATCGTGTTTTGCCATATTTCAGCAATCTCATGTTCTTATGTCACTATTCACCCCCATTATCTTTCAGCAATTCAGTAACATTTTTACCGTGTTTGTAGCATAAACATGTTTGAGATTCTCACATATCAAATAGAGCTATGTCTTTGGAAACAAATTCCGACCTTGATAGACGTTTGCGGATGTCTGAAAGACTGAAATACACATATCTATGAACTTGGCAGTGGCCCAGTGGCAAGGGAGGCATTGTTGCCCCCAGCCGACCCAAGTTCGAGTCCTATTGGGGTCTGAATTTGGGTTCGCACATGTGGACTCATGTCTATAAAAATATGCCATCAGGTACTAGTGCCGGGATGGTCCTGTTTTTTGAAATACACATATCTGGTGGGCATTTGGTACTATGTGATTATTTAGCTGCACCCAGCTACAAATAAATGGATGTGCTTACAATAAAAGAACACTAAGTGCAATGCTTACAAGCAAGCCAAAATGAAAAGGAAAAGGATATTCACTACTCCACTTGCTTGAGTACAAGCAATCTGCAGAAACCTACACAACATGTAAACATCCGACCACCGAATGCCTATGTTGGCTATGTACACGGGACGAGAGCATCTCAAAAGCGGATAGCTCTCCCTCTAGACAAACAAACGAAGCAGTTCAGTTCTCTCTGAAAGAAAAAACAAATGAAGCTATGAGACACGCCAATCAAAGCTGGCGGCGACGTCCATGACAGCAACTCAAGCCTGGGTTGTGCTCTGGATTTCTGGGATTTGGTCCGAACTTTGAACGATCACCAGGTGAGCGGATCGATGGGATCATCAATGATTGGTATCTGGCGCGGCTGCCGGCATCCCGCGGCCGGCGGCGCGGCGCTTGAGCATCTGCGTGTAGTTGGCGATGGAGTCGAGGCGCTGCTGCCTGAGATCCTCCTTGAACCCCTGGATGAACTCCTCCGCCCTGGCGTCCACCTCCGCCTTGGCCGTTTCCTCCTCTGTTGGCGGCGGCTGGTGCCGTGCCGCCTGGACCAGCGCGTACACGTCATCCATGCTCATCGCGTCCGCGTCCTCTTCTTTCCCCGGCGCGGTTGCCCCTGCCGCGGCACGTGGAGTGACTGCACGGGGCGTCGACGGCGACCTTGTCCTCGCCGTCGTCCCGGCCTCCTCTGCTCCTCGGAAGGTGACGGGCGAGTCCGGCGCCGGTTCCGTGTGGAAGCCCGACGACGGGGAGGAGAAGATAGAGAAGGACCGGAGCCGCTGCAGCAGCGCCGAAGATGCCCTGCGCGTGATCCCGCTCCCGCCGCGGCGCGGGGACGGCGACTGCCGCTGCGCCCGCGAGGACAGGGCGAAGATGGCGCCCACGACGACGTTGAGGAGCAGGAACCACACCGCGCCGGAGCCCAGCCACGCTGGCAGCGGCCAGCACCACCACTCCGCTGCCGCCATCGGCGCTAGCTAGCTCCCTCGGTTGGCTTAAGACCCTGCGGCACGCGAGCTCGCGTGTTTCTTGTGCGTTGCTTCCTCTGCTTGGCTTGGCCGATGGAGAGACAGAGAAGATAACACTGGACTTTGTTGGGAGGTGGGTGGGTCGCGCCGATGGCGGCATATATAGAGCGCGCGGCTAATCCGGTTTCGTGCTGGAAAAGTGAGATCAGGTTAAGGTGTTGGAAATGTGAGTCTCGGTCATGTGTGAAGCAGTGGTCAAGCTCAAGCACCATGCGTCCATGCCTACCATGTGCGGTTTCCTGTCTTGTCAGCTAGCTAATCACCATTAATTTGTTATCCAATTTGATATGCATCTCACTTGGTTCCCTGTGCATCGCGGCAGCTAATATGAGAGACTTTTTTTATAGGCTTTACTAAATGAATTTTTTTCCGTGCAAAATAGAACGATCTTGCATAAAATTAGGCAAACTAAGAGGAACTCTAGCGGAGGCTAAAAAAAATGCGCCGTGCTGAAAAGTACGGACGTGTATACGGGCTCAGCGTGAGCCCGTATACTCATCATGCGCTGAAAATGTTTTTCAGTGGCCCGCGAAATGCGGCCATGCGGCCCCTGCTTCTACCAGCTGCGGCGACATTTCCAGGTAAAAAACTAACTTCTGTAGCCGTCGTCGTCAAGCAATTCGTTCCGGTTACCACCGTCGCCAACGAGCAATCCCGTGCGCGTGACCACCACTGATCCGGTCCCACCACTTCGCAATGTCGTCCGAAAGTGGCTCCTCAAGGCACGGGGTCGTTCACCCGTCGCGGGAGGCGACGGCGGCAACTCCGACGACGAGCAGAAGAAGCTTGCCGTCTCCGATGGCGCCTGCAAGCCCCCAAATACACCAACATGGGTCTCCCGCCACCGGAATCCCTCGTCTACCGCGCGATTCAAGATGGCAACGGGGACGGGGATGGCCGGGTATGACTCCACCATCCCCGCCCCGATCCCCGCCAGTCCCCGTCCCCGCCAGTCCCCGTGAAGCTATCGGGGCTGAAACGGCCCCCAACCCGTCACCGTCGGGTATCCGACACCCACCGGGTATCCATGGGGACCTCGACGCCGGCGATCTAGGTGATGGAGGCTGCCAGAAGGAAGAAGATTAGGGCGCAGAAGAGGTTGTCGGTGAGTCAGCTGACGAGCTTCTCGCCGGCGAACTTCCCCTTGCAAAAGCGGCGAGCTCCTCCTGTCCGCTGTCGCACGCCTTGCCGTCTAGGGGAGAAGGCAAGGAGCGTAGTGGCAGACTCTCCCGGCTGGCCGGCTCTCCGCCTCTCCGAGCTCCTCCTGTCCGCTGTTAATCTGGCTGGTGCGAGCCATGGTGACTTTCGATTTGGGGAAAGGTCGAGCGAGTCGTGGTCTCGTGACGTGATGCGTTCGTGGCGGCGTGGGGGCGAGGAATATGTGGATCTGGTGCGGTAAGGTTTGGTGCAGTCATGTTTTTATTACACTGCCATGTGGGGTCCCGGGTCCCCGTGGAGCCTCCATGGGGGGTTTTTCCTCCCCATACCCGCCCCGCTATACTCTCGGGTACCCGCCCCGCTATCCCCATGGGGCGAATTTGGTCCCCATCTCCGATTCTTATCGGGTAAATACCTTCGGGTACCCATCCCCACGGGGGAAACTGCCAATTTGACGCGCGATAGAGGAGTTTAACAGCAAGCAGAAAGCGTGGCGCCGTGGCGAGGGCAGCTCCTCCCGCGCGAGACAACCCACGCCGCAGAGGGAGGCGCCGTAGGATGCCCACCTCGAGCTTGTCGTCTACGATGACGGTGCGCTCGGGGAGTTGATCGGGCCCGAGGATTTCATCGCGCCGGCCGATGAAGATGCCGTCGTCGCCAGGCTCTGCGTCCGCACCCAGCGTGGCGCTTGAGGCGAAGCTTGTGGAGCAGTGGTTCGCCCAGGAGCACGCTCACCTAGAGAAGGTGGCGTGGGTCCGTCTCGCCGAGTAGCAGGAGCACAAGTTCGTCGACCTCGACTTGAACTCCGAGTGAAATTGCCGCCGTAATCCGCAGGTCCACGTGTTTTCAGCTCTGTGGTTTACCGTCGCTGCTAGAGATGCTGCAAGAACCAAATTCCCATCGCGGGCACTTACGGCATCGACCCAGACGTACGGAACCTTCATTTCTACGAGGTCAGCGAAGTTGGCACATACCTCTCCTTCAATAAAAAATACAAAATTACTCACGGCTCATCTGATCTTCGATTTGATGCTGTCGGACGCTTCCATGTCTTTTTTAAACAATTAAACTAGTCAAGCCAATCTCGCCTGAGCAACTTCCGGGAGGTGCTTACTGTCTTGCTGCTTTACCGTTTGAGGTTACACTTTACCGCGCCAAGTCTTCCTCGCTATCATATCACCATCGAACAAATTAAACCTTTTCTTTTCTTTTAGGTTTTTCTGTGCTGACTTGGTGCACATATCTCATCTGTCCACGTTAGGTAGCAGGCATGCATTGACTGCACGTCACTGGTGTGGCTTGGCCATCCAGTAGTACCGTGTCACCGATTCATTGTTCCATGTGTTAGATATCATACAAATCCTATAAATAAGTATAGTACGTAGTGGAAGTAGTCCACAATACTGTTACCGGATACATCCAGATATTTGCTCCACGCGCATATCGATGGCTGACGAACTTAAGTACTCCCTCCGTCTCGTATTAATTATCTCATATTTAGACAAAAGTAAATGCATCTACGCATATCTACATATATTTTAGTTTTAGATATATTCATTTTTGTCCAACTTTATGATAATTATATGAGACGGAGATACAGTACGGACGTAAGTTCCATGTCGTGATAGGACAATGTTAACAAGGTAGTTACCATTTTAATTACAGTTTCTATTTTAAGTAGTTGCTCTGTATGGACAACTGGCATGTGGTCCCATCTATCTATTTTTTGGGGTAGGTTTGAATATTCGAGTACATATTTATATTTCTCCGATGTTATACGTTAGGGGAGCAATCCACAAGTGATAACCCGTCAACTAGTGTTTTGTCCGGCCATAATTTGCTTTTATTGCACAACTTCGTGTTCTGATGGCACAATTCTTTCACCCGGCATACAAAAAGGGTGAATAACATGCAAAAAAGAATGAACTCTTGGCTTGTTAAACACTAGACAATTATAAACACGTCATATAGTCAAAAGTAAGGTGCAAAGAAATTCGTTATATTAGTTGGAGGTGATACATTGAAAGAAATGTGCACAATACGCTAAATAATCTTAGCAAGCGGGAAAGTAATAAAGAGGTGATGGATCGATTCAATATCATTACAGAAGCTACATTTTTTACATCCTTTCCGGTTTCTTCAGGTTAAATTTGTGTGTAGTCAAAGGACTTTACGAGGATTTCCGGCGGAGTTCTACCAGGTGTTTTGGGAGGTCATTAAGGAGGACTTGATAGATTTATTTACCCAACTACATGGTGGAGATCTGCAGTTGTTCAGGTTGAACTTTGGTATAATTACTTTGCTTCCCAAGAAGTAGGATGCATGCCGTATTGAGCAGTATAGGCCCATATGTTTGCTCAACGTGAGCTTCAATTTTTTTACCAAGGTGAGTACTAATAGGGTGATCTCTATTGATCAACGGGTTATTAGACCAACACAATCTGCTTTCCTTCCTGGTCGGAATATTTTGGAGGGAGTGGTTTTCCTGCACGAAACGATCCATGAGCTTAAAGCAAGAAATTGGATGGAGTTTTGCTGAAAATTGATTTCAAAAAAGCCTATGATAAAGTGAACTGGTCTTTTCTTCAACAAACATTGCGCATGAAAGGTTTTACACCTAGCTGGTGTGAATGGGTTGCGAGGTTTGTCCAAAGCGGGAGTGTAGGGATCAAAGTTAATGATGATATCGGTCATTATTTTCAGACGTTAAAAGGGTTGCGTAAGGATGATCCGTTGTCTCCCATTCTTTTCAATTTGACCGCTGATATGTTAGCGGTCATAATTGGGAGAGCTAAAGAAGATGGCCAGGTTGGCTGCTTAGTTCCACATTTGGTGGAAGGTGGCGTGTCTATCCTGCAGTACGCTGATGACACAATCCTTTTCCCCGAACACGATATTGAAAAAGTTGTCAATATGAAGTTATTGTTAGCTTTGTTTGAGCAATTATCTGGGCTAAAGATTAATTTCCATAAAGTGAGATCTTTTGTTTTGGTAAAGCCATAGAGATGCAATAGGAGTACATACACATTTTTGGATGTGAGTTAATATGTCTCCCGTTTAAATATATGGGTATTCCAATTCATTATCGTAAGCTATTAAATAAATAATGAAAACCGATTTAACAAAAATTGAGTTCGTGGGTAGGAAAGTTACTCTCTTATGGAGATCGACTTGTTCTCATCAATTCGATTTTAACTAGTTTACCGATGTTTTTTCTATTCTTCTTCGAGATATCCGTTGGGGGTACGGAGGAGATTAGATTTCTATAGATCTCGTTTTTTCTGGCAAAGTGACAAATTTAAGAAGAAACATAGGCTAACCAAGTGGAATATCGTTTGTCGTCCTAAAGACCAGGGTGGCCTTGGGATCGAGGTCCTAGATGTTAAGAACAAGTGTCTACTTAGCAAGTGGCTATTTAAACTCTTAACAGAAGAGGAAGTGTGGCATGAGTTTCTACATAACAAATATATCCGTGAAAAACCACTGACTCAGGTTGATGCCAAGCCGACAGATTCCCCGTTCTGTAAAGGAATTATGAAGTTTAAGAGTGAGTTCTTTCCGCATATCTCATGTTCTATTGGAGATGGACAGAGTGTGAGATTTTGGGAAGACACTTGGTTAGGACAAACTCCTCTAGCAGTTCAATATCCTTCGCTTTACAATTTTGTTAGTTATAAGAATGTTTTGGTAGCTCCTGTAATGCCGAATGATCATCCCAATATCACTTTTAGGAGGCCGCTCTTAGGTGATAAATGGGAGGCCTGGTTGCATCTCGTTGAGAGATTAATGGCCGTCTCTTTAACTAATAATCCTGATAAGTTTAACTGGAAACTGACACCGTCGGGTGTGTTTTCGGTCAAATCCTTTTATGAGGATCGAATGAATGGTCACACTAGATTTCTGCGTATATACTTGTGGAAACTAAAGGTGCCGCTTAAAATCAGGATTTTCATGTGGTTCTTGTATCATAAAGAACTTATCACAAAATATAATCTTAAAAAACGAAAGTGGACATGTTGTACGAAATGCGTATTTTGTGCTGAAGAGGAGTCTGCTGACCATTTGTTTGTTTCCTGTTACTTTGCTAAGACAATACGGAGACTGGTCCATTTTACTTTTAGTATTACTCCACCTACTTCTGTTGCTAATTTGTTTGAGAATTGGTTGAATGGGGTGGATAAAGCAACTAAAGCTAGTATACGCATTGGTGTATGTGTTTTCTTATGGGCAATTTGGAATTGCAGAAATGATGTGATTTTTAACAACTTGAAAGTTGATCACTTTTTGCAGGTTGTTCATCGGGCCACACACTGGATTCACATCTGGTCTTTCCTTCTCCCAGAAAGCAAACAAGGACGTTTGGATTCTGGATGCACCAGGTTGCTTGCGGTCGTCCGGGCTATCTTTAACCAGGATGGCTGGTTGCACACTAGGAGACTATATGATGCGTAGTTCTTCTATGTTGCTTTTTCGTTGGATGGTGTATGTGGCCATGGTTCAGTTTCGTTGATGTGTGCTTTGTTACTATAAGTATACGCTGATCTGGGCGTTTTGCAATAAACGGCCCTATGCATTGACTAGATGTAGAGGCTGGGTATTTCCGCTTAAAATAAAGGACTTTACGATATAGAGACCATATAAAGATCTTAATATTCATCTTTCACATGTACTCGCGTAGAGACCTTGTGTGTCTGTTCATGTAATCTAGATATGTTGATTTGATCGTAAACTATCCAGTATTGGTTAACCTCCATATAAATACATACGTCTCGTCCGTAAGGACCACTTCCATCAACTGTTGAGCTAAATGTGCATATTTGATCCACTTATTTCTGGTTAAATTTCATCTAAGGGCTATATTTAGAGGGTTTTGAGACACAGCTGAGACTACCGAAACCTCTTTTTTTTGAACTATCTTACATAGAGATGGATATTGCTACCTAGTGGAACATCCCAAGCTAGGTATCTTCGCAAAATCTAGTACTTGTACCATTACCAACTTGAAACGAGCATCTGTTACAAAATTCCTCTTTCAGTTTCATGACAGAGCTGCACCCGGCAGCATTTGAGGGAACCGACCGCATCTTTCCCTGGCCAAGATTGTATCCAAACTTGTGAACTCTGGAATAGAAGGAATCATCATCGTTGTCACTGTCCATGCTCTTGACAGGCTCAGGAGCCTTATTCTTGACACCTTCCTCAGGCATAACTTACTTGTCAGACCCATGCACCCCCATATCCGCAACATAAGCCGTTCTTGCATCAGTCATAAAACTTCCTGAGGTGTAATTGCGACCACCCCCATTATTGCCTCCAGATTCATTCCTAGATCTCTTGGGAGTATGAGTATTGGGGCATGGGTCCGTTTTCTTGCTGCCATCAAGCTTACCCTTCTCCTGTGAGCCAACTTGTTCTTTGTTTTGCTTGGAAACATGAATCTCCCTAGTGAACTCAATATCATAAAAGTTGTTATCAATGTTCACATCGGGTATCACAAGAGGTACAAGGGAAACATCAATGTTTCCAATACAAATTCTGACATAGTCCACATTGTTTAAATTGTGTCTATCGACAAGGAGGGTCCTGCCAACCCGACTGCCAGCAAAGGTAGCAGTGGGACAATTTCTATTGTCCAGGGGAATACCCCTCACCTGAAACCAAGCAACATCAAGTTCTCTAGTAGCCCCAAAAGAAGGGGACCAGTGCTCCACTATAATGATAACATTTGGCATTGTCCTCATGTTGGTCCTACCAAAGTGAACCCAGGCATCAATGTCCCTTGAGCTAGGAAACCTCATGAGGAACATTTTGGCAGCTAGAGGTTTAGCATACCACCTCCAAGAACACCTGGAACCAGCCCACTGAGTAAACTCATTCTCAACCTCCCTTCTAGATGGATCCCCTTCAACAACCTCAATAACAGGCTGAAAAATTTCCTTGGCTGGAGCTGCATTCCTAATATCAGGAATGACAAAGAAGCCACCACCTGGGACTTCAGCAATACAACTATGTCTACGAGTGCCGCGAATGAACCTTCGGTGGGAGTGGCAACCTCCCAAGGCTTGATTTCATTGAAGATAAACTTGTCCATGTGCTCATCACCACACATCACACAAACATTGTCAGATCCAATCATAGTATTCCTGTCTCCCCGGAAAGAAACGTTCCTAGGAGACGAATCAATGTTCCTTCCCTCCTCAGATATCCTGTCACTGTCCTCATCGTTAAACGAAACAAAACCACCATCTCTTGTAACCTGGATCGTGCCAACAACTGCGGAGGAGTTGCTACTCGAATCATGTCTGCGAATATACTAAGAGGTGGCTCTTCTCTCACCGGTGGAACTTTCATAGTCTTCTCCTCTCAGCTCGGCGCGGTGATTCCACATATCCCTATTATCAGAAGTGAAAGAAGCACCTACAGACGAAGAAGCCCTACCAATAGCTCCCAATTTGTTCGAATTGAAACCTCTGCCTCCCTCGCGGCTTCCAAAACCACGTCCACCATCCCTGCTACAAGATCTAGAGCCACTAGCACGACCACCAGCCCTATTTTCTTCTCTACCTCTCAGATCTGCGGCAGAGGAACGGTTGGAACTGACCTGATTATGCTGCTACTGCGATGTGTTCTGATGATATCTCTGCGGGAAAGAGGCCCCCGACGCATAACCACCAGGAGGGCGGCTTGGAGGAAAGTTGACCCTCGGAGGAGGGCCGTTGTTCCTCCCATCTCCGCGCGCGAAGTTGTACACCATATCTCTTGGAGTAAAAAAACAGAGGAGAAACTTCTCCGATCTCCCCTCACCGTCCCCTTCCAAGGAGAGAACAAAGACACCATGCGCAGGATCAATTTGGGCTACTTGACAGCGACGAACACTACCCTAGGTCTCCCCGCCGCACTCTCCCTCTCCCAGATATGGACGAATCTAGATTTGAGATCTGAGGGGCCGTGGGGAGAGAGAGGGGTGGCTTTAACCGCGGTTTCGGTGGCCGGCAGATGTGGGGCCCGCCTGAGGACACGCGTCAATGGAGGACCCTCACCCTACACGTCTCCTTCAACTCGTCGAAACAATGCACGAGGACCCAACGCTCAACACGGTCACTGAGGGACTCGTGTAACGAGCGATGGATCATGCACCTCCGAGAGAGGTGTGCCAACCTCGGCCATAACATACGGAAAATCAACTATCGCACCGGAGATGATCTCCTCTCCATGGTGGAGCAATCGTACGTCCACGGCGATTCCGTCGGAGTCAACCAAAACGAGTTTCCGCTCCTCCAAACAAAGGATCAAAACACCAGGCAGAGAAGGTTCCAATCCATTTGCGATGTAATTTACCGACCACCTCAACGATTCCAGCGAGCGAGGCCACATAGGGACCTCCGACTGTGGTGGCGGGGGAAGTTCCCCGATCCAAAACTCGAACACCTCGATGGCGATCCATGATTTCGCACAAAGTTGCTCGCCCTTATATGCATAGCGCCCGTCGATCACGACCCCTCGCACATCGATCAGAACCAATATCGCACGATCATGGCTGAAAACCAGCGTCCCCGCGTGCGCGGAAAAATGTTGCGGCGTTTTGATGTGGCGGAAACTCACCTCCCAGCGGGCAACCCCCGTCCCCGATCTGGTGGGCCACCCCCCCAAGTGGTGCTCCGCGTCAGCTAGATAACCGTCGAAATCGCGGATCAGCAGCGAAGGGGTGGGGGAGGACAAATCGCCTCTCCGTTTGCCTCTCTCATCGCTTGGGATAACATATAAAATTTATACACTAACCAATTATCCCAAAAGTCCGAACTGATGGAAAATATATATTTTAACATCGTGTTATGTCCTATCGGGTATAATTCAATGCCGTTAATTTGTTATCTAATTCCATAAGCATCCTTGGGACCAGGTTCCGTCTATGTTGCCAATAGCTATTGTACATAATTTGATTTAAGGTAGTTTTACGTGTTGCGGCAGCGAGTAACATATGAATCTTGTTTGGTCAAACATGGAACTTGTTTTCGTAATAATGAAAAGGAAAATGATGAGCATTTTTGGGGGCTGAAAAATTCAGTCACTCAGATCCTAGAGGTGAAATCTGAAATATGTCTAACTTGGACCTCAAAATCGTAAAAAAAATTCCTGCTTTTGGTCCTATGCTGTAAAAATGGTTCATCCACAAAATAAAATAAAAATTCTAGCCTCGCTGGAGACCTCAACAGAGATCCCGCCGAAGATCTCGTAGCAATTTTTTTGCTATTGTAACAAAAACTCGACTTCGTCGGAGACTCTCGCCGAAAACATCGATGTCCTAGCAAAAAAAAAAATTGTACTATTGTAGAAAAACCATATAGTTGTAGCAAAAAATATTCAACCTATAATGCAAAATCTACAACTGTGCAAAAACGAAGAGGGTTGTAGAGACAACATTTTTTTGCATGATGCAAAACCAAAGAGCTATCGTAGCACACAAAAATTCTCGTGTGGTACCAATCCGAACAACTATGGTAGCACTACCGCCTTTGGCCAGTAGGATCGCCGATCACCCGTGGCAGCACCGCCGACAATTGCAACTAGCATAGTCATCCTCCCCTTGCAACATCCAAATGCCCACCAACCCATGGCGCAACTGCGACAATCGCCACTTCCAGCAGCACTTCCCACATGGAAGCACCTTCGCCGTCTAGCCATGGCGGCCAGGCGGCCCATGAACTCCTTGCAGCATTATCGTCGACGTGGTATCATCGGCATGGTTTCTAGGTGGCTACGGCGGCGTAGTGGCTGGGAGAGAGCCCGTGGCTGGGAGAGAGCTTATGGCCGTGGGGTCCATGGCGACGAGATGGGAGGTCTGGCGCTGGTGGTGGTGGGATGGATCTAGTGGGTGCGTTGTGCCCTTGATGCTCGTCGGAATTCCGGAAGATGGAAGCAGGGCCGTGGAGCTCGATTGAGAGGAGGGAGGTTGGCCATGGCACCCGTCAAGCTAGTCGAGGACACCAGGAGTACGCAAGGAGTAGGAAGCGTCGTGACGACAGCCCACCAGAGCACGGCAGCGCAGACCTGCCGGAGCGGGCGGCGATGCCCATAACCGATGCACTCGTGGGGGATATAAGGGGATAAGATTGAGGAGCCTCGTGGGACCCATGATTTTTCCTACCCAGATATGTGGCTCGCGTAAAGTCCGCGGGACGGAGCGACTGATGCGTACAAAAATGACACATCTTTATCTATGTTTAAACCGTATCTTTGTCATAAAAATGATAGAGATATCACTCTAAACCTGCCACTAATCACTAATGTGCAATTTATTTTCAAGTTTCCATGTCATTATTTTTATTGCAGATTTTGGACAGGAAATCGAAGCTAAAAGGAAGGAAAAGATAAATATCAGAAAATCATTGAAGGCCGCCCTCGCAGCACACTTAATGACCACGGTACTGTCAGTCCCAATTGTACAAACCACCTTACCAGTGTCAGAAAAACCGTCAGATCAAACTGACCAAAAGTCATCAAATGACACAGAGTCAATTCGCAAAAGAAGTCGCCCAAAACTTTAGTCCATTCGTTGGAACCCCATATAAGGAGAAGAAACAACACCGAGAGAAGAGGCACGCACCATACCATTTCCACCTCCGTCACCACCGTCCTCTCCATGCAAGACCACGAGTGTTGCCGCATCTCCACCACATCATATCCGCCGACACCATAGTCATAGCCATACTTCTACTTCGTAATCTAGATCCCATCGCGATTGGCAATATTGTTAGAGCTATCAATCTATTCATTCCAAGTAATATTTTCATCTCAATGTTTTCTATTCTGATATGATCGCGATGTGTGAGTAGTCCCCCTCAGGCTATGGGTTAAAACCTAACCTTGCAGCTATGTGCTTGATCTAACAGATGGGATAATTAGTCTAATGAGTTCATCTATATTATTTGTGTGTGTTCTACTATCTGGGCCTCGCTCCTAGGACTTGTCAGGTACCCAAGACCCCGAAGAGTGATCAAGATAAAGGTATAGTGAGGTTGAATTGAAAGGTTGATCGGAACGTCTGTGGGAGGATCAGTAAGACTGCTGGGAGCGGATCTATTAGGAACAACAATGACATCACCATGCTTAATGCTTTTGTCTTTCTTTTTAGAACTAAAAACCGAGGCAACCCCGTGAGACGGAAATAATACAGTGCCAAGGTTGGACGAATTAATCTATGTTAACTTTTGCTCGGAGGGCATAGTGCACTACGGATGCATTTCCTAATACATCTAAATAGCATCTATATTAATTATACTAAACTTCTTTGACTTTATCTTATTTATCCCATACTAATAATGCACTACTGCAGGTGAAACCTTAATCCATGCCTATTTTTAATCATTGATAGCAACCCTCTTTTGCAATACAAGAATTGGTCCGGTAAAACAGCAATTAACAAGCTTCATGTGGATTCAACGATTGGTCTCATCAAGCATCTACTTTCCTGTTTGATAAAACCTTGGATCTCAAGAAAAAAAGTTACATATCAGCGACGCGATCCTCCACTGATTCTTTTTTCCAGGAACACGCAAGAGAGCACGCATTTTTATATATAGAAGGAAAAACACAACCTTTTTTACAAGCCTCCACAACAAGGAACCCACAACACGAACCACAAAACTAAAAGTCGTAACGCTCACAAAAACCTACTGTACTCCACCTAATGGCTTCATCCATCATAGCATCCAAGAGGATTGCCTCTAACCTTGACGATCTGTTGAAGACACAGTTGTTCCTCTCGACCCAGATGAAGCGCAAGACAAGGAGAACCAAAGATATGATCTTGGGAGCCTCCTTGACCAGCACCAAAGATCTGATCTTTGGAGCCTCCTTGACCGGCATGTGCGTGCAACGGACATCCACCAACCCTGCAAGTCGTCCATAGGTAAAGGAGCAAGGTTAGGACTCCCAAGGCCCGAGAAGGTTTCGAACCAAACAACACGAGCAAAAGGGCAGTTTAAGAGGACGTGTTGAATGGTCTCGGACTCTTGTAGACACATGGGGAAGGTGTCTGTGTCCACAAGGCCACGCCGCAGACGCCGCTCCCCCCGTCCAACATCTATCCTAGGAAACCTTCCACGGAAAGAATTTTAATTTCAAGGGGGGATTTACACTTCCAAATTGTAGCATTGATGGAGGGATGATAACCCGGTAGGCCAACTCCAAGGAGTAACTCGGCCCAAAGGATGCTGCGCAAGACCCGGCTTAGGATAAAGGGGTTTCTAGAAGGCCCAGGAACGTAGGCCTCATAACCCGGATTGTGGGTTCCGATAAGGAAGTTTAGGGTTTGTAAGCAGTGTCCGGGTAGGATTCAGAGTGCGCCTTGGAGAGTAGGCCAGGGGGGTCCGGATATTATATAAGCCGGCCCCTAGGGTTAGACCAAGGGAGAGCCAAGAGTTCGAGCAATATCGCTAGGTATCGAGTATCCAGTGTAACACGAGAGTTGAGATTAATATATCGAGATCGGAGACTCGGCGATTGGCTTGCCGGCTACGAGATTGCATATCATCATGTTTTCCTCTGAGCTAAACCCTCTCCCAAACACCAGTGTCGTCTTGCCCCAAGATAAGTTACCCCCGGTAACGTCTGTCGTGATTATCCCACGACAGTTGGCGCCCACCGTGGGGCCTGCGTCCAAAGGTGTTTACATCACGGGAGAAGCTCGGAAGAACATGGAGAATCTTGTCATCGGCGAGATCTACACCGACCGCGAAGGAGAGAAGATGGTGGACGATTCCGGCTGGGGGCCAGAGTCGGATCACCCTCGAATCTGGATCTATCGTGACAATCGGCCGGATCAGCGTCTTCATCGGCATGGTACGTACTTACGATTCAAGAGGACAATATCATGTGCATACTACAGGAACTTCTAACAGGGATAAAAAGATACTGAAACAAGCTGTAAACGCGGTTTCCTCGGCTGTTCCGGGATACCTGAGATGGTCAGAACAGGATGTAACATGGAGCAGACGAGATCACCCGGAAAGGATAGAACACCC
Organism: Alopecurus myosuroides; assembly: GCA_028641055.1. Lineage (NCBI taxonomy): Eukaryota > Viridiplantae > Streptophyta > Magnoliopsida > Poales > Poaceae > Alopecurus > Alopecurus myosuroides. The sequence goes on along the minus strand of CM054063.1, from coordinate 201,924,913 downwards.
GGGAGTCTTGGCGTTGGTAGTCGCACCACAAGTTAATGGTTATGAGTTGAAAAAGGTCCTAATGGACGGTGGAAGTAGCATCAATATCTTATATTGGGAAACCTTTTTACGCATGGGTCTCAAGGAGTCTCAGCTACAGAAAAGCTCAACAATTTTTCATGGGATAGTGCCGGGTCACTCAGCGTGCCCCGAGGGAAAAATCGCATTGGAGGTAGCTTTTGGAGAGTCAAAGGACAATTATCGAGTTGAGTGGCTCACTTTCGAGGTGGTCAAGTCGCGCAGTCCTTATCACGCGCTGTTCGGAAGGCCGGCTTATGCTAAAGTCATGGCTAGGCCGTGTTATGTGTATCTACAGCTAAAAATCCCGGGTCCTAAGAAGACCATCACCATACATGGAAGCCGGGATATAGCGGCTGAGTGCGATGAAGGAGATTCAGTAATGGCTGAGCAGGCTTGCAGAAAAGAGGAACTCAAGTATTACCGGTCTCAAGTAGACCCGGATGACAGAACAGCATTGAAAAGGCCGAATACCGAAGATGAGAGAGCAAAATTCAAAGCAGCGCAGGACACCAAGATGATAGCTTTTGTTGAAGGTGGTCCCTCTAAGCAGTTTGCTATAGGGTCTAACTTGGACAGCAAGCAGGAGAAGGCACTTGTGGAGTTTATCCGTTCAAATGCGGATGTGTTCGCCTGGACGCCTAGCGACATGCCGGGTATCCCCACAGAATTGGCAGAGCACAGTTTGCACGTAGATCCCAAGTCCAGGCCTGTGAAGCAGGGCTTGAGGAAGATGAACGAGGAAAGAAGGAAAGCAATAGGAGAAGAAATTTCTCGCTTGCTAACAGCCGGCTTTATCATGGAAGTATTTCACCCGGACTGGTTAGCGAATCCGGTTCTCGTAATGAAAAAGACCAATGAGTGGAGGATGTGCATTGATTACACGAGTCTTAACAAGCATTGCCCAAAGGATCCGTTTGCGCTACCGAGGATAGATCAGATCATAGACGCAGTGGCTGGAAGTGACCTATTATGCTTTCTGGACGCATATTCCGGGTATCATCAGATTAAGCTCAAGAGGGAGGATTGGGAGAAAACATCATTTATAACCCCTTTTGGGGCCTTCTGTTACAAAACCATGGCATTTGGGTTGAAGAATGCTGGCGCAACTTATCAACGGTGTATTCAGAAGTGCTTCGAGGACCAAATTGGACGCAACGTCCACGCTTATGTGGATGATGTGGTTATCAAGACCAGGAAGGCGGAGACATTTATCGATGATCTAAAGGAAACGTTCAAGAACTTGAGGAGGTATCAGATGAAGCTTAACCCGACAAAGTGCGTGTTCGGAGTTGGGAAATTACTCGGCTTTATCGTTTCCGAGAGAGGAATTGAGGCAAACCCGGATAAAATCAAAGCTATCCAAAGTGTGAAAAAGCCGGAAAATTTGAAGCATGTTCAAAAGCTCACGGGCTGTGTAGCAGCCTTGAGCCGATTTATATCCAGAATCGGAGAAAAAGCAATACCCTTGTACCGGATCTTGAAGAAGTCCGATAAATTCGTGTGGGATCAGGAGGCGGATGAGGCGTTCGAGGCACTAAAGAAGCAGTTATCTGAAGCACCAGTCCTAGCGGCCCCGGGCCCTAAAGAGCCTATGTTGCTATATGTAGCAGCTGGACCCCGAGCCGTTAGTGTGGTAGTTGTTGTGGAACGTAAAGAGGATGGGAAAGGTTACCCGGTTCAGAGACCGGTCTATTACGTCAGCGAAGTATTATCAGAGGCAAAGCAGCGCTATCCGCATTGGCAAAAGCTGGTTTTCGGGGTCTTTATGGCCAGCCTGAAACTGAAGCCGTATTTCCAGGAACACCCCATAACAGTGGTTAGTTCGATACCGATGTCGGATATCATCAGAAACTCGGATGCAACATGAAGAACAGCCAAATGGGCGATAGAGATGGGGGATTATCACATCAACTACGAGCCCAGGTCAGCAATCAAATCTCAGGCTCTGGTCGATTTCGTTAACGATTGGACGCACACAGGCATGCCCACCATGGCTCCAAACTCCGAGTCTTGGATCATGCACTTCGATGGATCCAAGCAATACGAGGGATCAGGAGCTGGAGTGGTGCTAACATCACCCAAAGGAGACAAATTGAGTTACGTGCTACAGATTCACTTTGATTGTTCCAACAACGTGGCCGAGTATGAGGCCCTATTGAATGGCTTAAAGGTAGCCAAGGAGATGAACATTAAGAGGATACGATGCTTCGGATATTCGGACCTTGTGGTACAGCTGGTCTCAGGAACATGGGATAGAAAAGACGCAACTATGGCAGCATACCGCAGAGAAGTTGATAGAGTTGCCGGATGTTTTTCCGGGTATGAGGTGGAGCACATAGACAGAAGAAAAAATGAGGCAGCGGATGCACTCGCCAGACTCGGCTCGCGCAGAGAGCCGGTTCCACCCAATGTTTTCCTGGATGAACTATGGCGACCATCAGTTAAAACCGAGTCTGAGGAAGAACTGGCAAATCAAGACCCGGATTTGGAGCTCGTGGCCACAGTGCGCGCTGTTCCCGAGTGGACAGAGCCGTTTTTGGCCTACCTATCACGGGGCGAGTTACCACAGCAGGAGGTATTAGCAAGACAAGTTTTGAGGCGAGCAAAAGGTTATTCTATCATCAATGGGGAGTTATACAAGAGAAGTGCAGCATGAGTGTTTTTGCGTTGTGTAGCACCAGAAGAAGGCCGACAGATTCTCAAGGAAATTCACGAAGGCGATTGTGGGCATCATGCATCCACAAGATCCCTTGTGGCCAAAGCTTATCGACATGGATTCTTCTGGCTCACGGCCCTAGCAGATGCGGAGCGTTTGGTGGCAAGGTGTGACGAATGTCAAAGGTACGCTCGCCAAACCCACGTACCGGCTATGGAGTTACGGACTATTCCGTTAACTTGGCCGTTCGCTGTTTGGGGTATGGATATGGTTGGCCCCTTTCACATGTCACCTTGCAAGAAGACGCATCTTTTGGTGGCTATTGATAAGTTTACCAAGTGGGTTGAGGTTATGCCAGTTACCAATTGTGAAGCTAGCAGTTACAGCAGTTAAGTTCCTGAAAAGAATTATCTATCGGTTCGGGTATCCCCACAGGAGAATTACCGACAATGGAACCAACATGTCCCTTGGTGAGATGGGGAAGTTCTGTGGCAACAATGGAATCCGGCTTGACGTAGCATCAGTGGCTCATCCACAGGCCAATGGACAAGTGGAGAGGGCGAATCAGGAGTTGCTTCGTGGACTAAAGCCACGACTGCGAGTCCCGTGCATCAGAGCTGCTGGTGCATGGGTTGAAGAACTACCTTCCGTGGTTTGGGGTATCAACACTACACCTAACAGATCTACTCAGATGACACTGTTTTTCATGGTTTATGGTGCGGAAGCGGTGTTGCCGAGTGATATTATTCATGATTCACCTCGATTATCAGCTTACGTCGAGGTGGAGAACGAGAAGACCCGGCAGGACGCCGTAGATATGTTAGAAGAACAAAGGGAACAAGCACTGGAAAGATCAGCCATATATCAGCAAGATTTACGGAGGTATCATAGCCGGCGCGTGAAAACCCGAGTCTTTCAGGAAGGAGACCTGGTTCTACGCCTGGTACAGTCAAACGAAGGAAAACACAAGTTATCACCTCCATGGGAAGGAGCATTTATCATAAGTCGGAATCTGCACAACGGATCATATTACTTGATAGACGCAAGGGAAGAGTCGGCTACAGTTAACGACACCGCTCATACCACTTCATCTATGCAAGAAAGAGACAGACCATGGAACGTGGCTCAGCTACGTCCCTACTATACTTAGTATAGACTATATTGGAAAGTGGAATTGCACGATGTAACAGGCAGCAGGTCTCAGACGCACTCTTTTCCTATCTAGGGTACCCTTGGGGACTGGATGGGTTTTTAATGAGGCGGCTTGCTGATCTAACTTTCTCATATCAAATAAAGAGGTGGTTATCCGTATGTTCTTCACTCTTAGTACGTTGCATATATTTAGGTCTTGGGGGCTGATTGCTCGAATAGCACAGTTACAAACTCAATGACCCGGCCTTGATGCCTATGAGTTATAAGGGCCGATTACTCGCAAACGAGTACGGCTGCAATCTTATAACCGAACAAAGGAGCCAAATTTTCTTGACTTTTCTTACTTAAGCTCGATGTGACTCGCACTAAAGTGGCATGATTTGCTCGCTTACGATTACAATCAGCCATGAAGCCCAATGGGACTTGCCTGACCCTGTTTTCGTACAGACGTAACAACATTATATCCACGCGAAAGCCGGCTTATAGTACAAGATAGTCAAAAGGGTCATCCAAACCACAAGTTATGCAGAGTACAGGGCTAATAGCCGGAAACTCAACGTTTATCAAGCATAACTTCAATACCTATGTGAAACGGCTCTGGGTTTGGGCTTAGCAACAAACAACTTGTTCTCTTGGAAAGACCACACATCCCAGACTCGGAATTTCGGGTCTTGGGGACTGAGGATTTTGAAAAAGAAAAAGTTGCTCACTTGCTAAAACTCAAAAAACCCAAACATCCGAGTCTTGGGGACTTGGGGACTTAGAGAAAAGTCCGCTTGTCAAAACCCATGAAACTCGGAAACCGAGTCTCACAAAAGGAACCATAAAGAAAGTCGGATATCAAGAACAAGTGGGCTCAAAAGTAGATAAATTTAAAATCATCCAAACGTTCAGAAGAGGCACAAGGTGTATCAAGAACTTAAAGTGCATTACAAATTTCGGTACTAGTATCAAAGGTGCACAGGCGCATCATCAAAAAATGATTGTTTAAACGGCCCATTGGCCGATTGACGCATACGAAACGGCATCAGGTAGCAGGTATCACTCGGCATTCTGGGCTGCGGCGTCCATCTTCTCCTTGCCCTTGCTATTACCCTTGGTAGCAGCAGCACCCGGATCAGCATCAGTGCCGGCTCGCGCAGGAGGAGGGACGACTGGTGTGGAGGTAGCAGGCGCAGAATCGGCTTCAGCCTTCTTCTTTGCGGCTTCCTCCCTCAACTTGGCAGCTTCCTCCTTCCATCGGGCTAGCATATCATACGGCTTGGGAAGATCCGACTTAACCGCTTCACCATCAGCATCATATGCAGGGACAATGGAACTGACATCCAAGCCGTCAGCAATCACGCTGGCCGGGTAATGGACTTCCTTCTGGATGGCCTTGAAATCCTTCGCGAAAAACTTGGACCCATCACGGTTGAATTCCGGAAACCCGCCCATAAGCTTGGCTGGCTCGAGCTTAGGGAAATAAGCTTTAGCCAGCGCAAGCCCCCGGGTTACTCCAACCCGGCAGGACGAGCGCTTCCAATGCCAAATCCACTCGAGAATAGTGGAGCAGGCGTCCAGCATTCTCTTCAGGTCGACATGCCCAACACCCGGCCACCGTAGTTCTTGAAGGATCCATTTGGTTCCGGCACATAGCTGCTGGATAACGCTCTTGATGGTTTTCAGCCTGGCAATATCATCTTCGTCCGGCATTACTTCATCCGGACCTGCAGAAAGAAATGAGAACACGAGTAAGGAAACCCGGCTATTTATCAGAAGGATAACTCGGATTATGAATATTATGCTAAGAATCATACCGAGCAAAGCGCGATACGTATCAGCAATCTGAACAGAAAGGTTCGTTAGATTATCTTCTGCTGCATGAGCCCTCCTCCTATACTTCCTCGTGATCTTCCCACTCCTCCTGGCCTTAGCTTCGGCCGCCTCACACAGAGCCACCTCCTTCTCAATGAGCTTGGTAGCCTTTGCCAATTTCTTCTCAGATTGGGTCACGAAGGACTGCACGGACGCAAGGAAGGATTAGCCGGGTAAAAAGCAAGCTATCAGTCGGTTATACCGTAAAGTTCCAAGCAAATTATCAACCAATTCACTCGGAACTTGGGGACTAGATAAGGACACAAGCAATATGATTCGGGTTTACCTCGTGTTTGGCTATCAAAGCTTCCAAGATATTTTCTTCATCAGCCCTCAAGGTGTGCAGGGCATCGAGCATCTGGGCAAACGTCATGTCTTCGGGTCGGACACCAGAAGAGCCGGCAGCTTGGTCGCTTGGCCGGTGAACTTTCCCCGGCTTTGGGGTCGAGACCCGGACCGTCTGGGTATCCGGGTTTGGAGAACCCATCCTCGTGTCCGGGACCTCGATCTCCTCGTCCACTGCTTCGGATGACTCTGGAGACCCGGCGGCCTGGTGAACTGGATCGCCCAAGGGGCCTTGTTCATGGTTGTTCTCAGCATCACCGCCAGTCGCGGCGTCCATGTTATCAATCGGCCCTTCCGTCTCCCGGTTATCCGTCTCCATGTTCTCCGGGTCACTAGTCGTGACTTGGGCGCTAAGGAAAAGAGAGGAATAGTCAACAACAGCGGATGAAAATAATCAAGTGCGTGAGGATATCATACAGCAGAAGACTTACCCGGTGTTCACAGCGTAATCCGGCGGGAGTTCACTGCTGGAAGCCGATGAGATTGTCATAGGAGTTGATAGCGGAACCCGGAACTGCCCGGCCAAAGGATGGTTGGGGGAGGGGTGACGCCGAGGAGATTTGGAGGGGCGAGGAGGAGGAGTATCGGCCCGACGGTTTGGTGAGGTGGAGATACCCGGGTTGAGGGGATCGTCGCCCGGTGAACTCCGGGTCACCCTGCGCTTGGTCGGGAGAGAGTCCTTCAAGTGCGATGAGTGTGACAACTGTTGGTTAAGTTTACGCATGTTATCGAAGGAGTAAGGTTTAGAGGACATAGAAGAGAAGGGAACCTTGGATACCACCCCTCTGGCCTTCCTCTTGGCCCCAACTGTTACTTCTTGATCAGATTCGGTGGCCTCCGGGTCATCCTCATCCTTCTCGTCTTCGTCCTCCAGCCCTGCAAGACGAGTATGTATCGATGGAAAAAGTTAAATGAGTGAGGAAAATTATGCAAGTGAAGATGACACAAGATCCGGATAAATACCCTCATCATTGTCAGCCGGCTCGTCTTCTTCTTCCGGGTCTCCGGTAGTAGGAGAGGTCTCGACGCTCCAGAAAGGGTCGTCAGCCTGAGATAAAAGCATGGACGCAAGAATTAGTGGCTGAGTTAAGTTGAGCGTGAGAATAGGCCTACAAGTATTGGGTCTCACCGATGGAGCTGGATTCTCCCGGGTGAACGGCGGTAACCCGGCGATGTTCTTGATCACCTCCAACTTCTCCGTCAAGAATCCCTTGATGGTCTTGTTGGTGTCGCCGGCTGCGTAGTTCTTGATGGAGTATCAGAGCGCATCTGTGGTGTGCCCCGAGTAATCGCACATCAGCTTAGTGCGAATAGAGTTGGGCTGGATCCGGAAATCCACCCATGTTTTGACCAGATTGAGCCCAAGGAGACCTTGGGCGGATCAGACAGATACTTTCGAGAGAAGGGGCTGGATTGCCTCCCTGTCCGAGTCAGGGGCGAAAGCGTTGAATTTCTCGGAAATGTCGAGGAGGCCCTCCGAGTAACCCGGCAGTTTCTTCTCGCCGGGTGGGGAGGTGTCGTGGCAGTAAAAGAAGGATAATTGCCAGTGTTTAACGTGGGAATTCAGATTAAGGGTTGGCATTGGTGAGTTCTTACGGCGCTGGATGGATACCCCGCCGCAAGCGAGAAGTGCTCCGTCACCGCTTTCGCGGCACGGCTTGCACTGGAAGAGTTCAATAAAGAGAGCCAAACTCGGCGAGGTGCACAAGTATGACTCGGACAGAACAATGAAATGGGTTATATTCAACATAGAGTTAGGCCCTATGTCGAATACCCGGAGGCCGTAATGGCTCAGGACTTCACGAAAGAAAGGGTGACCCGGGGGACGGAATCCCCGAGTCACGTGTTCTACGAAGCAAATTACCTCGTCGTCGGCAGGCGTGGGCCGGGTTTCGTCACCCGGCACCCTCCAATGGATATCTTTTTGAGAAGGGAGAACCCCTAACTCGGCCAGCTCTTCTAGCTTGGCCTTCGTGACCGTGGATCGCGCCCAGTTGGCGGATATGGAGTTGGAGGTCTTGGCCTTGGCTGGCTGCTTCCCTTGCTTCTTGGGAGCCATGGGATCAACCTGCAAAACACAAGGCAAAAAGGTACGAGAAGTAAGACTCGGAAACCATGAGCTATCCAAGTATTTGCGAGTGGTACCAAGAAAGCATGGAAGTTAAGAATTATCCGGGTATCACTCTACAAAGCAAGGTTAGAAGTTATCCGGGTATCAAGCATCATTATAAAAACTATGGGGTACTTACGTATTGGAAGGTGTTTGAGGAAGACGGATGATTGCCCATGTATCTACTGCAAGCAAAAGAACCGGAAGAAGAGGATTTTCCGGGTGTCAATGACAGGCGCGGAAAATTTTGGCGAAATGGATCTAGATTGGAAAAGTTGCGGGCGATTCTACGGAGAAATTGATGAGTGGTGATGATAGGAGAGTGGTGTGTGACCATCAATCAAGCTATTGGAGGAATTAGCAAGCATCTAAGCGACCTAATCCGGCGCGACAAGAAAAATGGCCCGCGGGTTGACCTAGATCCAATCTAGAGTAAATCGAAAAATTGCGAGGTTGAATTGATGGATACAAGGAACTTACTGGAGCAGATTGAAGTAAAGCTCGCCGGCGGCAAATAGCGCAGTGTTGGTGCCCCTTTGCGATTCCCGGTGGGCAGGTCGAGGGCGCGGCGGCGGATCTTGGCGGCGGCGTGGGACAAACCGTGGCGGAGCGTAGCCGGCGGCGGATTGGCTCCGGTGACGCGCGCGAGGTCTCCGTGATGATATTGCGCAAGCGCGAGAGATGAGGAAAGAGGAGGAGCTAGAATGAACCATTGGGGGTTAGGCTATCTCCTGGGCACCTATTTATAAGGTGCGGGTGGATAAACCTAGTCCAACGGACGGGAACCGGAAATTTCGGAATAACGGATACCTGCCTGGATTTGATGAGATATGCTTTAAGTGCTGGGCGAGATATCCGGACAGAGATAAGGAGGAGATCTTCTCCGGAATATCAGGATCAGTTATCGAGTAAAGTAAGCCGGATCTTTGACATTCTTATCAGAGCGTTGACCCGGAAAAAGTAAAGAAGGACCTAGAGAAAGCCGGGTTACTATATGGCCGCCTTGGAGTTAGGCCTAGCTGTTTATCAAAGCACCTTAACCCGGCCTCTATGGACTTGTACGTTTGATATTTTTGCAGGGAATAGCGAGTGCTTCAAGGAGGATCCCGTGAAGCCCAAGCTATTCTGGGGACTACTGATGGAGGGATGATAACCCGGTAGGCTAACGCCAAGGAGTAACTCGGCCCAAAGGATGCTGCGCAAGACCCGGCTTAGGATAAAGGGGTTTCTAGAAGGCCCAGGAACGTAGGCCTCATAACCCGGATTGTGGGTTCCGATAAGGAAGTTTAGGGTTTGTAAGCAGTGTCCGGGTAGGATTCAGAGTGCGCCTTGGAGAGTAGGCCAGGGGGTCCGGATATTATATAAGCCGGACCCTAGGGTTAGACCAAGGGAGAGCCAAGAGTTCGAGCAATATCGCTAGGTATCGAGTATCCAGTGTAACACGAGAGTTGAGATTAATATATCGAGATCGGAGACTCGGCGATTGGCTTGCTGGCTACCAGATTGCATATCATCATGTTTTCCTCTGAGCTAAACCCTCTCCCAAACACCAGTGTCGTCTTGCCCCAAGATAAGTTACCCCCGGTAACGTCTGCCGTGATTATCCCACGACAAGCATAAAGAGGCCAGGAGGTCCGACCAACAAAGAAATCCATATAGGTCGAGCGAGCCGAGAAGGTTTTGTTGGTGGTCCAGATCCACTCAAAATGATCCGGGTCAAGCAAGCTGACGTTCTGGATCATATTCCATAGGATGACACTTTGGCCAAGAGCATCAAGTGAGAAGCCCCCGACAATGTCACGAACCCAGGCATTGCCCGCTAGCCCCTGGGCAATAGTCTGGGAGTCACGAGTCTTTATATCCACGAAGTTAAGAAGGTCCAGCACCACCATACCGGCAGCCATATTATCAATCCACTTGTCTCCCCAAAATGAGCAACTTGTGCCGTTGCCAACCACAATTCTGGCCGATGCATCGAACATGCCCCTACAGTTGTCCGATCCTAAAATGGCGAACCCGACCCAAGGCTTTTCCTGGTCCATTATCCACAATCATAGCCAACGCATACACAATGCATCATTTAGGATGTTCAGATTACGAATGCCAAGCCCACCAAGACAAGATGGCAGGCATACCTTCTGCAAAGCAATTGGGCAGGAGCCCCCTTTAGCCGAGTCCTTACCGCACCACAAGAATCCCCTACACACTTTCTTGAAAACCTCAATAATCATAACCGAGAGCTCAAGTGCCATAAGAAGGTATATAGAAATGGTGGTAAGCACCGCTTTGATAAGGACCGATATCCCTGGAGCAGCCAGGAGGGAACCCATCCACGATGGAAGGCGTTTGACCAGCTTATCCACATAAGGATGGAGGTCATTCTTAGGAATGCGTGTGGGAGCAAGCGGGAGGCCTAGATAGGTGCAAGGGAATGCCACCAGGCCACAGGAAAGCAATGGCTGAGTCTCCTCCACAAACGGCTCCACACAACAGATCAAAGAGGCCGAGCTCTTCGCAAAGTTCACTCGCATCCTCGAAGCATCCCCAAAAAGGTCAAAGAGTCCCAGGGCAAGACGAATCTCGCCCTCCACGTGATTGATCAACAACTCCACGTCATCTGCAAACAAGGACAGGCGGTGCTTAACACATGCCAGTTGTAGAGGGTGGAAGAGACCCGTGTGTTCGGCCTGCACAAAGAGTGCAACCAACACATCCATAGCAAGGACGCATAGCAAAGGGGAAAGTGGATCACCCTGCCGCAACCCACGCCTGTGCCAAATCCTATCCGTAGCGTGACCATTCACCAGAATCTTGGATCTGGTGGAAGAGAGTATCGAGATGGTCCACTCGCACCAAACCCATGTTCCCTGAGCACTTCTAATATGAAAGTCCAAGAAATTGAGTCAGAAGCTCTAGCAAGGTCAAGCTTGAGGAATATGGTCGATACCCTCTTACTATGAATCGCCCGAATTGCACCCTGAATGAGCATGAAGTTGTCCGGGATGGATCTCCCATGGATGAATGCACTCTGGTTCGCGGACACTAGCTTTGGCATCCTAGCACCCAGCTGGACTGCCAATAGTTTGTATAAGATTTTCCCAAAACTTTGGACAAGACTAATAGGCCGGAAGTCCCCCATATCTACCGCCGCATCCTTCTTCAGGAGAAGCACCACAAGGGCTTGGTTAAAGCCCTTGAAACCACGGTTGTTTATGCGTAGAGACAGTTAATTCGCCTCCACAACATCGTGCTTGATGATGGACCAACACTTGTGATAAAAGTATATGGAAAATCCATCAGGGCCTGGAGCCTTATCGAGCAGAATCCCTTTGATGATCTCCCAAATCTCGTCCATCGTCCATAGGGCCTTGAGCTAGGAGAGGTCAATCCGGGACATCCCAAGACCCGATAGGTGAATGGACCTTGGCCTATACACAACAACACCTAACCTGTCTTCAAAGAATTCGAAAAGAATGCGTTTAAAATCCTCCGGGATAGTCGAGGTGTTTCCCTCCACACGAATCTACAGATGCAATTGCATTTACGCCTAGTCGAGGCATTAATGTGAAAGAAGCTTGTATTATCATCACCCTCCTTGAGCCAAAGGAGCCACGATCTGGTATGGGAAATCGTTCGCTCCAGCAAGGCCAAGTCGATGCATTAAAGCTTAAGCTCATGATACGTCCAAAACGTATCTACTTTTCTGAACACTTTTGCTGTTGAGTTCCTCTAAACTTGTTAGTTTTGAATACAACTAACACGGACTAGCGCTGTTTTCAGCAGAATTGTCCTGGTGTCTCGTTTTTGTGCAGAAAATCAATTTTCAGGAAAATGCCCGGAAAAGATCCCAATGTTCCTATTTTACCCGAAGACTCCCGGAGCCAGAAGACGAGACAGAGAGGGGCCAGGAAAGGCCCACACGAGCTGGCGGCCCCCCTAGGCCGCGCCACCACATGGTGTGGACGCCTCGGGGACTCCCTCGGGCTCCCCTTTCGACTACATATATATCTTTACCTAAAAACCCGAGGGGGTTCATCATATTCCAGAGAAACACACCAGGCGCCGCCGCCACGTCGAAACCCAATTCAGGGACCAGAAGTTCCTGTTCTAGCATCCTGCCGGGACGGGGATTCAGAGAAGATCATCGCCATCGTCATCGCCACCACCTCTCCATCAACCATCCATGATCCTCCCATCCATGTGTGAGTAATCCCCACTATAGGCTGAGAGGGATGGTAGGGATTGGATGAGATCGTTCATGTAATAATGTCAGATTATTTGGGCATTGTGCCTAGTATCCGTGTTAGTGCTATCTATCGTTGTTGCAACTTGTTATGCTTAATTCTTGTCACTAGGTCCCGAGTGTCATGATCTCATATCTGAACATGTTATTGATTCATGAGAATAGTTATTGTTTTTTTAGCATACCTGCAAGTTGTATACATATATCGTTGTCCGGAACCCGAGGCCCGAAAGTGACAGCAATTTGGATAACCGGAGGGGATGGCTGTGATGTTAGGATCACGTGTGTTCACGGAGTGTTAATGCTTTGATCCGGTGCTTTATTAAAAGGAGCACCTTAATTACCAGTAGTTTCCCTTGAGGCCCCGTTGCAAACGGGCTGGTAGAACAGAAGATGGTGTGCAAGTTTTTCATTGCGAGCACATACGACTAAATATGGAACACATGTCTATGGTTTACCTAGTACTTGGATGCTTTATTATTATTTATCTGCAATTGCCCATGTTTTGATTATTATATGAATTATCTTATCCATGCAACGTTCGTTCATCCATCCATTTGCCTACAGTATTTTAATCCTGGTACCTACTACGATTACTGTTGTTGTCCTAATTTCATTCCTGCTATTATTTCACTACAGCTACTGCTATAAGACTATTACCACTGATAAACTGTTGCGAGCAAGTCTACTTCCAGGTGCAGTGACGAATATATGAATCATGGACCCTGCGAATAAGGACACCCCCTCTCAGGCCCAAGGTTGAAGGCCCAAGAAGAGGAGCCCTTGGAATACTCCTGAAGGCCCACGTGAAGCCCACCTGCACTAACTTGCGGGTTAAGATAGGAAACATGTAACCGACCTAGTTAGGGTTCGAGTCCTCTCCGGGTAGGATTCGAGACCTGGCCACCTATATAAGGCCAGGAGAGCCCCCCGGGAGAGGACCAAGCAACACAACGCCATCAAAGCCTTGAACTCGAGATCTTACTCTCGATTCGAGAACCACCATTGTAACCGATCTTTCCGTCAATACAGATCGACAAGAGGCAGGAGTAAGGGTTTTTACCTCTACGAGGGCCCCGAACCTGGGTAAATCTCGCCCCTGTCTAGCCGACGATTCCACCAGCGCTCATGACTTCTCCTAGTCGAAACCCGATAGGGTCACCTAAGGGATTTGTAGAGTCAGAGATTCGACAATTGGCGCCGACCGTGGGGACGACGGGCGCTGGATCACCGGCATCTTCAGCTTCATCGACAACACACTCTCGTTGGAAACCATCGACTACGGCTCCGAACAATCCTATACGGATCGGATCTGTCGTGGTCACGCCTCACTCACCGGAATCGCACCCGGTATTCGAGGATCTGGAGAAAAGCGTCACCTTGACGTTCGGGAGCCTAAAATTCGTGACTAACCGAGACGGAATCCTACACTTCTCGGACGAATCGGAAACTGAATCTGGAGCTGTCGACTCACGCCGTCATCTGGAGAAAAGCGGCGAGTCCATCCGCTTCAACGCCAACGACTACCATACCCTCTCGATAGAGGAACCATCGAGAATTCGAAGAAACTTTCGACCTACGCCTAGGACGCACGAGCCTCGACTAGCTCAAGTCTGCATGGCAGGATCGGAACAAGCCTCGGAAACAGAACACAGCGCGACAGAGCGCAACATAATCGGCGTCTCACGGGAATCCTGGAACCGAGCAAAGGAAGCTATGCGAACGAGCAAGCCACCCGCATCCGGGGCCTCACACGAAGACATGGTTGCCTACCACTATCACCTAGTGAGAGCAGCCACGACTATCAAGGATGCTCGGATAGATCTGGCCCGCCGAAGAAGAGCGGCAGACGAATCAAGCCAAAGGCGAGCCGGGCTATCCATAACACCCTCGGTTGGAACCCGACCCGCGAGAAAGGGACACGCATCCACATCCAGGAACAATGAGTCCCTAGCCGGAACCAGCAGATCAGTCACCCCTTCTCTCATGCGAGTCGACGACGATGGCAATGTCTACCCGCAAACTCCTGTTGCCGCGGTTCTAGCCGCAACAACTTACATGCAGATGAACCAACCGACGGAAAGTGATCCTCGGGCGGAACAGTACAAACAAGTACGCAAGGGATTAGGGCTGGCGGCCGCAAGGCTCGCCGCTTATGATCGAAAGAAGGCCGCAGAGCAGCTGGAGAAGGAACAGGAGAAGGAAAAAGACAAGGATAGGGAAGCATCCCGTAAACGCAAGAGTTCTTCGCCAAGAAGGGACAGGTCACCACGTCGTGGTCGAGGAAAAGAAGCACGGCGCCGTGATGACAGTCGAAGTAGCAGCGAAGGCAGTCCGAGAGACAAGAGCTCGCGGCATCATAGCAGCCGCTCGCGAAAGCGAAGCAAGGAGCCAAGGAAGGATACTGATCGCGACCAGCCAGAGTACGACGCGCGATCAGATCTCGCGCAAAAAAGGGTGGATAAGGCAAGGGCTTCGCGATATCGCGAGCGCTCCTCGTCTGGCTCCTCGGATGACGAAACCTGCGGTGCTCTCTGCTTTGCCCGCAGTATCCGCGAGGCGCCCCTACCCAAAAGATTCAAACTTAGCACGGAAGTAACAAAGTATGACGGCTCACTCGAGCCCTCTCAATGGCTAAGCGATTACCTCACGGCAGTAAAATGCCAACGTGGGAATAAAAACACGGCTATGCAATACCTCAATTTGCATCTCGCCGGCGCGGCTCACAGTTGGCTGGAGAGACGACCAAAATCTTGCTACGCATCGTGGGATGATTTGCACCGCGATTTCTGCAAAAAATTTCAGTCGACTTACAAGAGGCCAGCCACCATTGAAGAACAGCGAGCATGCAAGCAGAAAAGTGGCGAATCCACCCGCGAGTACATCCAGCCATGGACTACGCTCAGGAATACCGCAGGAACCATTTCAGAAGAAGTAGTGATTGAAGCCTTCGCAAAAGGTGCCCGAAGAACGGCTTTCAGAGAAGAACTGGGCAGAGCCGCACCCAAGACTATTGGGGAACTGATGAACATAGCCGAAAAATGGGCTAACGGAGAAGATGCGGTGCGCAATGAGAGGGCATCATCACCTGCACATGATGAAGATCGTCATAGTCGAAGGAAGAGGAGAAAATACTACGATCACGAAGACATAGAGGAGTTGGTCGCAGCGGAATTCACGCGAGGCCGCTGTCGCACCCGGACTTCTAGAGGATACTCGCAGTTCCGTTGAACAGTAGTTGATTGGATTACGGGGCTTACCGGCTCCCGCATCTCTTACGAGTAGGCCAACACACGTATGTGTGACAACCAACCCCTACTGTTCATCGTCTACGTAAACCATCCCATAGAAATCAGGATACTACCATTGACGTACTTCATACCATACACACATGGTACGTCAACGGCGTTTAACAGAATGATAGCACAACATATCTCTAAGACACAAATAAATAGAAATAAGTTGCAAATAGCTCTCACTAGAGCAGAGATAGCAAATACAATCATCCAGAGGACACATGTCCCAACATATCATCATTACATCTCAGCGGAAGCATTCAAAAGGTCTGAGTACAGACAAAATCCAAATAGGCTTAAGAAGCCGGAAACGAAAAGACGGAGCCCATCCACGATGTCTCGGATCCTGCCCAGGTCCGCTATCTACTCGTCAGCAGCCTCGTCAAACTCCACGTAGTAGCCGTCACGGGGATCCTCGTAAGCGTAGTCTGCGGAAACCACAGCCCCAAAGGGGTCAGTACATAAACGTACTGGCAAGCAAGAATCACAGTTCACCAAAGTGTACCCCGTCAACACCAAGCACAGATGCTTTGGGTTCAACGGAAGAAAAGGGGATACAAAAGATGCGGCAGCTGGCTGCACTAACCAACTACAGATACATGATACAACTTCCGGCTAACAGAAAGGAGATAAGATAGCGTATCGTAACCAACTATGACTAACTCCAAACAAACCCATCCTGGATCTCGCCCCTTATCCAAAGAAGCAATCCGAGGATAACTCACACAGTTGGATTAATGATGGATCAAGTTATTGTGGCAATAAAGCTATTACTAGTCAAGTTATCATTAGTTAGGTGTAAGTTGTTCTGAGTACTTGTTAGCCAGTACTTTCACCAAGTCAACCATAACCGCGGAAAACACGACTTCTCGAGAAGATTTATCCCTACAGGGGTGCACCAATTTGGCCGTACACGTAAGAATATCCCGCTAGATGGAATGCCTCCCACCAAGCGGGGCACTCAACACAACTCAACTCTTCTTCGCATCAAGCCCAAAGAACCCCGTGCAGTGAGCGCACGGCTAATCAAGCCCCACGAAGAAAAGGGGACCCTCATAGCACTCTAAGAACGTGTCTCCCTAAATGCCGACTACAAAAGTTCCACCCTGGTACCAAGGGTTCGCACCTGCATATGCATGCGGCAAATGGAAAACCCGAACTAAATGAGGCGATTTGGACGAGATGCGAATCGAATCAAATTGAGGGGGGCGCCCATACACGCTTCCCACATGCGGGTAGTGCGCTCATCATGGATCAGTAGACAAGACCCTTTTCCTAATTGGGGTCGACACTAGCAGGCCTCAAAACCACGCCGGGCCTCCTGCCGTTGCCTTATCAGCAAATTATTATTACCTCAAAATTAACAGGTTGTTGTTTAACATCGAGCCCCAGAACATAATAGAATATGATAACAGAAAGTAACGAGTAACAGACTCGAGCAGAAACAACCCTAAACATGCTAGTAAGACACAGGCAACAATCAATGGGGTTATAGGTGTGGAGGTGAGGCTATATCAGGGTTAAAGGATAACATGTGATAGGATCGAACAGAAGCAACGATTCATAGGGCTAGCAGAAATAGACAACGGAAAGTATCGGTATCCAATGTTGAAAGGAACACAATGGTTCGTGTGAGTGAATACTTGCCTGCAAACTCAGTAGCCTGGTACTGGGCTAGATCCTCAGAAGGGGTGTCGTAAAGCTCGTCTGTCTCAACGTCGTCGTCTATTCGAGAAGAAGCAAACAAACAACGCAAAGAGACAAACAATCAATAACATGGCATAATGCACAATCATGGGATGATGCATGACCATTTAATTGATGCCTCAAAAATAAACTAGTTGACATGGTAACAACATGATTAAATGGATCCACATGCAATTTGAGTTGCATATGAAAAGCCCATGAATTATGGTTGAAACAATTGTTTTACAACTAACCAACAGGTGAAAGTGGATTAGTATGATGCATGGATGAGGAAAACAGAAAAATAACAACAATAGAACAATTTTGAAATAAGGTTTACCAAGTTTGAAATTTTATTTATTAAGTTAGGGAATTTTGGTTCCTTAAAGGTGTTACACAAGCATTTGTTGTTTTCAGCAATTTAAATTGTTCAAAACAGACAACAAAGTTCATATTTGAAAATGTCAAAAAAAATTAGGTGGATTACATGTTTCAAATATTGAAAAAGGAATTAGGATGAATTTATTATGAATTAAACAAGATTAAACAAGTTTTAAATGAATTTAAAACAAGTTTGAATTTTATTTGTTCAAAACATTAAACAAAATTCATATTTGAAAAGGTTATGTTTTTCTGGTTTGAAAACATATTTTACATGTTCAAAAATAATTTATTTTGAGCAAGTTAGGAATTTAGCAAATTTAAATGCTTTAAACAAGGTTTAAATTATTTAGGCAATTTTAATTATTCAAATCATGGAACAAAATTTATATTTGAAAAGATGGTTTGAAATAGCATGGAAAACATATTTTATTTGCATTATTTGGAGTAAGTATGAATTTGTTATGCAATTCTACAAATTTCAAAGGAATTGTTTGAATTTGAAATTTGAATGCATTTGGGTTATTCAAAACATAATACAACTGGTTTAAATAGATAGATAATTAAATTTGGTGCAGTGTACATATTTTATTTTTATTATTTGGGTTTATAAAAAAAAGTTATTAGGGTTTTAGTGATAGGGACCAAACTGTAAAAGCAAAGGACTTGTTTTTGAAAAAGAAAAAGCTGAAAAACTATTTCTACTCTGCAGTGGCTAGCCCTAGCCACTGACAGAGGGCCCCTAGGCCACGGTGGCACGCGCGCGTTCACAGCAGCTGACAGGGGGGGCCACCCTGTCAGTGCACCGTGCAAAAATGTGGGTTTAATCGCGAGCGCCAGGGATCGAACCCTGGGCTCGAGCGCGCGCGCAACGCACTGCAACCACTGCGCTGTGCGAATCGTTCTTATCAATATACGCGACGCTGACAGATTATAGTTCAGTTACGAAACTGAACTTTTAACTGACGAAAAACTTCTGAACTTTGACAGTAAACTACAAATTATAGTTCAGTTATGCAACGCACTTTGACAGTAACTGACGAAAAACTTCTGAACTTTGACAGTAAACTTCTGAACTTCTGAACTTTTAACTGACGCTGACAGATTATAGTTCAGTTACGCAACGCACTACAAATTGTAACTTTTTGTTTTACAAAAAGTTCAAGATAAAAAGATGTTTGTGATTTGACTCAAATTTGGATGGATTTGATGATTAAGTGACTTAGTGAAAACAAGAATTAAATGTGGTGATCATATAGTTTTAATTGGAGTCAAATGATTATAATTGTTTTGGTAATTTTCATTATTTGAAATTGGGTGCTGTCTGAAGTTGAAATTGAATTTGAATGACATTTGAATTAAGTGAATTATTAAGAACAAATTAATAGTGAGCCTTTTATTTTTCATGGGAACAAATTGGATGTTTTAATTGAACTTTTATTTGGAAAATAAATTGTAACATAACAAGTATGAACCAACGCATTTGATTAATGTTTGAAATTCAATTGTGAAAACAAATAAAAACAGATGCAAACAAGAAGGAAACAAATGCAATGAAGAAATGAGTATGATGACATGATGCAAAACTTTAATAAAACAAGAAACAAACATTCTAGGGATGGTTTTTCATACTTGGGATGTTACAAAACGCCCCCCTTGAAGGAATCGCGCCCCGAGATTCCTTACGGAGAAGAGAAAAGGTCCGGATACTTCTTGCAAAGATCCTCTTCGGTCTCCCACGTTGCCTCTTTATCGGAATGATGCGACCACTGCACTTTCAAGAACTTGGTGCTCTTGTTGCGAGTCTTACGCTCGGTCTCATCGAGAATTCGAACAGGGTACTCCTCATAAGAGAGATCATCTTGCAGTTCAATGGAATCATGATCAACTGCACGATCTGGATCTTTGAAACACTTCTTGAGCTGTGACACGTGAAACACATCGTGCACCTTGGATAGCTTTTCTGGAAGTTCAAGACGATAGGCATTTTCCGCACGCCTTGAGAGAATGTTGAAAGGACCAATGTATCTTGGTGCAAGCTTTCCTTTCACACCAAAACGATGAGTGCCTCTGAGGGGAGTTACACGGAGATATGCCTTGTCACCAGGTGCATAGATCATATCCCTGTGCTTGCTGTCATAGTAGCTTTTCTGACGAGACTGGGCAATCTTGAGATTGTCACGAATGATACGAACTTTCTCTTCGGCTTCCTTAACAATGTCAGGGCCTAAGAGTGAACGTTCACCAGCTCCAGACCAATTGATTGGACTCCTGCATCTGCGGCCATAGAGAGCCTCAAATGGTGCCATGCCTAGGCTTGCCTGGAAGCTGTTGTTGTAGGAGAATTCAGCATATGGAAGGCAATCCTCCCATTTCATGCCAAAGGAGAGACCACATGCTCTGAGCATATCCTCGAGAATCTGATTGACTCTTTCGACTTGCCCCTGAGACTGAGGGTGATAAGCTGTGCTAAACAGAAGTTTGGTGCCCAATGCTTCTTGAAAGCTTTTCCAGAAATGAGAAGTGAATATACTTCCACGGTCTGAGCTTATTTCCAATGGAACACCATGAAGAGGAACAATCTTTGTTGTGTAGAGCTCTGCTAACTGGCTAGCTGAGATTGTTTCTTTGACAGCAAAGAAGTGAGCTACTTTAGTGAGACGATCAACGACAACGAAGATTGCATCGTTGCCCTTCTTGGACTTTGGAAAACCAGTGACGAAGTCCATTTCAATCATGTCCCACTGCCACTCAGGGATTTTCAGAGGTTGTAGAAGACCGGCTGTTTTCTGATGGACTGCCTTAACACGTTGACAAACATCGCATTCAGAAACGTATTGAGCAATTTCACGTTTCATGCCAGGCCACCAATACAGTGTCTTAAGATCCTGGTACATCTTTGTACTTCCAGGGTGGATGGAAAGAGGAGTTTCATGAGCCTCCTTGATAATGACATCTTTGAGATTTTGAACTTGAGGAACTGCAATGCGTCCTTCGAAGAACACAGTTCCTTTGTCATCAATTGAGAAGGACTTAAATTTCTCCTTGCCTTGTTTGATGTATTCTACCATCTTCTTGATTTCAGCATCACGAAGTTGTTCAGAACGAATCTTGTCCTCGAGAGTTGGACTGGCTGTTAAGTTCGCAAGATAGCCTTGAGGAACAAGACCAATGTTCAGCTTCTGGAATTCTTCATGAAGTGGAGGTTGGCTTTCCATGATCATGAGATTATTGCAATACGACTTGCGACTGAGAGCATCGGCCATAACATTAGCCTTGCCTGGAGTGTAAGAAATGGTGAGATCAAAGTCTTTAATCTTTTCAATCCATCTCCTTTGCCCGAGGTTTAGATCTGGTTGAGTGAAGATGTATTTCAGACTCTTATGATCAGAAAAGATTTCAGTGCGATTACCCAACAAGTATTGTCTCCATTTCTTGAGGGCAAACACCACTGCTGCAAGTTCAAGGTCATGTGTGGGATAATTTTGCTCATGTGCGTTCAACTGACGTGAAGCATAAGCCACAACTTGACGTTCTTGCATAAGAACTGCACCTAGACCTTGGAGAGATGCATCGCAGAATATTTGGAAAGGTTTGGTAGTATCTGGGCCAACCAGAACTGGTGTAGAAGTGAGTTTAGTCTTCAGGAGATTGAAACTTTCATCACATTGTGGAGACCAAACGAACTTCTTGTCCTTCTTTGTGAGATCAGTGAGAGGTTTGGAAATCTTGGAAAAGTTTTGGACGAAACGACGGCAATAGCTAGCCAAGCCAAGAAAACTTCTGACTTGCTTCACCGTCTTAGGAGGTTTCCAATCAACAATTGCTTTAACCTTTTCTGGATCGATGGCTATGCCCTTGGCTGAGATGACATGACCAAGGTAAGCAACTTCTGGAATCCAGAACTCACATTTGGAGAATTTGGCATATAGACGATGCTCGCGAAGTTTCATGAGAGTGAGACGAAGATGTTCTCCATGCTCTTCCTCAGATTTTGAGTAGACCAGAATGTCGTCAAGATATACCACAACGAACTTGTCGAGGTATTCGTGGAAAACAGAATTCATGAGTCGAGAGAATGTCGCCGGTGCATTGGTTAGACCAAAGGACATGACGGTGTATTCATATAGACCGTACCGAGTGGTGAAAGCTGTTTTTGGAATATCTTCCTTTCTGATCTTTATTTGATGGTAACCCATCCTCAAGTCCAATTTTGAGAATATTGAGGCTCCAGCAAGTTGATCAAAAAGATCATCGATACGAGGAATTGGATACTTGTTTTTGATGGTTTTCTCGTTAAGAGGACGATAGTCAACAACGAGTCTCTTTGTTTGATCCTTCTTCGCAACAAACAGAGTTGGGCAACCCCAAGCGGAGGAACTAGGTTGAATGTAACATTTTCCATGTACATATCGATTTGCTCCTTTAACAGTTTCAGTTCAGGAGGAGCTATCTTGTATGGATGCTTAGAGATTGGAGCAGTACCTGGTTCAAGCTCGATCACGAACTCAACTGCTCTGTCCGGAGGCATCCCTGGCAACTCTTCTGGAAAGACGTCAGGGAATTCACAAACCACCGGAACATTTTCAAGTAGAGGTAGAGGTTTTGCATCGAGGGTGTAAAGCTGAACATAACTTGATTCATTTGGAGAATAGACTATCTGGCCAGAAGGGTGGAACACAGTTATTGACTTTTGAGCACAGTCAATCGTAGCTTTATTGGCCTTCAACCAATCCATACCAAGAATGACATCAATGTCAGAACTTCCCAGCAACATGAGTGAAGCAAGGAAAATGTGGCCTCCAATTAGGATTTGATTGTCCTTACTTATCTTGGAAGTCAACATTTGCGATCCCGGTGAGTGAACAGTGATTTGATTGCTTAGTGGAACCACCATTAGGTTGTTTGTTGCGGCAAAAACCTTTGACACAAAAGAATGCGATGCTCCGGTATCAAACAACACTTTAGCTGGAAAAGAGTTTACGGGTAATATACCGAGAACGACGTCAGGAGCTTCCTCAGCTTTGTCGATCTTGACATGATTCACCCTTGCGGTCCTCCCGACAGGCCTGCTGTTGGAGTTGAAGGCTTTAGCCGGGGGAGCACGCACCATTGCCTGGTTTGTGTTGGGACGAGGTGGTGGTGGAGGTAGCTGCCTCTGAGTGCACTTGTCAGCGTAGTGCCCCGTCTGCTTGCACTTGTAGCAAGTGACGACACGAGGAGGCCCTGGCCTTGGCTGCCCCATCGAAGCCCTCTGATCATGCATCTGAACAGGGTTGGGTGGGCGGGGAGCGGAGCCTGGAGAAGCTTGGGCATATGGAGCCCGAGTGACAGCACCATTTGGCACCCAGATGCGGCGCTTCTGCGGAGGGGTGGTCATGTTGGAGGAGGAACCACCCTCACGTGAGTGCTTACGAGACTCCTCGAACGCCTTGCGCCCATTTTCCTCATTGAGCGCGGTGTTAACGAGCTCCTCGAAGTCTTTGGTCTTGACATTCGTGAGGGCGTACTTGAGCTCCGGGTTAAAACCTCTGCGGAACCTTGCCATCTTCTTAGCCTCAGTGGACACCTCATCACCAGCGTAACGAGCGAGGCGATTGAACTCACTCTAATAGCCAATGACGTCCAGCTTGCCCTGCTTGAGTGAGCAAAACTCTTCACGCATCCTTTCCATGAGACCATCTGGAATGTGGTGCTTCAGGAAAGCTTCCTTGAAACAACCCCAGGTGATTGGGTAGCCAGCTCTCATGGTCTAGTAGTTCTCCCACCAAGTAGCTGCCTGACCCTTCAGCAGATAGGAGGCATACTTGACCTTGTCTTCCCCAGCAACGTGAGCAATGTCCAGAGCCTTGGCCATCTCACGGATCCAGTCATCAGCATCCAGAGGCTCGCGTGTTGCCACGAAAGCTCTCGGACCCAGACTGAGGAACTCCTTGATGCTGACCCGTGGAGCATTCTGGTTGTTGTGCTGGTTAGTCTGAAACTGGGCCATCTGTGCCATGACTTGCGTCATCTGAGTCAACAGCTCCGTGATTGGCGGTGGCTCAGGCGGGGTGTTCCTTGTTGGCGGCATCCTGAATGGAAATGCATTTTAGCACAAAAATAGAAAAGGATAGCCTCGGAAACCGAAAGAGAGATTATTCCGACACATGAATAGATAACCAACAGGTACATCATCACATGTTCAAATACATCAGAATATCCAACACACCATAAATGGTTCAAATGCCACAGGATAACTAAAAATAGCTAAGAACGGATACATCGGTACTCCCATGCTCATCACGCAGGACGACGGTGAGTAGTACGGCGAGAGGTACGGTGAGGAGCACGCCCACGAAAGTAGGTAGAACGACGATCCACATAGATCTGACGTGGTCTGAGAGCGACTCTAGGTGTGGTGAAGTACATAGCGTCGACTCCCTGTGCTCCAAAGCGTGGAATCCTAGTGTAACCAGCACCGAGGTTGAGGAGTGGACCTCTGATTGGCTCGTAACCTCCAGCATCTGGCAGACGACGACCAACTGGCTGATCGAAACGTGCAAAGCGCTCGTCTCCAACAAAGTCTGTGGTGTAAGTCGCCAGACCAGTCAAAGCAAGGTAGAGCTGCTCTCTGACGGAAGCCAACTCCTGAGACAGTGTGCTGGCAACTGCGTCACTGAGCCTCACAAACTGAGCGGTGGTGTGCAGCCTGGAGTTATCATGCTCGTAGACATCCAGGTTGTCATAGAGAGTGAAGTGAGCTCCCTCCGAAGTGATGTAACCACGGGGGATGTGGCGATAGATAGAATCGTCAAGTCCCCAGTAGTCAGCACGAAGGACGGTGAGACTCACATAAGCTGCCTGCTGCACGGCCATATCCACTGTGGAACCTACTGCCTCGTAGCGGTGGACTACGCTCATGCCATCATCTGACAGAATGTAGACGATAGCCTGGTAGTAGGTCTGGTCAAACTCTCGCTGCTGCTTGTCGTGGGATAATCACGGCAGATGTTACCTGGGGTAACTGATCCTGGGGCAAGACGACACAGGCGTTTGGGAGAGGGTTTAGCTCAGAGGGAAACATGGTGCAATTCGATCTGGCAGCCGGCAATCAAAGTCGCCGAGTCTCCGATCTTGATATAATAACTCAACTCTGGGATTACACTCGATGCTCGATATCACACGATATTGCTAGGGTTCTTAGATCTCTATCTAAAACTAGACCTGGGAGTCGGTTTATAAAGCACCCGTACCCCCGGCTTATTCCCCAAGGCGCACCCTGGTTCCTACCCGGATACGGCACACAAACCCTAACTTTCCTTTACAACAACCCACAACCCGGGTCACCGGGCCTACAAACTTGGGCCTTCACAGGTTTCCTTATCCTTAGCCGGATCCTGCGCAGTGTCCTTTGGGCCGGGTTATTCCTTGGTGTATGGCCTACCGGGTTATCGTCCCCCCGTCAGTAGTCCCCAGAATAGCCTGGGCTTCATGGATCCTACTTGAAGCGCTTGCTATTCCCTGCAAAGATATCAAACATACGGGCATATAGAGGCCGGGTTAAGATGTTTTGATATTCAGCCAGGCCTCACTCCACGGTGGCCATATAATAACCCGGGTTTTTCCTCCGAACACTTTGACTCAAATTTCCAGGTCCAAATCATAATAAAAATCCCAGGATCCCATGCTCGATAATCAATCCTGATATCCCGGGGTTAACCTCCTTTTTTCTTTTATCCAGATGCCCTGCTCAATATTTGGCGCATATCTCGCAAAATCCACGTGAACAACCGTCACCCCATGATTTCCGGCTTCTGGCCATCGGGATAAGCTCACCCTTACTCTATAAATAACACTCAGAGGGTAACCCTAAATTCGTCACCACGCCACAACTTCCCCTTTCTCTCCTTACTCCTCGCTTCCTCGCAGCACCGCCGCCAGGGGCTCGCGCACATCATCAAAGCGAAATTGCTTCCAGCCGCGCTCGCCCTCAAGCCGTCCCGCGCCGCCGCCAAGTTCCGCCATCACACCTTCATTCCTCTCGCCAAGAATCGTGAAGGGGCATTCGAGCCACGCCGCCCAACACCGTCGCTTCCAAACCTCAATCTCTTCAGTAAGCCTCTTATATCTGCCTAACTTATCCTTGCAATTTTTCCAATTTCAACCAGGATCGAATCTAGGTCAACCCGCGAACCACTCTTCTGATTACATCAAATTAGATCGATTCGACATCCACCAACTCTTTTAACCGCCTGCTATATAGTCGCAACTCATCCCCTACCAATATTAACCATCAAAACTCCTGTAGGATCGCTCGCAAACTTTCCCATCTAGATCCGTTCCTCCTCGATTTTCCGCTCTCTGCATTAACACCCGGAAAATCCTCTTTTTCCAGCTACTTTACTTGCAATAGATACATGGGCAACCACCCATCGACCCCAAATGCCTTTCCATACGTAAGTGACCTATAATTTCCACAGTTGCATTCAACACCCGGATACTTTATAATTTCCGCTCCATAGCATGATACCCGGATAATTCTCAGCTTCATACTTTCTTGACACCTTACACTCGGATACTTCAACACTCCCGGGTCTTATTTCATACGCCTATTTTCTTTTGCTTTGCAGGTTGATCCCATGGCTCCCAAACGACAAGGAAAACAACCGACTCAGGCGAGAAATACCCAAACCATATCCGCCAACTGGGGACGTTCCACAACTACGAAAGCCAAGTTGGAGGAGCTAGCCGAATTAGGAACTCTCCCTTCTCAGAAGGACATTCACTGGAGGGCGCCGGGCAACGAGACCCGGCCCACACCCACAGACAGCGAGGTAATCTGCTTCGTAGAGCACGTGACCCGGGGATTCCGTCCTCCGGGTCACCCTTTCTTTAGGGAGGTCTTAGATCACTATGGACTCCGAATGTTCGACATAGGGCCTAACTCTATGTTGAACATCACCCACTTCATCGTTCTCTCTGAGTCGTACTTGTGCATGCCGCCGAGTTTAACTCTCTTCGTTGAGTTATTCCAATGCAAGCCATGCCGCGAAAGCGGCGACGGAGCGCTCCTAATCTGTGGCGGGGTATCCATCCAGCGCCGCAGGAATTCTCTGATGCCAGCCCTCAACCTACACTCCCACGTCAAACACTGGCAACTGTCCTTCTTTTATTGCCGCGACACCTCCCCTGACAGTGAAAAGAAGCTGCCGGGTTACTCAGAGACTCCCCTCGAGCCCTCCGAGTCTTTCAGTGCCTTTGCATCAGATTCGGACAGGGAGACAATCCTTCCCTTGCTAACCAAGATAGCCATTCTCTCAGCCCAAGGCCTCCTCGGGCTCAATTTAATAAAAACATGGGTTGATTTCCGGATCCAACCCAACTCCGTTCGCACCAAACTGATGTGCGAGTACTCGGGGCACACCACAGATACGCTCCGATACTCCACCAAAAGCTTTGCAGCCGGCGATACTAACAAGACCATCAAGGGCTTCTTAACGGAGAAGCTGGAGGTGATAAAGGGCATCACCGGGTTACCCCCGTTTACTCGGGACAACCCGGCTCCAGCGGTAATACCTGATATCCATAACTTACTTCCGTATCTTGACTCGATACAGCTTCTAACCCTTAGTCTCATTCCTTTGTCTTAGGCTGATGACCCTTTCTGGAGAGTTGAACCCTTCCCCCCTTCCAGAGACCCGGAAGACGAGGACGAGCCGGCTGATGGTAGTGAAGGTATTTGCACAGGATCTGTATATTTTTACTTGTATTACTTCCCTTTCGTTTATCTTTTCTCCAACTAACACACACCCGATTCGCAGGACTGGAGGACGAAGGTGAGGCCAACGAGGATGACCCGGAGGCAACTGAATCAGACCAAGAAACAACAGTCGGAGCCAAAAGGAAAACCAGAGGAGCCGTGTCCAAGGTTCCTTTTTCCTCGTTATCCTCTGAACCTTACTCCTTTGACGCCATGCGACGACTTAACCATCAATTATCAAATTCGTCGTGCTTGAAGGACTCCTCCCCAGCCAAACGCAGAGTAACTCGGAGCTCCCCGGGTGAAGATCCCCTTAACCCGGGCATCTCTATTTCCTCGGTTCCTCGTGGCGGCGCTCCTCCGCCTCGTCCTTCCGACTCTCCTCAACGCCACCCTTCTCCTAACCATCCACGTGCCGGGCAATTCCGGGTCCCGTTGGTAGTTCCCGTGGCGACCTCATCTGCTTCCAGCGGCGAGCTCCCGCCTGATTATACCGTGAACGCCGGGTAAGTTTACGCTACATGATTTCCTTTTATGCTTAACAAGTTTCCACTCAAGCCACCATCATCACTAATAACCGCTTTTTCTCATCTTTCTTTTAGCGCTCAAGCCGTCGTCAGTGACCCGGAAAATATAGAAGCAGATAACCATCAGGCGGAGAAACCGACTGACCATGCGGACGCCGCGACTGGCGATGATACAGCGAATAACCAGGAACAAGGCCCTCTGAACAACCCACTTCCCCGAGCTGCCGGATCTCCTTCCTCATCGGAACCAGTAGACGAGGAGATCGAAGTTCTAGATACAAGGATGAGTTCTCCCAACCCGGCCACCCAAACTGTCCGGGTCTCAACTCCAAGGGCGGGGAGAGCCCCCCCACCAAACGACCAAGCTGCCGGCTCTTCCGGTGCTCGATCCGAGGAACTGACCTTTACCCAGATGCTAGAAACCCTTCGCACTTTAAGGTCTAATGAAGAGAACATCTTGGGAGCTTTGATAGCCAAACACGAGGTAAATCCGACTAATATTGCTTATACCTTTATCCAGTCCCCAAGTTCCGAGTGAATTGATTCATAATTTACTTGGGACTTTATTATACAAGCGACTGATAACTTATTCCTCT
This sequence comes from Alopecurus myosuroides, assembly GCA_028641055.1. Taxonomy (NCBI): domain Eukaryota; kingdom Viridiplantae; phylum Streptophyta; class Magnoliopsida; order Poales; family Poaceae; genus Alopecurus; species Alopecurus myosuroides. Next base: position 201,896,262 of record CM054063.1, on the reverse strand, counting down.
ACCCAACTGATCCTTTGTTTGCATGCATGCAGGCTTTCGTAACTCAATCCGAGGAAAAACTGGCGGGCGCCACCAAGCTCATCGAAAAGGAGGTAGCTTTACGTGAGGCGGCCGAGGCCGAGTCTAGGAGGAATAAGTTGATAATGAGAAAATATAGGAAAAGGGCTCACCGAGCAGAAGATGACCTAACAAGCCTTTCCGTCCAAATATCGGACACATATCGTGCTTTACTTGGTACGTTTCCTCCTCCGGTTTATCTTTTTGATAGATAGCAACAGTTTCCCGACTTATGTCTCCATTTCCTCAGGCCCGGACGAAACCATGCCGGAAGAGGATGACATAGCCAAGCTGAAAACCATGAATAGCGCTATCCGGCAACTATGTGCCGGAACCAGATGGATCCTTGATGAGTTGCGGTGGCCGGGCAGAGGACATGTTGATCTGAAGAGGATGCTGGACGCCTTATCCACTGTTCCCGAGTGGATTCGGCACTGGAAGCGCTCGTCTTGCCGGGTTGGAGTGACCCGGGGGCTTGCACTTGCCAAAGCTTATCTCCCCAAGCTCGAGCTAGCGAGGATTATGGGCGGCTTCCCAGAGTTCAAGCTTGACGGATCCAAGTTTTCGGTAAAGGATTTTCAGGCCGTCCAGAAGGAGGTCCGTTACCCGGCCAGCGTAATTGCTGATGAACTGGACGTTAATATACTTGTTCCAGCATATGATTCTGCCGGTAAAGTAATTAAGTCGGATCTTCCTGAGCCGTATGACATGCTGGCTCGGTGGAAGGAGGAAGCTGCTGCGATAAGGGCGGAGGCTGCCAAGAAGCAAGCTGAAGCCGGCTCTGCTCCTGCTACCTCAACACCAGTCGCTCCGCCCCCTGCAGGGGCTGGTACTGCTGACCCGGGTGCTGCTGCTACCACCAATGATGGCAAGGGTAAGGCCAAGATGAACGCCGAGTGATATATGGTTTCTAATGCCTCTTCTTAAGCGCTAGTCGGTCAACATACTTTGTGAAACAGTTATATTTTGGGTGGTGCACCTGTGCACCTTTGATATTTTTTCACCAGGATTTTTGTAATGCACGCTAAGGCCTTGATATACTCGATGCCTGTTCCGGCCTTTTTAAGTTTATCCATTATCAAGCTCATCTGTTCTCGATATCTGGTTTTATTTATTGTTCCTTTTGTGAAAACTCAATTTCCGGGTTTCATGGGTATTGACAAGCGGATTTTGCTTCGAAGTCCCCAAGTCCCCAAGACTCGGATATTTGGGTTTTTGCAATTATACAAGTAAGCCACTTTTTCTCTTTTCAAGATTTCAAGCCACCGAGCCCGGATCGCCGAGTCTAGGACACTTGATCTTGAAAAGGGAACAAACTGCCTACTGCTAATTTCACAAAGATCCCTGAGTTGTTTCACATAGGTTTTGAAGTTATGCTTAATAGTCGTTGAGTTTCCAGCTATTCAGCCTTGTACTCTGCATAACTTGTGGTTTAGATGACCCTTTTGACTATCTTGTACTGTAAGCCGGCTTTCGCGTGGATACCATGTTGTTACATCCATACGAAGACGTAGCCAGCCAATCCCCGTCGGGTTTCATGACTAACTGCCATCGTAAGCGAACAAATCATGCCACTTTAATGCGAGTCACATCGAGCTTAAGTAAGAATAGCCAAGAAATTTGGACTTCTTTGTCCGGTTATAAGATTGTAGCCGTACTCGTTTGCAAGTAATCGGCCCTTATAACTCATAGGCATCATGGCCGGGTCTTTGAGTTTGTAACTGTGCTATTCAAGCGACCAGCCCCCAAGACCTAGATATACGCATCGTACTGAGAGTACATAACCTGATAACAACCATCTCTTTTCTTGATAACCATCTCTTTACTTGATATGAAAAATCTAGGTCAGCAAGCCGCCTCATTAAAAACCCGTCCAGTCCCCAAAGGTACCCTGGATAGGAAAAGAGTACGTCTGAAAACCTGCTGCCTATTACATCGTGCAATTCCACTTGCCAATATAGTCTTTACTAAGTATAATATGGACGTAGCTGAGCCACGTTCCATGGTCTATCTCTTTCTTGCATAGATGAAGTGGTGTGTGCGGTGTCGTTGACTGTAGCCGACTCTTCCCTTGCATCTATCAAGTAATATGATCCGTTATGCAGATTCCGGCTTATGATAAATGGTCCTTCCCATGGTGGTGATAATTTGTGTTTTCCTTCGCTTGACTGTACCAGGCGCAGAACCAAGTCTCCTTCCTGGAATACCCGGGTTTTCACGCGCCGGCTATGATACCTCCGTAGATCTTGCTGATATATGGCTGATCTTTCCAGTGCTTGTTCTCTTTGCTCTTCTAACATATCTACGGCGTCCTGCCGGGTTTTTTCGTTCTCTATTTCGACGTAAGCTGATACTCGCGGTGAATCGTGAATAATGTCACTCGGTAACACTGCTTCCGCACCGTAGACCATGAAGAAGGGTGTGATCTGAGTTGATCTGTTAGGTGTAGTGTTGATACCCCAAACCACAGAAGGAAGTTCTTCGACCCATGCACCAGCAGCCCTGACACAGGGAACTCGCAATCGTGGTTTTAATCCGCGAAGCAATTCTTGGTTTGCCCTCTCCACTTGTCCATTGGCCTGCGGATGAGCCACCGATGCAACATCGAGCCGGATTCCATTGTTGCCACAGAACTTCTCCATCTCACCAAGGGACATGTTGGTTCCATTGTCGGTAATTATGCTGTGGGGATACCCGAACCGGTAGATAATCCTTTTCAGGAACTTGACTGCTGTAGCTGCTTCGCAATTAGTAACTGGCATAACCTCAACCCACTTGGTAAACTTATCAATAGCCACCAAAAGATGTGTCTTCTTGCACGGTGACATATGAAAGGGGCCAACCATGTCCATACCCCAGACAGCAAACGGCCAAGTTAACGGGATAGTCCGCAACTCCATAGCCGGCACATGGGTTTGGCGAGCGTACCTTTGACATCCGTCACACCTTGCTACCAATCGTTCCGCATCCGCTAGGGCCGTGAGCCAGAAAAACCCGTGTCGATAAGCTTTAGCCACAAGAGACCTTGTGGACGCATGATGTCCACAGTCGCCTTCATGGATTTCCTTGAGAATCTGTCTGCCTTCTTCCGGCGCTACGCAGCGCAAAAAGACTCCTGCTGCGCTTCTCTTGTACAATTCCCCATTGATGATAGAATATCCCTTTGCTCGCCTCAAAATTTGCCTTGCTAATACCTCCTGTTGTGGTAACTCGCCTCGTGACAGGTAGGCCAAAAACGGTTCTGTCCACTCGGGAATAGTACGTACAGTGGCCACGAATCCTGAATCCGGGTCTTGATTTGCCAATTCCTCCTCTGACTCGATTTTAACTGATGGTCGCCATAATTCGTCCAGGAAAACGTTAGGCGGAACCGGCTCTCTGCGCGAGCCGAGTCTGGCGAGGGCGTCGGCTGCCTCATTCTTTCTTCTGTCTATATGCTCCACCTCATACCCGGAAAAACATCCTGCAACCCTATCAACTTCCCTGCGGTATGCTGCCATAGTTGCGTCCTTTCTATCCCACGTTCCTGACACCTGCTGTACCACAAGGTCCGAATCTCCGAAGCATCGTATCCTCTTGATGTTCATCTCTTTGGCTACCTTTAAGCCATGCAATAGGGCCTCATACTCGGCCACGTTGTTGGAACAGTCGAAGTGAATTTGTAGTACGTAACTCAATTTGTCTCCTTTGGGTGATGTTAGCACCACCCCAGCTCCTGATCCCTCGTACTGCTTTGATCCATCGAAGTGCATGATCCATGACTCGGAATTTGGAACCGTTGTAGTCATGCCTGTATGTGTCCAGTCGTTAACGAAATCAATTAAAGCTTGAGATTTGATTGCTGACCTGGGTTCGTAGTTGATGTGATAATCCCCCATCTCTATCGCCCATTTGGCTATTCTTCCCGTCGCGTCCGAGTTTCTGATGATATCCGACATTGGTATTGAACTAACCACTGTTATGGGATGTTCTTGGAAATACGGCTTCAGCTTCCGGCTGGCCATAAAGACCCCGAACACCAACTTTTGCCAATGTGGATAGCGCTGCTTTGCTTCTGATAATACCTCGCTGACGTAATAAACCGGCCTCTGAACCGGGTATCCTTTCCCATCCTCTTGGCGTTCCACAACAACTACTGCGCTGACGGCTCGGGGGCCAGCTGCCACATATAGTAACATAGGCTCTTTAGGACCCGGCGCCGCTAGTACTGGTGCTTCAGATAACTGCTTCTTTAGTGCCTCAAATGCCTCGTCCGCCTCTTGATCCCACACGAACTTATCTGATTTCCGCAAGAGCCGGTACAAGGGTATTGCTTTTTCTCCGAGTCTGGATATGAATCGGCTCAAGGCTGCTACGCAGCCCGTGAGCTTTTGAACATGCTTCAAATTTTCCGGTTTTTTCAGACTCTGGATGGCCTTGATTTTATCCGGGTTTGCCTCGATTCCTCTCTCGGAAACTATGAAGCCGAGTAATTTCCCAGCTGGAACTCCAAACACGCACTTTGTCGGGTTAAGCTTCATCTGGTACCTCCTCAAGTTTTTGAACGTCTCCTTTAGATCATCGATAAATGTCTCTGCCTTCCTGGTCTTGATGACCACATCATCCACATAGGCATGGACGTTACGTCCGATTTGGTCCTCGAAGCACTTTTGAATACACCGTTGGTAAGTTGCGCCAGCGTTCTTCAACCCAAACGTCATAGTTTTATAACAAAAGGCCCCAAAAGGGGTTATGAATGATGTTTTCTCCCAATCTTCCCTTTTGAGCTTAATCTGATGATACCCGGAATATGCGTCCAGGAAGCATAACAGATCGCTTCCAGCTACTGCGTCTATAATCTGATCTATCCTTGGTAGCGCGAACGGATCCTTTGGGCAATGTTTGTTGAGACTCGTAAAATCAATGCACATCCTCCACTCATTGGTCTTTTTCATCACTAGAACCGGGTTAGCCAACCAATCCGGGTGAAATACTTCCATGATAAAGCCGGCTGCCAATAGCCGAGCGATCTCTTCGCCTATAGCATTCCTTCTTTCCTCATTCATTTTCCTCAAACCTTGCTTCACGGGCCTGGACTTGGGATCCACATGCAAACTGTGCTCAGCCAGTTCTGTAGGGATACCCGGCATGTCGCTAGGTGTCCAGGCAAACACATCTGCATTCGAACGAATAAACTCCACGAGCGCTTCCTCCTGCTCTTTTCCCAAGTTAGACCCTATGGTAAACTGTTTAGTGGAATCCCCTTCGACAAAATCTATCTTCTTGGTGTCTTGCGCTGCCTTGAATTTTGCTCTCTCATCCTCGGTATTCGGCTTTTTTCAAGGCTGTTCTATCGTCCGGATTTACTTGAGACCGGTAATATTCGAGTTCTTCCTTTCTGCATGCTTGCTCGGCCATAACCGAATCTCCTTCGTCGCACTCGGCCGCTATATCCCGGTTCCCATGTATAGTGATGGTCCGTTTAGGACCCGGGATTTTCAGCTGCAAATACACGTAGCACGGCCTAGCCATGAATTGGGCGTAAGCCGGCCTCCCAAACAGCGCGTGGTAAGGACTGCGCAATTTGACCACCTCGAACGTGAGCCACTCAACTCGATAATTATCCGTCGATTCTCCAAAAGCAACTTCCAAGGTGATCCTTCCCTCGGGGCTCGCCGAGTGACCTGGCACGATCCCATGAAAGATTGTCGAACTTTTTTGTAACTGAGACTCTTTGAGACTCATCCGTAAGAAGGTTTCCCAATAAAGGATGTTGATGCTGCTTCCACCGTCCATCAGGACCCTCTTCAATTCGTAACCATTAACCTGTGGAGCAACCACCAATGCCAAGACTCCTGGATGCTCTACTTTCTCCGGATGGTCTTTTCTACTCCACGTTACCTCTTGTTCCGCCCATCTGAGATATCCCGGCGCGGCCAACGAAACCGAGTTTGCCGCTTGCTTTAATGTCTCCTTGTTCCTGCTGGAAGTTCCTGTAGTATGCACAAGATATTGTCCTCTTAAATTAGTCGTTCGTACCGTGCCGATGAAGATGTTGATCCGGCCGATCGTTACGACGGATCCGGTTTCGAGGTGATCCGACTCCGGCCCCCAGCCGGAATCGTCCACCATCTTTTCTCCTTCGTGGTCGATGCAGATTTCGCCGATGACAAGATTCTCCATGCCCTTCCGAGCTTCTCCCGTGATGTAAACACCTTTGGACGCAGGCCCCACGGTGGGCGCCAACTGTCGTGGGATAATCACGGCAGATGTTACCTGGGGTAACTGATCCTGGGGCAAGACGACACAGGCGTTTGGGAGAGGGTTTAGCTCAGAGGGAAACATGGTGCAATTCGATCTGGCAGCCGGCAATCAAAGTCGCCGAGTCTCCGATCTTGATATAATAACTCAACTCTGGGATTACACTCGATGCTCGATATCACACGATATTGCTAGGGTTCTTAGATCTCTATCTAAAACTAGACCTGGGAGTCGGTTTATAAAGCACCCGTACCCCCGGCTTATTCCCCAAGGCGCACCCTGGTTCCTACCCGGATACGGCACACAAACCCTAACTTTCCTTTACAACAACCCACAACCCGGGTCACCGGGCCTACAAACTTGGGCCTTCACAGGTTTCCTTATCCTTAGCCGGATCCTGCGCAGTGTCCTTTGGGCCGGGTTATTCCTTGGTGTATGGCCTACCGGGTTATCGTCCCCCCGTCACTGCTCGTAGACCTGGTACTCTGGTGCCCAACAGAACCCCAGATAAGTGACCATGTCTCTCAGCATCTCCGGATAACCGGCAGTGCTCTCGCAACGAGTCATCCGAACCACCTGCGGGTAGAACCTGAGATCCATCTGCAGATGATCGGGGAAGTTTTGATTAGGCGCCGGTAGAAGAACTGAAGTGGAAAGCAACAACAAGGTTTTAACGGACGATAAGGATGTTGAGAAAAACAGGATATCGAAGCAACATCGGGAAACACGAGACCAAAAACTCCTGAGGTACTACGGAAAACCCATCCGGGCTTCTAAAGGATCAATATCTACTGCTTAAGGAATAGAGGATCTGCTTCCGGGGCTTACACGCCTCCGTTCTCAATCGTGAGTAGGCAACATGATAAATCATGTCACAACCACCTCCATTCCTATGGTCTAGTAGATATAACTATCCTAGAGAAACCAGGATACGTGAAAACCTAACTTGAAAGTTTAGATGATAAGGGAAAACAACGTTGCACTTCCTTACCAGAAAAGGGAGGGTGGGTGGGGAAAGAAATAAAATGGCAGAATTCCTACTCTCACGTTTCATTTTTCCTATATAGCTACAAAAATAGTTTCTAGACTCAACTGCGACCAGTAAAAGGGATCCTACAGGCAGACAGGCTCTGATACCATTTGTCGCACCTGGACTTCTAGAGGATACTCCCAGTTCCGTTGAACAGTAGTTGATTGGATTACGGGGCTTACCGGCTCCCGCATCTCTTACGAGTAGGCCAACACACGTATGTGTGACAACCAACCCCTACTGTTCATCGTCTACGTAAACCATCCCATAGAAATCAGGATACTACCATTGACGTACTTCATACCATACTCACATGGTACGTCAACGGCGTTTAACAGAATGATAGCACAACATGTCTCTAAGACACAAATAAATAGAAATAAGTTGCAAATAGCTCTCACTAGAGCAGAGATAGCAAATACAATCATCCAGAGGACACATGTCCCAACATATCATCATTACATCTCAGCGGAAGCATTCAAAAGGTCTGAGTACAGACAAAATCCAAATAGGCTTAAGAAGCCGGAAACGAAAAGACGGAGCCCATCCACGATGTCTCGGATCCTGCCCAGGTCCGCTATCTACTCGTCAGCAGCCTCGTCAAACTCCACGTAGTAGCCGTCACGGGATCCTCGTAAGCGTAGTCTGCGGAAACCACAGCCCCAAAGGGGCCAGTACATAAACGTACTGGCAAGCAAGACTCACAGTTCACCAAAGTGTACCCCGTCAACACCAAGCACAGATGCTTTGGGTTCAACAGAAGAAAAGGGGATACAAAAGATGCGGCAGCTGGCTGCACTAACCAACTACAGATACATGATACAACTTCCGGCTAACAGAAAGGAGATAAGATAGCGTATCGTAACCAACTATGACTAACTCCAAACAAACCCATCCTGGATCTCGCCCCTTATCCAAAGAAGCAATCCGAGGATAACTCACACAGTTGGATTAATGATGGATCAAGTTATTGTGGCAATAAAGCTATTACTAGTCAAGTTATCATTAGTTAGGTGTAAGTTGTTCTGAGTACTTGTTAGCCAGTACTTTCACCAAGTCAACCATAACCGCGGAAAACACGGCTTCTCGAGAAGATTTATCCCTGCAGGGGTGCACCAATTTGGCCGTACACGTAAGAATATCCCGCTAGATGGAATGCCTCCCACCAAGCGGGGCACTCAACACAACTCAACTCTTCTTCGCATCAAGCCCAAAGAACCCCGTGCAGTGAGCGCACGGCTAATCAAGCCCCACGAAGAAAAGGGGACCCTCATAGCACTCTAAGAACGTGTCTCCCTAAATGCCGACTACAAAAGCACCCTGGTACCAAGGGTTCGCACCTGCATATGCATGCGGCAAATGGAAAACCCGAACTAAATGAGGCGATTTGGACGAGATGCGAATCGAATCAAATTGAGGGGGGCGCCCATACACGCTTCCCACATGCGGGTAGTGCGCTCATCATGGATCAGTAGACAAGACCCTTTTCCTAATTAGGGTCGACACTAGCAGGCCTCAAAACCACGCCGGGCCTCCGGCCGGTGCCTTATCAGCAAATTATTATTACCTCAAAATTAACAGGTTGTTGTTTAACATCGAGCCCCAGAACATAATAGAATATGATAACAGAAAGTAACGGGTAACAGACTCGAGCAGAAACAACCCTAAACATGCTAGTAAGACACAGGCAACAATCAATGGGGTTATAGGTGTGGAGGTGAGGCTATATCAGGGTTAAAGGATAACATGTGATAGGATCGAACAGAAGCAACGATTCATAGGGCTAGCAGAAATAGACAACGGAAAGTATCGGTATCCAATGTTGAAAGGAACACAATGGTTCGTGTGAGTGAATACTTGCCTGCAAACTCAGTAGCCTGGTACTGGGCTAGATCCTCAGAAGGGGTGTCGTAAAGCTCGTCTGTCTCAACGTCGTCGTCTATTCGAGAAGAAGCAAACAAACAACGCAAAGAGACAAACAATCAATAACATGGCATAATGCACAATCATGGGATGATGCATGACCATTTAATTGATGCATCAAAAATAAACTAGTTGACATGGTAACAACATGATTAAATGGATCCACATGCAATTTGAGTTGCATATGAAAAGCCCATGAATTATGGTTGAAACAATTGTTTTACAACTAACCAACAGGTGAAAGTGGATTAGTATGATGCATGGATGAGGAAAACAGAAAAATAACAACAATAGAACAATTTTGAAATAAGGTTTACCAAGTTTGAAATTTTATTTATTAAGTTAGGGAATTTTGGTTCCTTAAAGGTGTTACACAAGCATTTGTTGTTTTCAGCAATTTAAATTGTTCAAAACAGACAACAAAGTTCATATTTGAAAAGGTCACAAAATTTTAGGTGGATTACATGTTTCAAATATTGAAAAAGGAATTAGGATGAATTTATTATGAATTAAACAGGATTAAACATGTTTTAAATGAATTTAAAACAAGTTTGAATATTATTTGAATTTTATTTGTTCAAAACATTAAACCAAATTCATATTTGAAAAGGTTATGTTTTTCTGGTTTGAAAACATATTTTACATGTTCAAAACTAATTTATTTTGAGCAAGTTAGGAATTTAGCAAATTTAAATGATTTAAACAAGGTTTAAATTATTTAGGCAATTTTAATTATTCAAATCATGGAACAAAATTTATATTTGAAAAGATGGTTTGAAATAGCATGGAAAACATATTTTATTTGTATTATTTGGAGTAAGTATGAATTTGTTATGCAATTCTACAAATTTCAAAGGAATTGTTTGAATTTGAAATTTGAATGCATTTGGGTTATTCAAAACATAATACAACTGGTTTAAATAGATAGATAATTAAATTTGGTGCAGTGTACATATTTTATTTTTATTATTTGGGTTTATAAAATAAAAGTTATTAGGGTTTTAGTGACAGGGACCAAACTGCAAAAGCAAAGGACTTGTTTTTGAAAAAGAAAAAGCTGAAAAACTATTTATACTCTGCAGTGGCTAGCCCTAGCCACTGGCAGAGGGCCCCTAGGCCACGGTGGCACGCGCGCGTGCACAGCAGCTGACAGGGGGGCCGCCCTGTCAGTGCACCGTGCAAAAATGTGGGTTTAATCGCGAGCGCTAGGGATCGAACCCTAGGCTCGAGCGCGCGCGCAACGCACTGCAACCACTGCGCTGTGTGAATCGTTCTTATCAGTATACGCGACGCTGACAGATTATAGTTCAGTTACGAAACTGAACTTTTAACTTACGAAAAACTTCTGAACTTTGACAGTAACGGAGCGGTGACCGGCGGCGATCACCGTTGTTGCTGTCGTGCTGGCTCGCGCGTGCTGGTGCTGTGGTGATGTGCGCGTGCAAGCGTGGCAGAGAGGAGGAAGGAGAGGGGCAGGGAGGAGGTGATCACCCTCGGTGTAGTCGAGCAGAGGCTCGGGGCAGCACGACGGCGGCGACATCGACGTGGTCGAGGACGGCGGCGTGGATCCAGGAGGTCTCCGGGCTCGAGGAGGTGTCGAACAGGACGAGGGAAGCACGGCGACTTGGTTCCCGTGGCTATCCAGAAGGGAGGAGGTGCATGGCAGCGGCGGTCGTCGAAGATTCAGGGGTGGAGCTCGTCGGGGTTCAGAACAGGAGGGAAACGGTGGCGGAGAGAGGGGAATCGGAGGGGGAAACGGCGGCGAGGAGGGAGGTGGTGTGGAGCAGGTGGTCTAGGGTTCGAGGGGGAACCCTAGGGGGGTTTATAGAGGCTAGGGCTGCGCGCGGCCGTCCACTGTTGCTGCCGGCGACGTGGATAGGCGCGATGGCCTACCGTACGCGAAGAAGAAAGGAGAGGGGAGCAGCGAAGGGGTACCGGGCCGCTGGGAGTGGGCTGGGCCGGCCTCTCCCCCTCTCCTGGGCGTTTTTTCCTTTTTAATTTGTTCTGTTTCTTTTTTTTTGCAGAAATAGAATTAGGAAGAAATGGAAAGGGTTTTGGGGTAGAAAAATTTAGGGAAAAAATTTATATTACTTATTTATGTAATAGCAACAAATTGTAACTTTTTGTTTTACAAAAAGTTCAAGATAAAAAGATGTTTGTGATTTGACTCAAATTTGGATGGATTTGATGATTAAGTGACTTAGTGAAAACAAGAATTAAATGTGGTGATCATATAGTTTTAATTGGAGTCAAATGATTATAATTGTTTTGGTAATTTTCATTATTTGAAATTGGGTGCTGTTTGAAATTGAAATTGAATTTGAATGACATTTGAATTAAGTGAATTATTAAGAACAAATTAATAGTGAGCCTTTTATTTTTCATGGGAACAAATTGGATGTTTTAATTGAACTTTTATTTGGAAAATAATTAGTAACATAACAAGTATGAACCAAAGCATTTGATTAATGTTTGAAATTCAATTGTGAAAACAAATAAAAACAGATGCAAACAAGAAGGAAACAAATGCAATGAAGAAATGAGTATGATGACATGATGCAAAACTTTAATAAAACAAGAAACAAACATTCTATGGATGGTTTTTCATACTTGGGATGTTACAGCCGCGACCCCGGTCGCCGTGGGAATCGCGAGTGGAGAGCAAAAGCTGAAGAAAAATCACCTGACGAAGACCTCGATGGATACTGCTCGCTACATCTATTTACAGATAAACGCACGGGCAAAACTAAGGCAACGCACCTTCTTAAGGATTGCCGAAAGTTTATCGATATCACAGAAGCACTCGCAAAGAAAAGAGCTGCACACGCGCAAAATTACCCACCGCTTCCAGGAGGAGGCCACCAAGGGTTCCAGCCGCCACAACCCCCACCTCCACCAGCAAATCCAAACATGGCATTAGCCGCGCTACCTGCACCGCCAGCTCAAAACTCCAGGACCAACGCGTACCCGAATCCAGCAGGGCAACTCGCGATGATCCACAAGGTATGTCCATCCCGCAGAGCTCAAAAGACTAACACAAGGCAATTGTGCATGGCCGTGCAGACACCGCCAACAAAAACAGAATACTTGAAGATGGCGGATCAGCCAATAACATTCTCGATGAAGGATCACCCGCCACGAGTCTATCGACCAGGACACGCCGCCCTTGTCATCCAAGCACAAATTGGCAACTACGACTTGGCCCGCGTATTCATGGATGGTGGCAGTGGCATCAACATTATCTACGCGGATACACTCCGTCGGATGAACAGGAACTTGGACGGCCTCCAGGAATCAGAAACATCCTTCCACGGGATAGTTCCAGGAAAAGCAATCCGTCCACTCGGAACAATTAACCTAGAAGTTGTGCTGGGCACTAAGAGCAACTACAGAAGAGAATTCCTCGACTTCGAAGTTGTCGACTGGCCTTCGCAGTACCACGCCATTCTTGGTCGAACAACGTTCGCCAGATTCATGGCAGTACCGCATTACGCCTACCTGAAGCTCAAATTACCTCGAGAACATGGCGTAATCACCATCGACGGAGATTTTCAGAAATCCAACAAATGCGACATTGAATTTAATGAGATCGCAAAATCTTTTGGAATGCAAGAAGAACTTCAAGAGCTGGAAAAAACCACGGATCACTCCGTGATGCCCCTCACGAAGAAAAACGCGCGTGAACTGGAGTTCAGCGCTAACAGCGACACTCGAAAGCATCAAGTGCACCCGACAGATTCTGCGAAGACAGCGCTGGTTTCCACCACCCTTCCACAAGCATAGGAAAGCGCGCTCATCGAACTCCTCCGTGAGTACTGGGAAATTTTCGCTTGGAAGCCATCAGATATGCCAGGAATACCCAGGGAGTTTGCCGAGCACTCACTCGAAGTCTTTCCAGATGCCAAACCAATCAAACAAACTACTCGACGATTTTCAGAACCCAAGCAGAAGGCGCTTGGAGAAGAAGTAAACAGATTGCTAGCAGCAATATTCATCAGGGAGATCAAGATATCCACTTGGTTAGCAAACCCGGTACTGGTCCCCAAAAAGAACACGGACATCCTTCGGGTATGCATCGACTACACGTCGTTAAACAAGCACTGCCACAAGGACAACTTTCCCCTCCCGCGAATCGACCAGATCGTGGACTACGGCAGGCTGCCAACGCCTCTCTTTCCTGGATGCCTATTCGGGATATAATCAGATCCGATGAAAAGAGAAGACGAAGAAAAGACAGCATTCATCACACCTCACGGTGTCTACTTCTACACGACAATGCCTTTCGGGCTCAAGAACGCAGGCGCAACATACCAGCGCTGCATGCAAAAATGCCTCGCCAAGCTCATTGGCAAGAACGTACAAGTGTACGTTGACGACATAGTCATCAAGACTCGAGTTGAGAGCACACTCCTCGAGGATATTAGAGAAACATTCGATGCCCTCAACGCATACAGGATCAAGCTCAATCCGAAAAAATGCGTTTTCGGCGTTCCAGCAGGGAAACTTCTCGGGTACCTGGTATCCGCCAGAGGCATCGAAGCCAACCCAGAGAAAATACAAGCAATCTTGACAGTGAAGGAGCCAACTAATCTACGCGGAGTCCAACAGCTTGCAGGGCGACTGGCCGCCCTGAGCAGGTTCATCGCACGATTGGGAGAGCAAGCGTTACCCTTCTACAAGTTGCTGAAGAAGACGGACAAATTCGAGTGGACACCGGAAGCTAAACAAGCATTCGCGGACTTAAAGCGATCATTGCAAAGTAGGCGAGTCCTTGCAACACCGCAAGAAAGGGAGTCACTCTACTTATACCTAGCCGCCACAAACCAGGTCATCAGCACAGCAATCGTAGTCGAACGATCTGAGGAGGGCAAAGCGTATGGAGTTCAGCGTCCAATCTATTACATCAGCGAAGTACTCTCGCCATGCAAACAACGATATCCTCATTACCAGAAGCTCGCATACGGGGTGGTCCTTACAGCCCGAAAGCTCAAACACTACTTTCAGGAACACGCCATCACAGTAGTTAATGATGCATCACTCGGGACAATCATGAACAACCCCATGACATCCGGAAGAATAGCCAAATGGAGCATCGAGTTGGGCGCCTGGGACATCACTTACGCAGGGCGCAACGCAGTCAAATCTCAGGTGCTCGTGGAATTCCTAAGCGAATGGACAGAACTACAAACACCCGGGCCACCTGAGTACACGAGCAATTGGATAATGTATTTTGACGGGTCCAAAAGAAACGAAGGAGCAGGAGCTGGAATTGTCCTCATATCGCCACAGGGAGACAAACTGCAATACGTCCTGCGATTGGACTTTCCACCAGATGATCCAGCATCGAATAACGACGCAGAATATGAAGCCCTGTTGCATGGGATGAACATGGTAGTCGCCTACGGAGCTACTCGATTAATGATTTACGGCGACTCCAATCTCATTGTGCAGCAGACAATGAAAGAATGTGATGCAATTGCTGAAAACATGGTCGCGTATCGCGACATGTACAATCTACTCGAAGGAAGTTTCAAAGGATGCGAGTTGAAGCACATTGCAAGATCAAGCAATGAAGAAGCAGACAGGCTGGCAAACATGGGTTCCACAAATACACCCATACCACCAGGAATATATTTCGAACGGATGATCAAGCGATCGATCAAAGTCAAGAAAGCTACAGGAACACCCACAGCGTCAGAAACAGAGGTCAGCCCGCAAGTCGCCATTATCGAGCTTATCCATAATATATCACGACAGGTTTTCCTGGTCGAGCCAGTCTGGACGCAGAAATATCTCGACTACCTGATCAACAGACAGCTCCCGGCCGATCCACGTGAGGCTCGACAAATAGTGAGACGCAGCAAATCCTCTCGGGTAGTTAACGGAGAATTATGCAAGCAAAGCATCTCGGGTATACTTCAGCGTTGCATCGCACCCGAAGACGGCAAAGAATTACTCCAGGACATCCACCAAGGAGACTGCGGACATCATGCTAGCTGGAAAACTATCATGGGAAAGGCTTTCCGAGCAGGATTCTACTGGCTAACAGCAGCTACCGATGCAAAGAACCTGGTCGAGCGATGCGATGCTTGCCAGCGATTCGCACCAAAACCACATACACCTGCTACGGAATTGCACATGATACCCATTGCCTGCCCTTCGCACAATGGGGGCTGGACATGGTTGGACCACTACGCAAGTCCACACCTGGCGGATATACGCACTTGCTGGTTGCAGTCGACAAGTTCACCAAATGGATCGAGGCCATGCCAGTAACTTCGGCTAGCGCCCAATGCGCCGTCAAATTCCTTGACTCCATTGTATGCATATTTGGCGTGCCACACGACATCATTACAGACAATGGTACAAACTTCACAGCAAAGGAAACGCAACAGTTTTGCGAGGAAAAGGGCATCAACTTCAAGTTTGCTTCAGTTGCCCACCCGCAAACGAACGGTCAAGTCGAAAGATCCAACGGCTTAGTTTCGGTTGGCATCAAGAAGCGTCTACTCGATCGTCTACACCCCGCCGCAGGACATTGGGCAGAAGAGCTACCCTCCGTACTATGGAGCCTCCGCACAACTCCAAACCGATCCACAAAATACACACCATTTTTCATGGTATATGGGGCAGAAGCAGTCCTACCCGAGGATGTTAGATTCAGCGCCCCACGAGTCGTGGCCTACAGCGAAGAAACCTCCAACAAGGCACTCGTGGAAGATATGGATGCACTCGACGAGATGTGGGACATCGCTCTCGCAAGATCCGCAGTATATCAGCAATCACTGCGAAACTATCACAGTCGCCGCATACGCCACAGAGCATTCGCGGTTGGAGATCTAGTGCTGCGGCTCAAGCAGAAGGAAGGACACAAGCTCGAGCCACCCTGGGAAGGACCCTTCCTCATACACGAAGTCATCCCAGGCGGAGCCTACAGGCTGAAGAATCCGTCGACTGGAGGAATCTATTCCAATCCTTGGAATATCGCACACCTCCGCAAATTTTATCCCTAGGATTACTTATTATCACAACAAATAAGGCTATACTAGCCACTCTTGTAGCTCGAATACATGACTTCTCAGTCATAGCAATAAAATACATGGTTTCTCAACCATATTTACTCGAAGATTATCTATTCTTACATGCTAAATAGTTACAGGTACACACCCCATAAACACACCGGGGCTAAGCCTACAACTAAGCATCACAAGAAAATTCATACACACAAGGTTACACACCTTATAAACAGTTTTTACAAACTATACAGCATGATAGAATATATACATTCAACAATTAGTCATGGCGATAAGCATTCTCAGTCGCCAACACTCTCTCTACTTCTTCAGAGGTCAATTGAATGATCTTCTCCGCTACAGGACGAACATCATCGTAATGCGGAGAAATATCATCGATTGGTCCATCTGGAAGGTTAGCTACGGAGTTAAAATCTACTTCAGGATGCCGTATTCGGACAAAGGAGAGAGCCACCACCGCGCCGCAAATCATCTGGTTGCGCACACACTCGCTAATTTCTCCCTCCTGCCCGAAGAGCCCAAGGAGATACCTCCAATCTTCAGGACCCCTCTCAAGCGGGTAGAATGCAGCGTTTATCGCGATCAAGACCTCGTGAAAAGAACTCACGAGAACTTTTATCTGGGAGACATGGAACTTCAAAGTAGCTAACACAAAACCTCGGCTGCGATCAGACCAAAAATTGTTCGCATGAGGCCTTGAGCTGCCAGCTTCTTGAAGAATGTGGTTTTACACCCACTGTTTTTCCTCCCTATCATCCGGTTTAACAACTGCAGAAAAGAGTACGTAATCAAATAAGGAAGCAAGACAAAGAAGACTTGGGGTCTGTATTACTTACACAACAGTTCCCTAGCAAGGAAAGCCAGCTCGTCCATCACAAACTGTTCCCGTTCAGTCGCCAGTTTTTGCTTGGACTTCGCCACATCGGCTACCCCACGCAACACTTTCAGTTTGCGCTCGCCATCGGCTACCCGATCACGAAGACCAGCCAAAGACCCAACAGCTGCAACAAGTGGATCAGCTCGGGCAGCAAGTCCACCTGAGGATTCTCCGACAAATCCAGTAGCCTGGAAGAGTACAAGGAAAGAAGTAAGACGCCCTATTCGAAGTATCTCTAGTCGCACATTTGACGAATGCTCGGGGGCTACTCCCATCGGGAGAGAATACACAAACTACCAGAAGCAATTTCCAGGCAAACATTTCGATTAAAGATAATACGGGAATACATCCCAAGGTTCATTACATTCAAAACGGAAAAGGAATACAAAACTACGAAGCTACAGTGGTACTCCCGCTAGCGGCAGTCGCCCCTCCTGTGAGCCGAGCAAATAGCTCGGACAGCTTCCGAGCAAGGATGGCGGCTTGCTCGCCAAAACGAGAGAGCCGTACCTTTTTGCTCGTGGAGGGGTCGACTGGAAGAGCCGAGTAGGCTTCCTCCAAACCGGTGACTCCATGCGCCAGCGCGAACTGGATCGCAGTCTTTGCGCCAGACTCC
Source organism: Alopecurus myosuroides (assembly GCA_028641055.1). NCBI lineage: Eukaryota > Viridiplantae > Streptophyta > Magnoliopsida > Poales > Poaceae > Alopecurus > Alopecurus myosuroides. The sequence goes on along the minus strand of CM054063.1, from coordinate 201,878,485 downwards.
GACTGGGCGACCGCGTAGGCATCCAAGAGACTGCTCTTCGAAAAGATCTTCAGCAAGTCATCTAGCGCAGATGGAGGTGCAGCGTTGGCGAGGAAGCGACCATGCAGTTGCGTCAACACATGAGTGGCATCGCCAATCAAGGAGCAAACTCCTTCGGCGTGCCTCTTGAGTTGAGCAAGAGTGTCGGTTAGCACGTCTACTCGTTGAATCCCAGGGATCTCCAGAGGAACATCCAGAAGACCTGCAAAAGAAAAGAATATCAAGACCTGGCAAGTCCAACAGGATAAAAGATGAAATCGCGAGAGCTTAAATTACTTACCCACGAGACGCTCAGCAAGGGGACGGAGGAACGCGACAAGGTCAGAATCAGCCTTATTGCCAGCATCCTCTTGATCCTTTAGAGCCTTCCGCGCATCCGCAAGTTGCCTTTCAAGATCCTCCGATCGCATGCGGGAGATCTCCAATTCTTGTCGGATGGCCGCCAGATCAGCCCCCTGAGTGGTTACCCGCTCAGAAAGACTGCCCTTCTCGGATTCCGCGAATTCGAGTCGGGCTGCATAGAAACACTTGTCAGAAATCAAGAATCGAAGAAAGAATAGGAGGAAGAAAAGATGATAAGACTTACTCTTAAGGAGCTCGTTCTCAGACGAAAGTCGATTGCGATCTGATCGAAGCGACTCGCACTCTGACTCGGCAAGAATAACTCGGCGACCAATCGCCACAAGAGAGTCAACAAGCGACTACAAAAATACAGAGGTAGAAGAATTAGAAGATATGAATTGGAGCCTGTACCCGATTAAATTCAATCGACTACAGCCTCGGGGGCTACTCCCATCGGGAGCACTGCCGTGCACCCGATAAAATCAAGAAGAAGAAAAAGACAAAGCTTTGAGCCTGTAGCCGACCGCACGCGATCGACTACAGCCTCGGGGGCTACTCCCATCGGGAGCTCTGTCGTGCACCCGATAATTTTTTTATGACAAATGACAAAGTTTACCTGGCCCGTGGCGCGGGAGAGGGGATCCACGGAGCTGTCCGTCACTTCTTTCGAAGCTGAAGTCCTGGCGGCAAAGCTAGGCGCCTCACGTTCCACAGTCGCCGCATGGGGGGCTGCACTGGGAGAATTCTGGGCAGTGCAAGCTGTGGGAGTCTCACCCGCGGCTCCTGCTCTATTCCTCTTTTCGGGAGGAACAGAAGAAGCATACCTACGAGGACTGATGGTTTGCAAACTGCAACAAATAAACATCAACATAGGTGCAAAGGAAAAAGTTCGACTAAAGGACAAGAAGAAGAACTTACTCATCATCCTCATCTTCATCCAGCAAATCCGCGTTCCAAGCGGGCGCGATTACTGGGAATGAAGGGGAAGGGGCGAGTGAGCGAAGTGGAGTCGCGGAGATAGGAGTCTTCCCAGGCGATTCTTCCAAGGAGTTATCCTTGGAAGTAGCCTCGTTATCATCCACTCGACGACGCTTGTGGTGATGAAGGCCGCCATTCGATCCCTCCGCATCATCCGAAGAATCGTCTTCGGAGCTCGAAGAAGCATCGGCTACACTGGTATCGGCTAAGCCGTCCAGGTGACTCGCCAACAACTCCGAGGCGTCCTCTCCCGCAACTGGCGGGTAGCAGTTCGCCACTGCTAAGCTCTACAAAGAAGGCAAGAAAAAATTCAGTCGACTAAAGCTCAAAGCAAAGAAGAAAATAATAGAAGACAGGAAGGGTAAACTAACCGCGGCTGGTGGAGGTTTCGAAGCGTCGAAGGCTTCGACTGTGCAGTCGGGGAACTTCTCCCCCACCTTCTAGCTGGTGACAGCCGCGATTTTCTTTTCGAACTCAACGTTCGAAAGCTCCTCGCGGCTCACTCGGCTAGGATCTTCAGCGCCTTGGTATTCCCACATGGTGGAAGGCCTTTGCTGCAGCGGTTGGATCCTGCGCTTCAGAAAAATACTCGCCAGGTGCAGCCCGTTGAGTACCACTCCAGCAGTTTGATCCCGGAGAGCGGACACCCTTGCGAGTAGGGGCGTGACAACCTGGGTTTCTTCGGCTGACAGCTTGTGCGCCCAGGACTTCCGCCTCTTCAAAACAGCGAATGGGTGGAATTCTACGATCCCACCCGAGCTGTTGTCGATGACGTAAAACCACTTTTTCCGCCAACCTTGGGCGGAGTCGACGAAGTGCATGTTGAAGTAGCTGCTCTCCAGTCGCGCCTGGATCCCGAAGCCACCCGTACGTAGCGGCTCGCCAGGCTCGGAGTCCACCCGCGATTTCTCGCGGAAGATGCGAACTTTGAAGAGGGCCTTCCAAAGCGCCCAATGAGGGAGAATGCCAAGGAAGCATTCGCAGAACACGATGAAGCACGATATGTGCTGCACCGCGTTCGGAGGAAGATCGTGAAGCTGTATGCCATAGACATACAGCAACCCGAGGAGGAAAGGATGGAGAGGGAAGGAAAGACCCCGAGACACGTGGTCCGCGAAGACCACGCGCTCGTTCGACTGCGGGTTTGGTACCTCTTCTTTCTTCCCGAGGCGCACCCGCTTCTCAGATTCAGCCGGCAGCAGCCCCTCCCGCTGCATCTCTTTGATGCTCTTTGCGGTGGTGTTGGGCGAACGCCAGTCGCCAGCTCGAGGCGCAGGTTGCGTGGAAACTTCTCCGGTTGCAGAGGTGGCAGCGCCACGTCTTTTGCCTCCAGCCATGGTTGACAGCACGAGCTCGAGCGTGAGGAAGAAGATGGGCGCGAGGAAGGAGATGGATTGAAGACGAAGGCTGGGAAGTTTTTACCGCAGCGCTAAGTCCCGTATTTATACACGGATCGAATCAGCCCCAGCCATTCGATGCGCTACGTGGCGCCTATCGCAGCCACCACGTGTGAAGATGAAACGAGGAGACGGTGAAACGCTGTTCCGTGCCACGATCTTAACAGAAGATCGTGCGCATTTACTGCACCGTTCACGTAAAAACCGGGAGCGGCGTCTCGTTTCCCGGTCAAAAAGCTGACTAGGTGGGCCAGCCCATCTCTTACCACTCCGTCACGTCCCATCGGGAGGAGAAAAGTGCGCCATGACGTCATGGCATGCATCATCAAATTCAAGAACCTTCGAATGGAAAATTCAAACACGAAAACAGCTTCGTATGAAATTCCTTCGATTAAAGGCAATTCCTTTGCGAACAAATCATGGAGCAAGACCTCTTTAAAACAAGAGAACTACCCTATACACGAAAACTCTTTCGTACGGGCACAACAGTCCAAACATGAAAACTCTTTCATATGGGCATGACTCTCTTCAGTACGAAATTTCTTTCGATTGAATCTTAAACAATCACTCGGGTAGAAAGAACCTACGTCCATTCACACATGATATTTCTACATCATAAAGACCTGGATTGTTCAGCCGACTAGGCACATCCGGATGCCATATTCTTCGGATATGAAGGTAAGACCCAAAAAGATCTTTCTTAAGGGCCTGGAATCGCACTCGAAAGCTGCGTCCTCCGGTATGATTCCGTGTCAACAACACGAAGAAAAATCCTAGTGGACGCGCCGGGTACCCCTATAGGTTAAGTTCGACTCGATAAGTCCACAACGGCTCAGTCGCAACAATCACCTTATCGGGTTCGAGTCGGAGGTCTCGAATCTGTGTAGGCCAGGAATGTTTTTGCCCTAGTCGCAATTAATTGGCCCTGATCTCTCGGGAGAGCCAAGCTACTGTGCCGCATCCTTCTGCGATAAAAGCCGCAAAAACAGGCTCCTATGCTGCTTGACACTCGAGCATGAAGACTCGTTGCACAGGGAACACACCCTTTAAAACAGGAAACAACCAAGCTGGTTATCCGTAAGAAAGGCAGACCAAGGAAGGCTTGACCGTCTGCTCGACTGGAAAAATCCCACTCGAGCAAACGCTCGGGGGCTACTGACAAATATATGGATCATGGACCCTGCGAATAAGGACACCCCCTCTCAGGCCCAAGGTTGAAGGCCCAAGAAGAGGAGCCCTTGGAATACTCCAGAAGGCCCACGTGAAGCCCACCTGCACTAACTTGCAGGTTAAGATAGGAAACATGTAACCGACCTAGTTAGGGTTCGAGTCCTCTCCGGGTAGGATTCGAGACCTGGCCACCTATATAAGGCCAGGAGAGCCCCCCGGGAGAGGACCAAGCAACACAACGCCATCAAAGCCTTGAACTCGAGATCTTACTCTCGATTCGAGCACCACCATTGTAACCGATCTTTCCGTCAATACAGATCGACAAGAGGCAGGAGTAAGGGTTTTTACCTCTACGAGGGCCCCGAACCTGGGTAAATCTCGCCCCCTGTCTAGCCGACGATTCCACCAGCGCTCATGACTTCTCCTAGTCGAAACCCGATAGGGTCACCTAAGGGATTTGTAGAGTCAGAGATTCGACATGCAGCTAAACTGGAACTCATCTGTTAAGTCTTATAAATATTCTTTGGCTCCCCTTGTGTTCAATCAATAAATTTGAGTTTTACTTCCCTTGAGGACTGTTGTGATCCCCTATACTTGTGGGTCATCAAGACTATTTTATGGCGCCGTTGCCGGGGAGCATAGCTTTATTTGTAAGATCACTTGAATGTGATATTGTTCGCTGCAAGCTATTCATCATGGGTAAAACTCGTGAGGGAAAGTTCCTATATTTCCATACACCACAAGGAGAGATACATGATGTCTACGCACGCTTCTATTCTTGTAGACAGTGTTGGGCCTCCAAGTGTAGAGGTTTGTAGAACAGCAGCAAGTTTCCCTTAAGTGAATCACCCAAGGTTTATCGAACTCAGGGAGGTAGAGGTCAAAGATATCCCTCTCAAGCAACCCTGCAATTAAGATACAAGAAGTCTCTTGTGTCCCCAACACACCCAATATACTTGTCAGGTATATAGGTGCACTAGTTCGGTGAAGAGATAGTGAAATGCGAGTAATATGGATGATTATAAGTAATAATAGCAATCTGAAATAAATATGGCAGCAAGCAAACATGTAGCAGAACAGGCGGAAAAGGATGTTTCGATGCTTGGAAACAAGGCCTAGGGATCCTACTTTCACTAGTGGACACTCTCAACAATGATCACATAACTGAATAACTAAATATCTTCTCTTCACTATGCTACTCTTAACCCTCTCTGGTTGGATAAAGAACACTAATCATTGTGTAGGGCTGCAAAAAGCATTCCTTAAAGTAAGCATTCCCATGTCTAGTTAACCCCATGTTGTCACTGTGAGCGCCCTAGAAAGTACTAGACAAACACCACAATTCATAGAGGAGACACACATGATGTGCACACTGTCACCTTCACACCGCGGGACAAGGTGACTCCATAGTTCATATTAATAAAACACTTGAGTAGCACAAGATGAAGAGTAATATCTACTTATTCAACTAGATTACAAAGCTCACGATCACATATAGATCACACCATGGGAGATAGAGATGAACCACATATCTACCGGTAGAGCCCTCGGCCTCGGGGGAGAACTACTCCCTCCTCGTCATAGGAGACAGCAGTGGCGATGGAGATGGTAGTGGAGTCAATGGAGATGGCTTCCGGGGGCACTTCCCTGTCCCGGCAGGGTGCCAGAACAGAGATCTGTCCCCCGAAACTTGTCGGCGGCGGCGGCGGAGCTACAAATATATTTTGTGGAAAAGGTCTATTCTTTTAGGTTTTTCCCTCGGGGGAGTATATATAGGTGAAAGAACGATGCCGAGGGCTGGCCAGGGGGCCCACACCACCAGGTGGCACGGCCAGGGGGACCCGCGTCACCCTGTGGCCCCCCTCCGGGGCTCTTCGGAACTTCTGGATGCTTCCGGGGAAAATAGGAACTTCGGGATTCGTGGGGTCCAATTCCGAGAATATTTCCCGAACAACTTTTCTGAAATAAAAAACAGCAGAAAACAGGGAACTGACACTTGGCATCTTGTTAATAGGTTAGTCCCGGAAAACGTAAGAAAACATACGGAAAACATGTAGCAATTGGCATAATATCAACATGGAACATCAGAAAATATAGACACGTTGGAGACGTATCAAGCATCCCCAAGCTTAGTTCCTACTCGTCCTCGAGTAGGTAAATGATAAAACAAAATAATTTTTGAGGTGACATGCTACCACACAATCTTGATCATAATATGTAAAGTAGAGCATGTAAGCTAGCATCAATTGAACTAAAGCTGTGATCTATATTTGATATCAACAAGTAATGCATACACAAATAATAAGAAAGAAGCAAAACTTTTAATGAATCAATACTAACAGACTATCAACCGTGCAAAGTTTATTAGAGATGATTTAAGCTTTCAAGAACAACAATATCATGCACGTCAAACGATCTTCACAACCCCTGTTAGGATCAAGTCAAACTTTACACACGATGCAATGCTTGAATCTTAAACGATTTGCGCACTAAAAACAAGCAAGTGTTCTGCGTTGGTCCCTGGCACCAGGATGTTATGGCAAAGAGAACATTATGGGGGGTTTGGAAGGTCAATGGAAGAAAGGCTCACAAAGCTGAAAGTGGTCATTAGACAAGAGAAAGTCTTACAACCGAAGCTATGAAAGGAGTAGGGATTTCCACACAACGGATGCACATAGAGCTATAAATGTATGAAAGCTCTCCAATGGAACTAGTGGGGGGGGTGCATCCAACTTGCTTGCTCACGAAGACCTAGAGCTCATTTGAGGAGGCTCATGATTGGAATATACAAGCCAAGTTCTATAATGTAAAGTTCCCCACATAGTTATGAATGAATGATACTATGAAAACTTTCTCCAAACTAAATCATTGGTGCTAAACATGAAGCACAAGTGTGGTATAAAGGATAGTGATGCGCCCCCTCTCTCTTTGTCCCTTTGGGGGGGGGGTTCATTTTTTTTATATATCCTCACCGGTAGGGGCAACATCCTATATTACAATGAATCATCACACTTTTAGTACTCATAACTCATAAAGAAATATCTCTGATGTCTCTAACTGCATGCTCCTGCCAGTGTAGCAGTATGCATAAATAACCATGAAGCTCATCATCAAGTAACGTAATGGAGGTGGATGTTGTGCAACAATATATCTCGGAATGGCTATGGAAATTCCATGATAGGTAGGTATGGTGGTTGTTTTGAGGAAGAATATATGGGCTTATGGGTAGGAGAACAAAGTCCTCCCAAGGGATTTGGATGCAGTAGCGAAGTATGCACCAACTCTCAATGTGAGAAAGGGCAATGCACAGTACCGAAGAGGCTAGCAAATATGGATGGTGGAAATGCCAGGAACCTCAACATAGACTCACGAGTTAAAAGATTACAGCAAGCAAATCATCTTACAAGGCACAATGCAAATCACTCCAAGAGGGTCCGTGGCAGTGACAAGTCACTGTTAGCTACCCCGACCATAGCGCGTAACAAAAGGCCGATCAGAAATGTATCACTCGTAGCAATCATATACAGTTGTTTCTATCAGCTGGTAATTTAAGTGTGGCACAGCTTCAAGTTTCTTAGACCAACCATTAAAAGTCTCTACTTACTAGTCCTTCCCGTTTATCCATTAAGCAAATTAATATCTCAAAACTACAACAATGATTCAAGTGAAGCAGTTTAGTGATCTACAAGACCATGCGAATTTTTCCACTATACTAACTACCACATAAGAATTCCTATTTCCAAGCAAACACACATATGAGAACCACCTAACTACAAAAATCTAACATCTCTGAACAAAGGATGCATGCAAAACAAGAGCTGGAAGCACTAAAATATCTAAGCATGAATACTCAACAAATATAAGTGAAACACAAGATTATTCTAACGAAAAAGCGGAGCGTGTATCTCTCCCAAACAAATATGATAGGATCCAAATATTTATTACAGAAAAGAAAACCAAACAAACTTAAAACAAAAATAAAAGACGCTCCAAGTAAAGCACATAAGATGTGACTGAATAAAAATATAGTTTCACTAGAAGTGACCTGATAAATTCTTGATGAAGAAGGGGATGCCTTGGGCATCCCCAAGCTTAGACACTTGAGTCTTCTTGGAATTTTCTGGGATGTACCACTGGGGCATCCCCAAGCTTAGGCTTTTCACTCTTCTTGGTCACATCATATCATCCTCTTCTCTTGACCCTTGAAAACTTCCTTCACACCAAACTTCTCACAATCTTCATTAGCAACGTTAGTGCAATCGAAATAATAATTTCACATGGTTCAGTTTCAACACAAGCCTAACACTAATAAACACATTAGCTACTGTCACAAATTCTTTTAAAACTCTTTTTCTCAAAAGAACACCAAAAGAAAGAGATTAAGAGGCAAACGCAGTTATTGGCAGAATTCTGTCAAAACAGAACAGTAGGTAAAGATCGATTTTTTCAAAAATCTTCTGTTGCTCAAATAAAAAAGTTGTCAACTAAGAAATTTTTTGTATATAACCCAGGATTACGCACAAATAAACTCAGGTCATTTTGAATTTTTTGTGATTTTATACGATTTTAACAGTGGACAGCCGAAATCTGTTTCCTGCGCAGAAATCCGAAATCTAGTCTCAACTTTCCAATAGAGGCTTTACTTGGCTAAACAAACACACAAAAGAAAAGATATAGAGGGGTTGCTAAGGAAATATAAAACACCCGGATGCAAAGAAAATAAAAGAAAACAACGGAAAACAGGTTGAAAACGGAGAAATAAAACGGGTTGTCTCCCGATAGCGCTTTTCTTTAACGCCTTTCAGCTAGGCACAATGATTTTTTAAAGATGCTCACATAAGAATAAGAGTTGAAGAACAATAAGAGAGCATCAAGAAGAAAATATAAAACACATTTATGTCTATCCCACTTCCTCTGAAAAAGAATCTTGTAAAAAAACAAGTCAACGAAGCACAAAGTAATTAGCATAGGAAGACAAAATAAGTGAAACTTCAAAAACTTCAACATAAAGGGGGGAAAATTCATATTGTTGAGATGCATAAAACCATGTTTCCCTCTCTCATAATAACTTTCAATAGCATCATGAATAAAATTAACAATATAGCTATCATAAGAAACATTCTTATCATGATCCACATGCATAAAAGAATTAATACTCTCCACATAAGCATAGTCATTCTCATTAATAGTAGTGGGAGAAAATTCAACAAAATAGCTATCATTATTATTCTCATCACCATAATCATCAAATATAGGAGGCATATTGTAATCATAATTAATTTTCTCCTCAATAGTAGGTGTACTGAAAATAACATATTCATCATTGTAAACATCATATATAGAAGGCACATCATGATCACAATAAAATTTATCATTCATAGTAGGTGGAACTAGAATACCACAATCATTATAATCATCATATATTGGAGGCAAAGTATCATCCAAGAAAATTTACTCCTCAAAACTTGGGGGACTAAAAATATCATATTCATCAAAACCAGCTTCCCCAAGCTTAGACTTTTCCATAGCATTAGCAATAACGGTATCAAAAGAATTCATACTAATAACATTGCTACTAGCATGCAAATAAATCTCCATAGATTTTTTAATTTTCTCTTCAAACACTTCATGTCCTAACTCAAGATAAAGATTATAAAGCTCTCTCATATTTTTGTTGTTTTCCATTAAGCCTAACTAGTGAAAATAAAAACAACAAACCAAACGATATAATTGCAGAATATAAAGGAAATAACTTTGAGCACTCACACCCGAGGATGTGAGTACCTTTTACCTTACCTCCCCGAAAACGGTGCCAGAAAAGATCTTGATGTCTACGCACACTTCTATTCTTGTAGATAGTGTTGGGCCTCCAAGTGCAGAGGTTTGTAGAACAGCAGCAAGTTTCCCTTAAGTGGGTCACCCAAGATTTATCGAACTCAGGGAGGTAGAGGTCAAAGATATCCCTCTCAAGAAACCCTGCAATTAAGATACAAGAAGTGTCTTGTGTCCCCAACACACCCAATATACTTGTCAGGTATATAGATTCACTAGTTCGTGTAGCGTTCCCACATTTAAATAATGTAAGGACACCTGTGTTATTGTGCTAGTCCCTGGATCAATTGCTAGCACCACAGTACAAAATGAAATATCATGCAAATGCATCACATTCTATTACATCGCATGATCCAGTCTTTACAAAATATTATTACAACTTGCATAGTCTTAGAAGACTAGCAGAAAACAAAGAAATACAGCAGAAAACATAGTACAACACTGAGCCCATCTTCCTCATGTGCCACATGCAGAACATGTTGGCGATAGTCACGATATCCTAAACGAAATCCTCACTCGTCTTCAGAAACATCTGCAGGATGGAATATGCAGCCACAAGGGAGTCAATACAATTTAATGTATTGGCAAGTAACACTATGGTGGATATAAATGGCAAGACTATATCTACATGCATATTTGGCTTGGTGGAGTTTTGGCTAAGTTTGCATAAAGAAAATTTTCTCCTATCTCTTTTGTAAAAGAAAACTATTCTTTTTAAAGGGTGGCATCATTTGACTGAAATCCAAGCACCACAACTACTGTTCACTTGGCCAAAATTTTACTTATTGAAAATGGTGATGTGATTCTTCCGTCCATCCTTGTCCAGCTACTCATAGTTGTCCATAACCACGGACACGGCTAAGATCTTAGTTTTTTGACTCTACAGAGTTTGTGCACTTTCACCTTCAGACTCAAATCAGCCCAAACATCCTATACACCCTGAGTGCATTAAGGAAAGGATAAGATTGAGACGAGATCTTTCAGAAGCAAGAATTCACCCCAATGGCAAGACCCGTTCCACCTATGGTTATGCTACATATGCTTGTCAAGCCCAGGATGAACCCTCACAACTTAGTTGATCAAGACAGAGCTCATATGACTAAAATTTGCACTGGAAGCAATCTAAACTTGGGGAACATCATAATCACTTTGTTCCTGGGTGGCATTCCTTCAAGTGAACTCCCCTCGGGGAGACACTCAACTATCAACAACCCCGCATTACCAATCCACCGAGGTGGTTCATTGAAGTTGTTACTTAGAATTTTTCCACAACATCAAGTAAACAATTTTTGTAGCAAGGCTAAGCATCCACTAAGTACCATGTCTTCAAAACTAACAATGTATAAGGATGAATGCACACTACTATGATATATCATAGCATAATATAACTTAGTAAAATTTCCTATCATGCATACTACTCAAAATCAACTAATGCATATAGAAAATATTGGGTAGTTGAATGATGCGTTACTTGCCTTGTTGAAGTTGGTGAATAAATCACACCCTCTTCACAAAAGATCGTTGCTCTCGGTACAATCTATACGTTGAAAACACAATAACAAAATAAACAAGCATTCTAGCAATCAAACAAACAAATGAAGAAAACATAAAAAGTAGTAACCATAGCAAAAGGGTTTATGGTTATCTACTATGGCCAGGGTTGGTTAAAGCTAGAGTTTGAAAAGATTCATACTATGATGGATCCATAAGTAAGTTCCCAGGAAACACTTGGGTTGGACTAGGTTGGGTTTGAGGAGATCAAACCTTATTAATACCATACTTGTCGAGGAAGTTCCAAGAGTTCACCAAGGTGATCTCACTATTTCAACTAAAGTAACACATAACAATGTGTAACACTTAGTTGTTTTCATCAAAACATTTGAGTGATCTAAGTTAGTCCTTTCATTTTGGTTTAGGGTAGGTCTAGGTTCAAATAACTTCATAACAATGGAGATAACAAGTTAAAGTCTTGGGATTTTCCATTTGGGCCAATGGTTGGACAAAAAAAACTTTCTAAATCTTCAACTTGTATGGATTGCTCCAAGTCTTCACATGCTTGTCTTCTTGAAGATCATCTTCATGCTTCTATTGTAGTCTTTTCCTTGGATGGATTCTTCTCTTGATCTTGATAGATTTCTTCACGGCTTTCACTTCACCAATTGGTTTGGGTGTGGGATGGGCACAAATACCACTAAGTCAAATAGAAGAGAAAGAAAATAAGAATAAATATAGAAAGAGAGAGGGAGATGTTTTCTTCTGGATTTCTTCACACTTATACTTCCTTGAGTTGCTTCTAGTTTTTTTGAATTCCAATCCCCTTACTTCAAATTCTTCAATGATCTTCTTTCTAGCTCTTCATGTTGCCACCAAGTTTAAGATGGAGTTCCTTCTTGTGGTTGAGTCATGTCTTCCATTTTGCTAACTTGATGAATTCTTGAAGCAAGAATAGGGGAGTGGAGGAGTAGATAGAAACTACGGTACCAATATTTAAGTTTCACTACTTGGTCATTTCAGGGACTTGGTCTTGGCTCCAAAAATAGCCACTACAACAAAGATAAACAGATGAAAACAAAATTCTAAGACATGATGAAAATGGATGTATCACTATGTTGGTTTTTTGGTCAAAAACACATGCCCATGGTCCAAGGGTGTCCAAAATGGTTAGGCACTAATGTCTCTGATGCAAGGTTACCAAATGGAGCAACTTTGCTTAAGAAAACATTTTCTAATTATTTATAGAAATAATTCTATGTAAAAAAATACTCAAATAGACAACTTAATTATAAATTCAATTTTAATTTGTTCAAAAATTATTTTGGGACAGACGGTATGAAAGTACACATCCTAAGGTTTCCATATATATTTTCTTTGCAACTTTTGGATTTGTAGAATTTGAATCATGCCAAAATTCATCAAACAAGCATATTAAAATTTGAACCAATTTAAGTTTTCCAAATTTGAATTCAAACAGTTCTAAGAGATTCTACAGATCCAGGGGATTCCAAAAAGTCCAAGTTTTGCTAAATTTGGATTTATGGAAAAAAGATATGATGTTTCTAATAACCAGGAGATTTTTCTATTTTTATGGACAAAATGTCATTCTATTTTTATTCGGAAATAAAAAACGACACACGGCTGGGCTCAGATTCACTATTTGTCCCGTAGGGTGACAGATAACACATGGGCTTGGCCCGTCTACGCGCTGCGCCGAGCGATGGATAGCAAAATGGCGCACTGCTGACTGGACTGCCACTTGGCATCTCCTGATTCGCCGATACCGGTTCGAATAAGTGATCTACTGTGAGCCGCTCGATTCAGATCTAAGGGCTAAAGAGGGCTGGTTGTACCTTGCCGGTAATGGCCACGGGGCGGTTGGCGTTGCAGTTTCCTCGACGGCGGCGGAGATCTGGTGGCTCCCGGGGCTCGGGAAGACGTAGAGCAGCACCACGAGGACGATGGTAACCACGGCGTGCTTGCCCGCTTCCGGGATGGACTGCGTCGAGTAGATGGTGGCGGGAGAGCTCCGGCGAGATTTGTTCTTCATAGTCGTGGTCTATTTGCTGCGGCAAAAATAGGAAAAAGGCATGAGGGAGGGGTGCGAGGACAAGGGAAACAATCGGAGGGGGTCTCGGGCTCAGAGAAGGTCTCACCGTGTTGGAGGAGACGAAATACGGCGGAGGCCGAGACTAAATCCGACGACCAAATTCTTCCATCTCGGGGCACCATCCGATGTGAAATAAGAGGTAAAATGGAGAGGACGGGCAAACGATTTAAGGGGAGGAAACGGTAGGGTTTAATTCGCCTTTAATCACCGACAATCAAAGCGCAAAAATTCCACCCGAAACAATCGGGGCAGTTTCCAAACGGGAAGAAGATGATGTGACGTCATCACTTTTTTCCCCTGTTTTCTTATTTAATTCATAAGTCATAACTATTGTTTTATACACCCAAATGACCTCAAATAAATTTCTAAATATTTTAAAAAATATAACCTTTCATATGGTAACATTCATATGTTCTTTTCATCACATTTTAAACTTTTAAATATGAAGAATTTAATAATTCACTAATAGTAACTTAATGTTATTTAAAATTGGAAAAATAATAAAATGGTGTTTTTTATTAAATAAAATTTCAGAGACATTAAACATGTCAAATACTATTTTTCAAAATCTTTTCAAAGTGTTTTCATCCTTTCAAAATTTTAAATTATGATGAAAACATGAATAGTCACTTCATAGAATATTTTCATTATTTATTTGAATTGGGGTCTAATAAAATAATGGTGGTTTCTCAAATGAAGATGTTGTTTTCCCAATTGAAAACATTGTGTTTTCCAAAGTACTTTACTTGTTTTCATAACTCAATGTTATATATAACACCTTATTGTTTTGTTGATTGACATAATACTTGGAAAACAAATAACCAACTTTTATCCATTTGAGGTTAATAATAATAGTGACATAATTTCTTGGAGACAAGGTAAAAATATTAGAGATAGTAACTCTCTGAATTTTAATTATCATAATTATTTTCGAAATGGTAGTTGGGTTGAAAACAATGTTTTGATAAAGATATCTGGTAAGAAAATATTTTATTCACATGAGGGATCATATTTTATTTTAGAAATAGGCTTTAGGGTTTATGGAATTAAGTAAATTTGGATTCTTTATTATAATTACATATTGTTTTGTTTTCTTTCTTCCTTTTATTCGGTTTTTGCTTTATCATGAAAACAAAAAGTTTCAAATTTTTCTGATTTTCTAGTTTTCCCAAAATCAGGGATGTTAGATACTACCACCCTTAAAAGAAATCTCGTCCCGAGATTTGGGAAGGATAGAAAGAAAGATTAGGTTTGGGTAACTAGGTTCCAAAACAACTAGGTGGGCTACCACCCTCAAAAGAAATTTTTGTGGGTAGTCTAAAAACTCTTGTCTAACTGTTTGCTGGTTTTACTATATCTTCAAGTGGAGTCATACTTCATTATCCATAGTGCTATTGTATAGCATATATGAACTCCTTGTTGGTACTGGGGGTCTTAAATCCATGTTTTTTACCTTTGGGGTTCTATGGGTTAAGACTCTCTTCCAATAGGATGTGTCCATTCACATAGCTTTAAGTGTGGTTTTACTTAAGATTGTTTGAGTATAACTTTCCTTCATGGTAGAGTTACAAACCAATAGCATTTTGTTGAACTACCTTTGACACTGAGGGGTCACTCTTTGGGTCAATCAAAAGTCTTTGGTTCACTCTCAACTTGGTCTTTTGATATCATTGGTAATCTTCCATCTTATTGTCATCCTTGAAGGCAAAGACCATGCTATTTCTAAAGAAACTCTCATGGTAGGCAAAATCTTCCATTGCTTGATAGCTCCAAGGTTGGCTTGATCCTCACCGAAAATAGTACGTTTTCAGTAACACTAACATAGGGTCATTATTGTATTCTACCATTCTATGGTTCAGGTTTAACATCGTCGTCTCTCTAATAGGTATGTCACTCAGATTTAACATTCCTCATAGCAAAAGTAAATAATGTGAGTAGTCACCACGGGGGCCAATCCATGTTGCACTCAATCATTACCTTGTACTTGGATTAACGAATCTTGTTTAATAACACTAGGTCACCTCACTTGTCTAACAGAAAGTTTCCAATCTGTAAGACAAACTTGAGCTAACTATCATTTCTCAACTAGTGGGTTGCGTAAAACTCTTATGTAACACAAACTGGATAGTTTTGTTTCTTCATTATTTATTCTCTTGGTGTAGTTGGCTCTGAAATCTTCATAGCTCATGCAACTTGGGGTTCACTTGTCTTTCTTCACTTGTTGATTGGATTGCTGCTCCTTATGATGTAGTTGGCATTGATCATGGATGTGATTGTTCCTTCACACAAAAGGATCTTGAAATCTATGACATTCCTCAATTGTTTGGCTTGTGTCTCTATAGAGAACTAGTCATGACATTTTTGGGTGAAAGGTTTGTTGTTACACTTCACATGGTAGCCCAATATGGTTGGTAAATGATTATGAGTTTTGTTTTCGCTTAGCATGAAAGAGTAGAAATTAGAAAGAGACTAAAGAAATTCCTACCCCAACACATTAGATCAAGGAAACTCATCTTGCAAACAACACATAACAAACATATAGCGATACAATCACAGCAAACAATATGGTTTTTAGAAAACAAACTAATATTGTCATACCACACTCATTGGTATGATTAATACACTAACACGTTAACGTTGTTCTAACAAAGTAACTAGACTGGTGGTCTCATCTATTTCTTCTTTAGTTTCTTCAATTTCTTCTCTCCATGTCTTGAGGTGTTCTTGATTGTTGTGAAGTCTATGTTTTTCTTCAAGTTCTTCAATAATCTTGAGTGTAGGTATTCGTGTGGTGAAAATACTTCTTGTATTTCTCGGTATGGTCATCAACATTCCTGTCTTGATGGTGTTGAAGAGGTAGGCCATCTAGAAATTTTTTGAAGGTGAATAATAGATGATATGATATGAGAAGAATTAAGATGATTGTTTTGTTTCTAGAAAGTTTGAACATAGTAAATTTTCAAACCTAGGGTCTTTTCCAAACTTAGGGTCTCGAATCCTACATGCAACACAATGCTCTGATACCATTTTGTAGCGTTCCCACATTTAAATAATGTAAGGACACCTGTGTTATTGTGCTAGTCCTTGGATCAATTGCTAGCACCATAGTACAAAATGAAATATCGTGTGAATGCATCACATTCTATTACACCGCATGATCCAGTCTTTACAAAATATTATTACAACTTGCATAGTCTTAGAAGACTAGTAGAAAACAAAGAAATACAACGAAAAACATAGTACAACACTAAGCCCATCTTCTTCATGTGCCAGAGGCAAAACATGTTGGCGATAGTCTCGAGATCCTAAACGAAATCCTCACTCGTCTTCAGAACATCTACATGATGGAATATGCAGCCACAAGGGAGTCAATACAATTTAATGTATTGGCAAGTAACACTATGGTGGATATAAATGGCAAGACTATATCTACATGCATATTTGGCTTGGTGGAGTTTTGGCTAAGTTTGCATAAAGCAAATTTTCTCCTATCTCTTTTGTAAAAGAAATTTTTTCTTTTTAAAGGGTAGCATCATTGGACTGAAATCCAAGCACCACAACTATTGTTCACTTGGCCAAAATTTTACTTATTGAAAATGGTGATGTGATTCTTCCGTCCATCCTTGTCCAGCTGCTCATAGTTGTCCATAACCGGGGACACGACTAAGATTTTAGTTTGTTGACTCTGTAGAGTTTGTGCACTTTCACCTTCAGACTCAAATCAGCCCAAACATCCTATACACCCTGAGTGCATTAAGGAAAGGAGAAGATTGAGACGAGATCTTTTAGAAGCAAGAATTCACCCCAATGGCAAGACCTGTTCCACCTATAATTATGCTACATCTGCTTGTCAAGCCCAGGCTGAACCCTCACAACTTAGTTGATCAAGACAGAGCCCATATGACTAAAGGTTGCACTAGAAGCAATCTAAACTTGGGGAACATCATAATCACTTTGTTCCTGGGTGGCATTCCTTCAAGTGAACTCCCCTCGGGGAGACACTCAACTATCAACAACCCCGCATTACCAATCCACCGAGGTGGTTCATTGAAGTTGTTACTTATAATTTTTCCACAACATCAAGTAAACAATTTTTGTAGCAAGGCTAAGCATCCACTAAGTACCAAGTCTTCAAAAGTAACAATGTATAAGGATGACTGCACACTACTAGGATATAGCATAGCATAATATAACTTAGTAAAATTTCCTATCATGCATACTACTCAAAATCAACTAATGCATATAGAAAATAATGGGTAGTTGAATGATGTGTTACTTGCCTTGTTGAAGTTGGCGAAGAAATCACACCCTCTTCACAAAAGATCGTTGCTCTCCGTACAATCTATACATTGAAAACACAATAACAAAATAAACAAGCATTCTAGCAATCAATCAAACAAATGAAGAAAACATACAAAGTAGTAAGCATAGCAAAAGGGTTTATGGTTATCTACTATGGCCAGGGTTGGTTAAAGCTAGAGTTTGAAAAGATTCATACTATGATGGATCCATAAGTAAGTTCCCAGGAAACACTTGGGTTGGACTAGTTTGGGTTTGAGGAGATCAAACCTTATTAATACCATACTTGTTGAGGAAGTTCCAAGAGTTCACCAAGGTGATCTCACTATTTCAACTAAGTAACACATAACAATGTGTAATACTTAGTTGTTTTCATCAAAACATTTGAGTGATCTAAGTTAGTCCTTCCTTTTTGGTTTAGGGTAGGTCTAGGTTCAACTAACTTCATAACAATGGAGATAACAAGTTAAAGTCTTGGGATTTTCCATTTGGGTCAATGGTTGGACAAAAACAACTTTCTAAATCTTCAACTTGTATGGATTGCTCCAGTCTTCACATGCTTGTCTTCTTGAAGATCATCTTGATGCTTCTATTGTAGTCTTTTCCTTGGATGGATTCTTCTCTTGATTTTGATAGATTTCTTCATGGCTTTCACTTCACCAATTGGTTTGGGTATGGGATGAGCAAAACTACCACTAAGTCAAATAGAAGAGAAAGAAATTAAGAATAAAGATAGAAAGAGAGAGGGAGATGTTTTCTTCTGGATTTATTCACACTTATACTTCCTTGAGTTGCTTCTAGTTGTTGTGAAGTCCAATCCCCTTACTTCGAATTCTTCAAGGATCTTCTTTGTAGCTCTTCATGTTGCTACCAAGTTGAAGATGGAGTTCCTTCTTGTGGTTGAGTCTTGTCTTCCATTTTGCTAACTTGATGAATTCTTGAAGCAAGAATAGGGGAGTGGAGGAGTAGATAGAAACTATTGTACCAGTATTTAAGGTTCACTACTTGTTCATTTTAGGGACTTGGTATTGGCTCCAAAAATAGCCACTACAACAAAGATAAAGAGATGAAAACAAAATTCTAAGACATGATGAAAATGGATGTATCACTATGTTGGGTTTTTGGTCAAAAACACATGTTCATGGTCCAAGAGTGTCCAAAATTGTTAGGCACTAATGTCTCTGGTTCAAGGTTACAAATTGGAGCAACGTTTCTTAAGAAAAACATTTTCTAACTATTTATAGAAATAATTCTATGTCAAAAATACTCAAATAGACAACTTTATTCTAAATTCAATTTTAATTTGTTCAAAAATTATTTTGGGACATAGGGTATAAAAGTACACATCCTAAGGTTTCCAAATATATTTTATTTGCAGTTTTTGGATTTGTAGAATTTGAATCATGCCAAAATTCATCAAACAAGAATATTTAAATTTGAACCAATTTAAGTTTGCAAAATTTGAATTTGAACAATGCTAAAATATTCTACATATCCAGGGGATTCCAAAAAGTCCAAGTTTTCTAAATTTGGATTTATGGATAAAAAGATATGATGTTTCTAATAACCAGGGGCTTTTCTACAAAATGTCATTCTATTTTTATTCGGAAATAAAAAACCACAGACAGCTGGGCTCGGATTCACTATTTGTCGCGCAGGGCGACAAATAACACATGGGCTTGGGCCGTCTACGCGCCGCGCCTAGCGGCGGATAGCAAAATGGCGCACTGCTGACAGGACTGCCACTTGGCATCTCCTAATTCGCCGATACCGGTTCGAATAAGTGATCTACTCTGAGCCGCTCGATTCAGATCTAAGGGCTGGGGAGGGCTAGGGTTGTACCTTGCCGGAGTTATCGCCAGTAAAGGCCACGGGGCGGCGGCGATGCAGTTTCCTCGACGGCGGTGGAGATCCAGTGGCTCCCGGGGCTCGGGAAGACGACGGGAAGACGCAGAGCAGCACCACGAGGACGATGGTGATCACGGCGTGCTCGCCCGCTTCCAGGATGGACAACGTCGAGTAGATGGTGGTGGGAGACCTCCGGCGAGATTCGGTCGTCGTTGTCGTGGTCGATTTGCTGCGGCAAAAATAGGAAAAAGGCATGAGGGAGGGGCGCGAGGACAAGGGAAACAATCTGAGGGGGTCTCGGGCTCAGAGAAGGTCTCACCATGCCGGAGGAGACGAAATACGGCGGCGGCCGAGAGTAACTCCGGCGACCAAATTATTTCGTCTTGGGGCACCATCCGATGTGAAATATGAGGGTAAAATGGAGAGGAGGGGCAAACGATTTAAGGGGAGGAAACAGTAGGGTTTAATTCGCCTTTAATCACCGATAATCAAAGCGCAAAAATTCCACCTGAAACAGTCGGGGCAGTTTCCAAACGGGAAGAAGATGATGTGACGTCAGCTGACGTCATCAATTTCCCCCCCCTGTTTTCTTATTTAATTCATAACTATTGTTTTGTATACCCAAATGACCTTAAATAAATTTCTAAATTTTTGTAAACATATATAACCTTTCAGATGGTAACATTCATATGTTGTTTTCATCACATTTTAAACTTTGAAATTTTATGAATTGAATAATTCACTAATAGTAACTTAATGTTATTTAAAATTGAAAAAATAATAAAATGGTGTTTTTGATTAAATAAAATTTCAGAGACATTAAACATGCCAAATACTATTTTTCAAAATCTTTTAAAAGTGTTTTCATCCTTTTATAATTTTAAAATATGATGAAAACATGAATAGTCAGTTAATAGAATATTTTCATTATTTATTTGAATTGGGGTCTAATCAAATAACGGTGGTTTTGTCAAACGAAGATGTTGTTTTCCCAATTGAGAACATTGTGTTTTCCAAAGTACTTTACTTGTTTTCATAACTCAATATTATATATAACACCTTATTGTTTTGTTGATTGACATAATACTTGGAAAACTAATAACCAACTTTTATCTATTTGAGGTTAATAATAATAGTGACATAATTTCTTGGGGACAAGGAGAAAATATTAGAGATAGTAACTCTCTGGTTTTTAATTATCATATCATTTTCAAAATGGTAGTTGGGTTGAAAACAATGTTTTGATAAAGTTATTTGGTAAGAAAATATTTTATTCACACGAGGATCATATTTTATTTTAGAAATAGGCTTTAGGGTTTATGGAATTAAGGCAATTTGGATTCTTTATTCTAATTACATATTGTTTTCTTTTCTTTCTTCATTTTATTTGGTTTTTGGTGACTTGCTTTATCGTGAAAACAAAAAGTTTCAAATTTTTGTGATTTTTGAGTTTTCCAAAAATCAGGGATGTTACAGTTCGGCGAAGAGATAGTGAAATGCGATTAATATGGATGGTTATAAATAATAATAGAAATCTGA
The DNA here is from genome assembly GCA_028641055.1 of Alopecurus myosuroides. NCBI lineage: Eukaryota > Viridiplantae > Streptophyta > Magnoliopsida > Poales > Poaceae > Alopecurus > Alopecurus myosuroides. The sequence continues at coordinate 201,857,437 of CM054063.1, read as the reverse complement.
AATAAATATGGAACCAAGCAAACATGTAGCAGAACAGACGGAAAACGGTGTTTCAATGCTTGGAACAAGGCCTAGGGATCCTACTTTCACTAGTGGACACTCTCAACAATGATCACATAATTGAAAAACTAAATATGTTCTCTTCACTATGCTACTATTAACCCTCTCCGGTTGGATAACGAACACTAATCATTGCATAGGGCTGCAAAAAGCATTCCTTAAAGTAAGCATTCCCATGTCTAGTTAACCCCATGCTGTCATTATGAGCGCCTTAGAAGGTACTAGACAAACACCACAATTCATAGAGGAGACACACACGATGTGCACACTATCACCTTCACACCGCGAGACAAGGTGACTCCAAAGTTCATATTAATAAACACTTGAGTAGCACAAGATGAAGAGTAACATGTACTTATTCAACTAGATTACAGAGCTCACGATCACATATAGATCACACCATGGGAGAGAGAGATGAACCACATACCTACTGGTAGAGCCCTCAGCCTCGGGGGAGAACTACTCCCTCCTCATCATAGGAGACATCAACGGCGATGGAGATGGCGGTGGAGCGGGGGCACTTCCCCGTCCCGGCAGGGTGCCAGAACAGAGATCTGTCCCCTGAAACTTGTCGGCGGCGGCGGCGGCGGAGCTACAGATGTATTTTGTGGAAAAGTTCGATTATTTTAGGGTTTCCCCTCGGGGAGTATATATAGGCGAAAGTGCGATGCTGGGAGGTGGTCAGGGGGCCCACACCACCAGGTTGCATGACCTGGGGGACCCGCGCACTAGTAGAGAAGTGCCTTTCTATGGAACAGATTATTTGGCGCATGGCTTCTTGGTGCGCCACAGAAATATATTTTTGTGGCGCACGGGTAGGCATGCGCCACAGAAAAGAGACATTCTGTGGCGCACGGGACCGTGGTGCGCCACAGAAAAGGGAATTCTGTGGCGCACTGGATAGGGGTGCGCCAGAGAAATAAGCTGGGGGCCCACACCAATGATTGCCACACTCCTATTCTGTGGCGCATGGTGGTTAGTGCGCCACAGAAATATGACATTTCTGTGGCGCACCACTGCCACGTGCGCCACAGAATTCCCATCCCAAAAAATTCTGTCCACACGCACCAACTCCACACCCCCCCCCCGGGAACGCCTTTTCTAGTTTTTGACGGAAGAGTTGGCGGTCTAAAAAGCATCAAAAAATAAAACCCTTATAGATGCACGGAGAGTTTAAGGTCTACTTTTTAATCATATTTTGAAATATGAATTTCGACTTTCTGAGCAAAAGTTCGTTAAAAAAAGTAAAATGGGCATAACTTTTGCATACGATGTCGAAAAAAATGATCAAGATATCAAAAAAAAACTAGAGAGAAAAAGGAATCTAACCTCACTCGCCTTCGGCCTGTGAGCTTTTTTTAGAATCGCCAAATTCCAAAAGGAACAAAAGTTATGGCAGTTTTAAGATTTTGACTAGAAAATAAAAAAAAAAAGAAAAAAAAATTCTGTGGCGCACCCCTTCATTTGGTGCGCCACAGAATTGTGGAGGCAGGATTCAAAATCCTGCCTCCTCCCCTCCTCTTCTTCCTCTTCTATCCTCCTTCCCTCCTCTTCTTCCCTTCTCCCCTCCACTTCTCCTCCACCTACTACTCCACCTCTCCTCCTCCTCCTCCACCACCACCACCACCTCTCCTCCTCCTCCACCACCACCACCCCTCCTCCTCCACCACCACCACCTCCGGCGAGCTCCTCCTTCTCCTCCTCCTCCACCACCACCACCACCCCTCCGGTGAGCTCCTCCTCCTCCTCCTCCTCCTCCACCACCACCTCTCCTCCTCCTCCACCACCACCTCTCCTCCTCCTCCTCCTCCACCACCACCACCTCTCCTCCTCCTCCTCCTTCTCCTCCTCCACCACCACTTCTCCTCCTCCTCCTCCACCACCACCACCACCACCACCTCCGGCGAGCTTCTCCTTCTCCTCCCCCACCAACTCCGGCGAGCATCCGGCGAAATCCGGCGAAATTTCAAAATTTCGAAAAATTCCCGCGGCCAGATCTGGCCGCCTTTTTTTTTGAAATTCAAAAAAAAAATCTGTGGCGCACCCCCCCTTGGTGCGCCACAGAATTGCAAATTTCTGTGGCGCACGGCTGAGGTGCGCCACAGAATTGACATTTCTGTGGCGCACGGCCACGGTGCGCCACAGAAAAATATTCTATGGCGTGAATTTTGTGGCGCACCCCTCTGGCCCCTAGGTGCGCCACAGAATCTCAATTTGGTGCGCCACAGATAGGCCTTTTTCTACTAGTGGCGCCACCCTATGGTGTGGCCACCCTGTGGCCCCCCTCCGGGGCTCTTCAAGACTTCTGGATTCTTCCGGGAAAAATAGGAACTTTGGGATTCGTGGGGTCCAATTCCGAGAATATTTCCAGAACAACTTTTCTAAAATAAAAAACCAACAGAAAACAGGGAACTGGCACTTGGCATCTTGTTAATAGGCTAGTCCCGGAAAACGTAAGAAAACGTAGGAAAACGTACGGAAAACATGTAGCAATTGGCATAATATCAACATGGAACATTAGAAATTATAGATACGTTGGAGACGTATCAGTACAACTCTGAATACCTATGTTGCTCTTGATTCACCATATGTGATTTTAAACTTCTTACACCACCACATACACATGCTACACATACTACTACTTCCGCTGAATCTGAAAAATACTTCTGATAATTTTGATGATGCTTCTACTGTGCTTGATGAGAGTGGTTCATTGGGTCCTTTCCTAGACTCTACAATTGCTAGATCTAAACAAATTGAAAACACTAAAATTCCTAATGAAAACATTGGTACACCTGTTAGTTCACCTGAGTTTAGAGAAAGTCCTAGTGATGATCTCGGGGAAACTTACAATGAACTTGATGATGATTTTATTGAAGAATGTCATGTTATTACTAGTGCAAGTGCTATTAAGAGTCTTCTTGCAAGACGTGCTGTTAAATATAAACCATCTCCTGATGCTAAGTTTGCTACATCTCTCATAAACATTAAAGATAAGGATTATGATTTCTCTCTATATTTATCGTATATATCTATTGTTGAGGGAGAACCTTTTTGTGTTACTGAAAATGAAAGTTCCGTGGGACATATGAATGAGCTATCATCTTTGAGTAGTTTATTTTCTGATGATATTAAGAAACACAGTTACTTCGTTGCTAAAATCTTCCCTTTCTCATTGAAAGATGAAACTAAAACTTCTTTTAATAATTTATTACCTGGATCTATTGATAGTCCTATTGGTTTGATCAATGCTTTCTTTGAGAAATATTTTCCTGCTAGTGCTCAACATGGTGCTTTGCAGAGAATCTTTAAGTTTAAGAAAATTGAAGGAGAGAAAATGCCTGAATCTTGGGCAAGATTTTGTTCTTTACTTAGAGCTCGGCCTGGACATCAATTAGCTAAAAATGAACTCCTCGATATATTTTATAATGGAATAACTGTTGAATCTAGGATATACCTGGATAGTTGTGCTTGTTGTGTTTTCAGGAAAAGAACTCCTGAAGAAGCTGAGGAATTATTGGCTAAAATAACCATGATGATTGGACTATACCTGAACCAACCCCAACACCAACACCAAGAAAGAGGGGAATGATTGAATTAAATGATGAGGTGACAAGGGATGCCAAGAAATCTCTTAAAGAGAGGGGTATTAAATCTCAAGATTTGAAGAATCTACCACCTATAGAAGAATTATGTAAGCCAATTCCTCACCCATCCACAGTTGAGGTACACTCTCTCCAAAGTTTAGATAATAGATATATTCCCTATTCTAAACCTCCTGATCAATGCATATATGAATTTGATAATTATAGTGTTAAGCAAGATCACTTTAATATGAGAGTGCAGAATCATTTAATGGAAAGTTCTAGAGCTATTAATAATTTGCATGGTATTATGGAGAGAACCTCTAATGATGATAAAATGCTTGTTAAACATTTCATATGGTTCAAACTCAAATTGATCAACTCACTAAGGTGTAAAAAGATTTGCTAGTTAATGATTCTAGAGAAAAACATGTTTACGAAATAAGCACTAGAAGTGGTGTTTCTACTCAGGATCCTTTGTGTCCTGAGGGTCATCCTAAAATAATTGAACCAGATTCTCAACAAGCTAAAAACCATAGTACTTCTTGTAAAAAAAGAAGAAGAAACATAAAACTATCGTAGAATATCCTGAAACTGGTAAAGATCCTAATAGTGTATCTATCTCCGATGTTAAAACTGAAAGTGGAAATGATAAGAGTGATCCTTCTGATAAACAAAAGATTAAAGTTGAACCTGAAAAGCAAAATAAAAATGCAAAGTACACTAAGGAGGATTTCATTGCTAATAAACATGGTAATGAGAGAAAACCTTGGGTATAAAATCAATGCCTTTTCCTAATAAGAAACACAAGTTAAAGGAAGAAGAACATTATAACAAGTTATGTGATTGGATGAAACCTTTGTTTTTGCAAATTCCTTTAACTGATGCTATTAAATTTCCTCCTTATTAAAAATATATGAAAGATATTGTCTCTAACAAAAGGAAGATTCTTAATGAGAAAATCTCCACTATGCTTGCTAATTAATATTTCAATGGCAAGGTTCCAAACAAGCTTGGTGATCTTGGTATACTCACTATTCCTTCTTCCATTAAACGTAATTATGTTAGACCTGCTTTATGTGACTTAGGAGCAGGAGTTAGTGTTATGCCTTTCTCTCTTTATAAGGGACTTCTTATGGAAAAATTGATACCAACTGATATATCTTTGCAAATGGCAGAAAAATCTACTGGTATTCCTGTTGGTATATGTGAGAATGTTCCTGTTCAAGTGGCTACTAACTGTTTGATATTAACTGAGTTTGTTGTGTTGGAAATGCCTGAACATGATAATATGTCTATTATTCTTGGGAGACCTTTTCTTAAGACTACATGTGCTATTATTGATTGCAATCAAGGAAATGTAACTTTTAATGTTAATGATAAAGAACACATAGTTTATTTTCCCAAGAAGATTGATAGGAAATATGGTCTAAATTCATTTGAAAATATTGAGACCATCAAGATTGGAGAATTCTATTGTGCTATTCCAATACCACAGAAAGAATATGAAATTGTCATGATTGGAACTATTTCTATCAAAGTTGTGGTAACATAATCATTTAGTGAAATGCATAGTTTTGTTTCATGTAAAATTGTTGTGGTAACAAGACTTGATCAACCTTGTTAACAAAGTGATTTTGAATGAAGAAAACAGTGTTTTCACTATGTTTTCGCCTTCCCCAATTATGTTTTCACTATGTTTTCTTATGCTTCATCTGGTTATTTGCATATTAGAGTGTATTAGAACTTCTGTAGATTTGTTTTTTAACTTGTTTTCCATCGTTCCATGATCGTTTTCCTGGTTTTCAATTATTTATCAAATTCTGGAAATGAACCGAAAATAAAGTTTCTCTAAAAATTCCAGAAAAGTTATATTAAATTTTTACGTTGAGAATGGGACAGAGAGGCACCTGGGCCACCCCAGGGGGATCCACCTTGCCTCCACACCACCTGGTGGTTCGGGTACGCTCCAGGGTGCGCCAGCACATGGTGTGGGCCCCCTGGCCCTCCACTTGCTCTCCTTCCTGCCAAACATCTCTCTCTCTGTCCACCAAACTCAACACCGTTGCTCAAACTAGTGTTCTTGCTGTTCTTCCTCACGATTTTTTGATCTCCTTGCTCAACCCATCTTTGCTGCTGATTTTTGGAGCATTTGTTCTTCGGTACGTGACTCTATAGTAGTTTCATAGGTACTATAGGTGACAGGTTATGTGAGCTTGCATGCTTGTTTTATGTGTAGATAAATTAGTTTTGATGCATTTTTAGCCCTCTTACAAGTCTCTATAGTAGTTTCATTCATATAGTTACTTCAAAATCATTTTTTGTGATGCTTGTTAAAAATTTCAGAAAAGGAAGATGCATAACCACTCCTATGGAGAAATTTTTGAGAGTGATGCACCTAGGTGGGCAAGGACTTAAAGATCAACTACTCGGTTGAGGCCATCCTACAATGAAAATCTTATTGCACCGAGTATTGATAATGAGGGGAGTGATGGAGATGCACATCCATCTACTTTCCCTTGTTTTAACTTTTTAAGTGATGTAGGGATCTTTGATGATTTCTTGCTTCTTATTAGTAGGGTTTTTAAACAGAGTATATGAATGACGAAAGCGCTCAATATGCTATACTCACCAAAACTTTTGTTGAGAGCTTTACTTTTTATAACTCCTCTTATAATCCATCTATTGCATATAGAATCTATGATATGCCTTTTACCATGCCCTTGGCGAGATTTTGCAGTATCATTGGTATTAATGCATCCGGGACAGCGAGGAGGATTCAGGGACGACCTGCTGATTTGCTCGAGCTCTACCGAGGGGTGGCAAATGATGATGATCGCGTAACCTAGCGTGGCAAGATAATGAACATTCAGCTCCAAGCCATTAGATACTTTGCTTATTATCTTGTTACTAGTGTTCTTGGTAGGGAAAACACTAGTAATATTTCAAATTACCATTTAGCTTTTCTGGCTGCTGCACTTAATAATAACCATAAGTACAACCTTGGTGCTCTCATTGCTCGTCGTTTAGCTGCTAGAGGACCCATTTATGGGGGTATTATTGATGCGCGTATTATAGCTGCTTTAGGGATTTATGTTGCTCCTAATGATGTGTTGCTAGCCCCACATAGACTTGATCTTGCTGCCATGAAGGCTCATCATTTTGTTACTGCTAACTCTAGTGCGGGGAACCTAGTTTATAGAGTTTTATTTACTGATGGAGACGAAAGGGAAGTTCCGTTGCTGCAGCTTGGTTTGTTCAGTATTTGCAGGATGTCGTGGTCGCGCCCAAAGGAGGAGCTGGATGAGCAGATACATTTTCTTGGTTTCCATGTGCAGCACGACCCCGAGTATCAGGCAGTGCACGATGCGCCCTCTAAGGACTACACTGTGCATTACACTGGTGCGTCCTCGAGTTCATATCAGGAGGATGGTCCTTCCTCGCCGTACTATGGGGACACCACTTCTTGGCCCTCTTGGGATTGATCTCCATTTAGGCCAAAAGCCTATGCTTGGGGGGAGGTATGCCGACATCACACTCATTTACATATCATGTTTCTATAAGTTCTTTGTATATCCATGTTTCTGTTTCTTTCGCTTCCATTGTTTTTCTTGTTTAGTTTCTGCTTTCCAAAACGCAAAAAGACCAAACATATTTCCGTTGTTTCTTTAGTTTCTTTTATCAGTTTGCTTTACTTTCTGGTTTCAGTTTCATATTCAAGAATCCAAAACGATTTTGCTTTGTTTGCTTGTTTCCTTTTGATCTTGTTTTAAATTCGAAAACCCAAAAAATATTTGTTGTTCTTCTTTGGCTTTATAAAGTTTGATGCAGAGTTTAACAGTCTTCCGTGACTCCATTGGAGCTTGGTTATCATTTTATATCATTCAGGCCACACAAGTGAAAAACGGTAATGATGTTTTATGACAATTCAAGTTGTGGTGAGAGGCTGGTATGAACTCTATTTATTTTTATTTTTGTACATATACTCATCCATGTGGACATGCTTAGTTTGTTCGTGTAAGGTGTATGTTATTTAATGGATGCTTAGTAGTTCGTGCTCTCTCATGATCAGTTCCAATTTACTAATAGTAGATAGCATGCCGTATAAATGTTTGCTTGCATTGTTTTATTCATAGAAGGGTATGACAATGTGGTATCTTCCTTTGAATATTTCACTTGAATTGACTTGCCACATGCTCACGCATGCATAAGACTGAAAAAAATTCAATTAAGCCTTGATGATTTATTTTTCTTCAGAGTTTATGTATCACTTTTATGCCCCTGTTATTTTTGTTCTGTCGCAAGCATGATTATGATGGTTACCGCTCTCTTGATTGTCGCTCCCAGTCTATTGCCAGCCTCCACTTGTACTGGGTATGAGCTCTACTCGTGCATCCAAATCCCTTAAAACCAAGTCATTCCAAAGAGTCCACCATACCTACCTATTTGTGGTATTTCACCGCCACTCCAAGTAAATTTTCATGTGCTAACTTTAAAACCTTCAAAATACTTCTCATTTTGTGACACTGTTTTAGCTCATGAGGAAGTAGTAGTTGAGTTTGTTATCTTCCTTACTAATTAAGTACCCCGGTTTGCATGCTTCATCTGCTCGTCTCTAATTTTTCAAAGAGTTGGTTAGACCATTATAACATAAAAAGCTAAACAAATAAATATGCACTCCTCCATGGTATGTGATTGTTGCCAGGCACCCGAGGATTCGGTTAGACATGGTTTGTGAAAGCAAAGGTTGGGAGGAGTGTCATACTATATAAAGTTCATGCTATAATTGCCTAATATAAATAATTCAGAAACGCTCTCAACTTGCTTAGTATGGAAGATAACAAGAACTCTATTACCATTCGTTGACATGAAAAATCACCTCCCAAAACCATTTTACTTCTGTTTCTAATGAAATAAAAATCTCTAGCACGTGTTAATCCCTGCTTCCCTCTACGAAGGCTCAATCTTTTACTTTATGTCGAGTCTTCATCTTCTAAATTTATGCACCTTCTCGAGAGCATAGCTGCCATTCTTAGTGTAATGTGATTGTCCCAGAACACGGTTGATTATGGTATAACTTTGATGCTTTTATCTTTGATATCTTCACTTCTTGTCTTCACATGAACCTCAGAGGTTCCTAGAATTTATGTTTTTCTTCACAATTAAGCGCAAGCGAGATACCACTTTATCATATCTTATTATGAACATTGCAATGCTGCAAAATTATATATTTCATGTTGTTTATTATTAGTGTGTCGGTATCTCTTCATGGCTTGCATAACCATTAGGTGACTTTATTTGCATACTCCTTATTATGAATTGCCTAAGTACTTGATCATGTAGTGAGAATATTTACATCATATGAAGCAAATATGTTTGTAAAAGTTCTTTTATCGCACTAAGTTGTTAACTAAATTGCTTGAGGACAAACAATAAGCTAAGCTTGGGGGGAGTAGATACTTCCAAAACATATATACTTTTCCGAACACTTTTGATGTTGTTTTCCTCTAAACTTCTGAGTTTTGAATACAACTAACACCGACTAACGCTGTTTTCAGCAGAATTGCCCTGGTGTCTCGTTTTTGTGCAGAAAAACAACTTTCAGGAAAATTCCCGGAAAAGATCCCAATGTTTCTATTCTACCCGAAGACTCCCGGGGCCAGAAGTCGAGATGGAGAGGGGCCACGAGGGGCCCACACCACCTGGCGGCGCCCCCCTAGCTAGGTCGCGCCACCACATGGTGTGGCCGCCTCGGACACTCCCTCGGGCTCCCCTTTCGACTACATATATCTCTTGACCGAAAAACTGGAGGGGGTTTGTCATATTCCACAGAAAGACAACAGAGCGTCGCCGCCACCTCGAAACCCAATTGGGGGACCAGAAGTTCCTGTTCTAGCACCCTGCCAGGACGGTGATTCGGAGGAGATCATCGCCATCGTCATCATCACCACCTCTCCATCAACCATCCATGATTCCCCCATCCATGTGTGAGTAATCCCCGTGTTAGGCTGAGAGGGATGGTAGGGATTGGATGAGATTTTTCATGTAATAATGCCAGATTGTTTGGGCATGGTGCCTAGTGTCCGTTGTTAGTGCTATCTATCGTTGTTGCAACTTGTTATGCTTAATACTTGTCACTAGGGCCCGAGTGCCATGATTTTAGATCTGAACATGTTATTGATTCATGAGGATAATTATTGTTTTTTATCATACTTGCAGGTTGTATACACATATCGTTGCCCGGAACCCGAGGCCCCAAAGTGAAAACAACTATGATAACCGGAGGGGATGGCTGTGATGTGAGGATCACGTGTGTTCACGGAGTGTTAATGCTCTGCTCTGGTGCTTTATTAAAAGGAGCACCTTAATTACCAGTAGTTTCCCTTGAGGCCCCACTGCAAACGGGCTGGTAGGACAAAAGATGTTGTGCAAGTTTCCCATTGCGAGCACGTACGACTAAATATGGAACACATGCCTATGGTTTACCTAGTACTTGGGTGCTTTATTATTATTTATCTGCAATTTCCCGTGTTTTGATTTTTATATGAATTATCTTATCCATGCAACGCTTGTTCATTCATCCATTTGCCTACAATATTTTAATCCTAGTGCCTACTATGATTCCTGTTGATGTCCTTATTTCATTCCTGCTATTATTTCACTACTACTACTGCTATAAAACTGTTATCACTGATAAACTGTTGCGAGCAAGTCTACTTCCAGGTGTAGCTGAACTGACAACTCATCTGTTAAGGCTTATAAATATTCTTTGGCTCCCCGTGTCGAATCAATAAAATTAGGTTTTACTTCCCTCGAAGACTGTTGCGATCCCCTATACTTGTGGGTCATCAACTCCCTCCACAATGCAGCTTCAACGTAGGATAATGCTCTACTCTCCTAGGCCACGTCAACGTAAAGGATCAACTCATGCGCCATAAGGAGCCGAAGCTTGACATTGCCCACCTCACGCTCTCCCCAGCTACGAAGGCCAGCCCCAGTATGTCTCAAATGGCGGTCTAACTCCACAAGGGGATTCAGGTCTCTCCCTCCCCCGGAACCATGCACCATAGGAGCTTCACCTCCTCCTCAAAACCAGGCAAGGAGCACCAAAAATATTCGAACTGGAAGTGCCTTTTGAGTGTGATATCGCATGCGAGCGATGTAAGCAAAGGGAAGAGGAGAGGGCAGTCAGCAAGTTGTCGGGATGCGCCACTTCCCAATCCACCGACCCAAACCACTAGTCAATCTTCTCGAGAGTTGGGCACGCCCTCGCATTACTCCACGTAAAATCCCAACCCACGAGAGTGGCCTCCTTGAGACAAAGATCGCAAATGGTACGACAAAATGTTTCCCTAAGCCTCCGATTGTGGCCACCCTGATTTTGGTCAGCAGTGTCAAGGCTGAGATTAAAATCTCATGCCACCGCTCAAGAACTCAGGCAACAGCCCCCATGGTTTTTAGTTCCTCCAATAAAGAAACTTTATCCACTTTCATGGACGGCCCATAAACTACCAAGGTTCACTAACCAATGGTGAGATCTTGATAGTGAGCGTGTTATCAGATGCCAAGCACTCCGAACCTACGAGGCGATTTGATTGCCAATTTATAAGAATTCCACCACAAGTACCATCGGCCGACAAGTACTCAAACTCGTTAAAGAGGGGCCCTAGGATAGCCAAAGCATCAAAATAGGTTATAGATTGCAACTTAGTCATTGGGAGACCAACACTGCGCCCAAATCCGCGATAAACGCACGCAAGCGCATTAAGCCCATAGACGTTCCACACTAAAATGAGATCAGAGGGGATCAATATTAGACATGCCTACAAATCCACAAAGCACACCCAACTAGGAGTATGACACCTCCTCCTCCGCCACCTTGATGCTAAAGAGTATGGCAAGGGCAGCCACCTCCGAGAAAGTATGTGGCTTATTGAAGACCTCAACATAGTGGTGGAAATCCTCGTCTGAGACTACCCCCTCTTCCACTTCAACGCCCATCTTCCTTATCAAGTTACCCTGCGCCTTCTGTAATATCGTAGAGCCGGATCTTCTGCCCAAAGCCAGCCGCTTGCTCCTCCTGGGCTTGAAGGCTGGAGGCCGAGCCTGGAGATTCCGCCTATGTTTACAAGCCGCAACCCAAAGAATTGGTGTCTTGGGCGAACAAGCCACCGAAGACAGGAGATCCACCCCCGCTCCTGCAAAGGGGCCTGTTAAGCCAGGTTAGCCCCTCGCACAACATGCTCCAAAATTGGAGGATCCACTAGGTTGGGCGGTGAAACCGCTTCGAGCACAGGAGACCCCGGCCCTGTTCCAAATGTCAATGGGTGCACGGGCGAACAGATGGAAACTGGGAAGTCCCACCGATCCTATCGCCTACCGCGAAAATCTACCAGGCTGACCTGCGCGTTCAGAGCCTGTGGGGAAAGCGGAGATACCAGGGAAGCAGGCGTGACCCAGAGGGATGGGCACACTGACGCTCCCGTAACCAACACATCCCGCGCCGCACGACTTTCCAGCACCACATCGCCCCCACGCCCAATAAGGGATCCACTGAATATCCAGGGGACCCACCCGACGCAGCAGCCTATACCGGGGACCTGGAGCGACTCGGCACCCAACGCCCACGCGATGAACTGCCAGCACCTGGCTGCCCAACATCCTGCCTAGGAATCAGCTAAGGCGGCGGGGCGATGTCCACACGCCAAGGAGGAAGCGACGGTGCCGGAGAAGCCACCACGCGTGCACCCACAGAGCTCGACACCACCTGCACCACGGACGCCGGCATGGCCCGCCGAACCCGATGACCATCGCCGCCCTGGCCAGCCTGCCGGAACCGCTGAACAAAACGCCCAAGGATCGGACCCCGCCTCGGCGGCGGCGGACTGGCGGACACCTCATCATCCATATCGTCGTCCCAGTCACTGGGGTGCCCGTTGTGCCCACTGTCTCCATCGTTCCAACGATGGTCGTGTGGGGAATGCCTAGAACTCGGGGGCAGCGAAGTCTCCACTAGAGGAACAGTGATCTGGATGAGGTAGAGCAACAAGTCCACGTTTTGACGGAAGCACATCCCACACACCGGCGGCCGGAGCCTCGGCTCTGGCCCATCGCCAGGCTCCGTGACGACGAGGGTGTTGACAGACGGAATGCGAGCCATGTCCGGCGTCCATGCGGTGAACCGGAAGATTGAGAGATCACTCCGTGAGGCGGTGGCAAAGGCAACCTCGTCGACCCAACAACTGTCTTCAAGCAGACATTCGGCGGAGCGCATCTCCCATGCATGCCCCAGAATGCCTTCCATGTCCACCTCTCCCTTGGAGAACATGGAGCGCGCCGTAGCAGCACCATGCCTCATCGACGGCTGAAAGAAGATGAGCGTGCGCGAAGTGCGGAAAGAACTAGCAGACGAATCCGCTCACGCACCTCCATCGAACAAAACAGAAGGAGGTAGTCCTCCGGGTAAAACTTGAGAACGGTGACGTTCGTGTAGGAGAGATTGAACCGCCCCCTGATTGCTTCCCCCGCCTCCATGACCGAGAGCTTCGACCCATCACCACCTACGGAGGACAGTAGCGCCAGGCCAAGCTCCGCCTCAAGCCGCTCCATATCCGGGGAGGGGCCTATAATGCAGATTTCCCCGGCCAAGAGCGCTCCTGCGACGGCGCCGGCAGAACATCCACACGCTCAGAAGAGGCGAACGGGACCGAGAACCTTGGCGCGCCCGCCACATCAGACTAGGAACGCGCGCTCGAGGACCCGACAGCTCCACCATCTTTCGCCACCGTCTCAACCAACGAAAGTTTTATTATTACCACTATTTTTTACGGTGAATGAATTTTTTTAACAGTGAATGAATTTTTTTTTGGAACAGTGAACGAATATTTATTAAGTCTTACTCGATACAGGAAGCTAAGGGCCAGTTCGGATCCTCTCCACTCCAACATTTTCGACTTCACGGAGTGCGAGAAGCTCGGTTTGAGCCGCTCCACCAAAATAAACTAAAGTTGTTCCGCTCCATTCTTTCAACTCCGTGGAGTTCGATGCGTTCGGAGCCGCTCCACCCTCTCCGGGAGCGCCGTTGGTGGAGTGGAGAGGATCCGAACGGGCTCTAAAGCTCGGCCCGCTCCTAGTGTCACTCCCCAGTAGCGCCTCCAAAAGGTTTTTCGACTTTGTATTTGTTGTGCTTGCGTGAGGGTGAGTGGCATGGATAGCGGTTTATATTAGCTCTCAAAAAAAAATGGATGGCGGTTTGTATAGAGCCGTCTAGGCAAGATCCATCTGTTTTGCATGGAGAAAAGGTGGATTAGGATAAGGAAATGGAATTGTCATCTCCCATGCATGTCTCTGAGCGCGTCATCTCGGTGTTCAAGCGTAGACTGGGCATCTGGCTGTCGCGATTTCCTGTCTTGTCAGCTAGTTAATCACCATTAACTTGTTACTGTCCAATTAGATAAGCATCTCCCTTTGCATCGCGGCAGCTTGCATTGTTCAGACTTTTATACGCTGTACTAAATGGATTTTTTTCCATGCAAAACAGATGGATCTTGCCTAGACGGCATCAACCCATCGACCCCGGCCCAGACGTACGTAACCTTCATTTTTACAAGGTCAGCGAAGGTATTGTTCGGGCGTCCGAGGTTACTGATCAGCTCACGGCTGATACCTCCATAAAAAAATACTTACAAAAATGCTCACGGCTCATCTGATTCTCTATTTAACATTGTCAAACGCTTCCGGGTTTTTTTCTGAATCTGAATAATTAAATTAGTCAAATCAATCGCGCCTCATCAACTTCCGGCCGGGAGGTGCTTACCGCTTAGCTAGCTACTGTAGTACGGTTTGACTACTGGGCTAGTCTTCGTCGCCGTCATTATCATCATCGGCAAATTAGACCTTTTCTCCGTGTTCCGTTTGAGTTTCCTTGTGCTAACTTGGTGTGAAAACTCATATTCACGTGTCCACGTCAGTTAACAGTACGTCACTCTCGGAGCTCGCCTTGGCCATCAAGTAGTATGATATGAATTCTGTAAAAGATGTCAACTGTACTACTGTTACTGGCTCTATAGAGATATTTGCTCCACGCGCGCGCATATCTATCCTGTGACGCTGTCGAGCTTAGATATGGACATTCCAATCTACTTCTCGGTATTATTTGTGGTTCTTTTCTTTTTCTAATGTCGGAAAATTATCCTCATCGAAGATACAATTAGCATACCGGACTATAAAGAGATCCTCTGTTAAGGGCTCCAGGTATTTTATAATCGACGGGAAATTGTACCCCACATAGACCGATTGTTTTCTTCTTCTTTTTTTGTCTCCTTGTTTCTTTCTGGCGATTACCGCCGCTGAAGTTCGGCCAAATCGCTCTCGGCAGAGCAGGGTGCTGATAACGTGTTATAGAATGAAAAGAATGATCGCAACTCTTCCGTATTTCATTGATGATCAAACTATTTATATAAGGGGAATAGACACGAGCAAGAGTTACGTATGTTCGTGTGGGTGCGAGGGATTGAACGCGACGGTTTCCTAGAGTAGTTTCCGCACATACAATTTACAATAAGGATTATCCTAATTACAAGATTAATTAATTCCTAACAATTTTTACAAGGTCAGCGAAGGTGTTGTTCGGGCATCCAAGGTTGCTAATCAGCTCAAGGCTGATCCCTCCATAAAGAAGTATTCTCTCTCCGTATCAAATATAAGAAGTTTTAGCATTTCCTATATAAAACGTACATATGAATCTATACATTAAAACATGTCTAAATACGTTTTGACTAGAAAGTGGTAAAACATCTTATAATTTAATACGGAGGGAGTAATTACAAAAATGCTCACGGCTCATCTGATTCTCTATTTAACACTGTCAACGATTCAGGGTTTTTTCTGAATAATTAAATTAGTCAAATCAATCGCAACTTCGGACCGGGAGGTGCTTACGGCCGCTTAGCTAGCTACTGTAGTACGGTTTGACTACTGGGCTAGTCTTCGTCGCCATCATTAGCACCATAGGCAAATTAAACCTTTTTTCCGTGCTTCGTTTGAGTTTCCTTGTGCTAACTTGGTGTGAAATATCATATTCACGTGTCCACGTCAGTTAACAGTACGTCGCTCTCGGAGCTCGCCTTGGCCATCAAGTAGTGTGTCATCTCTTCATTGTTCCATGTGTTCGATAGTATGATATCAATTCTATAAACAAGTGTAGCACGCCGTACAAGAGGTCAATTGTGCTACGGTTACTGGCTCTACGGAGAGAGAGATTTGCTCCAGGCGCGCGCATATCTATACTGTGACCCTGTCGAGCTTAGATATGGTGTGGATGTAGCTGTCGAGCTTAGATATGGCGTGGACGTATTTGTGCGCCACGACCATGCTAATTAACCAAAAAGTTACTGTTTCACATTCGTTTATTTTAAAATAAACGTTCACTTTTGTGGCGTTGTATCACATAAACAAGTTACGGAGTCAGGATCCAAATAATCCCTGGCCAAAATCACGTTTGTGTACAATTCAAACAACCCAAATACTTAAAATCGCAGCTGTACCAGATCGACCTACCAACGACCTCCACCCCAAACAGCCCGACCCGGCCTAGCTCACTAGTTCTCCCCGTCCCTTTCTCCTCTTCTCAGCCATGCCGGCGCGCTGCCTCCTCCCTACCGTCCATCCTTTCCACTAGCTCCCTCCTCCCTGGTGCCCCCTTCGCCGTCGGCCAACCCCTGCTCATCCGCCATGTCTGCCCTCACCCTCCTCTACTCGCCGCCCGTTGCAGCGGCCCCTCCTCGCCAGATTCCTAGCCGCATCTGGCCTCCCTGCCCGCCCTCCCACGTCGGAAACTGGTCGGCATCCACCACTTCAGCAGCGTCCTGCTCGCCCGGGAACCATCATGGGCTTCTCTTTGCCGGCATGAGAGAGCTCACGTACCTAGTGTTAAAGCGTTTTTTGTCTCTGAACTTCAGTACAGATGGTCCATTTTCGACACAGTTGGCTCAATACAAGAACACACGAGGAATCTCAATTATATGAGCAATTTGTATGAACCCTAAATTCCGAATCAATGGAGTTGCTTACCGCCTAAATGAATTTGCCTATTGTGGTTATAGAGTTGCCTACGGTAGGTGGGAAGCTGCCTGGAATTTTTAGTAGCCGCTCAATTCTACGGTTGTTGTGAAGTTGTCTCATCACATATGAGATTTGTTTCATCTTACTTCAAAGTTGCTTTTATTAGTTGTCAAGTTTTTTTACCGCAGTTTGTGAAGTTGCGTCATCTCACATAAAAATTTCTTGCCTCTGTTATAGTTGTCACCGAAGTTCATGATGCCCAAAAACTGCTTTTATTTGTTATCGAGTTGTTTACCGCAGTTTGTGAAGTTGCGACATCACACATCAAAATTGCTTACCTATGCTATGAAGTTGCCTCAACATACACAAAAGTTGTTTCATCATGCCCAAAAGTTGTTTTTAGTTGTTCTCGAGTTGTTTACCGTAGTTTGTGAAGTTGTGTCATCGCACAAAAAGATTGCTTACCTCTGTTATGAAGTTGTCTCAACGTACACCAAAGTTGTTTCATCGTGCACAAAAGTTGCTTTTAGTTGTTGTGAACTTTCTGACCGCTATTATGAATTTGTCTAATTTGCACACCAAAATTTCTTGTCGTCGTTGTGAAATTGTCTTAACTTTCTCTAAAATTGATTCGCCTCATACTAAAGTAGTTTTTCGCTGTTATAGAGTTTCTTTACTCGGTGTTCAAAATCTAGTTTCTTTTGTTGAGCACAAACTTGCTTTGTTATGAATCAAACTTGCTTTGACGCATACAGAAGTTGCTTCAAAAAATGTTTCGTCTAAACATATTCAATCGAGATCTAGTTTCGAAGATCTTGTTGCGAGGATTCCAAAAGTGCAAACGTATCGAAGTTCCGATGCCTGGCACAAAAGATATACAATTTTAAATTTTCAAAAAGAGTAATTAATGCACAACGATTATGTGTGCATGTGCAGAATATTCTTTCACAAAAGTTGGTAAGTAAGTGGAGACAAGTGGGATCTTATTTTCTGATTTAGTTACGTGATAATTTCATGTGAATTAGAGAGTTGGGTATTAGCATTCCTAAATTAGGGGTGCGCTCCAGGCTACCAACGAGCGCATGGGCGCTCCCTAGACACGTCCTTCAAACAAATATACAACTACTGAAGCATATAGATTTCTTTTGATCTATGGTGTAATTTTATGACGCATTGCATAAGAAAAAATATCAAAATAATGGCTTCTTTACACAAAACTAAATCCAAAAACATAGAAACTGTAGCCACCGATGTAGAGCGGCAGCACAACAAAGGCCTTTCACGACATGGCATATTAGCAGAGACGTGCCGTAGAGACACGCAACAAATTGAACTACTATCTTTGTTTCATTACTCTTGTTGTGGTTTTTATGTAGGACGATTACTAATGTGGAGAAAAATAATTAAAAAAAATCTTGTCTTCTCTTAGTTAAGGGATTATCTCTTAGTGAAAAAGACAATGGGTTTTCCTCCATTGTACTAGATGTCTTATCTTAGATAACACAATTTCTAGCATATTTTTAATCACGCCTCAACTTAAGGAGAATGCAAATATTAATTGTTGGAGATAATACTAATAGATAATCCATTGTAGCATATGATGTTTATCTCCTCGAGTAACATGCAACGCCTAAGACTAGTCACAATGGGGAATATCATAGAATAGTATCATGCATATGATACTAGTATATGTTACTACTCCCACAATGGGTAGTAACATATTTGTAGTATCATATACTAGTATATTTATTAGGTTATAGACACATCTTATTTTGGAATACGTTATGTTACGGTATCTACCTATGATACCACTAGCACCTCTCTCCTCATTAAATGAGTGTCACATCATCTTTTTTGCCTACATGGCACTTATGTTACCACCTATGTTACTCCCATTGTGAGCAGTCTAAGATAAGACCCTTTTAGAGAGTATATATATGCCCTTATGCAATAACTAGCAAATGTGCCTGTGCGTTGGAACTGGGGAAACAGATTTTGGAAGATTAACGTAGAAGCGACGCAAACTTTGTCATCAAGTCGATCGACATGTTCTCTCATGGAAGATGGCTTTAACAGAATATTTAGTGACATCCTTGTAGAAAACATATGCCATCAACTGTTATCCTCGACATGACATTAGTGGGTTTGACACAATTACGCCAATCATAATGATGTCAAAACTACCAAGGAAATCATAAATCATCTTGATGCTAGTTCATAAAAAAAAATCAATTACTCCGTTGGTAGTAATTAGGTGGAGCAGGAAAAAAAAAGGCGGGAAAACAAAGCTAGCAATCAGTGCTAGCGGCGCGACAAAGCAATGCGTTGTTACAAGTTGACTTTTATTGAATATTTGTTAGCACATAGGAGTAGTATTTCCGGTATAAGTTCAGTTTTTATATTTTTCTAGTTCTCTCAGGATTGTTGTTGTCCATCGAGTATAAGTTCAGTTTTCATATTTGTCTATTTCCGATATAAGTTCAGTTTTCATATTTGTCTAGTAGAGGTGAAAAGGCCACACTCATGTCAACGAATCGAAGTATGAGCAGAATCAATTCCTGTTTACGTCCCTACTGCATCAACTCCACAAGAAATAACTAATCTAAAGAATGAAATTATGCATATCCTCTAGTCTGGTCTGAACTGAACCAAAAATAATACACTGAAGTGCTAAACCATTCATATTCTTTGACCTAAACCACATATGTCCTCTGAACTTAACGTGAAATTTTCAAGCAAAAGAGAAGGGGTAAAGAATCGAGTAATTTTTTTTAATTACTTAGAAGATTAAAGAGCAGCAGTTGCAACTGACTACTCACAGAGCTCGCCATCCTCAAGAAAAACTTGATCAATGAAACCGAACTGAGAGGTTTACCTCAAACACAATTCCTGCAAGAAGCTAGCGACACTTGTTGAAGAGAAGCTGCAGATCCACCGCTGTTTCCATGCCCTCCTCCTCCTTGATGCAGAGATAACCTTTGGCACATGAAACTGAATAGGAATTAGTATAGATGGGAGAGAGCCGGAAACGGCCGTTAGACCAGCAGCCAAGGGCCACATCTATCCCGTGTTCGTCCACACACCCTAGTAGAGCTCGTCCTCATAGCCCAGTGTACATAATTGCCTCAACTCCCTCTGTCGCCCAAGCCACAACCTTGATTCGCCGCAGCGCTACCCGCGAATCCATTGGCGCGCTCTGGCTGCTTGTCGTGGATGCGAGCGACAACGTTGCCGTCATCGACGGCTCTGCTATCCTGTGGGATTGGTATGCTCTGCTTTGCTCAGATGTGGTGGATGCGCCGGCGAATCTGGATCGGCGCGTGTCTTGTCACTGGCGACAAATCCGTGGTGGAGCGATTATTGAAGGAGACGGGATTCCGGGGTGGTGCTTGTGCTGCATACAGTGAGGGAATCCAAGGCTACGTAGGTGTTTCTGGCCCCGAGGACACATCCGTGCGACCAGGAACGTGGCGGCGCGCAGCGAACCGGCGAGTAACGGATCTTGGCGAAGCTCCATGACCAGGGACATGCTACGACAGGACGTATGACCTGGTGGTGTGCGCGGGTGAACCTAGGGAAGGTTGGAGCACGCCATCGATCCGGGACCACGACCAGAGTGGGGCGCGCCGACGAACGAGCCCGAAGCCGGCAGCATGCCGACGGCCGGGACAGAGTCGGGGACGGGGGGCTAGAGCTGACGGGTCGGTGAGACACTTGGCTCGAGGAGAAATAAAAAGGTGCAAACCAGTACAATGGCAAATGTGTGGTTATATGCGATTTGGTGGGAGGGCAAAACCGTAAAATCGTGTTGGACGAAATTTTTGGCAGAAACCTTAATGCCTTTATTATTAAGGTATAGATAAGGTATAGATTGCAATGCATGCTGCCCCTGTTTACAAGAAATAACTGGAAACCAGTCATCTCGGATCCGTGATTATGGCACCCGAATGCTTTTCTGCTCTCTATGTTTTCATGTTCACATGTGCTTGAGTTTTTTCATGAACAAATGGTAATTATTTGCACGTGTCATCCTTCGATAAACTAAGAATCATGGTAATGAATTGAAAGGGCACGACCAATTCTGGATGAATATGAAGGTAAGGCGACGAACAAGAGACCATGGTGGTCCCATCCTTCTCAAGTTTTCCTTTTCCACCATAAGAAGAGTTACTTGATCTAGGAAGAAGAGAAGCTAGGAGTCTGAATTCGTATATGTCTGGTATGCACACAAAAAGACTAAGTTACCCTTGTGGATGGATGGCTAGATTTTCGTGGTACTCCAATGGTGTTTATAGAATAACAGGCTACCGTAAAAGTTCTCTTTGCGGATTTTCTAAAATGCACATATATTGTATGCATTTTGTCTACCATTACTTTTTGGGTCTCAAGTATAACAAATAAATGAATGTAAACTTGGATACCATGAAGGCGTCCTCGAGAGCAATTATCCGAGATCCCGAAGGCTAATTCCTGGCAGCATGCGGACTGGAAATTGAGGGAGTTATTGATGTGTCCACGGCAGAAGCGCAAGCTCTAAGGGGCGGTCTCCGGTTAGCAGAGAGAATTGAGCGTAAGACTAGTCATACTGGTGGTATCTTAGCTAGTATGATGCAACTTGGTTCCACAAAAAAACTGATGTGGCATGTAATTAAGGAAGATAGAGAAGATTAGAGTACATCATAGATAGATACCGTATCATGACACGCAAAATTAAGAAAATTAATGACAAACAAATCCTGTACACATATTTGCATTGAGATTTTACAAAACAATAAATAGAAGCTAACTATACTCATATATTATACTATGGATTAGAGATGTAGTATCATATTTTTTTTTTTAGAAATGGAGGTTCTACCCACAGCCTCTGCATCAAAATGATGCACACAGCTGGATTTTATTAATAATAAAGCAGAAACCACGAAGGCTTACAAGTAAAAACATTAACCGGCTGAATCTGAAGCCACCAACCTAGCGACATCTCGCTACCTACAAGACTGATGAAGGGGGTGACCAAGTACAGGGCCGATACCCTGACAATCCACCAACGCACATCATCTATAAAACCGAAGGCCTCACCAAGCCGCCCGATAGCGAGCAAGGGGCACAACCGGTCCGGCCCATCGCAGCGCACACCGACGTACGCGCTCCAGACGTTGCCGCCACCGCCTTCCGCTCACCCGCCTTCAGAACAGAGGTCAAGGCTTTCACCATATCAGACTTGCCGTCGATGCCGCCATAACACCAACCAGCACCACCGCCCTGCGCGTCGTCCATCATCCCGCGTCCGTCACCGAGACCCCACGGCACCACGCCATCGAGCCTCGCCGTCGTCGATGCAGTAGACAAACGACCACTTCATCTTCAAGTCCCTCCGACCATTGCTTCAAAATGATGCCCTCAGGAGGGAGGTCGACACCAATGGCGCCGTCATCATCCAATTCGGGAGACCCAGATTTAGGTTTTCACCCGAAGCAAGCCGGGCGAGGTACCGCGAACTGCAATGACGATGCCCTGAGAGGAAAGACGTCGAAGACGCCGCCATCGTCCGCCATGACCGAAGTCGGCGCGATTTTCATCGGCAGTCGCGCCCCCAACCCTGCCACTGGCCGGATCTGCACGGTGGCGCAGCGAAAGCTCCACCATTGGGACCTCGGCAGGGAACCTCCAAACGCCCCTCGCTGACCCTTCACGCGTCATCGGCCAGCCAAGAGCCAACCCACGACCAGATCGGAGCGGGATCCGATCTACGGCCGCCACGCTCGCCGGAATCGCCGTCCGAAGAGGAGCCACCGCCGTCGGCCGACAAGGAGGGTTTCCTTGGCGCCGCCTCCACCATGGGCACCGAGATCAGGGGCTGGTCGGAGGAGAGCCAGCCACCGTCGACACGCCGGTCGCCGACATCGCCAGGATGCCAAGCAGTCGGAGAGACCCAGCGCCCCCTGCACCCTCCTGCTGTCGGTACGTCGATGACCGATGGCCGCCGTCGCCTCCACAGCAGGGAGCGCCACCGCCACGTGCAGATCGGGCCGCCGCCGTTGCCACTGCTCGCGCCTCCTCGCAGCCCCACGGCGCCTCGCCGTCGACCCGTCCGGACCTCGCAGCTCGACCACGACAGCCGCTCCCGGCCGCCACGCGCGCGGAGAAGCCCCGCCGTCGCCGTCACGGGCGCCGCCCAGGCACTGCCCGGCGAGGCCTCGGACGACGACGGGGAGGGAGTGATGGGCGGGGTGGTCTTGGGGCGGCGGCGGCTCTCTCCCCCGAGCTGCCTAGGGTTAGGCGACGCCAGATGTAGTATCATATGCATGATACTAGTGTATGATACTCCCAATATGACTGGTCTAACAGATTATATATTGAGACCGATTCACTCAAGACCGTGTAGGCTATAGCGGATTCAAGGAATTTCAGGACAACAGGGATGGTCTTCTCTGATAAACGTCAGATGATCATGGCAGGGCTTTACTTGGCTCGCTGACCGAGAAGCAAATATGACGGTTAATCTGATCCAAGCTTCAAGTTCCTTAGATGATTGCCAATTTTGGGTTCATGATCCGTCCGTGTTTCTCCACCCACGTCTTGCGGAAGATGTAACCCTTATTAAGCGATTATAATAAAGGTTACTAATTTAATAAAAAAATGTGCATAGAACAAAAGAACACTGCATGCAATTCATATACAAGCAAGCCAACCAAAAAATGAAAAAGGAAAACCTATCCAAACAATCTGCACAAACCTACACAAATATGTAAAGATCCGACCACCGAATGCCTATATGTAGAGTACACACACGAGACGAGAGCATCTCAAAAACGGATAGCTCTCCCTTTAAAGAACAAACAAATGAAACAATTGAACACGTGACTCGAAGGTGGACCTGACCGGCTGCTAGGGCGGCGAGCCCACGGCGATATCCACGACAGCAAAGTCGTCAAGCCTGAGTAGTGCTCTGGAATTGGTTTGAACTTTCAACGATCACGTGCGGATGGCATGGTTGGTATCTGGCGCGGCTACCGTCGTCCCGCGGCCGGCGGCGCGGCGCTTGAGCATCTGGGTGTAGTTGAAGATGGAGGCGAGGCGCTGCTGCCTGAGGTCCTCCTTGAACCCCTGGATGAACTCCTCCGCCTTGGCGTCCACCTCCGACCTGGCCGCTTCCTCCTCCGTCGGCGGCGGCTGGTGCCGTCCCGCCAGGACCAGCGCGTACACGTCGTCCATGCTCATCGAGTTCACGCCCTCTTCCTCCTCCTCATCGAGTTCGGCGGCTGCTGGCGCCGGTGTAGTTGGCTCCAACTCTGCACGTGGTGTCACTGCACGCGGCGTCGACGACGACCTCGCCCTCTCCCCCGTCCCGGCGTCCTCTGCTCCACGGAAGTAATAAGCCGGCGAGTCCGGCGCCACGGTGTGGAAGGCCGAGGGCGAGGAGGGGAAGGAGAAGATGGAGAAGGAGCGGAGGCGCTGCAGCAGCACCGAGGAGGCCCTGCGCGTGATCCCGCGTCGCGGGGACGGCGACTGCGGCTGCGCCCGCGTCGACAGGGCGAAGATGGCGCCCACGACGACGTTCAGGAGCAGGAACCACGCCGCGCTGGATCCCAGCCACGCCGGCAGCGGCCAGAAGCACCACTCCGCCGCCGCCATCGGCGCTCGCTCGCTGGGCTTGCTTCCCTTCCCAACTCGCGTGTCTCTTGCGGGCTTTGCTTGCTCTGCTTTCGGTGGTGCGAGTCGCAGGATGGCTGTATATATAGAGCTGCGCGAGTAATCCGGTTTCGTGCTGGGACAGAGAGACCAGGTTAAGGTATTGGAATTGTCAGACTCTCCGGCGCGTCATCTCGGTCGTGTGCGAAACAATGGTCAAGCTTAGACTGGTCAGGCGATGCATCGAGCCCCCCATGTGCGCCCGGGTTCCTGTCCTGTCAGCTAGTTAATCACCATTAACTTCTTCTCCAATTTGATGATAAGCATCATCTCCCTTGGTTTAGCTTCGCAATTAACACTGTATACAGACTTCGATTGGTATTACTGTACATCTTTTACGGAACCTTCGACGTATTGCCACAGTGTGAGTAACTGACGTCTCTGTTTGGTCGAATTTGGAGCTTGTTTTCACAATGATGAAAATCTGTGATCTAACTGACCGATACATTGTTTGTTTGCTTTTTTATTTTTCTAGATCGAATGTTTAATTTTTATTACCTACTAAGTGGCCAGGCCACGACGCGGAATCTAGCTCCTAGTTTGACAATTCAGTTGGGTTTAGGAGGTTCAGCGAAGGCGTCGTTCGGGGCGACCGAGGTTACTAGTCATCTCACGGCACACCCCTTCTTTCCTTCAAAAACAAAGTGAAAAGATCTCACGGCTCTCAGCTGATTCGATGCTGTCGGACGCTTACAGTTTTTTTTTTCGAATAATTAAACAAGTCATCAAGCAGTCTATTCTTGCCTGAGCAACTTCCGGGAGATGGCGCAGGCTGCTTAGCTTAGCTGGCAGGTATGTCGTCGCGGAGATTCCGTTTGCTGGTACAGTACATGGGTTCTCCAAGGACGATCGAGCTTTGCTTCTTATCAGTTTTGAATTTGAATGTCCCCAATTCTCGTGCGTAGTGTGTTAGATTACCGACGTGAATGATCTATACTTAACTTTTTTTTTACATACCACTAGCAAAGTTTCACAGTGACACTCTGACACATAATTTTAATGGACGAGATGTTGCTTCGCATCTCTCTAATATCTAAGGGCATCTTCAGCCGTTCGGCTCCCCCGTTTTCAGTTCGGCGTTTTTTAGTGATAACGCCGCCCCGCACCAAAACCTAGGGGGGGGGGGGGGCGATTTTACCAGCCGTTCAGCGACCCAGAAAACAGAACGGCGATAGCATTTGAAAGTTCCTCTTCCCGCCCCAAAAAATAGATCCCGAGTACGGCGATCATGGCAGCCATAGTTTGGGCAATCATATTACAAAAAATGTCACAGGTGGGCGATCAAATAGTCTAGATCAAATCACAGCCGGGCGTGCGCGGCGTGGGCAAAGGTGGGCGACCAGGCAGAGGCGTCGGCCGGAGTCGGAGCAGGCGCCGAGCTCGGCGCATCATCATCCAGATCGATGACGGGAGATGCATCCTCCAGGTCGACGGCGGGCGCGGCATCCTTGTCGACGACGGGCGCGGCATCCTCCAGATCGAGGACGGGCGCGGCATCCTCCAGGTCGACGTGCGTGCTCGTCGGCGCGGTGGCGTAGCTCGTGCCACTAGATGACGTAGTCGGGGCCGGAGCCGGGCTGATGTCGCTCAGGATGAGGGTGCACTGCGCCAGGAACCAAACTCTCACCTCGGGGGTCATCGCGGTCGGGTCGCCCCCGTGAGGAAGGCAAGGTCGTTGTTCCTCTTCTTCGCCGCGGTGCCAGTTCTGAGGAGGTCGATCTTGACCTGGGAGTTGGCCATGAGCGCCGCCCATCTCTGCTTGGCGACCTCCTCCCTTTTGCCGGCCTGGGCTTGGGCGTCGGCGATGCAGGTCTCGATGGACGCTTGGAGCTTTGCCGCTGCCGGCGCGCCGTCCCTTGCCAACTTGGCTTTCTTGTGGCCCATCGGCGGACGTCCTTCGGACGCACACGCAGCCACCGCGTCGGGAACGTACTCCTTGCCCTTGCCGATCGACCGCCGCACCTCCGCCCACTTCTCGCACCCCTCGATGACGACGAAGACGTGGAGGAACTTGAAGTCGGAGCCCTCGTCTTTTTTGTACGCCTCGAGCATCCGGATGAGCTCTATCTCACGGTTGGCGCCGCTCTGCGGCCTCATCAAGATCTCCTCCTGGATGTCGTGCCACTTGTTGCAGGAGGCCTGGATGTTCGCCCAATGATTCGCCATGGCCTTCTGACCGCGGTCGGTGACGCATGAGGCGAAGTAGGGGTCGATCATCCGGCGCTCGTCGTACGCCGTCTTCACCCGCTTCCAGTAATTGTCGACGTGCTGATTGGCGCCGACGATCGGGTCCATGTTGACCGTCTTCCACGACTCAGCGAGGAGGACGTCCTCCCTGTTCGCCCACTTGATGCGAGGCTCGACGGGGGGCGGGGGGTGCCTTGGGTTCCTTGCGGGGACGGCCAGGATCACGGCGCTTTCGGCCTTCGCCGGCGGGATCTTCCCCCTCTGGCGCTACCGGCGTCTCGTCCACCTCGTCGGCGCCACCCTGCGCCTCCATCGCCTGCGTGCCGGCAGAGCATCCTTCGCCGTAGTCACCGCCTCCCTGCGTGAAAAACTCACCGCTCTGCTCGAGGAAGCCAGGGCTCGCCGCCGCCGCCATCGAGCCGGCCACGATGATCTCCTCCATGTAGCTGATGTCCTGGGTCTGCAGTCCGGCCATGATCGCGCGGCGGTGGGACGGGGAAGCTGTGTAGCCCGGCGAGGCGGCATACATTATCGACGGATGGTAGGGGAAGGTGAGGTTGGGGTTGAAACCACCGAGGGGGTCGCCTTCGACGAACCACACAGGCGTCGGGTGCGGTGAGGGACGTGGTGACGGCGATGGCGACTTCTTCCATCCGGCGAAGATGGGGCAGAAGCCGGTCTTCCGCTTGACGAGCGGCGCTGCGGGTGCAACCGGAGTAGGCGGCTCATCCGGCGCCACCTCATCCTCCACCTCCTCTTCCTCGGCGGCGGCCTGCTCCTCCGCCTGCAGCTGCGCCATCAACTGCCTCTGCCGCTGCGCCGCCTCCCTCCCCCGGCGCTTGACGTTGGCCGCTTCCAGGCGCGTCCTCTCGGTGATCCACTCCTTGTTGGTCATGCCGGGCGGCTTCTCCTTCGGCGCTCTCGCCTTGCGCGGTTTCTTGTCGAGCTCGGAGATCGCGGGAATGGCTACGGCGACGGCGGCGGCGCGGAGTCCTGTGAATCGGGCGGGAGGCATGGCGTCTAGATCTCGGGGTGGGGGGAAATGGCGGGAATGAAGTGGGGGGGGAGGTACATGAGGGGGGAAAGTGGAGAGAAACGCTGAAAAACGGAGGGAAATCGTCTTCCGTCGCCGACAGCTCTGGCCCACGCACGTATTTCGCCCCCCAGGCCGAACCAAGCGCGCTAGGTTTGGGCTGGGTTCGGCGGCGCGAAACGGCGGAAAAAACGGCGGAAAGCGGCGCTAAACCGGATCCTGGGGGGCGACTGGTGAGTTTTCGGCGCTTTCGGCGCGAAAAACGCCGCTTGGGGGGGCTCTGGGGGGACGGCTGGAGATGCCCTAACGGAGCGTGGAATCCTGCTCCCTCTTTCGTTCTCAGCTTGGGCCCATTTGTTGGCCGTTGCTTCTGCTCTCCCGTGTGGTTTAGTCGGCGCTTTAGTCGTCTAGGGCCCACATGTCGGCGACCGAGCTCTCTTAGTCGGTTTGCTTCCTTCACGCAGGAGATTCCTCGTTGGGAGGGCCGGTTCGCCTTGACATCGTTTTTCTTTGCATCTTGTTCTCTTGGTCACTCCCGCCGTCGCTCGGTTCTTCCTCTCTTGTGATCTGGTTTCCGCCGGCGGTGGTTTGTTCGGTGATTCTATGTCTGCGGGGAATCCTGCTTTCCATCTCTTCTGTTGGTTTTCCTCTGTTTTTGTACACTCCTATTTTTCTTTGTAGGTCTGTTGCAGTTGATTCTGGAGGTTGGCGTCAATCTGGGAGCAGGGGATGGTGGGTGTGCTGGCTTGGGGCTGCGATTCGCAGGTTTCTGCTCGCCACTTCTCTTTCTGTGTGTTTCCTTTCCTATTGGCTGTGGTATTGTTGTCGATGTGTGCCGTCGGTTGTGCCTTCCGTCCATGTGGGGAATGCCGGATTGCTCTTGTTGCTTGTTATTTTCTAGCTGCGGATTTGGGTGTCGAGTTTCTCTTATCAGCGATTTAGTCTTGGGCTATTAGCATCGTGTTCAATCTAGGGTTTGTGGAGCGAGGTGGAGTCCGCCGACGTCGTTTGTGTTGTTGTTCCTTTTCCCCTGTATTATTTTTTCCTCTTGTTTGTCAGTGAAATCGATGTTTTTGTTGGTTGGTATAGTTGCTGCTATATTGTGAGTGTTCAGATGCTTCTGTGACTATGTCGGTCATATTATGTAGATAATGGTGCGTGGAAGGTATTGTTTTTCGATATGAAGTGATTGCTAGATCGAGGCTGACAGCGATGAATGTGAGTATTCAGTTCTTTCTTGGATGTGAGTGGTTTTCTAGGTCCAAGGATAAGAGTTGGGCTTCTACAGATTTAGAAGGATGCTTTTATAGGTTTACAGGTTACATCGATGCCTGAAAGATAGCAGGTATGTAGGAATTTATTTTTAAGTTGTTGTCACTAATTATCGTAGTTCCGAGTTAACGTCCAGAGTGCATTAAGAAATTTATATGCCCATCATTATATTATGGAAACGGGGAATTTTAGAGACCTAAAGTAATGTACGAAAGCTTGCAGATTTAGAGGTACTTGTACATACTTGAGGGCAATGTTTTGGCACCCGGGAGCATATACTCCCGATTTTAAAAATGTATTTTTAACACATTTAAAATGTTAAAATATCAGACAAAAAATATCGCATGTATATGTCGATGTTCTATGTGCTCACGAAGTCATTTCATAGAAAAACGATATTTTTCGTGTAAAAAGTAAAAAAATTCGATGCTAAAAAATGTTTTTCAAGAGACTTTTTTGGTTTTTTTGTCTTTTTTACAGACCTAAAAAAGTCGGTTGCGCCCATGTTCCAAATTGAATTTCACTACCTTATTTTGCTATTATTTTCACACCACCAGGCAGAATGTCTAAGGTCTGTGTCAATGCATCGTCTCTTAGCACGTTATTATAGAAGCATTAATAATTTAAAAGACAACCATGCAATGTATTGTTTCTTATGAGTTGTACCTACATTTAATGATTTTGGCTCATGCATATATATGATTGGGTTAGAACCACTTTTTGCCTATGGACAACTAAGATACAACCTCATTCTCTTTTCTCATTAATTAGTATGCCATGTTAGCAAAATACCTATGAAACCGCGCTAAGAATCTAGCATTGGCACGGACCTAATTGGTTGTTTCCTGGAAAAGACATTTACACCGCTTTATATTAATAAAACCACATGGCCAAATGATTCGAAGTGTTGAGTAAACCCTTGAGAGCTGAACATAAGGATATGAAAAAATTAGACGAACACAACCATGCCACGACTAAACGCTTGCAGCCAATCACCGAGAATAAGCACAGAAGAAATGCGGCGCACCCTAAAGACACCCAGGCTCATCGACAATGCCCTCAAAAGGCTGAGGACACAAAGGAACACTAACGCCACATCTAACGAAGGCGGATAAAGGTTGTCACCGAAAGTGTCGGAAGGTAGGGAAATTGTCTAAGTTGTGCCACAAGAGGAGCACAATGCCCACTGATAATGTTGCTACCAGCACCAAGGCGTAGAGCTTTCGCTCAACATCCCCAACCACGGCATCCCAGGAGCGAGCCCTGACGGAGACCCTACCATAGAAGACTAGATACTCCACATCCAGAACATGTTTTGGCGGCCACCGTCGTCAGAGGACCACCTGACACAACACATCTAGCGATTGATGACCCACAAGTATAGAGGATCGCAATGGTCTTCAATGGAAGTAAAAACCAAATTTATTGATTCGACACAAGTGGAGGCAAAGAATGTTTATAAGACTTAACATATGAATTGTCAGTTGAGTTGTACCTGAAAATAGACTTGCTCGCAACAGTTTATCAGTAGCAACCGTTTTATAGCAGTAGCAGTAGTGAAATAATAGCAAGAATGAAATAAAAACAGCAGCAGTAATTATAGTAGACAACAGGGTTAAAATACTGTAGGCGTAGGGACAGATGAACGGGCGTTGCATGGATAAGATAATTCATATAATAATCAAGACATGGAAAATTGAACATAAAGCATCCAAGTACTAAGTAACCATAGACATGTGTTCCGTATTTAGTCGTACGTGCTCGCAATAAGAAACTTGCACAACATCTTTTGTCCTACCAGCCCGTTTGCAGCGGGGCCTCAAAAGAAACTACTGGTAATTAATGTGCTTCTTTTAATAAAGCACCGGAGCAAACCATTAACACTCCATGAACACACGTGATTCTCACATCACAGCCATCACATCCAGTTATCCAAATTGATGTCACTTTGGGGCCTCGGGTTCCGGACAACGATATGTATAAACAACCTGCAGGTAAGATAAAAACAATAATTATCCTCATGAATCAATAACATGTTCAGATCTGAAATCATGCCACTCGGTCCCTAGTGACAAGCATTAAGTATAATAAGTTGCAACAACGATAGATAGCACTAACAACGGATACTAGGCATTATGCCCTAACAATCTGGCAGTTATTACATGAATGATCTCATCCAATCCCTACCATCCCTCTCAGCCTACAGAGGGGATTACTCACACATGGATGGGGAAATCATGGATGGTTGATGGAGAGGTGGTGGCGATGACGATGGCGATGGTCTCCTCCGAATCCCCGTCCCGGAAGGGTGCCAGAACAGGAACTTCTGATCCTTGAATTGAGTTTCGAGGAGGCGGCGGCGCTCGGGTGTGTTTCTCTGGAATATGACGACCCCCCTGAAGTTTTTAGGTTAAGGGGATTAAGTAGTCGAAAGGGGGGGACGAAGGGGTGGCCGAGGCGGCCACACCATGCCACGGCGCAGCCTGGGGGGGGGGGGCGCCGCCACGTGGTGTGGGCCCCTCGTGGCCCTCATTCGTCTCATCTTCTGGCTCCATGAGTCTTCGGGTAAAATGGGGACTTTGGTACAACTAAAACATGAAAATAAAGATACAAAGGAGTTGCTACAGAAGTATACAACCCCTTGAATCAAAGAAAACGGAGAAAACAAAGCAAAAATAAAACCATGGGTTATCTCCCAAGAAGTGCTTTTCTTTAACGCCTTTTAGCTAGGTCCAGAAAAGTGGAATCAAGTGTTTTCAAGTGAAGAAGCATGCAAATTGTAATTTGTTCGAATAATAAAATAAAAAGGCAACTTCATTCTCTTTCTAGGAAAGTGTTCCATACCTTTCTTGAGTGGGAATTGAAATTTAATATTCCCCTCTTTCATATCAATAACAACACCAACTGTTCTAAGAAAATGTCTTCCCAAAACAATTGGATAAGAAGAATTGCATTATTCATAACAACAAAATCAACGGGGTCAAGGTTATTATTAACCATGATAAGAACATCATCCAATCTCCCCAAAGATTTCTTTCTAACATTATCAATAAGACGAATATCCAAATAACAGTGCTCCAAAGGTGGCAAATCAAGAATATCATAATGTTTCTTAGGCATAACAGAGATACTAGCACCAAGATCACATAGAGCATTGCAATAAAAATCATTCACTTTCATTTTAGTGATGGGTTCCCAACCATCATCTAGCTACCTAGGGATACATGATTCACATCTTAATTCATCCTCTCTAATTTGCATGAGAGCATTTGTAATATGTTTTGTGAAAGCCATATTCGTAGTACTAGCATTAGGAAAACTAGCAAGCTTTTTTAGGAACTTAATCACTTCAGTTATGTTGAAATCATCAAAGTCAAGATCATTTTTATCAAAGTTAATGGGACTATTGTCTCCCATGTTTCTAAAAAATTTAGCACTTTTATCAGGAATATTTTTAGCAGTTTTGCATTTTTAATAGCAGAAGTGGGAATATTGCCAACACCAATTACTTTACCATTGATAGTAGAAGCTTTACTAGCATGAGAAGCTTAAGTTTTACTAGTGGTGGTGATGGTGCAAACATTAGCTATATTATTCTTTCTAACTATTTCATCTTCTCTTTCCCATCTAGCATGCAATTCAGCTAACATCCTAACATTATCATCAATTCGAATTTGGATGGCATTTGTAGCAGCAAAAGGATTCTCATCTATGGTTTCAGTTTTAGCAGTCATTCTATTGATCAAAGAATATTGAGCTTCAGACATGGATGAAATAGAAGTTTCATCACGAGCAATTTTAACATGCAAACCAGATATTTCTCTATTTAAACTCTCAAGTTGATAACTGATATTTTTTAGCATAACAGATTGTTCCTCCATGGTCTTAGTAAATAGTTTATTGAGTAAAGTCTTTAGTGGATCTTTCAACTTCTGAAATTCTTTCATTAGACATCCCAGTTCTATCATAATTACCACTATTAAAAGGATATGGCCTATAATTTTTGCTACCAAAATTATTCCTATAAGCACCGTTGTTGAAATTATTATTTTTAATGAAGTTCACATCCAAATTCTCTTCTTGAGCAACCAAAGAGGCTAACGGAACATTGTTTGGATCAATAGGAGCATGGACATTCACAAGCATAGACATAATAGCATCATGTCTATCACTCAAAGAGGAGGTTTCTTCAGCAGAATTTACCTTCTTACCTGTTGTAGCTCTCTCAGTGTGCCATTCAGAATAATTTACCATCATATCATCAAGAAGCTTTGTTTCTGTCCCCAAAGTAATGGACATAAAGGTTCCTCCAGTAGCTGAATCCAGAAGGTTTCTTGAAGAAAAATTCAGACCACTATAAAAGGTTTGGATGATCATCCAAGTAGTCAGTCCATGAGTGGGACAATTCTTTACTAAAGATTTCATTCTTTACCAAGCTTTAGCAACATGCTCATTATCAAGTTGCTTAAAATTCATAATGCTACTTCTTAAAGATGTAATCTTAGCAGGAGGATAATATTTTCCAATGAAAGCATCTTTACACTTAGTCCAAGAATCAATACTATTTCTAGGCAAAGATAGCAATTATTCTTTAGCTCTTCCGCTCAAAGAGAAAGGAAATAATTTCAGTTTAATAATATCTCCATCTACATATTTATATTTTTACATCTCACATAGTTCAACAAAATTATTAAGATGGGCATCAGAATCATCAGTACTAACACCAGAAAATTGCTCTCTCATAACAAGATTTAACAGGGCATGCTTTATCTCATAAAAATGACCAGTAGGAGCAGGTGGAGCAATAGGTGTGCTAATGAAATCATTGTTGTTGGTGCTAGTAAAGTCACACAACTTAGTGTTCTCAGGGGTAGTCATTTTACCAAGACTAAAAACAGGGAAAAACAACAACTAGAATAAGAACTAATTTTTTGTGTTTTTAATAAAGAGAAGCAAACAAGACAAAATAAAATAAACTAAGCAAAACAAAAACAAAGTAAAGAGATTGGAAGTGAGAGACTACCCTTGCAGAAATTCTCTTCCTCCCCGGCAACGGCGCCACAAAAAGTGGTTGATGGTGCAGATCTTGCACTCGTTGGGAGACCCCAAGAGGAAGGTTTGATGAGCACAACAACAAGTTTCCCTCAGAAAAGAAACCAAGGTTGAATCGACCAGTTGGAGAAAGAAATAACTTCTGAAGGTTGATGCAGCTGAGGTGGTAGGGCGCACTACCGGTTCAGCAGCAACATGGAACCTACACAACACAATCAATTCACTTTGTCCCAACGAAGCAGTGAGGTTGTCAATCTCACCGGTTTTGCTGAACACAAAGATGTTAAACGTATGGTGTGGAAAATAGTATGAGAACAATATGAAAACAACAGTAGTAGTGTGAAAACGGTGGAAGCAGTGTGTGTATTATTGATGGTGCAGATCTTGCACTCATTGGGAAACCCCAAGAGGAAGGTATAATGAGCACAACAACGGTTTTCCCTTAGAAAGAAACCAAGGTTTAATCGACCAGTAGGAGGAAGGAGTAACTTCAGAAGGTTGATGCAACTGAGATGGCAGGGCGCAGTACCGGTTCAGCAGCAACATAGAACCTACACAACACAAACAATTCACTTTGCCCCAATGAATCAGTGAGGTTGTCAATCTCACCGTTTTTTTCTCATAACAAAGAGGTTAAATGTTTGTTGTGGAAAACATTATGAGAACAACATGAAAACAGGAGCAACAATACGAAAGCAATGGAAACAGTGTGAAAGCAGTGCTAACAGTGTGTATTATCATTATGAGAAATGGACCGGGCTCCACAGTTCACTAGAGGTGTCTCTCCATAAAAGATAAATAACATGTGTGGTGAAAAATTATAGCTGGGCAATAGACAAAAATGAAGGCTGCACCGTAGTGCATATGCAAGACATAAAGATTAATATCTGATTCATGCGGGCATTACAACAAGATACATAGACCGTCATCCAACTGCATTTATGACTAATAATCTGTAATGTCCCAGCGTTTAGGAACTCACGGGGGGGTAGAATATAATTTGTGCATCTGCATGCATCTATTTGAAAAAACCTGAATAAATTTTTCGCAAAGTTAAAACCCCGGAGTGACTGAGGTTCTACCCAGTAAATGGTGCTTTGGTAACAGATGTTACTATTAGCAGATGGGACTTTGGTATAACCTCTGGGCAATAATTGAATTTGAAACATTAGGGTTTAAATATTTAAATGATTTGAATAATTTGAATTGAGCTCAATTTGAAATTGAGTTTGAATTTAAATTAAATATAAATCAAATAGAAAGGATAAGTTTATATCCTAATCTTAATTCATTTGATTACAATGAATAAATCAAACAGGAGTTATTTCCACATATTTACAAGCATAATAAAAAGAAAACCCATATGCTTTATTAATAAGAATATAGATATTACAAAGTCTTTACAAGTGAACCAAAAGAAAATAGTAAATTACAATATCATTACAGGAATTTAAACCTAAAGCTAAATCTAGCTACACCAGAATGTCCAATTCTTCAAACCTGCAAAACAAAAACTAATAACACAAATATAAAGTGTTAGTGGGGGGGTTAGTACCCTCAGGATTCAGTGAGATGCACTGATGAATCATCATAGGGTTTAAATCCAACAAGTGGTATCTGTTCTGAATTATTTTGCCTCAGACCAACATCACAGGCATATTTCTGAAATTACACTTGGCAACCCCAAATTTAAATCACCAGGCTAGGGATAAGGACAGAGAGTAACAAGTGCGGCAAGGGGATGAGACCAACCAGGTCAGGGAAAATATCCACACCATAGGTGGCAGCACATAACTTACTGCCGCAGCAACAAGCAGCTTAGTCATTCACAAGCACACAG
Organism: Alopecurus myosuroides; assembly: GCA_028641055.1. NCBI lineage: Eukaryota > Viridiplantae > Streptophyta > Magnoliopsida > Poales > Poaceae > Alopecurus > Alopecurus myosuroides. The sequence goes on along the minus strand of CM054063.1, from coordinate 201,821,655 downwards.
CACACTCAGACCACCACTTTGGTGCTGTCAACACACCACCTGGAGTATAAAACCTCCAGCAACCGTAGGGGATGAGGTCACACCTCATAGTTCCTGCTCAAGCACAAAATACCAGGAAAGGATAACATCCAAACAGGCAAGCCATCAGTCACTGGAGCAAGTGTTTGCAAGTTTGCAAGCAAGCAAACAAGGCCAAGGTACCAGGGAGCACAAGGAGGAAAACAAGCAATCCACAAGCACCAAAATCCACCAACCTCTTGATCTATAGCCAAGGTGAATCCCTGAGTACCCTCTAAGCCAAATCTTTGGCTAAGTTGCACATAGGAATGGTTGGGGAGCTAAACCCTCAGGTTGGCATAGTGGTGCTATGCTAATCTCATCACTGGGTATTAATTTTCAAGCAAAGTATCTGTTCTTAGATTAATAAGAGCCTCAGGCTATGCATCATAGGCTTGAAGCAAAAGAAACAAGTAATAGTATCTGTTCTTCATTCATGATGATCAAAGTAGTAAAAGAAAGCATAAATAGCATCTGTTCTTATCAGTTAAGTCTAATAGCTTAGACAGGGAAGTGTATAGCACTTGATGTGGGACAGAGTAAGAAATAAAAGCACTAGTTGTGCCACACACACATTCACACCTGGTTGCTGGGCACCAGATCCATGGATCTGATACCCCAGAACCAAGGTAAACATGGAAGAAAATCATTAAGCAGATACCAACATTGAGGGCATATTCTCTGAAGAAAGTTCAGAGTAACACCTCCCAAGTTAATTTGCACACCCACAAACCATTAGGAAAAATTGTATACACCATGTTATTCCATACACAGACACAAGCAATTGTCACTGGGAGCAAACCCTAAGGGGATCAGTACCCAGAGCAGCATGGGATTAACCCAAATGAATTTCCAAGCAATAAATTCATCCCCATATCCATCTCATAGCACAAGCCAGCAGAGAAATAAATTAGGGCATAATATAAATTTCCATCCAACACAGGGCATGACTAGGAATTCAACCAGCACGCATCCAGTAGGCATTTGGAAACAATCCAAGGCTACTAATTCCACACTAGTGCACAGGAGGCGCCACAAGCACGCACAAGCACGAATCAGCTCGATGGCTGATTCCAGAGCAAGAAGAAGATAGCCACTGTGAGAGGGAGAGGAAGAGTAGAGGGCAGAGAGAGAGGGGAGATCACTTACAGATGGACACCATAGTGGTGCCCATATCCGGTAGGAGAGGAAAACACGGCGGCGGCGCCGCGGTTGCCCGGAGACCATCCCGGCGGCGGCGTCCACAGGAAGTCGTCGCAGCAGCAGCACAACATCTTCCGCGACCAGGAGATGGCACCACGGCCACCAGGGCGGAGAAGAGGCGCCCAAGACCTAACCCTAGGGTTAGGGTTTCAAGATCTCCGCGGGAGCACCGCGGGAAGAAGAACAGATCGAGGAGGTAGTAGAGGGAACGAGCAAGGAGGAGCTAAGGAGGCTCTAGGTCACTGCGGTGGAGGAGCACGGGGAAGGCCTAGGGAATCGCCGGAGGCGATGGCGCGTCGCCATTGGCGTCGCCATCTGCGTCGCCTCGCACGGGAGAAGGGAGAGGATAAGGTGCGGGGTGGGGCGGGTGTGGTGGACTGGTCTGGTCCAGCCTGACCAGGCCAGTGAGTTGGGCTTGACCCTAACCCAGGGTCCACCTGTCAGCCCCAGGGGCAGACAGGTAAATTACCTAAATACTGATAAAAAAATTAATTTGAAAATTAAATAAAATAAATATAAAAATATCTAAAGTTATAATTTAGAGTACCAAATAAAAGAGTACAAATTTAATTAAACACCAAAATAAATAAAACATTACTAGTTCATTATTTGAGAATAATAAAGTGTTCTAACAATTGCTAGAATCAAATAAATCAACTAAGGGGCATATTATTTAAACTTTGTTAAATTGTAATTTAAAAGAAATAAGTTATTACCCTGTATGTGGAAAACAAATAAAAAACCAGTCAGCTAAAAGCTTAAGTAATAAGAATTTACTGAATTTAACCAGAAGCACTACTTATAAAGAACTAGGTGATTAAACAAAACAATTTGAACTAAAGAATTAATATGGTCTTTCCAAAATTGCATACATCTCATCGATATGCATAATAGCATCATTTGCTTCTTTAAACATTGTCTTTACCGGACAATGATGGAATTTTGTAGAACAAGGAAGTCAGGATCCACCTCGAGCTTCAGACTTCATTACTTATCCGTATCCAGGCAAGTTCATCACTTGCTCATGTCCATTGAATTATGTCATAACAACTACTTTCAAAACCCTATCGTATTACCACCTACTCCAAAAAGAATGCATGATCCTATTTTTATAATAATATGACTAATTGAATGACTACCCGAGTGGTAGTGTTCTGTTTGGTGGGCGGATGGAACCATGGTAAGATGAATAGGTCAAAGGAAGGTTCCATCTGCATGGGAAAGTATTACCTAGGAATTAACAACAAATGCCGTCAGGATTCTTGCGCCGTAAATTCGCGTTGACCATGGATCTTCTATGGGGGGAGTAGGTCAACCGTGATACTTTTCTCGTTCGCATGTCAACGGATGCGCCAGAGACGTACGCTGTAGGTCTTGCGAGACTACATGCACATGGGTGGGAGCCCTTACGTCCCACGGACTCTGGGGTCTATGAGTGTCTGCCGGGGGCGCGTAGATCTCCATCGGGAGGGGTGGAATCAGGCGTTCAACCTACTGGCAGAAATGGGTGGGCATGCGTTGTGCGGAGAAGCACGGTTTGGCTTGGACCAATAACCGGGCCCCACACCTGAGTGGGAGTGGACAGGATCGCGCGCCTGGTTGTGCAACATGGTCTTGGTCGTCCATGGGTAAAGTAACGCACCTCTGCAGAGTGTAAAAGGATGTGGCATGTTACCCCTTGTTCCGGGAAGGAGCTGCGAACGCCGCAGGAAAGGCAACTCCATGAAAGTTCTAATCCTGTGAAGAATGGCGGGCATAGTTTTCATTATTAAAATCAATCTCTTGAAGAAAGATTTGACAAAACCTGCATCTGTCTAGACTCCTTAGAGTCGAGGACCCTAGATAGTGCATACATTACTTCTGTACTTACAGGAACTTGCTGAGTAACGCTCGTTACTCATTCAATCCCGTTTGACCCCTGCTTAGGTTATGAGAACCTAGAAGAAGCATCATTCAACATACTCGGAGGCCAGGAGGATATCTTCTACGAAGAACCGGACCTCTCCGGTGGAGTAGAAGGAGTTGACTATCTCATCCAGTACGGAGCAGACCCCAACGGGGAGGAGTCCGACTAGGTTTAGCCTAGTCTAGATAACTATTTATTCACGGTTGAATCGAGCAGTCATAAACTCTTTTAGTGACTGTTGAGTTCCCGTGCTAGCAACTGTTTACTTTTCGGTGATGGTTTTAACTTCAATAATGGATGACCTCCATGTGAGCTCATTCTGTTGTCAGTACTCTATGTTGTAATATATTTGGTGTATGTTAATCAGACCCGCAATGTTTCTGCTGTACCACCCTGAGGGATGTAATATTTGCGGAACGGTGTTCTGTGAGTGTTATATCAACGACTGGCGTACTACAACATGCAGTGGTATGCCGGGTCACCACAGCTGGTATCAGAGCAATTGCTTTGACCTTAGGTTGGAAACCTAGTAAAGGGATATACCCTGTCGGGTTTTAGAACGTACCAATAAAGAATTCACTGGAAGTATGATAGGTATTCACTTGAGAATATTCTGGTTATATTTCCAGTATGTCGAATCTTTATTAGGATCTAATCATAATATTTATATTATTTGTGATCAGTGATCATGAACGGCGGAGGTTCCGGAAGCACGGAGTGGGTAAAGCATGAGAGGCTGGATCAATACCATGGGGAGTTGACCGAGCAACTGCGAGCATTGCTTCGAGCGTTCGGATGCGACACCAACATAAAAGTCAATACTTATACATTTAAAGATGGGGAAGTAGTCCTGAAGTATAGGGTATTAATTTTAATACCTAGAGAATTAACCCCACATGTGTCCACACCTAGTGGTGAAGCTAGGAGTCAGATGGCAGCCTACCAGCAAGCCTTAGTGGAAGCTTTAGCTACCATCCGAGAGTTTAAGGCTAACCAGTTATCAGGCACTAGTCTCACAGCTATTCCACACGACCACATAAGCACAGAGTTGGCACTTGATCATTCTGTGCTAATTAAAACCAAGCCTAAGCTAGCCACAAGTCTTTTAGATCGATATAGGAAATTGGTGGGATCCTTTTATAAAACACATAAGGTCATCGTTGATGACAAGGATGGGATGTTGAAGGATTTAGCCAAGCCGTCTAGTCATGAGCAGAAGGGGAAACAGAAGGCTCAGGAGAGCAGTGAACCTTATTATACCCCAGGACCTGAGGCAGCTAGGAAATCCCAGTATGACAGACCGTCCAGGTATTCTACCACACCAGAACACATACACTACCCTGTTATACCACCTAGTGAGCCAGAGCCATACGATCCGTTCGATATATCGGATACACCCAGGGATATTAACCCAAACACTTTTGGTGGGGTCCCAGACTCAGATTCTTTTATGGAGAATTCTGATGGCTGGAGGTATGACTGGTATCCTGGTACCAGCCAGCATCCGATTCCTTGTGACAACATGTCAGAGGAGGAGGAGCAGGATAGTGTGGAGATAGTGGAAGCCGAGGAGGCGGAGATAGTTGCCATAAATATCTCATCTGACGAGGAGGAGCCGGATGAAGTCCAGCCGATGCAGGAAGAACCGTTCGATCACAGCCACTGCACCAGTACCACCTGTTTTGCTGAAGGTGAAGCCTCGCAGAACAATAGTACCAACGAGTTTGTGTCCTATCTTGACAACTATTTGGATAATGACTGGCTCTCTTTGAGCGATAATCAGTCTATGGATACATCAGACACGGACTACGTGCCAACCGGGAGGCCATTTTATCCGGAGGCGGTGCGAAGGACTCCACGTCACACCGGATGGACTCCTGGTATGTACTCCGAGTAGTACAATGGCGATCAAGGAGAGGATGTAAGGGCTCGAATTACGTAGTAGCTTGGAGACTCGGGCCGTGTATTTAAATAAGGGTCGGAATGTTATGTGACCCAGTGGTGTTTCTTACGGTTGTACTTTAAGTATTCACTGCGGTGAAAGCTTGTATCAACTTATAAATATATGTATAATATGTGTAGTATGTTGTTTGTATTTGGATCTGGATTTTGCTTCTCTTGTGTGATTAGTGTTGCATGTGAAGTGAGGCTCAGAAAGCATAAGCATGACGTAATTATGAGTTTTTTCGCTTCATATCGCAGGACTAAAGGGTAATGGAGAGTGGCGAGCCCGGTATGGCTGACGCTCAGCGTCAGGAGAGAGAGAACAAGGCGAAAGCTGATGAAGATGCCGCGAGAGCTGAGTTACCACCACCACCACCACTCAGGCCACTGGCAGAGCAAAACTTCATGGAGTACATGCGATTTGTACAAGAAAACCAGAACAAGTTCATGCAGGAAATGCTCAACCAGGTGGGACCTGGGCGAGCAGCGGAACCCAGAAACCTCACACTGTCGGATTTCCTTAAAACCAAACCAGCACCGTTCGCTACGGCTAAGGACCCCATGGAAGCAGAAGACTGGTTGGTTGACACAGAGAGGAACCTGAAGGCTATTAAGGCCAGCGATGAAGAGAAGGTGCGTTTCGCTACACATCTTCTGAATGGTCCCGCAGCAGCTTGGTGGGATAATCAAATCATTATGAAGCCACCCGGGAGGGAATTTACCTGGAATGAGTTCAAGGAGAAGTTCAGGGAATATCATGTCCCTGATAGCGTCATGGAAATTATGCGGAGGCAGTTTGAGGATCTGCAGCAGGGGACGCACCAGATGATATGGTACGTCAACGAATTCAGTAGACTGTCTCGCTATGCTGCAGATGAAGTGGATACAGATAAAAAGAGAATCAAGAGATTTCTGAGAGGGATGGATCCTTATGCAGCCATGCAATTAAGGACTTCCAAACCAGCAAACTTCCAAGAGCTGATGAACTCTGCTGTCACATGGGAGAATGACTACAAGTTGGTTCAGTTGAACCGACAGAAAAAGGCCAAGTTTGAGCCCAAGAAGTTCCAACCCAGTAAGCCTACTACAAACTTGAGCTTCAAACCCAGGATAAGGACGGGAGGAGTCCCGCTCAATCGTGGACCATTCAACCCCAGAAATCAGATAATCTGTCATGGTTGTGGACTTCCGGGTCATATCAAGAATGAGTGCAAGAAGCCCAGGGTTGTTTGCTTTGGTTGTGGAAAAGAAGGACATTATAAGACAGAGTGTCCTAACAAGACAAATGGAGGGGGGTTCAACAAGGGTGGAGCAAAGCCTGGAGGAGCCAGCGGATTTTCTGCTGGAAGTGGTAGCAGCGGGAAGAACAATAATGGCAAAAGACCTAGAACCTTCGGGAAACTGAATTGCACATCTCTGGAGGAGGCTGACAACTCAGATACCGCCGTACTAGGTACGCTCAGTCTTCTTACCCAATATGGCAAAGTTTTATTTGACACCGGTGCCACCACATCATTCATCTCTAGTTATTTTGTGGATAAATATGGGGTAAGATGTTCACGTTTAGAATGTCCTCTTACCGTTATGACGGCGGGAGGTACACTCGTAGTTACGCGTGCTAGGCCAGATCAAGTTATCATGATCTGTGGTTGCACATACTACGCGGATCTATTTGTTATCCCTTTGAAGAACATTGATGCTGTTCTTGGAATGGACTGGATGACGGAGAACGGAGCCTTGATTGATTGTGAGGAGAAGACAGTTTCTCTTAGAAGACCTGGAGGAGGAAGAGTTACTTATCAAGCAGATAAACATACTCACGTAGAGGCAGAACTCCAACTCAACTCACTCAATGAAGCTAAGTTAGAAGATATACCGGTAGTCAACGAGTTTCCAGATGTTTTTCCAGCAGAATTGCCGGGAATGCCACCAGATAGGGAGATAGAGTTTACCATTGACTTGATACCAGGTACATCACCCATTGCTCAGGCACCATACAAGATGGGTCCCAAGGAGTTAAAAGAACTTAAGGAACAGTTAGATGAGCTGGAAAGTAAGGGATTCATCAGAGAGAGTGTTTCACCATGGGGATCACCCGTGATATTTGTGGACAAGAGAGATGGAGGCAGAAGAATGTGTGGTGATTTTAGAAACCTGAATAATGTCACTATCAAGAACAAGTATCCGTTACCAAGAATACAAGATCTATTTGATCAAGTTTACGGAGCTGGAGTGTTCTCCAAGATTGATCTCAGGTCAGGGTATCATCAGATCAAGATCAAACCAGAAGATGTACCCAAAACAGCTTTTGTTTCAAGGTACGGCCATCATGAATATTTGGTTGTTCCTTTTGGGCTGACCAATGCACCTGCTATTTTCATGAATTTGATGAACAAGATCTTCATGCCATACTTGGATAAGTTCGTGATTGTGTTCATCGATGATATCTTGATATATTCAAAGAATAAAGAAGATCATGCCAAGCATTTAAGAATAGCGCTACAAGTTCTGAGGGAACATCAACTCTATGCAAAATTCAGCAAGTGTGAGTTCTGGTTAGACCAAGTGGAATTTCTTGGACATGTTATCAGCAAAGAAGGTATTGCAGTAAATCCAGACAAAGTAAAGTCAGTCTTAGATTGGAAGGCACCAACCACTGTCAAGGAAGTTCGAGGATTCCTTGGAATGGCCGGGTACTACAGAAGATTCATTGAAGGATTTTCTAAAATAGCTGGGCCAATGACCAATTTGTTAAGGAAGAATACTCCTTTCATATGGTCAGATAAGTGTGAAGCCAGTTTTCAAGAGTTAAAGAAACGACTAACAACAGCTCCAATCTTAGCAGTACCAGAACCGGGCAAGGATTACACTGTTTATTGTGATGCATCCAAGAATGGATTGGGATGTGTGCTCATGCAAGATCGTAAGGTAATAGCTTATGGTTCAAGACAGCTCAAACCACATGAAGTAAATTACCCAACGCATGACTTAGAGTTGGCAGCAGTAGTGTTTGCTCTGAAGAGGTGGAGGTCATTTCTCTATGGATCGAAGTGTGAACTTTACACAGACCATAAGAGTCTCAAATATTTCTTCACTCAGAAAGAGTTAAATATGAGACAGAGGAGATGGTTAGAATTGATCAAAGACTATGATCTTACTATCAACTATACCCCAGGGAAAGCCAATGTGGTAGCCGATGCTTTAAGTCGGAAGAGTACTGACAGTCCACCAATTCAATATGAGTTACCAAAAGAGTTGCAAAGGGAAATTGAACAAGCAGAGATTGAGGTACTAGAGGTACAATCTTTGGGAGGCTTGTATACCATGCAGGTCATGGAAGAAAGAACAAGTGATCTTCGAAATGAGATAATCCGGCGGCAAGACGAAGATCCATTCATAAAAGAAGAACTCCAGAGAATTGGAGAAGGAAGACCTTCTGAATTTCATGTAGGAGAACATGGTTCATTATGGTTCAACAAGAGGCTTTGTGTACCTGACATCCCGGAGATTAAGAAATTGATACTTCGGGAGGCACATGAGACGCCGTACTCTATTCATCCTGGAAGTACCAAGATGTATATGGATCTCAGAGATATATTTTGGTGGAACAACATGAAAAGAGAGATTGCCAAGTATGTTTCTGAATGTCACACATGTCAAAGAGTAAAGGCTGAACATCAAAGTCCGGCAGGACCATTACAACCTCTGGAGATTCCGGAATGGAAGTGGGAGGAAATTGGTATGGATTTCATTACAGGATTACCAATGACTAAAACCCAAAAGGACATGATCTGGGTCATTGTAGACAGGTTGACCAAAAGTGCTCATTTCTTAGCAGTCAATCAAAAGGATCATGCCGAGAAACTGGTAAATATATATGTCAAGGAAATAGTCAGCAAACATGGAGTACCGAAAAGAATAGTTTCAGATCGAGGATCTGTGTTTACTTCGGTATTCTGGAGAAAACTTCAGGAAGCCTTAGGATCTCAACTAGATTACAGTACTGCTTATCATCCTCAAACCGGAGGGCAAACGGAAAGAACTAATCAGATTCTTGAAGACATGCTTCGGGCATGTGTTCTTGATTTTGGAGGATCATGGGATGAACATTTACCATTAGCAGAATTCTCATACAACAATAGTTATCAAAGCAGTCTTAAGGCAGCACCTTTTGAAGTACTGTATGGCCGAAAGTGTAGGTCGCCGATTTGTTGGTTCGAGACCGGAGAAAAGTCTGAATTTGAACCAGATTACATCAAAGATCAGCAACGAGTTGTTGATATCATCCGAGATCGTTTGAAAATAGCTCAAAGCCGTCAAAAGAGTTATGCAGATCAGAAGAGAAGGACATGGGAACCGGAAGTCGGGGATTTGGTATATCTCCGAGTTAGTCCTATGAAAGGGCTTATGAGGTTCGGTGTTAAGGGGAAATTAAGTCCGCGATATATAGGACCTTACAAGATCCTAGCTCAGAACAGGAATGTAGCTTATACCCTACAGCTACCTGATCGGTTAAAACAGGTTCACAATGTTTTCCACGTATCCCAACTCCGAAAGTGTTTGAAGGAGCCAGAAGATTCGGTGAATCAAGAGGAATTAGAATTGGAATCAGACCTCACATATGTTGAGGAACCAGAAAAGATTCTAGCCGAAGATTGGAAAAGACTCCGAAACCGAGCAATCAAGTACTGCAAGGTACAGTGGAAACATCATCCTGAACGAGAAGCTACCTGGGAGAAAGAAGAAGAACTACGACAGAACTACCCCGAGCTATTCAGGTATTATAGTTACAACTTCGGGACGAAGTTCTCGTTAAGGAGGGAAGACTGTAATGTCCCAGCGTTTAGGAACTCACGGGGGGGTAGAATATAATTTGTGCATCTGCATGCATCTATTTGAAAAAACCTGAATAAATTTTTCGCAAAGTTAAAACCCCGGAGTGACTGAGGTTCTACCCAGTAAATGGTGCTTTGGTAACAGATGTTACTATTAGCAGATGGGACTTTGGTATAACCTCTGGGCAATAATTGAATTTGAAACATTAGGGTTTAAATATTTAAATGATTTGAATAATTTGAATTGAGCTCAATTTGAAATTGAGTTTGAATTTAAATTAAATATAAATCAAATAGAAAGGATAAGTTTATATCCTAATCTTAATTCATTTGATTACAATGAATAAATCAAACAGGAGTTATTTCCACATATTTACAAGCATAATAAAAAGAAAACCCATATGCTTTATTAATAAGAATATAGATATTACAAAGTCTTTACAAGTGAACCAAAAGAAAATAGTAAATTACAATATCATTACAGGAATTTAAACCTAAAGCTAAATCTAGCTACACCAGAATGTCCAATTCTTCAAACCTGCAAAACAAAAACTAATAACACAAATATAAAGTGTTAGTGGGGGGGGTTAGTACCCTCAGGATTCAGTGAGATGCACTGATGAATCATCATAGGGTTTAAATCCAACAAGTGGTATCTGTTCTGAATTATTTTGCCTCAGACCAACATCACAGGCATATTTCTGAAATTACACTTGGCAACCCCAAATTTAAATCACCAGGCTAGGGATAAGGACAGAGAGTAACAAGTGCGGCAAGGGGATGAGACCAACCAGGTCAGGGAAAATATCCACACCATAGGTGGCAGCACATAACTTACTGCCGCAGCAACAAGCAGCTTAGTCATTCACAAGCACACAGCACACTCAGACCACCACTTTGGTGCTGTCAACACACCACCTGGAGTATAAAACCTCCAGCAACCGTAGGGGATGAGGTCACACCTCATAGTTCCTGCTCAAGCACAAAATACCAGGAAAGGATAACATCCAAACAGGCAAGCCATCAGTCACTGGAGCAAGTGTTTGCAAGTTTGCAAGCAAGCAAACAAGGCCAAGGTACCAGGGAGCACAAGGAGGAAAACAAGCAATCCACAAGCACCAAAATCCACCAACCTCTTGATCTATAGCCAAGGTGAATCCCTGAGTACCCTCTAAGCCAAATCTTTGGCTAAGTTGCACATAGGAATGGTTGGGGAGCTAAACCCTCAGGTTGGCATAGTGGTGCTATGCTAATCTCATCACTGGGTATTAATTTTCAAGCAAAGTATCTGTTCTTAGATTAATAAGAGCCTCAGGCTATGCATCATAGGCTTGAAGCAAAAGAAACAAGTAATAGTATCTGTTCTTCATTCATGATGATCAAAGTAGTAAAAGAAAGCATAAATAGCATCTGTTCTTATCAGTTAAGTCTAATAGCTTAGACAGGGAAGTGTATAGCACTTGATGTGGGACAGAGTAAGAAATAAAAGCACTAGTTGTGCCACACACACATTCACACCTGGTTGCTGGGCACCAGATCCATGGATCTGATACCCCAGAACCAAGGTAAACATGGAAGAAAATCATTAAGCAGATACCAACATTGAGGGCATATTCTCTGAAGAAAGTTCAGAGTAACACCTCCCAAGTTAATTTGCACACCCACAAACCATTAGGAAAAATTGTATACACCATGTTATTCCATACACAGACACAAGCAATTGTCACTGGGAGCAAACCCTAAGGGGATCAGTACCCAGAGCAGCATGGGATTAACCCAAATGAATTTCCAAGCAATAAATTCATCCCCATATCCATCTCATAGCACAAGCCAGCAGAGAAATAAATTAGGGCATAATATAAATTTCCATCCAACACAGGGCATGACTAGGAATTCAACCAGCACGCATCCAGTAGGCATTTGGAAACAATCCAAGGCTACTAATTCCACACTAGTGCACAGGAGGCGCCACAAGCACGCACAAGCACGAATCAGCTCGATGGCTGATTCCAGAGCAAGAAGAAGATAGCCACTGTGAGAGGGAGAGGAAGAGTAGAGGGCAGAGAGAGAGGGGAGATCACTTACAGATGGACACCATAGTGGTGCCCATATCCGGTAGGAGAGGAAAACACGGCGGCGGCGCCGCGGTTGCCCGGAGACCATCCCGGCGGCGGCGTCCACAGGAAGTCGTCGCAGCAGCAGCACAACATCTTCCGCGACCAGGAGATGGCACCACGGCCACCAGGGCGGAGAAGAGGCGCCCAAGACCTAACCCTAGGGTTAGGGTTTCAAGATCTCCGCGGGAGCACCGCGGGAAGAAGAACAGATCGAGGAGGTAGTAGAGGGAACGAGCAAGGAGGAGCTAAGGAGGCTCTAGGTCACTGCGGTGGAGGAGCACGGGGAAGGCCTAGGGAATCGCCGGAGGCGATGGCGCGTCGCCATTGGCGTCGCCATCTGCGTCGCCTCGCACGGGAGAAGGGAGAGGATAAGGTGCGGGGTGGGGCGGGTGTGGTGGACTGGTCTGGTCCAGCCTGACCAGGCCAGTGAGTTGGGCTTGACCCTAACCCAGGGTCCACCTGTCAGCCCCAGGGGCAGACAGGTAAATTACCTAAATACTGATAAAAAAATTAATTTGAAAATTAAATAAAATAAATATAAAAATATCTAAAGTTATAATTTAGAGTACCAAATAAAAGAGTACAAATTTAATTAAACACCAAAATAAATAAAACATTACTAGTTCATTATTTGAGAATAATAAAGTGTTCTAACAATTGCTAGAATCAAATAAATCAACTAAGGGGCATATTATTTAAACTTTGTTAAATTGTAATTTAAAAGAAATAAGTTATTACCCTGTATGTGGAAAACAAATAAAAAACCAGTCAGCTAAAAGCTTAAGTAATAAGAATTTACTGAATTTAACCAGAAGCACTACTTATAAAGAACTAGGTGATTAAACAAAACAATTTGAACTAAAGAATTAATATGGTCTTTCCAAAATTGCATACATCTCATCGATATGCATAATAGCATCATTTGCTTCTTTAAACATTGTCTTTACCGGACAATGATGGAATTTTGTAGAACAAGGAAGTCAGGATCCACCTCGAGCTTCAGACTTCATTACTTATCCGTATCCAGGCAAGTTCATCACTTGCTCATGTCCATTGAATTATGTCATAACAACTACTTTCAAAACCCTATCGTATTACCACCTACTCCAAAAAGAATGCATGATCCTATTTTTATAATAATATGACTAATTGAATGACTACCCGAGTGGTAGTGTTCTGTTTGGTGGGCGGATGGAACCATGGTAAGATGAATAGGTCAAAGGAAGGTTCCATCTGCATGGGAAAGTATTACCTAGGAATTAACAACAAATGCCGTCAGGATTCTTGCGCCGTAAATTCGCGTTGACCATGGATCTTCTATGGGGGGAGTAGGTCAACCGTGATACTTTTCTCGTTCGCATGTCAACGGATGCGCCAGAGACGTACGCTGTAGGTCTTGCGAGACTACATGCACATGGGTGGGAGCCCTTACGTCCCACGGACTCTGGGGTCTATGAGTGTCTGCCGGGGGCGCGTAGATCTCCATCGGAAGGGGTGGAATCAGGCGTTCAACCTACTGGCAGAAATGGGTGGGCATGCGTTGTGCGGAGAAGCACGGTTTGGCTTGGACCAATAACCGGGCCCCACACCTGAGTGGGAGTGGACAGGATCGCGCGCCTGGTTGTGCAACATGGTCTTGGTCGTCCATGGGTAAAGTAACGCACCTCTGCAGAGTGTAAAAGGATGTGGCATGTTACCCCTTGTTCCGGGAAGGAGCTGCGAACGCCGCAGGAAAGGCAACTCCATGAAAGTTCTAATCCTGTGAAGAATGGCGGGCATAGTTTTCATTATTAAAATCAATCTCTTGAAGAAAGATTTGACAAAACCTGCATCTGTCTAGACTCCTTAGAGTCGAGGACCCTAGATAGTGCATACATTACTTCTGTACTTACAGGAACTTGCTGAGTAACGCTCGTTACTCATTCAATCCCGTTTGACCCCTGCTTAGGTTATGAGAACCTAGAAGAAGCATCATTCAACATACTCGGAGGCCAGGAGGATATCTTCTACGAAGAACCGGACCTCTCCGGTGGAGTAGAAGGAGTTGACTATCTCATCCAGTACGGAGCAGACCCCAACGGGGAGGAGTCCGACTAGGTTTAGCCTAGTCTAGATAACTATTTATTCACGGTTGAATCGAGCAGTCATAAACTCTTTTAGTGACTGTTGAGTTCCCGTGCTAGCAACTGTTTACTTTTCGGTGATGGTTTTAACTTCAATAATGGATGACCTCCATGTGAGCTCATTCTGTTGTCAGTACTCTATGTTGTAATATATTTGGTGTATGTTAATCAGACCCGCAATGTTTCTGCTGTACCACCCTGAGGGATGTAATATTTGCGGAACGGTGTTCTGTGAGTGTTATATCAACGACTGGCGTACTACAACATGCAGTGGTATGCCGGGTCACCACATAATCCACCCTCCGAATATCATCCGAACAAACGATGGGTATTAAGTTGCAAGAAACAGATTATCGCAGCTAGCAAAGTGTGTAATGTAAACTAAGTAAACACCATTGTTTTCTCCCTAATGGCAACAACACATCCTCCATCCATCACGTTTCTGTCACTCGAGCACAGATGCAAAGGAGGCATGAACCCACTTTGGAGCATAAATACTCCCTCTTGGAGTTACTAGCATCTACTTGGCCAGAGCATCTACTAATAATAGAGAGCATGCAAGATCATAAATAACATATGCATGAAGATAACATCATAGATTGATAATCAGAAGAGATAGCATTCAACATTCATCGGATGCCAGCAAACACAACATGTAGCATTACATAAATATGATCTCGATCATGTAGGGCATCTCACGAGATCTAAACATGAGGTACAAAGTGGAGAAGACAACCATCTAGCTACTGCTATGGACCCGTAGTCTAGGGATGAACTACTCATGCATCACTTGGAGGAGGGCATGGTGGTGTAGACCCCTCCGGTGATGAATTCCCCTCCCGACATGGTACCGGGGAGAGCTCCAGAAGCCTCCCGATCTCGGGATGACGATGATGGCGGCCTCAGGTGTTTCTCGAGATGAAGTGGTATATTTTTAGGGTTGATGTATTGGGGGTATAAATAGGTGAAAGGGCGATGGCGGTGGACGCCCAGGGGCCCACACCACCCCCAGGCGCGGCCAGGGGGCGCACCGCCCTATGGTGTGGCCCCCCTCTGGGCCTCTTCGGGACTCCGTGGAACCTTCGGGAATTCTAAGACTTCCGGGCTTCAAATTTTCCAATTTCCGAGAATATTTCCAGAACAACTTTTCTGAAACTAAAAACAGCAGAAAACATGGAACTGGCTCTATGGCATCTTGTCAATAGGTTAGTCCGGAAAATCGATAAATAATGACATGAAGTTTATAGAAAACATGTTGGAAACAACATGAAAAAAACATGGAACATCAGAAATTAAGGACACGTTTATGACGTATCAATGTCCCCAAGCTTAGTTTCTTCTCGTCCTCGAGTAGGTAAATGATAAAAACACATAATTTCTGAGGTGACATGCTACCAACATAAACTTGATCATCAAAAATGTAAAAGAATATGTAAGCTGAGATCATAGAACTTCAACACAAGCATGGTAGATAAAATTTTAACAATAAAGCATAGCAACCACCTTGCATCATGAGAAGTAACACAAATAAAAGATCATGAATAATAATGCACTGAAAGATATACGTTTGTTTCAAGCATAGAGATAACATGGCAAAGTGGTATTTCGCTTGTCCTTAAGAGTGGGGCAAAACATAAATGCCATGACACCTTCAAAGTTCATGAGGAAGACTAGAACAAATAATTAGAGAACAAACAATAACACACATGAATTAATTAATAATGTTTTTGGGATAAATGCACATTAGACTCAGAATGGAAACTATGCTCTCTCAACTGTGCATAAAGTTAGAAGATGGAGACTCAACATAAAAGTAAAAGAAAGGCCCTTCGCAGAGGGAAGCAGGGATCAACTCATGTGCTAGAGATTTTTATTTTAATAAACAGAGGTATAAAATGTTTGACACTCCTCCCTACCATCTTACACAAACCATGGCTAACCGAATCCTCGGGTGCCTGCCAACAATCACATATCGTGGAGGAGTGTCTATATTTTAAGAGAGATGTATGCTTATGTCAACGAATGGTAAACAGAAAATACAGTACACCACAAGCCAACTAGACTTCACAAGAGCGGCTCCCATAGAAGGACGCATGTGGGTAGAAGGTCATCCCTCTTTCTCTTTTGTTTAGACAATTATACTTTGACTGATAAATCAGGGGGGAAAATAGTGAAAATAATTTGTTGTTATTAATTTGGGGATGTGCACCCCGCTGCCAGCTCTTCTATAAATTGAATAAGAGGATGAACCCACTAGTCCAGGGTGTGAAAGTCCAATCAACAAGTGAGATAAAGATTCTCTATTTACGTCCTCATGAGCTAAAACGGGAGCACAAAACAGGAGTAATTTTGAAAGTTGTAAAGGTAACACATGAGCAATTTACTTTGGATTGGCAATTAAATATCACATGTAGGTAGGTATGGTGGACACATTTGGCAAACTTTGGTTTTTGGGAGTTGGATGCACAAGTAGAGTGAATACTCAGTACAGGTGGAGGCTAGCAAAAGACTGGGAGCGACAAATCAAGAGAGTATAAGAGCCATAATCATGCATAGCGACATAAACATCATTAAACAAAGCATAAGTGGTACCACAAGTTCAAAAACTAAATGATCATAGAGGTTATAAGTGACTGGTTCATAGTCATAAACATGGTGTAAGCATGCGCCAAGTCCACCAAACAAAACATTCAAAGGAGAACACCACAAATTTATGCTTCAAAATGACAAGAACAACTCATGATTCTTTCAGTGGCACATTAAACACTCTCAGCTATTTGAGACAAATCATGCTACTATATAGCCACTAGGCTTTAGAATTAAAATAACATCTAGTATGATATGAAAAAGTCTAGCCACGGTCTATACAAGCTTCTATTTGCACCGTTATAAATTATGCTACAAGCAGAAGTTTCTTTTCCCAACAAGCACCATACAAAATATGTTTTAACAAAAACTCTCTAAATGATACAGCAAGAAAACATGAGAGTACTCACACAACTCTACTAAAACTAACAACTCTGAACAAGAGATGCAATGAAAACAAGAGCTAAAAGGGAATTTTGTAGTAGCTAGAAGAAAAACTAAGAATACGAGCATAACGAGTATTCAAACAAAAAAGCGGAGTGTATCTCTCTCCCAAACAAGGAACGATAGGGTACAACTATATTATTGCAGCAAGGAAAACAAAAGAGAACAAAGTAAAACTAAAGAAAAACAAACATATGCTTCAAGTAAACTTCATATGATGTGACCGAATAAAAATATAGTTTCACTCGAAGTGACGTGATAAATTGTTGATGAAGAAGGGGGTGCCTTGGGCATCCCCAATATTAGATGCTTGAGTCTTCTTAGATTTTTCTGGGATGAACCACGGGAGCATCCCCAAGCTTTGACCTTGCACTCTTCTTGATCACATTATATCACTCTCTTCTCTTGACCCTTGAAAACTTCCTTCACACCACACTCAAAGAGTAATTCGCATTAGAGGGTTAGTGCAACAATCAAAAATCCATGGGTTCTGTATGGTCACAAGTGCTATTGATACTTTTCAACTTTAGCTACAGCCACTAATGTTTCATGAAGCAAAGAAATCCACTTGACATCGTAAAAGAGAAAATGCAAGAAAAATGGCAGAATCTGCCAAAACCAGAACAGTCTGTAAAGACGAATTTTTTCGGGGCACTTATGTTACTCAGATCGAAAAACTTAAAGAATAAAAAAGTTGCGGAATTTTCCTAGGAATAAGCAAAAAAAATTCAGGTCATTCTGATCTTTCTGGATTTTATACAATTGTTTACGGTGGACAGCAGAAATCTGTTTCCTGCACAAAAATCCAAAACCAACTCCAACTCTCGTCAGATTCTTTACTTGGCACAACTAAAACATGAAAATAAAGATATAGAGGAGTTTCTACAGAAGTATACAACCCCTTGACTCAAAGAAAAAAGAGAAAAACAAAGCAAAAATAAAACCATGGGTTATCTCCCAAGAAGTGATTTTCTTTAACGCCTTTTAGCTAGGCCCGGAAAAGTGGATTCACGTGTTTTCAAGTGAAGAAGATGCCCACATAAGAAATATGAATTAAGAAAAAGATAGCATCAAGAAGCAAGTATAATTTTTTTAAGTCTAACCCACTTCTTATGCATAGGAATCTTGTAAAGAAATAAATTAAAGAAGCTCAAACTAGAAATCATGGGAAGGTAGAGCAAGAGCAACTTCAAAACTTTCAAAAAAAAGAGAGGTGTTCTAGTAACATGAAAATTCCTACAACTATATTTTCCTCTCTCATAATAATTTTCAATAGCATCATGAACAAACTCAACAACATAATTATCACATAAAGCATGTTTGTCATGGTCTAAAATCACACAATTCATATCATGCTCAAAAACAGTGGAATCAAAATTTAAAATCAGCTCCTCTTTCTTCCCACTTTTAGTAAAAGAAAAACAAGATGATTGATCACTCATAAAAGGTATAGGACACATTATAGCAATCCTATTTTAGTAACATTATAATTTATAACATCAAGTAGCATAGGACCATCATCTAGAGTATTATCATAAATAACAGTAGCAATATCATTCTCACAAGTTTCATTCATAGTAGTATCAAGGTCACAAGTATAGCAAGTATCAACTTCATCAAAAAGGGATATTTCAAAAGAATCAATAGGGTCATCACAATTATGAGTTAAAGAGTTACTCTCATTGGGAGGTAGAAATGGATAGCTACTCCATTCTTCTCCTCTTGATCATCACTCTCCTCCTCTTTTTCATCCAATGAGTTTCCATATTCAGCAATTTATTCTTCCATAGGTTCCTGCAAGGCATCAGTCTCTCCCTTGGGGGAGAGAATCTATTAAGATATTCAAGTATGTAGTAATTACACTCCTTGTAATTATCAAAGCAATATTCAAGTATAGCATAAATCTCATTTTTATAAGGTGCATCATCAACACTTTCAAGCAAATAGGCAATTTCGAATGGACCCTTCCAAGCAATAAAGTCCTCAATTTGTTCCACATAATCAAAGTCATAATTTCCGTTAACATAAGAAGATACGTAACATCATCATTATACTCACATTGAAAAGGGAGGTGTTTATACCTCCTACAGCAACAAGATTTGTCAAAGCAATAGGTAACATTATAAGTAGAGAACAAGATTCTAGCAATGATATGCAATTTATTAATTTGCTCCCATAAGTGTATCCCTTTTTGTGACAAGCGGTATTCCTTATAATATTTTTGTTGTTCATCCGTGAAACCACCTTGCCAATAAGATCTAGTTTCAAAGGCATCAAACATTGATAGCAAGCATAATAAAGCAAGTAACAAGCAAAACAATAACAAAGTAAAAAATATTGGAAGTGAGAGACTCTCCTTGCAGAAATTCTCTTCCTCCCCGGCAATGGCGCCAGAAAATAGCCTTGATGGTGCAGATCTTGCACTCGTTGGGAAACCCCAAGAGGAAGGTATGATGAGCACATCAACAATTTTCCCTCAGAAAGAAACAAAGGTTTAATCGACCAGTAGGAGGAAGGAGTAACTTTAGAAGGTTGATGCAGCTGAGATGGCAGGGCGCACTATCGGTTCAGCAACAACATGGAACCTATACAACACAAACAATTCACTTTGCCCCAACGAAGCAGTGAGGTTGTCAATCTCACCGGTTTTGCTGATAACAAAGAGGTTAAATGGTCTGGAAAACAGTATGAAAATAGGAGCAGCAGTATGAAAGCAGTGGAAACAGTGCGAAAGCAGTGGAAACAGTGTGCGTATTATCAGTATGAGAAAATGGACCAGGGTCCACAGTTCACTAGAGGTGTCTCTCCATAAAAGATAAATAACATGTGTGGTGAACAAATTACAGCTGGGCAATTGACAGAAATGAAGGTTGCACCGTAGTTCATATGCAATACATAAAGATTACTATGTGATTCATGCGGACATTACAACAAGATACATAGACCGTCATCCAACTGCATCTATGACTAATAATCCAACCTCCGAATATCATTCGAACAAACGTTGGGTATTAAGTTGCAAGCAAGAGATTATCGCAGTAAGCAAAGTGTGTAATGTAAACAATGTAACCATTGTTTTCTCCCTAATGGCAACAACACATCCTCCGTCTGTCACATTTCTGTCACTCGAGGATGCAAAGCAGGCATGAACCCACTACCGAGCATAAATACTCCCTCTTGGAGTTACTAGCATCTACTAATAACGGAGAGAATGCAAGATCATAAATATCATATGCAGTAAGATAATATGATAGATTGATAATTAGAGGACATAGCATTCAACATTCATAGGATCCCAACAAACATAACATGTACCATTACATAAAGATGATCTCAATCATGTAGGGCAGCTCACGAGATCTAAACATGAGGTACAAAGTGGAGAAGACAACCATCTAGATACTTCTATGGACCCGTAGTCCAGGGATGAACTACTCACGCATCATTTCGGAGGAGGGCATGGTGGTGTAGACCCCTCCGGTGACGAATTCCCCTCCCGGCAGGGTGCCGGGGAGAGCTCCAGAACCCTCCCGATCTCGGGATGACGATGACGGCGGCCTCGAGTCTTTCTCGGAACGAAGTGGTATATTTTTAGGCTTGATGTATCAGGGGTATAAATAGGCGAAAGGGCGATGACGGTGGACGCCCGAGGGGCCCACACCACCCCCAGGCGTGGCCAGGGGGCGTCGCCCTATGGTGTGGGCCCCCCTATGGCGCCCCCTCCGGGCCTCTTCGGGACTCCGTGGAACCTTTGGGAATTCTAGGACTTTCGGGCTTTGAATTTTCCAATTCCGATAATATTTCCAGAACAACTTTTCTGAAACTAAAAGCAGCAGAAAACATGGAACTGGCTTTGTGGCATCTTGTCAATAGGTTAGTCCGGAAAATCGATAAAAATGACATGAAGTGTATAGAAAACATGTAGGAAACAACATGGAACATCAGAAATTAAGGATACGTTTATGACGTATCAATTATCAGTATGAGAAAATGGACCGGGGTCCACAGTTCACTAGTGGTGTCTCTTCATAAAAGATAGCTAACATGCGTGGTGAACAAATTATAGCTGGGCAATTGATAGATAATGAAACATTCATGAAATCATGATTACTATGAGATTCATGCGGACATTACAACAAGATACATAGATCATCATCCAACTGCATCTATGACTAATAATCCACCCTCCGAATATCATCCGAACAAACGTTGGGTATTAAGTTGCAAGCAACAAATTATCGCAGTAAGCAAAGTGTGTAATGTAAACAATGTAAACAAAGTAAACATCGTTGTTTTCTCCCTAATGGCAACAACACACCCTCCATCTGTCATGTTTCTGTCACTCGAGCACAGATGCAAAGGAGGCATGAACCCACTATCGAGCATAAATACTCCCTTTTGGAGTCACTAGCATCTACTTGGCCAGAGCATCTACAAACAACGGAGAGCATGCAAGATCATAAATAACATACACATGAAGACAACATAATAGATTGATAATCAAGAGACATATCATTCAATAATCATCGGATCCCAGCAAACACAACATGTAGCATTACAATAAGATGATCTCGATCATGTGAGGCAGCTCACAAGATCCAAAC
Source organism: Alopecurus myosuroides (assembly GCA_028641055.1). NCBI lineage: Eukaryota > Viridiplantae > Streptophyta > Magnoliopsida > Poales > Poaceae > Alopecurus > Alopecurus myosuroides. The sequence goes on along the minus strand of CM054063.1, from coordinate 201,799,836 downwards.
ATGAGGCATAAAGAGGAGAAGACAACCATCTAGCTACTTCTATGGACCTGTAGTCCAAGGATGAACTACTCTCGCATCACTCCGGAGGCGGGCATGGTGGTGTAGACCCCTCCGGTGATGATTTTCCCTCCCGGCAGGGTGCCGGCGAGAACTCCAGAACCCTCCCGATCTCGGGTTGACGATGACGGCGACCTCGGGTGTTTTTTCGTGGAAAAGTGGTATATATTTAGGTTTCACTCATCGGGGGGAATATATGGGCGAAAGGGCGATGGCGGTGGGCGTCCGAGGGGCCTACACCACCCCCAGGCGCGGCCAGGGGCGCGCCGCCCTATGGTGTGGCTCCCCTGTGGCCCCCCTCCGGGCCTCTTTGGGACTCCGTGGAACCTTTGGGAATTCTAAGACTTCCGGGCTTTGAATTTTCCAATTTTGAGAATATTTCCAGAACAACTTTTCTGAAACTAAAAACAGCAGAAAACAGGAACTGGCTCTGTGGCATCTTGTCAATAGGTTAGTCCCGGGAAATCGATAAAACTGACATAAAGTGTAAGGAAAACATGTAGCATATGGCATGAAAACAACATGGAACATCAGAAATTAAGGATACGTTTATGACGTATCAGGGTTTCGGATAACGATATGGGTAAACAACTTGTAGATAAGATAAAAACAATAATTATCCTCATGAATCAATAACATGTTCAGATATGAAATCATGGCACTCAGGCCTAGTGACAAGCATTAAGCATAACAAGTTGCAACAATGATAGATAGCACTAACAACGGATACTAGGCACCATGCCCTAACAATATGGAAATTATTACATGAACGATCTCATCCAATCCCTACCACCTCTCTCACTCTACAACGGGGATTACTCACACATGGATGGGGGAATCATGGATGGTTGATAGAGAGGTGGTGGCGATGACGATGGCGATGATCTCCTCCGAATCCCTGTCCCGGCAGGGTGTCAGAACAGGAACTTCTGATCCCCGAATTGAGTTTCGAGGAGGCGGCGATGCTCGGGTGTGTTTCTCTGGAATATGACGAATCCCCTGACTTTTTAGTTTAATGGGATTAAGTAGTCGAAAGGGGGCACGAGGGGTGACCGAGGCGGCCACACCATGCCATGACGCGACCTAGGGGGGCACCGCCACGTGGTGTGGGCCCCTCGTGGCCCTTCTCTGTCTCATCTTTTGGCTCCATGAGTCTTCGGGTAAAATAGGGACTTTGCGATATTTTCCGGGGATTTTCCTGAAAGTTGAATTTCTGCACAAAAACAAAACACCAAGGCAATTCTGCTGAAAACAGCGTTAGTCTGTGTTAGTTGTATTTAAAACTCACGAGTTTAGAGGAAAACAACAACAAAAGTGTTTGGGAATGTAGATAAGTTTTGGATGTATCAGCGACCCACATGGCCGAAGTACACATCCAACACCTTCTACCATGATGCTCGCCGGAGACATTCCCTGTAGCCCCCCTCCCCCACAAACACACACCCCTCCGTCCCTAGCTTCAGTGGCTCCGTGCCCGCTCCCGCGCCAAGCCTAACGCCACATACGATAGCAAGAGAGGGAGAAGAGGACACTCCTTCTCGTCCCTAGACAACTACCAAGCGTATGCCTGCTTGGTTACACAACAGAAATTTAAAATATTCGCCAAACTACTACGCAACCACCAAGACCTTCTATGTAGATACAAGTGAAAATAAATTCCAAGATCTAGTTTCGGGATCGTGTACCAAACAACGTTCAAGCAGAAGAGGTGTCGATGATGATGTTGATGAAGCCTGTAAAAGATTCTCACGCACAAGCATGTGGGTGAGGATGTTGCCGACTCCTCGTATCCAGCACCTTTAACCACCAGAGTTAGGCTCTCACGTGTTACCACTCTGGGAGTATGCACACATACGTCGGGGCAAATTCTGCAGCACTTCGTTGTCCAGGACTTAGCATTGCAGGTTTATAAGAATGTGGAATTCTCAACACATGAGATAGAGTATTTAGAAGCTAAGTCTAATCGAGAGAGGATCACCTCAGCCTAATTAAAAGATGTTCTAATTCTATTAGAGAAATCTCTAATGTAATTAGAGTAAGCTCTAATCCAATTAGAGGAGACTCTAGTCCTGATTAGAAGATCTCTAAACCAATTAGAAGGACTCTAATTAGTCTTTCTAATTATTAAAGAGGTTCTAATCTTATTAGAAGTGCTTTAATTAGTTTTTCTAATTATTAGAGAGATCTCTAATCAATTAGAAGTGCTCTAATTCTTTGAGAGAAAGAGAAAGGCCGAAAGGCTCAATTGTTGTGTCTCAAGAAGGAGGAGGGGTGTGGATTATATAGTGGGATAAGTAGGGCACCAACCATGGGAGGGGGAGGGTCTGTTTCCCCCTCCTAGGCTTGGCCGCACCACACCTCCTAAGAGGTTTCAGATTGGACTGCAAGTGGAGTCCAATCCCACCTCCTTATTTTTCCCTCTAATTTATTTCTCAAATAAATTCAGAAAAAATATTATGGCAACCTTATGCAATCTGTAAGACCATGGGCCTCATCTGGCATTACCTAAAATTAGGTTTGCCTCCAGGGGAAATTTTCCCCCCTCCGGCACTGCTTCCATATAAGGAGAGTCCCCCAGAACTCTTACGGAACCCCGTTACCCCAATAGATAAAATCATCGATATTATTGAACGATGTCAGAAAAACATTACCAACATCCCGGGATATGTCATACCCCCTGCATTTTCTCCGTAAAGCGTGCAACCTCTATTTCTCTTTCATAATGAGTCCGGAATAAATTCCGGTAGTAACAGAAATTGTTTCTATCACTCTGGTACATCTCTCATGCCCTTGTTATAAATTCTCTCTGATATATAACATATATCTATCACGCAGAAACAACATTATGGTGATACTCCTAGTTGATCCGGACCTGCCAGTATACACAAAAATAAGCCCAAACTTAAGTGTGTTTCCCCGACAGATTTGATAGTGTTTGGACATAAAACTGGAAACTCTTTCATTTCCAATAGTCAATAGCGGGGACGTGGACACCCATATTGACTCACACATACTATACAAATGAACTGCTGAATCTGTTGTTATCATATAAATCTCTCATTACCCACGATACTGAACTTATGAGAGACTATTGATTCCGATACTGCCTGTGAAACAATCTCTGGTTCACAAAGACCTTTGTCTCGTCTTGTTATCCAGTAAATTTCCTCTTTCTCGTTACTGTATTATGATATCCCACATTATGTATCATCATCATGCATTGTCTGTAGAACTTATGGATATCAAGAATACCAAGTGGGCCCAGGTATGTATCTCTATTTTCACGAGGAGTAATTCCCATCTCAGAACATCAAGATAACATGCTCCTTTAGGATTACCTAGTAACTACCTCTATGTTCACCCAGTTTACGGTGTGACCCTTTGATAGCACCAAAGTAAAACCTTCTAAATATATTATCAAGATAAACTCATGGTCAAAGAATGCATTATGAAATAACCGTGTTGTGATATGATTCTAAGTAGAAAGATGTCTTAGTGGAATGTCTTAGCATATCAATCTAATTAAGGACTACCCAGCCATATTGTTCTCTTCCAACAATATGTTATTCATTGATGTTGACAAAACAATATCCATGACTAGGAAAACATAGTCATCAAACATCCAATGAATTAATCGTAAAAGGCAAGATTAGGGTTTGTTTTCTGTCTTCATATTACTACATGTGAGCATGAATTTTCATTTGAATCTCATATTCAGAAACCATGTCAATTATAGTATAGTAATATGAATCATAAGTATAAAACAAACGTATAAATATTATTGACTTTTGGGCATACATCCAACAATGCCCACCCTTAAGCACGAGCAAGCCTAGCCCGTAGCTAGTCACACCCAGACGCCACCGCCAAACCACCCATCGTTTTGCGCCCTCATGTGGGTGACAAGGCTAGTGCATGCCCTTTCAGAGGTTTGAACTCCGCGTGAGTGACCATGTTAATTATCTAACCATGTGATCCTTTCCTCACTATCGGAAACGCCTATCTGAAGTTTCCACCGAACATGACATTCTTGCCCCCCCCCCTTCGGCCGGTCTCGGCAACCCATGATCTCGCACATTCTTCTGTCAAGTGCCTCGACCACCTTCCTCTCTTTGTCATGGTGTTCTCGTGCCATAGTATGAGTGAATCCGTCCTCAGGAGCTTGGCTATCATAGTCTGCTTAGTTAAACCACATGATGACCCTTCTTCAATATTTAGTGGGATCTTGTACTTCGAGTGGGTTGTCTTGTCTCCATTCATGATGGAAATGGCGACACATGATGTCGTTGTGGCCATTGTGATCTTTCCCTCGCCACAAACCATATAGAGTAGTACCCTATAAAGGTAGGTCTTCATAGTGCATCCTGGTCCATTGAAGAAGAATACACCCACAACGCCGCCATCAACTACCGCTAATATATTTTCATAGGCAAGCCTATGCTCGGGGTTGGTAAATCCGACGTGGCCTTTAACTGTTCTACACCACATTCTATTTACTTAGTACAGTTATATTTTTGTCCTACTTTAATTAGCTGAATTGCACCCCCTAGTATTACCTTATTCACCCGAAAAGAAAAGTGAGCCGCTCGTGGTATATATAGCATACTGGGCCTCATCATCGACAAAAACCTTTTCTTTTCTTCTAAGTTTCTTTGTGCTGACCTGGTATAGCTATCTCATATCTGTCTATGTTAATTAGTTAGCAGAAGTTCTCAAAAGAAAAGAAAAAAGTTCCCTCAAGTAGCGTCACCGAATCATTTTTCATGTGTATATATCTTCTCGATTCTAAGAAGAAGCAGTAGCAGAACTGACTTGGTCTACTGTAAAAGTCATAGTAATATCCGTGTCTTACTGTTACGTTTCCAGCAGATATCAACATCAGCTCGATCCACACCCATACCTATCGCTATCGGGCTTAGATATGTTTTGGAGTTATATACGTAACCTGAAGGCACTTCTATGATATCCCCTCGTAGACCGAATCCCTATATTTCCACCCTGAACACGTTAATAAGCAGTTCCTTGAAGTGATGCATAAAAATCACAGAAGCAGGTGTGTCTATTTTTACAGAATTGGTTTCTTTTTACAAATATTACATTAAATATATATAGAATTGAGATCGGAAGAAATAACAATTGTGCCTACGGTTTTCGTAGCGATGTGAAATCATATGTTCTGTTAAAAATATTCACCTACATGATTCCCATCCCACGGAGAATCGCTCCGATTTTTAACGGCTAATAATTCCAGAACATCGTCGTTAATGCTATGATTTCTAGTAGTGTCTGTTATGTCTATCACATGCTTCATGCACGACTTATCCATTGCCAAGAGACGACAATTTGATGGCAGGGGCCAATCACACACACACACACACACGATTAAACCACATGCGAGATTTACATGGAGATAGTCGTGTACGATTGGGGTACCCATCGCACATGGTTTTAGAATGTTAACCACGCGTGTTCGGGGGCCATCACACACGGTTAAATATGCTTAATCTTGTAACCCCGATTAAGAAACAAACTTCGACTCGGTGGCTAGAGATTTGGTGCACCCCCCATCCCTGCTGGAATCAAACCCAAGGTTTTATGATGCCTTTGTCTTCTAAAGTGGTGTTGTTTTAAGTTCGAAAGAAAACCAGTTTACTATTTCAATGGGAGGCGTCATTGTACATGTGTGTGGTTCTAAATTGTGCCTTGTGTTTCTGGAAAAATCACCTCACTTTCAAACGGGGCTCCTGCAGCCCGCAGATCATGATCACTTTCATGGTCTTTTGGAACCTCGCCAGGCAATTGCTATAGACATTGTACAACAAGAACATATTAGAGCCTAGGTGAGGGGTGGGTTTCAAGTTAAAAATAGTGCAAGAGAAGCATCTTATGCCTGAAAATATTTTTCCAAAAGTCAAACCAGCCCGCAGATCATGATCACTTCTGAAAAATATTATACGCTTTATTTTACAGAACCGAGCGAGTAGTGATATGCGATCAATGCTCATGTGTGGGAAGCACATCAATACACCTATGTATACCCTCTGTTGTGAGAAGTTCATCCGTACATATGTGTTCTTCGCATAAACATGGTTGGGAACGACTAACTCTCAGTCGACTGTTCTGGTCGTGCTGCATATTATGCCTGATCGTTTGATACTTTGATTGCTCACGCGGTTTGTGTGTTCCTGCATGCCGCTTAGAGCAGTAAATCGTACAGCACTACTACGAGGCCCACAAACAGCCCAGGATAATGAACGATCAATGATAAAAACAGTGAGTTTGTGTTAGTACGTGTGTCCCTGGAAAAATAGCACTCAGTATGTGTGTTCCGTTACAAGGAAATTTTTCAAAAGAAATATGAATTTAAGTTGAACCATTATATTCCTTGCGTCGAGACATGCAAAATAAAAAGCGCATTTGCAAAGAAAAAGATAGAAGAAAAAAAATTGTTAGAAATTTACTCGAAACAGAATTAACATTTCTAACATATCCAATGGTTTGGTCATTTCTCCGGTGGTAACACGCATGCAACCCCCATAACATCATGAATCATGACGCAAATTCAATTATCTCGATTTTTTTTGTAGTTTTAAGTGGGGAAATTTCAGTTACAATCCATGTGCAGCTTAGATAACCGCATTAATCTCAACCCAACGGCTCGGGCAGGGTTTTTTCTAGTTGCACCCCATTTACAACTGAAAAATACTTATTTGCAACCCACTTGCAGCTGAAACATCTCAGTTGCAACTCACTTGCAACTGGAAAACAAACTCAGTTGCAACATGCTTGCTACCGATAAAAGTTCTTGTAGTTGGAGATCTCAGTTGCAACCTCACTTGCAATTAGAAAAGAAACCTACGTTGTAACCCACTTGCAACTGGAAGAAAAAGATAAGTTGCAAGTGAGTTGCAACTGTGAATGGCTTGGTTTCAGCTAAAAAAACTCAGTTGCAAACCCATTCGCAATTAGAAAAAACTCGGTTGCAACCCACTTGCAACTAAAAAATCTTAGTTGCAACTCGGTAGCAACTGGAAAAAATTCAGGTAGGAGCCGCTTGCAACTAGAAAAGGATCGGTGGTAGGTGGAAAATATCATTTGCAACCCCACTTGCAACTAGGGAAAAAAACCTTAGTTGCAACCGACTTGCAGTTGAAGAAAAAAACTTAGTTGCAACCCACTTGCAACTGAAAAAAGGATGGGTTGCAGCAAGAAAATCTCAGGTGCAAATCCACCTGAAGCTGGAAAAACATATCGGTTGCAACCCACTTGTAACTGGAAAACAAACTCAGTTGCAACCCGCTTGCAACCGAAAAAATATCGATTACACCTGGAATATCTCAGCTCCAACCCCACTTACAACTAGAAAAAACTCACTTGCAACTGAAATAAATTAGTTGCAACCGGCTTGCAACTCCATTAGACACTAGAAAAAAATCTCAGTTATAACACACTTACAACTGGAACAAAACATAGTTCAACAAAAAGAGACAAGTTGGAACTGCACTTGCAATTAAAAGAACTCAATCACAACCTATTTTGCAACTAGAGAATCACAATAGCAACCTCACTTCTAGTAGAGAAAAAACACTAACTTTCAACCCACATATAACTGGAAAACAACCCACTTGAAATTAGAAAACCTAAATTGCAACTGCACTTGTAACTGGAAAAACTCGGTCACAACTCATCTGCAGGTCAGACAACCCCAATTGCAATTGGAAGATCTCAATTACAACCACTCTTGCAGCTGAGAAAAAATCGGGTATGTCGGTTGCAACCCCACTTAAAATTGGAAAAAAAATAGTTCATAATTCTAAAATCTCACTTGAACTGGAAAAATCTCACCTACAACTCCACATGCAACTAGAAAAAAAAAGAGTTACAACCCACCTCTTGTGGCTCCTATTCTATCACAAATCACGAGCGCAATCCAACAGTTCAAAAGTCGACCTAGCTGTACTTAAAAAATCTTGGTCGATCGAAAATTAGTACAACTCATCAATAAAAATATTGTTACAAATAATGAAGTAATGAATTTTCAATGAGGATACTTCTTTATGCACGATATAAACAACAATTTGTTTACATTGAAAATAAATATTTATAATTTTATGTCGTTGGTTATGCACAGAATAAAAACATACAAAAAAATCACCGCATGGTTATGCCATTGGAACTGAATTATTTTATATAGTTGATAATGCAAAAATAAAAATAAAACCTAGAAAAAAAATCAAAGTGTGAGAATTAATCATACAAAGAAATCGTGATAAATGGTTAACAGCAAGAAACTCCTTGTCAAGGCGGTAAAATGTTGTCATGTAGACCATGAAGGTCATTGGTTCGATAATCATATGAAAGAAAATGTCGGATGATAGGTTTCAATTGTTTTGAATATAAACATGAAACATAGTAGACCATGTTGGAATTTTACATGGGCTCCATCATATGGGCTCACTTGGCTAGCCCATTAAGCCCACTAAAAATCCTGAAATTGTCATGGCCCATTCATGAATAATAAGTGGAGTGAGTGGGACTAAAGTTTAGTCCCACATTGCTAGTTTGAAGAGAGTGGAAGCACCTTATAAGGTGAGCCATTCTAGCTCATGTATGAGTAGGCAAGGCAAGAGGAGAGGTGTGCCACACGCGCGCTCCTCCTCCTCCGCCGCCCGCCTCGCCACGCCTCGCCTCGTCACGACGCGCCGCGCCGCGCCGCGCCGCGGGTTGCGGGAATGAGCCGAGAGCGTTTATTTTGTCGATTGGGAAAACTTAATGAGTCATTAATTTGATAATTAACGGACGCGTTAATTCCAAAACCGTTTCCGTTTCCTTTCTGGATCGTGGAGCCGAACCGACTCAGACGCCCACGTCTCTCCCAGCCCGCATATAAATACGCGCATACGGTAAATCCACCACTTCGTCATACCGTTCCAAAACACTGCGCCGCCAATTCAAGTCTTCTCCATCCCTCCTTCCGGCGTGCACCGCGAGAAGGGACAGCAGGCCTCCGGAACCCCGCCTCTTGTGATCCTGTACGGGAGAGGGGCGATCAGGTTTTTGGGGAGCGCATGAGCGCGACTGCTGACGGCGACCACTTCCCCAACGACGATTTCTTCCCCGACATCGGCAACCTCTTCATCAACGACATGGCCGACACCGGGAACAACAACAACGGCGGTGCCGCTACCGCTCCATCGTACGTATCTCTCTTTCATCTGTATGAGATGTTACTGGAATTCATATGTCTAGTTCTTGCAATAGATTGTATCAATCTGTCTACTGTACTAGATCTAGACGTTTGCATGATTACTGTATTTGCTACTGTCGCAATTCATCTACTGCTATTTCGAATTAAATCATGTGCTAAATTGCTAATATATTCAACAATCCAAAAACCTGATTATAGGCAATTTCTTGCACCTGCGCCGTCTGTCATTGCGGCGACAAGGCCAATCCCTTTCAAGGGTGTGGACTTTAAGAGGTGGCGCACGAGAGCAGTGCTATGGTTTCAAACCTTGCGCTGCTATGCGGCCACCAAGGGCAAGCCTGAGGGCGATCTCAATCCAGCACAGCTGGAGGCCTTTGAGGATATGGACACTATGTTTAAAAGTGCCCTCCTCGGTATTATCGATGATTCCATCGTGGATCCGTATATGTCGTTTGATAACGGCAAGGATATGTGGGCTGCACTCGAGGCCAAATTTGGGGCCTCGGATGCTGGAAGCGAGCTGTATGTCATGGAGCAATTCTATGACTACAGGATGACTGATGAGCGCTCTGTTGTTCAACAGGCTCATGAGATACAGTCACTCGCTAAAGAACTTGAGCACTTTAAGTGTATGTTACCGGACAAGTTTGTGGCCGGAGGCATTATTGCCAAGCTTCCATCTTCATGGAGCACCTTTGCTACTTCTCTAAAACACAAGAGACAGGAGTTTTCCGTAATGGACCTCATCGGATCTCTTGATGTGGAAGAGAAGGCGAGAGCAAAGGATACACGTGCTCGGGTTGTTGAGGTAGGTTCTTCTGCTCATGTGGTACAGAAGAAACATTACCCTCCCAACAAGCCTAAATATATCAAGAAGAAATCCGAGGGTAAAGGCAAGCCCGATGGCAAGTTTAAGCCGTCGCACTCTACCAACTTCAAGAAGAGAAAGGGGTCATGTCACGTTTGCGGTGAACTGACCCATTGGGCTCCTAAGTGCCCCAAGCGTTATGAGCTGCAGCAGCAGGAGAACAGCGGCAAGACCGCTAATGTTGTCATGGCTGACACTGAGATGAAGGATTCTGGGTACGGTATAGTTCCCACTATTCTTTCAGTTTGTCATTCACCTGAATGGTTAGTTGACACAGGTGCCAATATACATGTTTGTGCTGATGCTTCCATGTTCTCTTCTTATCAGGTCACAGGGACTTCCCCCGTGCTGATGGGGAACGGGTCACATGCTACTGTTCGTGGTGTTGGTACGGTCGATCTGAAGTTTACTTCGGGGAAGATCGTGCGGCTGAAGAACGTTCATCATGTGCCCTCCATCAATAAAAATCTCGTCAGCGGCTCACGTTTATGTCGAGATGGTTTTAAGTTGGTTTTCGAGTCTAATAAAGTTGTAATTTCCAAGTATGGACAATTTATTGGTAAAGGCTATGAGTGCGGAGGCTTGTTCCGCTTATCCTTGTCAGATATTTGCACCAAAGTTATTAATAATGTTTGCCACGATAATGATTGTGATGTTTGGCATTCACGACTATGTCATATTAATTTTGGTTGCATGACGCGGTTAGCAAATATGAGTTTAATTCCGAAATTCAGTACTGTTAAAGGTTCCAAATGTCAAGTGTGTGTTCAAGCTAAGCAACCTCGCAAATCTCATAAGACTGCGGATGCGAGAGACTTGGCACCACTAGAACTTATACATTCTGATCTTTGTGAGATGAATGGCGTATTGACAAAAGGTGGAAAGAAATATTTTATGACACTTATTGATGACTCCACTAGATATTGTTATGTGTATCTTCTGAAATCTAAAGATGAAGCTTTAACTTATTTCAAGAACTATAAGGCCGAAGCTGAGAACCAACTTGATCGTAAAATTAAACGGCTTAGGTCTGATCGTGGTGGAGAGTATTTTTCCAACGAGTTTAATTCTTTTTGTGCTGAACACGGTATTATTCATGAGAGGACGCCTCCCTACTCACCCCAGTCAAATGGGGTGGCTGAAAGAAAGAACCGAACGTTGTCTGATTTGGTTAACGCCATGTTGGACACTTCGGGTCTCTCCAAGGCATGGTGGGGGGAGGCACTAATGACTGCATGTCATGTCCTAAACCGAGTTCCCACAAAGAATAAAACCATTACTCCGTTTGAGGAATGGGAAAGGAAAAGATTGAAACTCTCCTACCTACGTACTTGGGGTTGTTTGGCGAAAGTCAATATACCAATTCCCAAGAAGCGCAAGCTTGGACCTAAAACCGTAGATTGTGTTCTTCTGGGCTATGCTTTTAATAGCATTGGTTATAGATTCTTGGTAGTAAAATCTGAGGTATCCGACATGCATGTTGGTACGATTATGGAGTCGAATGATGCGACTTTCTTTGAGAACATATTTCCTATGAAGGATATGTCTAGCTCATCAAATCAGAAGAAACCTGTTTCATCTAGTCAGGAATTAGCTGAGATTCCTGAATCCACCATTCCGATAGAACACGTTGAGAATCCCGAGGAGGATGACAATGAAGTTCCTTTAAGGAGCAAGAGACAGAGGACTGCAAAGTCCTTTGGTAATGATTTCATTGTGTACCTCGTGGATGACACACCCAAGACTATTTCAGAAGCCTATGCGTCTCTTGATGCTGACTACTGGAAGGAGGCTGTCCGTTGCGAGATGGATTCCATCTTGGCTAACGGAACCTGGGAAATCACTGATCGTCCTTATGGGTGTAAACCTGTAGGATGTAAGTGGGTGTTCAAGAAAAAGCTTAGGCCTGATGGTACAATTGAAAAGTACAAGGCAAGGCTTGTGGCCAAGGGTTATACCCAGAAAGAAGGTGAAGACTTCTTTGATACTTACTCACCTGTTGCTAGACTGACCACTATTCGTGTGCTACTATCACTGGCTGCCTCACACGGTCTTCTCGTTCATCAAATGGACGTTAAGACGGCTTTCCTTAATGGAGAGTTGGACGAGGAAATTTACATGGATCAGCCAGATGGTTTCGTAGTACCCGGTCAGGAAGGCAAGGTGTGCAAGTTATTGAAGTCATTATACGGCCTCAAGCAAGCACCTAAGCAATGGCATGAAAAGTTCGAAAGAACTTTGACTGCTGAAGGCTTTGTTGTAAACGAAGCTGACAAGTGTGTGTACTATCGCCATGGTGGGGGCGAGGGAGTTATTCTATGTCTATACGTTGATGACATATTGATCTTTGGGACCAATCTTGATTTAATCAAGGAAGTTAAGGATTTCTTATCTCGCTGCTTTGAGATGAAGGATCTAGGAGTAGCCGATGTTATCTTGAACATCAAGCTGTTGAGAGATGATAATGGTGGGATCACACTGCTTCAATCTCACTATGTGGAAAAGGTCTTGAGTCGCTTTGGGTATAGTGACTGCAAGCCTTCTTCAACTCCATATGATGCTAGTTTGTTGCTTCGAAAGAATCAACGGATTACTAGAGATCAACTGAGATATTCTCAGATTATAGGCTCGCTTATGTATTTGGCGAGTGCCACGAGGCCTGACATCTCTTTTGCTGTGAGCAAATTGAGCCGGTTTGTTTCCAATCCGGGAGATGATCATTGGCGTGCGCTTGAGAGAGTTATGCGCTATTTAAAAGGCACTGCGAGCTATGGAATTCACTATACCGGAAACCCGAGGGTTCTGGAAGGATATAGTGATTCTAATTGGATATCTGATGCTGATGAGCTTAAGGCCACTAGTGGTTATGTTTTTACACTTGGTGGTGGCGCTGTTTCCTGGAAGTCTTGCAAGCAGACCATCTTAACGAGGTCAACTATGGAAGCAGAACTCGCAGCATTAGACACAGCCACTGTTGAGGCAGAGTGGCTTCGTGAGCTCTTGATGGACTTGCCTATGGTTGAAAAACCAATACCCGCAATCCTAATGAACTGTGATAATCAAACTGTGATCGTCAAAGTGAACAGTTCTAAGGATAATGCAAAGTCATCAAGACATGTGAAGAGGAGATTAAAATCTGTCAGGAAATTGAAGAACTCCGGAGTTATTGCGTTGGATTATATCCAAACGTCTATGAACTTGGCAGATCCCTTCACAAAGGGTTTATCACGGAATGTGATAGATAATGCATCGAGGGAGATGGGTTTGAGACCCACGTTATGAGTTGCCCACAGTGGTAACCCACTCTATGTGATCGGAGATCCCGTGAATTAGAAGTGGGAGACAAGCTGTTGGTCGGCTGAGAGGGGAGTATCCTTATATTTATTCCACTCCATAAAAGATGCAATACTCTCCTGATCTGTACGGTAGGTTGACATTTGTCTTAATGTGTTCCAAGTGGCTTATTTATATAAGCAGAGATGTGTCCTACAGAACATCTCCTGAGGAACTCACCTATATGAGTCTGCCTGTTAAACGTCGCAGTCTATGAGAACCGGGTGCTCTCTAATAAACTCATGAAAGGCCTTCGGAGTATGACGCATACGCTCCAAACCGCGGGGAAGCCTTGCGGCAGCCTAGTATCGGTTCAGACGTTGTGTAAAACTGGTACCACAGCAAACTTGTAGTTCAAGGCATAGTCCACTATTCAAGTTGTGAACTAGTGTAGCATGATGTTCTAAGTGGAAGTTCAACTTAACAGTCTCCACTAACACCGGTATATAAACAAATGTTTTGGAACAGAGTTTATGAAATGTGCTAATGACACTTTGTGGGGGATTGTTGGAATTTTACATGGGCTCCATCATATGGGCTCACTTGGCTAGCCCATTAAGCCCACTAAAAATCCTGAAATTGTCATGGCCCATTCATGAATAATAAGTGGAGTGAGTGGGACTAAAGTTTAGTCCCACATTGCTAGTTTGAAGAGAGTGGAAGCACCTTATAAGGTGAGCCATTCTAGCTCATGTATGAGTAGGCAAGGCAAGAGGAGAGGTGTGCCACACGCGCGCTCCTCCTCCTCCGCCGCCCGCCTCGCCACGCCTCGCCTCGTCACGACGCGCCGCGCCGCGGGTTGCGGGAATGAGCCGAGCCGAGAGCGTTTATTTTGTCGATTGGGAAAACTTAATGAGTCATTAATTTGATAATTAACGGACGCGTTAATTCCAAAACCGTTTCCGTTTCCTTTCTGGATCGTGGAGCCGAACCGACTCAGACGCCCACGTCTCTCCCAGCCCGCATATAAATACGCGCATACGGTAAACCCTAGCCACCACTTCGTCATACCGTTCCAAAACACTGCGCCGCCAATTCAAGTCTTCTCCATCCCTCCTTCCGGCGTGCACCGCGAGAAGGGACAGCAGGCCTCCGGAACCCCGCCTCTTGTGATCCTGTACGGGAGAGGGGCGATCAGGTTTTTGGGGAGCGCATGAGCGCGACTGCTGACGGCGACCACTTCCCCAACGACGATTTCTTCCCCGACATCGGCAACCTCTTCATCAACGACATGGCCGACACCGGGAACAACAACAACGGCGGTGCCGCTACCGCTCCATCGTACGTATCTCTCTTTCATCTGTATGAGATGTTACTGGAATTCATATGTCTAGTTCTTGCAATAGATTGTATCAATCTGTCTACTGTACTAGATCTAGACGTTTGCATGATTACTGTATTTGCTACTGTCGCAATTCATCTACTGCTATTTCGAATTAAATCATGTGCTAAATTGCTAATATATTCAACAGACCATGGCAAAAAAATAAAAACCCACACACAGCCTGAACCTACGCACGTGAGGCCCAAAGAGCAAACACCAGGCAACCACGATTTGGCTGCCTCCGCAGAACAACAACACATAGCCCACCCCAGCGGAAGAGAACGGGGCAAGAAAAAGGCACGCGCATCGGCTCGTACCAAAACAAACACGAAACGTAGAGCTGGATTGAACGAATCTTGGCACTATGTATCTAACGGTTACAGATCCGGGGAAATATAGCTCATGCATACAATCATGAAAATTTCTCAATAAATATTTACCCAACGAGCTACGAACAACAGTATTTGAATATTTCCCCTCTCATCATGAATCGTGGAGAAGATTATTATTGTAACTAATAATGTGTATGACGACCTATAATTAAGGATTATTAACTAGCTGATTAACGAAGACTAGGTAGGAAAAAAATTGAGAAATGCAACAGAAAAGAAGTGTATACTTTTCTGAGCCTAAGTAATCGAGGAGAAAGAAATAAATTTGTGCCTCAACAAAAAAAAAGGGATTATTGTAATGCGCCGTATTCCAACCTGTGTGTGCATGGTCACGGATCCATGGATGAATCTAGCATGCATCAGAAGGAAGAGAACCCTAGCTCCAGCTGGCAGCGGGACACCGCCGTGGACGTCTGCGCCGCCGCCTGATGGTCAAGCTGTTCGTTTTTCACGACGGTCGCCAGCACCTTTCCCTCCAGCAGCTGGTGGTCGAAGCTGTCGCCACTGGCGGCATCGTGTTCCATGACGACGGCGGTGGCCACTGCTATCTCCGGCTTGACGTCGAAAACGTCGACGAACTGCGTCTCGATCTGGTCGTCGCCGAGCGATGCCACCGGGGACGATCCGGCCTTGACAATGCCATTACCGTAGTGCTGCTGCTGCTGCTGCTGCACGTAGTTGTCGGCGTTGCTCCAGGCGTGGCTGCTGGTCTCGTCGCCGGCCGGCCCGTCGTAGTAGAAGTAGTCGTAGAGCTGGTGCGGCATCTGCTGCGGCACCTGGTCCGCGTCGCCGAGGAGATAATGGTCGGCACTGGGCTGGCCATAGTCGATCTCCTGGCCGGCGCCGGCGTAGAGCGCGTCCATGGGCACGCCGTACGCGGAGGTGGAGGGCCCGGCTCCGGGGATCATCATCATCCCCGCGTCGTCATCGCCGAGCGCGCCGTCGTCGGGCTGGTTGCGGCAGGCATGTAGGTGGCGCTGCACAGCTCTGAGCTCGGCCTCGAGGACGTGGACCTGCCTGACGCAGTTGAGCATAATGTGGTAGCAGCCGCCGATGGGGTCGACCGCGCGGGCCTCGGACTGGTAGATGAGCGCGCTCATGGCGTCGTTGCGCAGGTCCGGGCGGGTATCCCGGAGCGTGCGCTGGATGTTGCCGACGCCGAAGAGGCGGTGCGCGTTGAGGAAGCGGCGCTGCTGGTCGGCGGGGAAGTAGCGCGCGAGCGGGCAGTCCGGGTTGCACTTGCGGCGCTGGTACTTGCAGGCGGCGCAGGCCTGGTTGGGGCCGGCGGGGGCGGCGGCGACGCGGGCGGGGCGGGCGGAGGAGTTGGAGGGGGAGGATATGTGGTGGTGGTGGGTGACGACGGAGGAGGAGGAGTTGTTTGCGGCGGTGGTGGTTGTGATCTGGAGGGGTGGCGTAGGGTGCTTGGAGGAGGAGGAGGTCATTGCCGGTGCGGCCGGCGAGGTCGGGGGCGTCGGCGTCGTCGTAGGAATAGGGGGAAGGAGCTAGAGGAGGAGAGAAGGAGGAGGAGGCTGGTTTGCCTATCCTTACTCGGCGCGATCGGGTGCCTAATAAAAGGAGGCGTGTTGAGAGGAAAGGGAAACCAATTTGATCCATGCAAACGATCTAGCTCGCCATGCAAGCATTTTCCACCTGCGAAGAGAAGGAAATAATAATCGGGAAAAGAAAGAAGCATCGGAGGAAGAAGGAAAGTTGGACAGGTGGAGGGAGATGCCGCGGGGGTGGAATGGGTCGTGCCGTGCGCGTACGGTAAGGGAAGGGCGCGCATTTTTGGATTCACTCCAATTCGTAATGCCGTTAGAGGATCGGGGTAAGTTGTTACAACGTCTTTACAACGCTCGCCCCAAGTCAAGTCTTCCTTTAGTTACCGTACTACGAAGCACTAGCTAGGTTGTACTACTGCGGAAGCCAGGGCGTGTGTACGTCTCGATCAGGATGAACTTGGTTATCGGTTCCGTGTCAATAGCATCTCGCTTCACCAGTTGACCAAGGCACGGTCGGGCTGTTCGATCGTTCAACAGAACCAGCGTGGTACTTGAGAACGTGTGAATTTTGATCACATCCATATGCCCCCCCCAAAAAACAAAAAAAATCTACTCCCTCCGTTGAACAATACTTGAATTCTATTTGTCTAAATACGAACGTATCAAGTTTAATTTTGAAAATATTAGCCTTGAAACCTTATCAAATCACGCAGTACCGATCTAGAAAGATGTTTCGTCACCAACCCTCTCCCCTCCCTCTCGCCCCCTCTCGGCCCCTCCTGTCCTCCATTCCCCGCCACCGACCGAGGCGGAGCCGCCGGACGCTGCTGGTCTGCGCGGTAATTCCCGTGACAGTGAGGCGGGTCATGGGCTTGCAGGGTCCCGCGCGGCAGGGCCGCTTGCGGCGGAGGCGACCTTCGGTTCGAGGGGGATTGCGGCGCTGTCAGATCTGGGAGAGGAGAACCGCCGGTTGCTGCTGGAGTCAATTTCGGATGCGGAGCTTGACAGGCTAGTAGTAGAGGGCTCGCGGGCGCTGCTACTGGTGGAGGAGGCCAAGGGATCATGTGTGCTGAGTCGCTGGGAGGCGATCTACTCGGCGTTCGGCTCTTCGTCGTCCTCTGCTTCAGCTTCCCGGTCAGGTGAGGTCTCGTTGTTCTCTGGGGGCAGGGTTGTGCTATCGGATTGCAGGGGTGTCTCAATCGATTCGAGATTCCTCATGGAGGAGGAGTCCTTGGCTTCGGGTTCTGAGTTGATTTTCCCCTTCTATCACGCTGTGGTGGGTGTGCAGATGTTTTCACCCTCTAATTTGTTGTACGCGAGGGCGTCTTCGTCGGATTTGGGGCGAGTTCATAGCCAGGATGTGGTCTCTAGGGGGCCTCTGTCGCGTATGGTCGCTGTGCCTAGCTCGGGGTCGCCTCCTTCTAGGAACGGTCTAGCTGTGAGCAAGGATCCCTCTCCCCCTGTCCTGCCAGGGGAGCCGATTGCGATTCGGATGGATGTTGAGAAGGTTGTTCATCGTAATTTGATCAAGGGATCTACCTGTATTCGTCTCACTGGGGGGAAAAGCCGAGAGTGTAGTCGTACATACCCTGCTTCCCCGCTGGAGCTTCTTCGCTAGTCTCGGATACTTCGGCGGTGTTCAACCAAAGAGTACGCAGGCACTCTTTCGGTCTAAAAAACATGGCGAAAGCGGGCACTTCAGCGCCGTCGTCTCTGCTGACGGAGGCTTCGGAGACGAAGGAGTTGGAGTTGTCCAAGGTCCAGTCGCGGGTGGCCCAGGATGGGCTTTCGAGCGGGCCCAACCCAGTTACAAAAATTCTGGGTTGTTTTGCTTGGGACGGTAAGCCCAAAACGGTAGGGGAGTGGGCCTCGCTGGCGGATATAAAAGGCGCCTGGATTTGGGTTCGACGGGGGTCTCCAATCTCTATCTCCACGTTAGGGTTTCTAGCCTCTCGTGAAGAAGTGTGCAGGTTTGGCGGCGGCGCCCGCAGATTAACTCGATCCTCTGAGAGGAGAGTGGACTCTAGATCTTTTGCGGAGGTGGTCGCGGGGATGTTTCGCCAAGATCGTGATGGACGCTTCCCACCGAAGAGGATGGGGAACTTCCAAGCGGAGGCGTCGCAACAAGGGAGAGAAGGAGAGCACCGTGACAAGCATTTCCAGGAGGCGGGGAGGGAGCCGCACCGCGGGCATGTCGAGCAATTTTGTGGGGATGGGAGAGGTCCCTACCCTGCGCAACCTGGTGGTTCCTCCCATGGGCGCGAAGGGGCGCCGGTGCACTCGTTCAGAGCGGGGGATCCGCCGAGGGGTGGGTACCCTCCGAGCAGTTTGGAGATCATGAAAGAACAGGAGCTGCGGGATCGGGCGCTCAAGTCGCTGGAGAGGCCTGGATCGAGCGATGGCAAGCAAATCGACATGTCCTCTCCAAGCAAGAAGAAAAACAGCCTTTACTATCACAAATGCATTGGACATTGTCATCTGCAGAGAGACTGCAAGGCGCCGCCCACCTTCTATACCTGCAAGAAGTCGGGACATGTGGCGGCTGAATGTGAGGAAGCCAAGAATCGCCCGGTGCTTCGTATCTGCGGCGGAGGCGCGGCGATGTTCTTCAGCCTGATGCTCCAGGTCCCCGATAATCTCTGTGTTCCATCGACTGTCACCGGGGTCTTGCGGGTGCTGGAGGGAGACTGCAATGAGGAGGCTGTTCTTATGGAGTTGGCGGCGTTATTTGAGCAGTCTTGGCAGTGGCGTGTTAGATCAATTGGTTCTAGTGAGTTCCTGATTGAGTTCCCCGATGCTGCCAGTCGGAGGGAGGTTACTAAGTTTGTCAACGGCTTCAAATTTGTCTCCAATGAATCCATCTACGTGTGTGTCGTGGAGTCTGTTAGGGAGTTTGAGGCGTTCGGATTGCTGGATGAGGTGTGGGTGAAGATCTATGACGTGCCGCAGTGGGCATGTTTCCAGGAGGCCATTTGGGAGTTATCTTTCATGGTGGGAGAGCCTCGTGAGGTGGATGTTAACTCTCTCCCTGGCTCTCTACCCGTTCGTGTGAGGTTGGCCTGCAAAGACAAGTCGAAAGTGGACGGTTTTTATAGTGTCTACATCAACGGGAGGGGTTTCAGGCTGGAATGGGAGATTGAGCATGATGCGGCCTCCCTGTCCTCTTCCCCTGATTCCCCCCAGGTTTCGCTAAAAGTCGTAAGGACGATGATGAAGACTCTGATGGCGGAAACGATCAGGAGAAGAGGAGCAAGAGGAATGAAGATAGGGCAGCGAAAGCGCAACAATTGGTTGGGCCTGCTGTCTCTGGTGCCAAGCAGAACAAAGTCTCGGAGGCTAGTAGCAGCTCGAAAGGGCCACAGGAGGGTGCTGTTGTTCCATGGTCTTCTCTATCTGTTCGTAAAGACGGTGCTTTCTCCTTGGTTATTGATGTGCCTTCGAGGATGGTGCAGACCGCTTGTGACGGGGTCAATGTCGAGTCCCCCAACCCCAAGCCACATCCCTCTGTCTCTCTTTGCACTGAGGTGATTGCTGACCAGTTGGAGGAGAGGGTGGATATCCCGGAGGTGCTTTCTTCCGAGGATGAGGAGGAGCTCTCCCAGGTGGTCCCCTCGCCAGTGAAAGTGACGGCTCGAGTTGACTCGGATAATCAGTCTGGGACTCAGGAAGGTATCGAGGAGGGCTGGGAGGTGGTCTCCCGGCAGGCAAGGAAGACTGATCTTGCTGTTTTCAAAGGCAAAGAGCCAGTGGTTGCTACCAAGAGGAGTGATAGGCTGTTGCAGAAAGGTGTGGGTCTCTCCATTCAGCTCCGTGCAGAACAGCGTGCGTAAAAACTCAATGGCATCTCAGGTACGTTGAAATCGTTTCATGTCCTTAATGCAGTTCCTAACTCTTCTCTAGCTGATATTGCAAAGCATAGTATGATTGTGTTGGGCGACAACGACGAAACTATTAATCGACAGATTAATATCATTAAAGCGAAAGAAATGGCTGAGGCAGTATTAGCGGCTTCCCGGGACAAGATTAGTGACAATGTTGGTAGGGAGGACCCCGTTTCTAATCCGTCTGTTGCCCCGGCACCAAAACCCCCTGATTTACCTTCGGAGCGGCTGGCACAGGCGGAGGAGGAGTTAGTACTCCTGTCTCCCCTCTCTGTTCGCTGGAACGGGAGGTGGTGACTGAGTTGAGACTGGGAGAGGAGTCTCCCCGGCCTCGATCCCTTATAAAAAACACTCGTAGTGGGAGTGGATCAGGCAGGAAGAGTGGCAAAGGCAGGAGGGGTAAGATGGGTGGCCGTAAAAAACATCTAAATGAGCATTCTTTTCTATAACGCTAGAGGTCTTGGTGGGAAGGGGAGACGTCAACAAATCTGGGATTTTGTTCAGGCTAGCAAAGTATCTATTATTTTTCTTCAAGAAACCATCAAGGAGAAGTGTTCTTGGAAGGTTTTGAGAGACATAGGGGGGCCGTTTCAATACGACTGGAATGTGCAGGCAGCTCGGGGGCATTCGGGTGGTCTTCTTATTGGGGTTAGGAAGGATCAGTTTGAGGTGGTATCTAAGGACCAGGGCGATTACTTTGTTACCTCGCTTGTTAAAGACCTTATCTTTGGTAGGTGTTGGGAGGTCCTGAATATTTACGGTCCGATTGATCCCGCTAGGAAGGATGCTTCTTTGCTGAGATCACGGACAAAGTGCTGAGAGCGTCTTGTCTGGTGTGTTTGGGGGGATTTCAATTTAATCTGCTTCGCTGAGGAGAAGTCTAGAGGTGTCTTACACACCACCCTCATGTGAAATTCAATGTGATGATTGACTTGTTGCAACTCCATGAACTACGCCGTAGCGGAAGTACGTTCACCTGGACTAACAAGCAACCGGTTCCCACTATGCAAGTTCTGGATCGAGTTTTGGTTTCGACCAGCTGGGAAGCAGAGTTCCCTTTAGCTTCGGTCATGTCCATTGTTAGGTCTGGCTCGGACCATTATCCCCTTATCGTGGACTTAGGAGTAGGTAAAATTTTGAAACCGGGACCGTTTCGTATGGAAACTTCTTGGTTTGATCATCCAGATTTTAGAAGTCTGGTGTTGGCGAAGTGGCCTTCAAGACAACAGGGCGGGAGTCTTGATCATTGGAAAAATCAACAAGGTACCCTAACGAAGTTCATGAAAGGTTGGGCCATGAACGTCAAAGCCTCTAGGTCTCGTGATAAAAAACGGCTGGTGGGTGAGCTCAAGTGTCTGGATCAGGACGGTGATCTCGGACTTCTTGGGGAAGCGGGGTGGTCTTGAAGATATAGGATTGAGGAGCTGTCTCACCTTTATGCTGAGGAGGAAGCATATTGGCACCGGAGAGGGGGGAGAAGTGGCTGCTGAAAAGGGACCACGACACAGTTTATTTTCATGCGATTGCAAATGGAAGGAGGAGGAAAATGGCCATTCTGTCCTTGGAGGATGAAGGGCAGTTTTTAGAAAATGGCAATGAATTGAGAAACTTTGTGGATGAGTTTTACAAAAATCTTTTTGGTAGAGCCCTCCCCTCGTCTGTTTCCCTTCATGAGGATACTTGGAAACTATCCCTTAGGCTCACGGATGACCAGAGCCGCGATTTGGAAAAGCAGTTTTCTCTGTCCGAAATTGAGATGGCTATTAAGACCCTTAAAACCAACTCGGCTCCGGGCCCTGACGGTTTCCCATCGCATTTTTTCAAAGAATTTTGGGGGCAACTCAAACCTCTATTCATGTAGATGTTTAGTGATTTGGTTGCAGGCAAGTTGAATCTTGGTAGGCTCAACTACGGGGAAATTATTTTGATCCCTAAGGTTAAAGGGGACAACGTGATCAAACAATTCCTATCAATTTGTCTTCTCAATGTGGCCTTCAATTTTATCACCAAAGTGATTACCAATCGTCTCTCGATTGTTGCTCCGGGTGTCATTCATAAAGCTCAAACTGCCTTCATCCTGGGAAGGCACATTCTGGAAGGGATTTCTGTCTTGCACGAGGTGGTGCACAAGATCGTGAGGACCAATGCGATGGGCATAATCCTCAAGTTAGACTTTGAAAAAGCATACGATAAAGTTCAATGGTCTTTTCTTATACATGTTCTTAAGCTGAAGGGGTTTTCGGCCAAATGGACAGAATGGGTGATGGGTTCAGTTGAATCTGGTAAGGTTTGTGTCAATCTGAACGGGGAAAATGGGGAGTTCTTCAGAACCTTCAGAGGCTTGAGACAAGGGGACCCTTTGTCCCCTCTATTGTTTGACTTGGTTGGGGATGCCTTGGGGGCAATGATCTTAGCGGCTAGAGACAATTGTCACTTGGGGGTCTGGTGCCACACTTCGTGGAGGGAGGCCTCACTCACCTACAATACGCAGACGACACTATCTTGTTCCTCGATTTGGAGGAGCATTATGTTGTCACTCTGAAGTTCATCCTCATGTGTTTCGAAGCCATGTCGGGTCTTAAAATTAATTTCCATAAAAGCGAAGTTTTTGTCTTCGGGGTGGATAAGCTGGAACAAACTAGAATAGCGGACCTTTTCAACTATGAGCTAGGGACTTCTCCGTTGATTTACTTGGGGTTTCCCATGTCTGACCGCAAACTTCTGGCCTCGGACCTTGCCTTTTTACCGGACAAAGTTCAAAAAAAGCTGGGATGCTGGCAACCGGTGTCCACGGGAGGGAGGAAGATCCTTATTGATTATTTCCTTAGTAGTGTGCCTACTTACGTTATGTGATTTTATCTTTTGCCAGAGGGCATTCATCATAAAATGGACATGCAGCACGCAAAGTTCTTCTGGGAGGGTAACGGAGAACAGAGCAAATACCACATGGTGAAGTGGATGGACCTCTGCTCCCCCATTGACTTTGGTGGTCTTGGCTTCACGAAAACTAGAACCCGTAATGTGTCTCTTTTAGCCAAGTGGATTATGGAAATCGAACGGGGTGACCAAGACCTGAGCTGTTGTATCTTGCACCGCAAGTACCTTGGGAATGGGGGTTTCTTCCAATCTAACATGGCTGGGGGGTCTCAATTTTGGAAGGGGTTGCACTCGATCAAACAGTGGGTTCGTAGAGGTCAGGCTTATGAGGTCGGGGATGGTAACAAGATTTCGTTCTGGTATGATGTTTGGGCCCTTTTGGTTCCTCTCGGGTGGCTTTTCCTCTTATTTTTGAGTGTTGTGAGCAGAAAGATGCGAGGGTGGCTGATGTAATCCGTTCGGGAGGCCTGTTGCTTTCTTTTAACAGATCTTTCCATCAAGGCCAGGTGGATGAGTGGGAGGACATGAAAAGAAGCTTGGCTGACGTTTCTCTCTCTACGACTACAGATGTGGGTTTTTGGTCGCTCACCAAGAATCGGGCTTACACCTGTAGGTCTCTCTACCAGGAAATGCTCCACCCTGGAGTGCTCAATACTAAGATGAGGGGCTTGTGGAAGTCTCACATCCCTCTCAAAAACAAATTTTTGTCTGGCTCTGCGTTAGGGGCAGGATCCAGATTACGGTGGAATTGAAGAAGAAAGGTTGGCCGGGGTCTCCGGTTTGTAAGTTGTGTGGAGAAGGGGAGTCGGTCTCCCACCTTATGTTTAATTGCCCCATTTCTCATTTATTTTGGTGGGCTATTTCTAAAGACCTCTCCTAGGACTCTCCCCCCTCTTCTTTTGATGAGTTCTTTAGGTTGGTTTTCCGTTCGTTTGGCAACACCGCCGATTGGTTGGGATGGGGTTTGGCTGGAGCGGCGCTCTGGTCCCTTTGGAACACCAGGAATGATGCCGTGTTTAACAACAAAATTCCTAAGTCTCCTTTGTATAACCTGTATTCTATGTTGTCTCTTCTTTCGCAGTGGAAATGCTTGGTGCCTACTAAGAAGGCGGATCGGTGGTCTTCGCTGGTGGATTCTTTCAAGCTGGAGGCGAGCAATCTGCAGCTGCTCTTTCCTCCTCGTAGTAAAGTTGGATAGATGTATCATTTGGTCCCTGTGCGGATCCTGTGCTGTATCGTGTTTGTTCCTGTTGGTTTGTGACCTTTGTGGCTAGACTAGTTTCGCTGTTGGGTTGTTTGGACTTGTGCCCCTATTTGTTGGTTTGTAAGACCTTTCTGCTTTCCTAAAGCAGGGCAATAAAGCTGTCTTTTATCTAAAAAATATGAACGTATCTATACACTAAAACATGTCTAGATACATTCATATTTGGAAAAAATGGAAGTCAAACATTGTTGAACGGAGGGAGTATATGTGATGGCTAATATGGGGTCTACATTTATGCCGGAGAGAACCAGTAATGGGATGATCTTAACTACGCAGCTCCTCTGACGTACGGTGCCCTAACGTGGAGCCCATGTGTCAATGATCTCCCTGTCCAAGTCTATATTACTTAATACGAGTTATTTGTAATTACTCGGTTGGTTGAGATTTTCTCAAGTCAAGATTGAGTTCCTTTTAATAACATGTAAATCATGTATTGGAGTAGTAAATTCCGACCGTGCAGTGCCACTGGATTATTTCCTTGATTGGCAAAAGGCTGCTACTCGAGAGCACGAGGCACTTACGCCGGCTACTGTTAGGTCTACCCAATTTGTCGTACGTTTGACTCGTCTTATGACACGTGGGGCCCACCACGTAGATGAACCAGTAGTTTTGACCATTGTCCTTATAGGCGAGCCTACTATGTCAGCATTAGACGGCGTACTCGCGAGGATTTGAGGACCTTTTTTTTTTACTTTTCCATTTTTTTTCGTGCTACCCGCCCTGTTCCCTCTGACGCTGCATCATTCCAGCCACCGCTACTGCTGAGTACCTGACTCGGCAATATCCACTGTGTGACGTACCAGGGGTTTGAGAGTAGAAAACACATAGGCGCTGGTGAACTAGACGGCTAACAGGGGGACACAATTTACCTAGGTTCAGGGCCCTCGAGGAGGTAAAACCCTAACTCCTTCTTGTCTGGATTGTATTGATGTGGTGTTTACAATGGCGGGTGCCCTAGACGAGATATTGGATCTCGAGAGAGGCAGCACCTACGGTGAAAATTAATGATCAGATGCTCTACCCAAGGGGTTCTCCTAGCCTTTATATAGGAGGCTAGGTCCCGAAACCTTACCCGTGTAGGTTTACAAACCCTAATCTATGTCGGTTGCTCTTTTAATCCTTGACCTGCAAGTCTTGCAGGTGGGTCGCAGTTGGGCCTTTTAGAAGATCGGGGTAGCTCCACATGCTGGGCTTCTGTGTGTAGCTTAGACCATATAGGCCTGTTAGGAGGACTCGAGAAGTATTCAACGTCAGTAGCCCTCGAGTGTTTATTCGACTCTAGAGAGTCGGGTAAGCACTCAAAAGCATGTTCGAATTCTTGCGAAGGAGAAGTTTAAGCCTCTCGAAGGATGTGCTAATCCTGTATGAGAGGGACTCGAGTTTTGAGTTGATAGATGTGTTGTATATATCAGTTTCCAGAGGGACGTGGCTCAGTCGCTTGGTTTACTCGACGGATCAGGACCAATTGATTGCACTTGGGCAAAAGCAGCACTGACCTACACAAATTCGAGTCCCCCGGCTCGAATGCGGATAGGTCATCGTTGCGACTCGGGCCGCAGAGGACTTATAAATTCGAACTTAACCTTTAACGGGGTACCGAGCGCGTTTGCCAGGATTTTTCGTCATGTTGTTGGCACGGAAATTACCAGTGAATGCAGCATGAGTGCGATTCCTGGGCCCAAAAGACAGATCCTTGGATCTTATCTTCACGTTCGCAGAACACGGCATCCAGGCGTGCCGCGATGGCCGTACGACCCGGGAGTTAAAAATGGTGCGCGATGTGTTATTCATAGGAGTCACAATATTATTGATAGCGAGTGTCCACTCACGATTTTTTCTTTGGGAGATTTGGCGAGAGTCGCCTTGAACTTTCAACCCGCGATATTCCGCCATGGAATGTGGCGAGTGCCATTCTGTTTTCTCCAAAATGAGGCGAGTTTTTGCTCAGGCCTCGTACGAAAATGAATCTATAGGCTGACGTTATGATGACATCAAGGCACACTCTTATGCTCCCGATGGGACGTGAAGCGAGGTGGCAGTAGTGGGACAAGACGTGGTGGGCCCATTTTGCCAGCTTTTTGACCGGAAACCGGCCGTCGTGCGCGGATTTTCTCGCTCGGTGCGCAGTAAATTACGCGTGGGCGCTTTAAAGAACATGCAGGGCAACCATCTCCAATCGTTTCGTATCCATCCAACGTGTGGTGGCCGGGATTAACGCCACATGTCCTTGTTAGCGAGTGTTGATGACTCATATCAACAAATCCCCCGGATGGCATAGTATGGGTTTGAGAGTAGGAATCGATTAGGCGCTGGCGGACTCGACGGTTAATAGGGGGCGCAATTTACCCAGGTTCGGGGCCCTCGTAGAGGTAAAACCTTACTCCTGCTTGTCTGATGTTGTATTATGGTGTGAGATTACAATGGTGGGCGCTCTAGTCGAGAGATTGGATCTTGAGAGGCTGCACCTATGGTGGAGTAGATATTAGATGATCTTCTCCTGGGTGGTTCTCCTAGCCTTTATATAGGAGGCTAGGTCCCAAACTCGTCCCCGAGTAGGTTAAAAACCCTAGCTTTAGTCGGTAACTTTCCCTTGCCTTGGCCCGTAAGTCTTGCAGGTGGGCCACAGTTGGGCCTTCTGGAAGATTTAGGCGATACCTCACGCTGGGACTTTATGCTTTATCTTATACCGGATAGGCCTGTCAAGGGGACTCAGGAGGCATCCCCACGTCAGTAGCCCCTGAGTGTTTATTCGACTCTAAAGAGTCGGGAAAGCACTCAAAGCTTGTTTAGGTTCTTGTGGCTGAGTAGTCTGAGATTCACGAAGGATGTGTCAATCCTGTGTGGACCAGACTCGTGTATTGAGTTAATGAATGCGTCATATGTTGAAATTTTTCACATAAGGATGCAGCTCAGTCGCTTGGTTCACTCAACGGATCGGGATCAATTAATTGCTCTTGGGCAAAGGCAGATCTGACATACACAGACTTGAGTCCTCCGGCTCGAATCCGGTTAGGTGATCGTTGCGACTCGGGCCGCGGAGGACTTATCGAGTCGAACTTAACCTTTAAAGGGGGGTACCCGGCGCGTCCGTTAGGATTTTTCTTCGTACCGCTAGCACGGAAAGATACCAGAGGACGCAGCTTGAGTGCGATTCTGGGCCCAGAGGATAGATCCTCGGGTCTTACCTTTGCACTCGAGGAATGCGGCATCCAGGCGCGCTGCGATGGCCGAACGTCCCGGGGTTTGAAAGCAAGGCGCGATCTGTTTGTACATCGGAGTCGCGATTCTCGTCGTTGTTGAGAGTATCTACTCGTGTATTCTCTTCCGTAGTATGGCGAGTCTTGTTGCCATGGCTTTGTAAAGTAGCGAGTGCCACCGTTTCTGTAATCCTCGAGAGAGGCATGGCTTCTCTCATATGAAAGTGATTTCGTGTGTTGAAGATTTCCGGTGACGTCACAACGCACTTGTCTGCTCCCGATGGGACGTGACATAGTGGGACAAGACGTGGTGGGTCCACCGTGTCAGCTTTTTGACCGGAAACCAGCGGTTGTGGGCCGGTTTTCCCACTTAGTGCACAGTTAATTGCGCACAATTTTCTTTAAAGATCGTGCAGAGCAACCGTCCTTGGCGCTTCGTTTTCACCTGACGCGTGGCAACTGGGATTGGCGCCATGTGTCCCTCTCCAATGAAGGTCGACGGCTCGAGGCGACCAGGCCGCAGTATAAAGTGGGGTCTTAGGGGGAAAATTACTTTCCCCTTCGCCTTTCTCACCTTCTTCCTCCAGTGCACCCACAGTTCCCTGCGAAGAACCTCCATGGCCGGTGGTAGAAGAAGCAAACGTGTTGCGCCCGTGGCGTCCAATAAGGACGTAAGCGCCGGCTCATCGGCTCCCCAGAGGAAGACGGGCGAATGACGCTCGTCGGCTGTGACGAGGAAGATCCTTGTCCAGATGCAAAAGGAGGGGCTGATCCCTCCCGAGGATTCGAAACACGTGCGGCAGCCTGGGAAGGAGGAGGAGGTGCCGAGCCCGTGCGTCAATGAAAGCGTCGCATTCTCGGAGAACATCTCCCGAGGTTTGTCCTTCCCCCTCCATCCATTCCTCGCGTGTTGTTGTGCATATATGTCATCTAGCTCCACGACCTCCCACCCAACGCGGTGCAGCACATCTCGTGCTTCATCGTGCTGCGCGAGTGCTTCCTCGGCATTCGCCCGCATTGGGGGTTGTGGAGGACGATTTTCTCGGTGAAAATTCACCAGGAGAAGGAGCCCGTAAGAGAGAAGAATCCTAAGGAACCGTTGGCGACTAGAGGCTTCGGGATCTAGACCAACAACGACTTCCCCTACTTTGAGATGAAATTCGTCGAGTCGTCTGAAGGATGGTGCAGAAAATGGTTCTACGTCCACGACACTGACGCGAATGGTGCGCATGAGTTCAAGCCATTCGCCATTTCGAAGAGGAGGAAATCTTGGAGCCACACCATGTCACCCGAGGAAGTCAAAGACACGACGCCCCTGCTAGAGCGAGTCGCACAAGTTCGCTGGAAGGACAAGGGGCTTCTTCTTAATGGGATACATTTGGCGAGTGTCTTCCTGCGCCGGAGGGTGCAGCCGCTACAAGAGAGGCCCAATACCCTATGGCAGTACTCGGGTGCCTCCGACCCGAGTCGCACTTGCGATGATGAACTCTCGAATAACGGATTTGATTCAAAGCTCACTGTCATCACCAGCCTGAAGAAGGGAGAGAAGTTCACTGCTTGTCCCGTTGATCCTTTCGACTCCGAGCATCCTACGACTAAAGTAATTTCCTTCTTTTCTCTTTGGGTTGCTTTAATGCTTTCAGAGTCTTTTCTGTTCGATTTTCTCTTCTTCCGTAGAGCCATGATGTAGCGACGTGCTACCTGCCACTTCTTGGAATGGACGGTGGAGGTTTGGATTTGCTGGCGAGCAACTTCGACGCTCCTCTCGAAAATAGTGTTGCGGGTGCCGAAACAAGCGAAGAGCAAGAAGAAGTCGAGGAGGAGGAAGAGGACGACAACCTTCACCTCATCCGTCGTAAGCGCCGCAGATGCGAGGAAGATGAGGTGACCTCCAAGGACGCTTCTCTGAGCAAAGAGGTCGTCGGGGAGGTTGATCCCACTGTGGTCCATTCTGTAACTCCTTTGAACACTCTTTCGCCTTTGTTCCAGCAGCCGAAAGTTCCTACCGCATGGGACTTGGAAACTTTTGACGAGGATGAAGACGATGAGTAAGTTTCTTGCCTTATTGGTGTTGAGTTGCTTTTTTGTTCTTTCTTAACATCTGTCTAGGCGTGTGATGCTCAGCAAGGACGATTTTGCATCTTCGGCTCAATCCGCCAAGAAGAAGGGAGGCGACAAGGAACCTGCCAAGGCTTCGAGCCCGCCTCAAAGAGCTTCGAGTCCTCCTCCAAAGCCTTTGAGTCCCGCGAAAATTCGTGGAGGATTCTTAGTATGTTCTGCCCAGCTTCAAAGGTGGCCAATTGAACAAAGCATCGGGCAAATCGCCCGATCCATTGTCGACTCCGAATGGCACGGTAACAGGTTTTCCTTCGAGTAGTTCTCTTTTCTTTGTCGGGTACACGTAAGTGCTCCTGGTGAGAATAGCCCCTGAATCTGTAGTCGATTGTTTATAGTCAGTTATAGACTCAAGTATTTTCAACGTTGTCTTGGCTAATTTTGTTTTTTATCGGGTGCACGGCAGTGCTCCTGATGGGAGTAGCCCCCAAGTCTATAATCGACAGTTTACAGTCGGTTATAGACTCAAGCAGCATTGTACTGATTCACATTTTTCCTTTTTACAGGCTATCTTAGAGTCCTTAGCCGTTTTCGGGTGTCGCCTTATCGGAGTAGCTGTTCTGTTAATGACAGGGTAGCACCCAAAGGTTCTAAAACTAGGGGCTAACCACGTTAAATTGAGCAAATGAAGGCTTCAAGAGGGAAGCTCTCGAAGGAAAACAAGCACAACACAAAGAGTTTACCTAGGTTCAGGCCACCGTGATGGTGTAAAACCCTGCTCCTGCTTGTCAGGTTGATTGCACTGTGAGGATTACAGTACAACAGGGGATTCTGGTGATCTTCCTACTTGGTGTTCTCTCTCTTCCTCTCTCTTGATCTTGGTTTTGTTGTCCCCTCCCTTGAGGAGATAGGGGTGGTCTACTTATACCGGCGATCGCCCTGTTTCCCGCTCACTTGGCGGGAAACGGATACCACAAGGTGCCAAAGGGGGGAGCACCCCGTACACTGCGCCTCCTGCGCGTTCTTGGTCGTCGGAGAACAACTGCACCGTCCATGGCGTCACGGTGGGGGAGCCTGGTGACGCTGCCCTCGTCTTCTAGCGTGGACTTGGTCTTCTTGCACCAAAGGGGAAAGCCAAAGACGGGGCTTTGGTGCGCGCAGCGGAGCTCTGCGCTTTATACACGGGAATGGCAACTGTAAAAGCCATCCTGTCCTCTGCAGCAGCTTCGTCATCCGCGCAGAGGTCAGAGCGTCACCCTCACATGGGCTGTCTCCCAGCGGGCAAGGCACCTTCCGAGAAGGAGCAGGGTCGGAGTAGGACTCCTCCCTAGCGATGCGCGATGGAGATCCCTCGGAGGCCTCCTCTTCAAGGGGTCAGCCTTGGGAGAGAACTGCCAAGGGGTTCTCCCTAACTTGTTGGGTGGGTGCGGACTCCTTCTGTACCCGATGGGCTGGGCCAGCAGCAGACGGCCCATGATACCCTAGTATCCGTGGGTCCGACAGAAGCCCCGGGCCCATGACGTGTGCGTTTAGGAGAGCGACCTGGGCCCCCAGACTGCGGGCCCGGCCTTCCACATGGCGCAACGGTTCGCAGGTGAACCCCACGACCTCTCCGCGTGGTGGAAACATCTTATTACAATGAATGCTCTGACTGGGTGGCGCAGAGCAGCAAGCACCTCCTCGTTTGGTCACGGCCCGCCTTGGGACGTGGCCTCTTCTACCTCGATGTTCGAGCTGGTGGAAGGCCAACTGAGAGCCATGCCGTCTCTCTGCCTTGGCATAAATGGGAGGAGGTGGTGCCCCTTCTCCCATTCCGACTCCACCTTCTTCTTCCTCTCCTCCCGCCTTCCACCTGCAGAGAGAAAGAAAGAGGGACCGATCATGGCCTGCGGTGTACGCGATAGAGGTTTGTTTCTGGGCGCCACCGTGGCCCCTTGACGGAGCGCGAGGTGCACCTGGGTCGCCGTAGACTCGCCGGAGGGGTCGTCTGCTTGGGCCAGAGCGAGCGTAGGGATTCGTTGTGGTCGAGGTGGCCACGCTCCCCGTGGCCGTGGTGTGATGGGGAGCTCCCTCTCCCCCTGGGCAGAGGACACCCGCGTGCCGGAGCACAAGTTCCTGGTGGCTCTCTGCGGTCGCCTCCGCAGTCAACTGCGGCTCCCTGACGCCTTTGCTGTCTCCATCGAGCGCAACCTGCCACGCGGCTTCTGGCTCAAGGTGGTGGGTTGCATCAACGGGCCTTGGTGGGCGTCGGCGGAGTTTTTCTCCGCCGGTCACCTGTCGCTGGCGAGGGGGCGGAAGACCTTCGCCCGTGCCCATCGGCTGGAGGAGAGCCAGGTCCTCCACCTCCGCTTCGACGGGGTGGACCGCCTCTTCGTGAAGATCTTCGGGCGTCGCGGCAAGCGTGTGGAGTGCTACATTGAGAGTGAGAGCAGTGATGAGGAGGATGATAACGACGATGGTGAAGATGATGTTGTTGAAGAGGAGGATGAGGAAGATCTGCCGGCCGTCAAGGAGGAGAGCGATGATCTGGGCTCGGCGAGCGACTGAAGGCCTTTGAGTGCCTTCGTCCAGTATCCTCTTCTTCCTCATTCTCCTCGTCGCCTCCATCTCTCCTCCTCGGTCGATCATGTCTCGCAGCTATGGCGAAGACAGGTCGGCCGAGGCTAGTCGTAGTTTTTCTTCCGTCGATAGCCGCGGAAGGGGGAATAGCTCCTTCGT
Source organism: Alopecurus myosuroides (assembly GCA_028641055.1). Classification (NCBI taxonomy): domain Eukaryota; kingdom Viridiplantae; phylum Streptophyta; class Magnoliopsida; order Poales; family Poaceae; genus Alopecurus; species Alopecurus myosuroides. The sequence goes on along the minus strand of CM054063.1, from coordinate 201,767,160 downwards.
GGTTCTAGCATCTTTTTTTCTTCGCGATAGACCTGTAGCATTTCCATGTACTCGAATGTATCTCATGTATGAAATATGAATGAAATGCGTTTTTGCCTTATTATTTGTGAGTAGATTCTTTGGAGAGTCAACGGAAAGAATTTTTGAACTTAGCTCTGGGAGTTTTGGAGTCCTTGTCGAGGTAAGCTGTGTGCCGCAAAATGTCTTTGCCGCTGCCCCTCTTGAGGCATTCTTCTTTTCCTCGTGAGAGATCCGCGCTTGGGTGCTTCGGGAGGTAGGTGCTTGTTTCTGCAGTGAGCGAGAGTACGTGACTGACACTCTTCTTGTGGATACCTCGGGAGGAAGTCAGCACCAAGGGTTTGATGAGGTGTCGTGCATGGTAGCGAGCCATTTAGACAGAGCTCTACCACTTGGATTTATTCTGATTGGGTCCTACCCGTGCACGGGTACCGATCCCAACCCCCGCTCGCGAGGTGTCCTCGAAGAGGAGTGACAGATGCATGCTCCTAATGAAAGAAAGAGAGTCTTGCTAAGAGACAAGTGTTATTGGAAGGGATACAAGTTTTACTGCTAGGGTGAGGCTCTATTAAACGCTTGGGGATGTCATAACCCTGTGGTCCCCCAAGAAGCACTTGACGTCCCGTGCGGACACGGGACTCCCATCGTCATGGGGCTGAGACTCGCGCGAGCTCATGTGCAAAGATTTTCCATGCGGCTTCAAACTTGTGTGGGTAGAGTCTCTCTACGGCCGTGTGGCCACCTGATGAGATGCCCCTTGAGAGCTTCACGGAGGCCCTGGCGTTGTTTTTACCGTGGCATCACGGGATCCCCTCGAGGGTGCGTCACCATGGCCTAGGAGAGGCACGTGGAGCGAGCAAGAACTAAATACTAAGGGTAGAACTTTCGCAAATGCTGGATGTTCCACGGGTCTGGCACATGCGTATCGTCTTCAGTCTCCAGTCGTGCCGCACCAGGTTTTGTGATGTGTGTTACCCAGTACGGCCCCTCCCACATGGGAGAGAGCTTGTGTAAGCCCTCCCGGGAGAGAATCCTCCTCAGGACCAGGTCGCCCACCTCTAGTGTGTGTGGCCTGATGGTGTTGTTGTGGTAGCGCCGGAGGCCTTGCTGATACCGAGCATTGCGGGTGGCGGCTCGGGTTCTCGACCTCCTCGAGAAGAAGCAAGTCCACGGCATTCGAGTTCCCCTGCATGTCCTTGTTGAAAGCCATGGCTCGGGGAGATCTTAGCTTGAGTTCGGCAGGGACAACGGCCTTGGCCCCATAGAATAGGGAGAAAAGCATTTCCCCTGTGGGCCTGGTTGCGGTGGTGCGGCTTGACCACAGGACCGACGGATGCTCGTCAATCCACTTCTTGCCGTGAGCTTTGAGCTTGTTGAAGCTCCGTGTCTTGAGGACCTTGAGGACCTGGCGTTGGTGCGCTCTGCTTGGTCGTTGCTGCACGGGTGTGCAACTGAGGCGTAGCAGATCTTGATGCCCAGGTTGGCGCGGTAGGACTTGAAGAGGCCGCTTGTGAATTGTGCGCCGTTGTCAGTGATGATGCGGTTGGGCACGCCGAAACAGCAGACCTACCCCTTGATGAACTTCACTGCCGTCCTCGCCGGGATGTCCCGGACGGCTTCTACCTCCGCCCACTTGGTGAATTTGTCGATGGCGACGTAGAGGTAGCGGTAGCCCCCGAGCGTTGTTCCGCACGAGGATTGTTTTCTGGTGGTTGAATCACCCGCCGGTAGGTCGTAGCATCGAGGACCGTGACTACAGGAGTCGTAGGGTGCACATTACCGTCTTTGTCGACGTGCATGAACAAGGACTCGATAGTTCTGGAAATGTCGCTGATAGACTCTTGGTCCATACGAGCAGTTCTCGAGGCGTACTTTCCTCTTCTGGGAGGTTGTTCCCCCGTTGACTCGCGAGTTCTGTACACCGCCGCTCTACGAGCACTCGAGGCCTCTGTCGCGCGTCTACGGGCGTCGAGTTCCCGATTCTTGTTTATCACTTCCTAGTTTTTCTTTGACAGGAAGTAGTGATAGGATGTCAGATCTTTTTGAGAGGTGTCTGGTTCCAGCGTGAGGTTGGCTTGCACAACCGTTTTTTCTTTGACCCATGCTTCTCACGATACTAAGACTTGTTGTCTTTCAGCCGCGCTCTCTGCGGTTTTGGCAGGCTCTTCCTCCAGGCCAGCCATGCAGACGTGAGCCAGGTATGTCCCATGAGTCTTCTAGGCAAGGCAGTATTCTTTGTCGAGATCGGAGAGTTCTTCTGCCACGATGGAGTGGAAGTCGAGTTCATTAGGGAGAACCGATTCGAGGCTCGTCTCTGAACAGCAATCCGAGTGGGCGAGTGGCGATGCTGGAGTCGCCATGCTTGAGATCGATTCAGCGCCAGATTCGGTGGGTGCCGAAGAATCGGGGAAGCGTAGTATTACCTCCTTACTGGCGCGGAAGTGGAGGTCGCCAAACATTAGCTTGACGCCCTCCTGGAGACCGTTGAACGTCAGACGAGAAGCTGGCAAGTGGGGCATGTAGATGAACAACCCGAAACAGATCGACTCCATGGGAGCCGATGATCCCGAACTCGAGTTGAAGCTCGGTGCAGATGAGACCGGCAAAGTCGTAGATCCAGCGCCTGCCGTTCTCACAGACAGAGCCAATTGTTGATGACTCATATCAACAGATCCTCCAGATGGCATAGTAGGGGTTTGAGAATAGGAATCAATTAGGCGCTGGCGGACTCGACGGTTAACAGGGGCGCAATTTACGTACCCAGGTCCGGGGCCCGCGTAGAGGTAAAAACCTTGCTCATGCTTCTGATTTGTATTATGGTGTGAGATTACAATGGTGGGCGCTCTAGTCGAGAGATTGGATCTCGAGAGGCTGCACCTATGGTGTCATAGAGATTAGATGATCCTCCCCTGGGTTGTTCTCCTAGCCTTTATATATGAGGCTAGGTCTCAAACTCGTCCTAGGGTAGGTTACAAACGCTAGCTTTGGTCAGTAACTTTCCCTTGCCTTGGCCCGTAAGTCTTGCGGGTGGGCCGCAGTTGGGTCTTCTGGAAGATTTAGGCGATACCTCATGTTGGGCCTTTATGCTTTATCTTAGACCGGATAGGCCTGTCCAGGGGACTCATGAGGCATCCCCACGTCTTCGAGGATCAACGACCTAGATTGATTCACCTGCGGTATAAAGTAGGGCCTGCAGGGAAGGACTAACACTTCCCTTTGCATTTCCCATTCTCCCCCCTCCGTGCTTTCTCCCACTGTCCTATTCCTTGAAGGAGAACCTCCATGGCCGGTGGCAAGAGCAAGGGCATTGCAGCGGCGACGTCAGCCAAAAGCGAAGGCGCAACTTCATCGGCCTACCAGAGGAAGATCGGCGAATGGCGTTCTTCGAACGTTACTACGAAGAGATTGCGCCAGATGCAGAAGGATTGATTGATTTTCGCGGAGAACTCAAAGCAGGTGCACCATCCTACGAGGACGAGGACGTCCCTTCTCCGTGAGGTAATGAGCGAATAGTTTTTGCTGAGCATGTTGCACGGGGTCTCTCCTTCCCCCTTCACCCCTTTCTTCGTGACCTCCAATATATCTACGGCATCCAGATCCATGACCTCCCGCCAAATGCATTGCAGCACATCTCATGCTTCATCGTATTGTCCGAGTGCTTCCTTGGCATTCGCCCGCACTAGGGGTTATTGTTGGGGGAATAGGTAAGGGGGAGCCTTACCTACCGCCCACATAAATCGGAAAGTGTTCCGGTCCTTCCAAAGGCTACTATCCGGTTTACAAATGAAGGGAGCAGGCTATGTAGTCAGCGGGAAGTAGAAGACCCGGATCACCTTAATCGTGATCCGGATTGCTGAGGAGCCGACATGTGGGCCGGGTTAGAAGACCCGGAGGCCCAAGACCTAAAGGAACGGCCCAAGGCCGGATAGAGCGCAAGGGCCTTGGGAGAACCCGGATGAAGCTTCTAGGAGACGGATTGATCTAGGACTCCGACCACGGGAGTAACCCGGATACCTCTGTAACCCGGGGGTCTCGTCCAGTATATAAGGCGAGACCCTGGGATGTAGAAAGACAAGTTCTAAGTCAATAGCAAGGTAAATCGAGACATCGAGAGCCGGAATCGCCCTTTGTAATCGAGACCTTGTTTCCTGATAGTAAGAAGGCAGGAGTAGGTTTTACCCTCAATCGAGGGGCTGACCTAAGTAAACTCGCGTCTCTCGTTTCCGCCTTAACCCTTTCGAAGCTTTGCTCAGTAGCAATGGCTTTGAAAACCAGTTCTCGTATGAGGACACTTTCTGTGACAACACCACGACAGTTGGCGCCCACCGTGGGGCCTGCTCGCGGAAGCGTCGTCTTTTCGGAAGGAGCCTTACCTGGGATCGAGAAGCTCGCGATAGGCCGACTCAGGAGGAACCGGCGTGGAAACTATTATAACCATGACACGTGGGGTCCACAGTTCGCATCAGTGGAGTCAAGATTTCGAGTCCCCTTTGGTGGCATCCATGTTTTCGTTGGCTTCGTAGGAGGAACGGGCCTAGATCCAGACCAGCAGTCAGACTCAGTCTCAGAGGAACCTACGATGATATACTCTAATGGTGAATCTTTAGTTGGAAACAATGATGACCGTGACGAAACAGGATCCATCCACCAGCTCTTTGAAGACAGGTTGGGAGGAGACCTTGATCCAGATCTGTAGAGTCTAACCGAAAAAACTCGTCATGCAACTGTTTACATGGCTGGACCAGCACGGCCTACGGAGCCCAGGTATGACGCTAGTGGTAATTTAATTACATACATTGTTTCAACTTCGAGTCCAGTTCTAGAGGGACCAGGAGGCCCAGGAACAGCACCAACGGGACCAACAGTAGCCCCAGTCGGACCAACAGAACCGCGTTCAACAGGACCCGACCCAACGAACTCTGGGACGGTAGAGACAGTGATTGACTTAACAGCGCATGCGTCATATAACCAAAGGCCCGAGCTGATAGCCGCGATGGATTCACTGAACGAAGTCTTGGCTACTCCGATTACCCCGGAGATCTTGGTGCAGCGTAACACAGAGATTGAGAGGCTTCACCAGGAAATGAGTCGTGCCCGTTGGGAGATCGAGAAGGAGGTAACATGTATAAACAAAGCTCGGTCAGAAGTCTTGGAGGAAGCAACACGTCTGGAAAGAGAGGGGATTCATCGAAACTTCAGACAGAGCGAGTTAGCTTCAATACAGAACATGTGTTATCATACCCGGTTGAACAATGAATTCGGCGCAGGATTAGGACCTACCAACCTTCAGAACTTGTTCACATCCCCTGTTGGGACCCCTGGGGCACCTAACCCTGCTCTGTCGGTTCACCCTATGAACCCGCCGGTCGCTCTCGTTCCAGTTCATCTGGCGCGTTTTCAGCCACCTATCCAGCTGCATGGTAACCCGAATCTTGCTCCAGTCCCGGAACAGCCCCTGCAGGAAAGGTTCCATATGCCACCAGGTCATTTCAACAATCCAATGGATAACATTTGGGAAGCAACAAATAGTCTGGCATAGATTCAAGTCAACCCCAATGATCCTATTGGAATTGAAGCTCGGAGGGCTATCGAGATGTTGCAAACAACAATGGTTCAGGAGATGAATTACAGTAACCAGGACATGATACACTCAATTCCCTACAATAGCAGGAACTCCTTGCCAATAAGTCACCATGGAAATTCACCGGTTCCGGCCGTCTCTAGCAACGCAAACCGGCAGCAACCTATCCCACCCAGGCAGACTGTATCCTATGCGCCTGGAGTTGTAAATACAGGACACAGAGTTGCGGAACTAGAAAACAGAAATGCGGGTCATGTTCAACCCCTAGTTCAGAATGCAGTCTCAAACCCCGCCATGTCTGGGTCTCGTAGGATTGGCATTCAGTGTCTTGGTCCGGCAATCAAGAATGAGAGAATACCGGCTGATTTTAGAGGACCTCGCAGAGTTGTAAACTATACGCCAGACATGGAGCCTGCAGATTGGATAGAAGGATACAAGATGGCCATGGAGATATTGGAAGTAAGCGACGCAGTATGCGCGGTACTTAAGCGTGATGTTAGAAGGACCTGCGAAGTCCTGGTTAAAGAACTTGCCCGCAAATTCAATTAATAGCTGGCAGGAGTTGAAGGACCAGTTCATCAAAAAAATTCAGGGAACATGTAAAAGGCCGACGACTATTACAGACCTGGAAAACTGTGTTCAGAAGGAAGGGGAGTCTGCCTAGCACTGGTCTCAGCGTGTCGCGGAAATTATACACTCATCTGTTGGACTCACCGCTCAGCATGCAGTCATAGCATTGGAAAGAAATTATAGATTTGACCCGTTGAAGCATAAGATGGGACGCATCAAGCGATACGTAAGCGATATGAGCGAGTTGATGGATGCCATGACCAAGCATGCGGAGTATGACAAAACAAATGATGTAGACTCAGATGATGAGAAGTCTGCAAAGGGAAAGAAAACTGGGACCAAGGGTAGCCAGAACCCGAACCAGAGCAACAACAACCCTCAGAACCAGAATAATAACAAGCGCAAAAACGGAGAAGGGACCTCGGATCTAGTGGCAAATACGAATACAGGTTACAGAAACCAGCGCCAGGGTAACAATTTCAGAAGAAATCTAAATTTTCGACCAAATAGCTTTGCACAGGCTCAGCAGGCTCTGAAAGGACCATGTCCTCGACACAGCAAAAATGGAGAATTAGTAAATCATTCTTGGGAAAACTGTTTCATCATGCAGGGTTTCAGACCTAGCGGAAGTAACAACTATGGACCAGGAAACAATGGAGGTGGAAACCCAAGAAATATGGGAGGTGGACATCCGGGAGCTGGCAATTCTGGACGTGGAAACCATAATCCGGGTCACCATGGTCAGGGTTACCAGGGAACTAACCCGGGTGGTAGCCACCAATGAGGAAATTCTGGTTTTCAAACAAACCCAAAGCAGTTAAGCTCGGGTCAGTATCATGTATTCACTACCAGTTCATGCAGGAGAGAACGAAAGGTGCAGAAACGCGCTGTCAACGCAGTAGCTCCTGTTGTTCCTCGGTGGCTCAATTGGTCAGAACAACCCATAACCTGGAGTCGGGAAGATCATTCTCCATGATTTGATAATCCAGGAGGAGTGGCTCTGGTTGTGGCTCCAAAGGTTGGAGGATACAAGTTAGACAAAGTGTTGATTGATGGAGGAAGCAGTATAAACATCCTTTACTATGATACGTTCAAGAGGATGAACTTGCAAGACAAACCACTTCAGCCATCATCAATTGTGTTTCACGGGATTGTACCTGGTAAGTCTGCACAACCTATCGGAAAAATATACCTTGAAGTTGCTTTTGGAGTATTTGAAAATTACAGGACAAAGATGTTAGCATTTGAAGTGGACAAGTTCAAAAGGCTGTGCCATGCTATGTTCGGATGGCCAGCTTATGCCAAGTTTATGCCACACCCTACTAAGTTTACCTCAAGCTGAAGATGCCAGATCCTCATGGAAATATTACTGTCAACGGTGACAGAGACATAGCTTTGGAGTGTGAGGAAGGTGATGCAACATATGCAGAGACCGCTTGTGTGGAAGAGGAGTTAAAATTGTATAAGCTGCAAGTTGATCCAGAAGACATGACCTCGCTCACAAAACCATCAGCCGAGTCCAAGTTAAAATTTAAGTCTACTCAAGACACCAAGCTGGTAGACTTTACCCCCAGTGACTCATCTAAGCAGTTCAGCGTGGAGGCTCACATGACAGGAAAATAGGAAAGCGCGCTCATCAAGTTCCTCAGTGAGAATTGGGACATCTTTGCATGGAAACCTTCTGACATGCCAGGTGTCCCAAGGGAACTTGCTGAGCACAGTTTAAGTGTGGATCCTAACCTGAAACCTATTCGTCAGTTCCTCCGTCGTTTTAATGATGAGAGAAGGAAAGCGATTGGAGAAGAGATAGCCAGGTTACTCGCAGCAGGGTTCATAGTAGAAGTATTACACCCAAAGTGGTTAGCCAATCCATTTCTCGTCCTCAAGAAGAACGGAACCTGAAGAATGTGCATAGATTACACAGATTTGAACAAAGCATGTCCTAAAGACCCGTTCGCTTTACCCCGTATCGATCAGATTATAGACTCTACGGCTGGTTGCGAATTGCTATGTTTCCTGAACGCATACTCAGGTTATCATCAAATCAAAATGAAGGAAGAGGATCAAGAGAAGACCTCATTCATTACACCCTTTAGAGCATTCTGTTATACGTCAATGCCCTTCGGGTTGAAAAATGCAGGGGCAACTTATCAAAGGTGTATCCATAATTGTTTGAAAAGCCAGATTGGGCAAAGCGTGCACACTTATGTGGATGACATAGTAGTCAAGTTCCAAAAAGGTGACACTTTGATCTCAGACCTTGAAGAAATGTTTGCTAGTTTACGCAAATATCAGATGAAGCTCAATCCAACAAAATGTTTCTTTGGTGTACCGGCTGGGAAATTACTAGGTTTCATTATTTCAGAGAGAGGTAAACTGAAAAATCTGGTTTGCCTGAAGGACGTTCAGAAGCTAACATGTTGTGTTGTTGCCTTGGGCCGTTTTATCAGCAGACTAGGCAAAAAGGATATACCTTTATACCGACTCTTGAAGAAAACTGACACGTTTGTGTGGAATCAAGAAGATGATGAGGCATTGGAGGCCCTGAAAAAGCAAATTTCAAGCGCACCTATACTGGCTGCACCTGAGAAGAAAGAGCCCATGTTACTATACATTGCAGCAAATAACAGGGCGGTCAGTGCTGTTGTGGTTGTGGAACGTAAACTGGAAGGAAAAGAAGTCCTTGTCCAGCGGCCGGTTTACTATGTAAGCGAGGTTCTGACAGAGTCTAAACAACATTACCCACATTGGCAAAAGCTGGTTTTTGGGGTGTTCATGGCTAGTCGTAAGCTGAAACACTATTTTCAGGAACATCCTATTACTGTGGTTAGTTCAGCACCTTTGTCCGATATTATTCAGAACAGAGAAGCGACAGGGAGAGTTGCAAAGTAGGCTATTGAGATGGGGCCATATCATATAAAATATGAGCCAAGGACTGCAATAAAGTCCCAAGCCCTGATCGAGTTCATAAATGATTGGACACAATTACAGGTTCCATCGGATAAACCAGATACTAAATACTGGACTATGCATTTCGATGGGTCTCGACAACTGTAAGGTTCAGGAGCTGGTGTGGTATTAACATCCGCAAGAGGTGATAAGTTTCGCTACGTCTTACAAATTTCATTCAAGTGCACTAATAATGCAGCAGAGTATGAAGCTTTGCTTCATGGGTTTCGAATTGCAAAAGAGATGAGCATAACCCAGATTCGATGTTTGGGTGATTTTGATCTTGTTTCTCAAGAAGTTACAGGAACCTGGGACTCTAAAGACCCAGTTATGGCAGCATATAGGCGAGCGGTTACCCTGCTAGCTGGACATTTCCAAGGATATCAAGTTGATCATATTGACTGACGTCTCAATGAAGCAGCTGACGCATTGGCTTGTCTAGGTTCCCAGAAAAAACAAGTTCCACCAAATGTTTTTCTGGATGAAATTCATATCCCGTCAGTTAAAGCTCCAATAGAGGAAGACCTGACAAATCCAGATCCGGAGTCAGAATTTGTAGCCGCCCTTCGTACAATCCTAGAGTGGACTGAACCATACCTGGCGTACCTTATGAGAGGCGAACTCCCGTAGTGCGAGGTTATCGCTCGCAGGTTATAAGAAGGTCCAAGTCCTATACAACTATCAATGGTGAGTTACATAAGCGAAGTGCGACTGGAATCTTTCAGAGATGTGTCTCCCTGGAAGAAGGGTGTCAAATTTTAAGAGAAATCCACTCAGGAGATTGCGGCCACCATGCAAGTTCTAGATCTTTGGTCAATAAGGCTTTCAGACATGGATTTTTCTGGTTAACCGCAAATGCTGATGCAGAACATATAGTAAGAACGTGTGAAGGATGTCAAAGATATGCAAGGCAGGATCACATGCTAGCTTAGGATTTACGCATGATTCCCATAGCTTGTCCTTTTGCAGTCTGGGGACTTGACATGGTAGGACCTTTCAAAAGGTCAGCTGATAAAAAGACTCATCTGCTTGTGGCAGTTGACAAGTTTACAAAATGGATAGAAGCAGAACCAATCAGTAAATGCGACGCGGTTACAGCAGTCAAGTTCTTAAAAAAAGATGATTTTTAGATTTGGTTACCCACACAGCATTATAACAGATAATGGGACAAATTTGTTAGAAGGAGCAATGCAGAAGTTCTGTGAACAACACCATATACGGCTAGACCTTGCTTCGGTGGCACATCCACAGTCTAACGGGCAAGCAGAGAGGGCTAACTAGGAATTATTTAAAGGTATCAAACCTAGGCTCCAGGTTCCATTAGAAAAAACTGCTGGATGTTGGGTTGAAGAGTTACCTGTTATCTTATGGAGCATAAGAACTACTCCAAATAGATCAACATGTTACACACCATTTTTTCTGGTTTATGGAGCTGAGGCGGTTTTGCCAAGTTATATTTGTCACGATTCACCATGAGTGACTGCTTATGTGGAAACCCAGAATGAGATAGCTCGTCAAGACTCGCTTGATGCTTTAGAAGAAGCACGTGACCTCGCAGCATCCAGGTCAGCCATATATCAGCAGGACTTGCATCGCTATCATAGCCGCAGGGTTAAAACTCGAAGTTCTCAGGAGGGGGACTTGGTGTTACGCCTGATCCAGAAAAAGGACGGGATGCACAAGCTAAGTCCTCCATGGGAAGGACCATTTGTAGTAAGTAAGAAACTACATAATGGTTCGTATTACCTCATTGATATGTGTGATGCTGATAAATTACGAACATCTAAGGAAGAAACTGGAAGACCATGGAACATAGCCCATCTGAGGCCATATTATACATAGGATAATTGTAATCACTATGTTATATTGCCAATAGAAAGTAGACTTGACAAAATCTGAGTTATTGAGATTTGTTTCAGGAAATTATCATTGTGACAGAAAGTCAAATTTTTCATATATGATTACTTGGGGGCTGATGCTAGAGCACAGTCTATATCTCAAGAATCTGGCATTCGCCAAAATATATTGGTTATACTTGCCTGCGAGTCAGTGGTTACACGCAATTTTATGACCTAGATGTTTAAACCTGGTTGAGTCAATCATGTTATAAGCCGGCAAAACCGGGTTGCTATGACCCTGAACTCACCAAAGTTGTAAACACTAGAATATGTCATGTGAAAAACCGGCTGAGCTAGAAAGCAAAGAAAAACCAAGTCAAGGAAAACTTCACATGCAAATAAAAGATCTAGCCTATTACAAACCCATCCGGGTTAAATTATTGTTTTCACAAGAACCAAATGTTTACTCTACAGCAGATTTTCCTTTCTGTTGTGTGGCATCTAACCCGACGCCAGATTCCGGGTCTTGAGTCGCTGGGTCTTGAGTCTTCTAGTGATCTTCAGGATTCACTTGGTCATTCTCTGCTTCCCCAACATCATCAGCTGAGACGTACTTCCACTCCAGCTGAGCCAAAGCATCATTAGTGTTCTCCGGTTCATATAAAGGACGAGGGGGAGTAGAAACCGACGGAGTTATGGATTGAGGCGCACCAGATGAAGAGGCTACAGAAATCCGGCTCTGCTGTGGGACTTGGCAGACAACAGATACAACCTGAGGCGAGAAAGGCATCTTGCGCTCACCCGGGGAACATAACCCGGACATAGTTCCTTCAGCTTAACTCTCTCAGCAATGGTGCAAGCCTGGAACCGGCACTCCTTCTCGATCTTGGCGAAATCTTTCCTGTCGTACTTGGACATGTCCGCCTTATACTCTGGGAAGCCCTTCACAAGAAGATCCGGATTCAGCTCCGGGTGATAAGCTTTGGCTAGTGACATAACCTTGATGGCTCCATAGCGGCAGGATAAGAGTTTGTGCTCCTCTATCCATCGTGGAACTTGGGTTAGTTCAACAAGCATCACATGGAGCCTCCTGGGGGTTATCCCAGTTCCTGACAGCCTTAATGCATTCTCCACCTCCAACATAGAGTTGTCGGATCAAGGTGAAGATAGCTTTCAATTTCATGTCAGGGAGCTGGAGGTCATTGCCATGCATTCTGCTTGCAAGTTACAAGAACATTTTGATCAGAAACAAGATAATTATAACAAGGCAAAGGAAATAATGAATCGGAAAAGTAATACATTAGTGAGTTACAGGAGGAGCAAAGTTACCAAGCACACTGCAGGTTATCTCTCCTAGCAGGTCCTTAAACTTGGTGAAGCTGCTTCGGGTTTCCTCCAACTCCTTTTCAGCACTTTCCGCTCTTGTAATAAGAGCCTTCTCCCGGTTCTCAAAATCCTCTTGAAGAACATACCATGTTTTGGCTGCTTCAGTAACCTGGTCCTCTAGCTCATTCTGTCGGGTCGTAGCTTCCTTAGTCTTCTTAGCTTCTTGTGCTAGCAGGCTCTTCAAATTTGAAACTTCCTTTTGCGAGGAAGATTCAAGACTTTGCACAATGATTGGTTGCAAAAAAACAAGTTATCATCAGTTTCCAGTTATACCTTGAGGAAAATACGGCTTATATAAATATAACCTGGAAAATTACGAGCTTACAAGAACGTATATCCTATTCCAATTCATGGTTAAGTCCCGAGTAGCTGCAGGCTGGCAAACCCGACACTTGAGGGCTACACTATTTCTGATTTACACAGTGGGTTATAATTTATGGTTAAGTCCCGAGTAGCTGCAGGCTGGCAAACCCGGCACTTGGGGGCTACACTATTTCAGCTTAAATTTCTATGATTAAGAATGAAAGCAGAAAAAAAATCCCGGTTCACAAATTTGAAAACTGGTGCTTGGAGGCTACAACTGTTCAGTTCAAAACATTCAATGATGAATCTTCAAGTTCATATTACAATATATAAACTAGAAGATTGAGGGCTACAGTTTATGTGTGTCAAGGTTACCTCATATCTTTTCTTCAGGAATTCTATTATCCCATCTGCACGACGCCCGTTCTCGGACAATTCCCGAGCCAGTGTGTCAAAATCTGGCCTTCAATATCTAGGTTTGGGGGAGTTGTCTTGTCTTCCATTTTGCTTTCAACTCCTCCATGACTTTGGAAAGCATAGTGGAGGTTCCGATAGCTTGTGCAGCTTGGGAGCTGGTGATGACCACATCCGGGTCAGAAACAACCATATCTTCAGCAGGAGGATCATTAGCAGGTGCGTTATCAACCGGATTCACCTCCTCTTCAGTGTCCTCGACCATAGCCTCAACATGACCCGGCGATCGGGCAGCCGGTTCATCTTCTTCTCCAAAGACCTTCTCCTTGAGGTTCGCAGCAGGAGCGGTAGAGGAGATAGGGTTAACCTTCAGCGCAGCTTGGGCTCTGCAATGAAAGGAGAATCATAAGCCGGATCGAATGACTAAACATTAGTAAGTGATGAACAAAAAGTAGAAAGGTTAGCTTACCCGGAGTTAATGGAAAACTCACTAGCCCCTCTGAAATGGAATGAGTCGGAGTTTCGAGAATCTGAATGAAAAGGGCGACTCAGCTCAGGCCTGATTTTTTCGACCAAGGGATGTGAAGCAGTAGGTGAAACTCGAGCCTTCGAAACCCGGCGGAGAGGAGTTTTCTCAGGAAAACCTGCTTCTAGCTCACTTGACCCGGAGCTCCGGGTCCTTCTTCTCTTGCTACCTTCTTCATCGTCCTGCGTTTTCTCTATATGTGAGGACGGTTTCAAAGGATTTTTTGACAGTCTAGAGATAGGCACATTTGGAACTGCTTTCCAGGTCCTTTTTTGGCCAGCGGGGGAATCCTTCTCAGCCACCACATTGGAACTAGTGATGGGAGTTGATGGATTGAGATCCGAGGCAGCTTGATCTGGAGCATCCAGACCCGGCGCCTCTTCACTAGCTTGTCCTTGGCCTAACCCGGCGCCTTCTTGCTCTGCTTGTTCATCCTGCGAGTAATCAGCGTCAGCAAATTGATTGTGCAAGTGACCGAGGGAGTCAAATTCAGAAACATCATCCTCTTTGTCACTTTGCTCCTCTGATTCATTGTCCTCAGGAGGAGAAGCTGGTTCTTCCGTGGTAACCCATAAGGGATCCGTGGCCTGTGAACCGGAAAAAATAAGGGTTAGAATGCATGCAGTATTGAGGGATGAAAATTACTTATAAAAAATAGAAACTTACAGGAGGAGACGGGTTATTGGTGCAAAAGGGTGCCAGTCCAACATCAAAGAACCCGTCTTGCTTTATTCCAACCAGGAGTTTGAGAGAAGCCACCATATCAGACTTAGACACTGAAGACTTGGAATATCGCATGGGATCTGATAAACCGGTGGATTCATGAAACAACCGGTTCCTGATGCTAAGGGGTTGGATGCGCCGGTCCACCCAAGTTTTGGTTAGATCTAAACTAGTAAGCCCGTGGACTATCAAGGAAGTTACCCGCTTCAGGAGAGGCCAGATTTTGACTCTGTCAGAGGATTTCGCGTAAGAGTTGATGGTACTGGTATAGACTAGACGCTTAGGACGATAACCCGGAAGAGCGGGTTCACCTTTAGGAGAAGTGTTTTTTAAATAGAAGAAATATTTTTGCCACAACTTAGGATGACTAGAGAGTGGAATGCCCGGATTGGCAATATCCTTCCGCCTCTGAAACGAGACACCTCCACAGTGAATGAGCTCACCCCCGACTACTTTCGGGTGTTTGTTGCAGTAAAAATACTCAAGAAAGAGATCTAAGTTGGGCTCTACTTGGAGATAATCTTCGCAGAGAACTACGAAGTTACTCACGTTGAGGATGGAATTTGGTGGAAGATCCTGAAGGTGGAGACCATAATAGCTAAGGAGCCGGCGGAAAAAATGAGATCCGGGTGGTCGAAACCCACGAAGAATGTGGGCCTCGAAGACTATTACCTCGCCCGGCCTAGGTTCAGGCCGGGTCTGGTTTCCTGGGGCTCTCAAAGATATGTTCTTCGGAAGTAAATCGGCGTCCTCCATCTCGGTCAACCGGCCTTGAGTCATTTCTGACTTACACCGAGTTAACCTGCATCATTTCCCGGCTAGACTTGGCCGCAGCAGAACCGGAAGCGCTGCCAGCCTTCCTTTTCTTTCCGGCTCCTCAGGGTTTGGATGCTTGGCTCTTCTCTTTCACCATGCTCGCGGCAAACGCCGGCGATGCTCCAGCTGCAGGCGGCGCGAGGAGGAGAATGAAGCTCTCGAGCTCTCGTTCGGAGGAGGAGAAGAAGTGGAGGCACGGGGGGAGAATGAGCCCTGGGGGCCGTACAGTGGGATATTTATAGGCGGGGGCCTAAACCCTAGGGCTAGGTTGCAATTTTGCACAGAGAACCCTGAGGATTGGCCTTTTTACGAGAAAAACGCGGAGAGATTGGATCTGCGGATGAAGATTTTTTCCCGAAGAAAATACGCGGAGGAAATTTTGGGATAAATCAAAATCTTTTCGGTTCCTAAGTTCTTGGTGATAAGATGCGGAGTTATCTTTCCAGAGAAATGGAAAGATATGACCCTGACGATAATGATGATCCCCGAATAATCCGGATCAGATATTCTGGAAGATTTTTTCTTTAACTAACAGATTCGCATTCAAGTTTTTTCCCTGGAAATCTTAACGTGAATAGCCTAAGTTTAAACTTAAGTGTTCATGTTAACCTGGGGGCTAATGTTGGGAGAATATGTAAGAGGGAGCCTTACCTACCGCCCACGTAAACCGGAAAGTGTTTCGGTCCTTCCAAAGGCTACTATCCGGTTTACAAATGAAGGGAGCAGGCTATGTAGTCAGCGGGAAGGAGAAGACCCGGATCACCTTAATCGTGATCCGGATTGCTGAGGAGTCGGCCTGTGGGCCAGGTTAGAAGACCCGGAGGCCCAAGACCTAAAGGAACGGCCAAAGGACGGATGGAGCGCAAGGGCCTTGGGGAGAACCCGGATGAAGCTTCTAGGAGCCCGGATTGATCTAGGACTCCGACCACGGGAGTAACCCGGATACCTCTGTAACCCGGGGGTCTCGTCCTCTATATAAGGCGAGACCCTGAGACGTAGAAAGACAAGTTCTAAGTCAGTAGAAAGGTAACTCGAGACATCGAGAGCTGGAATCGCCCTTTGTAACCGAGACCTTGTTTCCTGATAGTAAGAAGGCATGAGTAGGTTTTACCCTCAATCGAGGGGCCGAACCTGGGTAAACTCGCGTCTCTTGTTTCCTCCTTAACCCTTTAGAAGCTTCGCTCAGTAGAAATGGCCTCGCAATCTAGTTCTCGTATGAGGACACTTACCGTGACAACACCATGACAGTTATGGAGGTGGATCTTCTCCATGAAGATTCATCAGGAGAAGGTCCCTGAGGGTGAAGAAGGACCGGGGAGCCCCTCACGACTGGCGGCTTTGGGATTCAAGTTTGAAGCGAGTCGCCATATTTTGAGATGAAATTCGTTGAGTCAGCACAAGGATGGCGCATGCGGTGGTTCTACGTCTAAGACAGAGACGTGAACGGCGTGCCTGAGTTTAAATCATCGCTATTCTGAAAGGGAGGAAATTTTGGTGCCACAACATGACGAGTGACGATACTAAGATTGTGAAGCCTTTGCTGGAGCAAGTCACGAGCTTCGCAAAAATAACACGGGATCCCTGGATCACAGGTGTGCATCTCACGACCGTCTTCCTGCTTCCACGCGTGCAGCCGCTACAGAATTGCGCTAACGATCCGTGCGAGTACTCGGGATCTTTGGACCCGAGCTGGACTCGCAACGACGAGCTCTTGAAAGATGAGTTCGAGGCAAAGATCCGTGGAATCACCAGTCTCAAGAAGGAGGAGAATTTCTCGGTGATTCCTGTTGTTGCCTTCGACTCCGAACATCCCCCTACTGAGGTGATCTTTTGTACTTATTTTTTCTTTTATGTAATTCTTTCGAGTGTTTGACTAATCGTTGAATTTCCTTTTTCTTTTTCAGAACCAGAACGTTCAAAACTGCAATCCGCCACTCCCTGGGGTGGATGGGGGTGCTTCTGATCTTCTAGCGAGCAACGTTGACGCTCCTCTCGAAAAAATCGTCGCGGGTGCGGAGTCCAGTGACGAGAAGGATGAGCACAAAGAGGAAGAGGAGGACCAGAGCTTCGCCAGCATCCCTCGCAAGCACATCAGGAGAGACGAAGAGGAAGTGACTTCCAAGGATGCTTCCTTGAGTCAAGAGCTACCCGAGGAACTTGACCTAAAGGCTATGCACTCTACGACTCCTCTGAGGTTGCTTCCTCCATTACCCAAGAAGATGAAGGTCGCTGTTCCTTGGGATTGTGATGCTTTTGACGATGAAGATGATGAGTGAGTCTCGTTTCCTTTCTACTCACGATGCTATTTTATTTAGAGCCTTTCTCTTAACAAATTTTAGCTGTGCGATGCTCAGCAAGGACCAGTTCGTCTCTTCGGCCTAGTCTGCTAAGAAGAAGGAAGGCGCCCGGGAGGTTGAGAAAGCTTCGAGTACATCCAAGACATCTCCGAGTCCATCGAAGGCAGTGGTGGATTCTGACTTAGTCTCGCCCGACCTTGCGGGTGAATATTCGATGGATCCAGCTAAACCTGAGGCGTCGACAAGGGTGGAAGCTTCGGGTAGATCGCATGACCCGCTGTCAACCCCAAGTGGAAAGGTGAGTCTTTTTGTTCTCCTTTAAGTTCATTCTTATCCTTTTTATCGGGTACACGATAGTGCTCCCGATGGGAGTAGCCTCTGAGTATATGCTCGACTGTTTTCAGTCGGGTGTAGACTAAAAAAATGTCTTCATAACTCTAGTCTATTCATCTATCGGGTGCACGATAGTGCTCTTGATACGTCTCAAACGTATCTATAATTTCTGATGTTCCATGTTGTTTTCATGCCATTTGCTACATGTTTTCGATACACTAACCTATTAACAAGATGCCACAGAGCCAGTTCTTGTTTTCTTCTATTTTTTGGTTTCAGAAAAGTTGTTCTGTAAATATTCTCGGAATTGGACGAAACAAAATCCTGGGGTCTTAGAAATCTTTCACGTACACGGAGTCTGGAGGGGACCCGGAGGGGGGACTGGAGCCACCACACCATAGGGTGCCCCCTGGCCGTGCCACCAGGTGGTGTGGCCCCCCTGGACGCCCACTGACATCGCCATTTTTCCTATTTAAGCTCCTCCTCGGGTTAACCCTAAATACCAGAGCCCCCATCCACGAAAATTTCCATAGCCTCTGTCATTGTCAACCCTAGTTCGGGAGGGTTCTGAAGCTCTCCTCGGCACCCTGCCGGGAGGGGGAATCATCACCGAGGGCTCTACATCACCATGCATGCCTCAGTGATGCGTGAGTAGTTCATCCTTGGACTACAGGTCCATTGAAGCAGCTAGATGGTTGTCTTCTCCTTTTTATGCCACCATGTTTAGATCTTGTGAGCTGCCTAACATGATCAAGATAATCTATCTATAATGCTACATGCTGTGTTTGCTAGGATCTGATGAATATTGAATGCTATGTCAAGTGATTATCAATCTAACATGTTTATATTATTTATGATCTTGCATGCTCTCCGTTACTAGTAGATGATCATGCCAAGTTGATGCTTGTAACTCCAAGAGGGAGTATTTATACTCGATAGTGGGTTCATGCCTCCCTTTCATCCACGCTCGAATGACAGAAACGTAGCGGAGGAGGCATGTGTTGTTGCCATTAGGGATAAAACAAAAATGTTTTGATTGTTTATATTACACACTTTACTTAAGGTAATAATCTATTGCTTGCAAGTTAATTTCCAAAGTTTTATTGGATGACGCTCCAAGGGTGGATTATTAGTCATAGATGCAGTTGGATAACGGTCTATGAATTATGTTGTAATGCCCGCATGAATCACATAGTAATGATCATGTCATGCATATGCACTACAGTGCAGCCTTTTATATCTGTAAATTGCCCAGCTGTAATTTGTTTACCCAGCATGTTATCTATCTTTTATGGAGAGACACCACTAGTGAACTATGGACTCCGGTCCATCCTTTTACACTGATAATACAACCACTGCAAACACTATTTTCTTTACCGCAATTATGTTTTCCTCTCATTCACTGCCATCACTGTTCTCTTTTCATTTACTGCAAACAAGTATTGTTTTCCACACTATACATCTAATCCTTTGTGTTAGCAAAACCGGTGAGATTGACAACCTCACTGTTTCATTGGGGGCAAAGTATTTGGTTCTGTTGTGCAAATTCCACCTTGCTGCTGAGCCTGGTAGTGCACCTTGCCAACTTCAACTGCATCAACCTTCAGAAGTGATTTCTTTCTCCTACTTGTCGATTAAATCTCAGTTTCTTTCCGAGGGAAAACTTTCTGCTGTGCTCTTCATACCTTTCTCTTGGGGTCTCCCAACGAGCGTACATCTATGCGCGTCAAGCACTTTTTCTGGCGTCATTGTCGGGGAGGAAGAGGATTTCTGCAAGGGGAGTCTCTCACCTCCAATCTCTTTACTTTGTTTTAGTTTTTCTTAGTTTATTTTATTTTGTCTTGTTTGCTTCTTTATATCAAAAACACAAAAAAAATTGTTCCTATTTAAAGTTGACTTTATGTCTAGTCCTGTCCCTTTTACTATGTCACCTCAGGAAATGATCTTCACTTTACAACAAGGGAGTGAGGAGAGTTTTAAAGAAGCTTGGTCTAGAGATTTTTATTCCTATTGTAAAACTAAACCTAAAATGATCCTAAGCCTGTTTCTTCGTAGTTTTTACTTTGGTCTTGTTATTTTCTATATATACGCTTTGGATACTATAGTAGGAGGAGATTTCATTCATTGTGATGGGGATCAATTTTTAATGCCATTAAAAAATTGATTGCAACCTATATCTCACCTAGTAAATCTGATATAGCCCTCGCAAGCATTCATGCTAGATTAAACATTCTTGAGACACATATATCTTGCTTAAAAGAAGGTTATAATCAGATTCGTGAACATTATGATTATGTCCCAATAAATTTTGAAGCCTCAAATATGATCGCTACAGTAAAATTGTTATAAACGGTGAAACTTTTCATGCTCGTTGTGATATTATATCATAATTTTCTCTTATGCCTAAAGAGATTTACGAATCTTTAAGTCTTTGGGAACTTTCTGAGGGAGGAGAAGAAATACCTCTTACTAATAACCTTGTTGTATTTCCCACTTGGATAGCTTAAGGAGTGTTCCAAAAAATCCTAGGGAGAACGGTATCCACTGCTTATCTTGTTATTGAATGTGTAGGAGAAGGCCAAATTACTCTTGGAAGATCTCTGCTAAAACTCTTGGGGGCAACTATTGATATGGGAAAATGCACCATTAATTTCACCTCCAAACCGGGATTCAATCACCAGTTACCTAAAAGTAATAATAAGGGTAATAAAGGTAAACGCAAGGCTCGTGGTCTTGTTTTGGATGCTTCTTCACTCGAAAATACTTGATTCTTGTTTTCTAGGCCTAGCTAAAAGGCGTTAAAGAAAAGCACTTCTTGGGAGATAACCCATATTTTTATTTTTGCAATCTTTTCTTCTATTTTCTTTGAGTCAAGGTGGTGTTTAATTTTGTAGAAACTCCGTTGTTCTTTATTTTCTCGTATTTTTTGTGCCAAGTAAAGTCTCTAGTGAAAAGATGAAGTTAGATTTGGATTTCTGCGCAGGAACATATTTCTATTGTCCACTGTTAAATTCTTATAAATTCACAAAAAGATCAAAACAACCTACACATTTTTGTGCTTACTCCTCTGCTATTTCCGAAACTTTTTCTAGTTCTGATTTTTTCGATTTGAGCAACGTAAGTGCCTCGAAAAAATTCCTCTTTACACATTGTTCTGGTTTTAACATATTCTGCCTTTTTACTTGCATTCTCTCTTTTACTATGTTGAGTGCATTTCCTTTCTCCAAAAAACATCAGTGGCTGTAGATAATGTTTAAAAATTATTAATAATGCTTGTGTCCATTCAGAACATTTGATTTTTTTATTATGCGCTAACCCTCTAATGAGAATTACTTTGAGTTTTGTGTGAAGGAAGTTTTAAAGGGTCAGGAGAAGAGGATGGTATAATGTGATCAAGAAGAGTGAAAAGCCTAAGCTTGGGGATGCCCCTGTGGTCATCCCAAGAAATTTCAAGAAGACTCAAGCGTCTAATATTGGGGATACCCAATGCATCCCCTTCTTCATCAACAACTTATCATGTCACTTCTAGTGAAACTATATTTTCATCCGGTCACATCATATGCACTTTACTTTGAGTGTTTGTTTGTTTTCCTTGCTGCAATAAACTTAGTTGGAAACCATCGTTCTTGTGTGGGAGAGAGACACGCTACGCTTTTTCATATGAATACTCGTTTCTTTATCATCCTCGTATTCTTCGTTTTTCTTCTACATGCTGCAATTCCTTTTAGATCATGTTTTTCATGCATCTCTTATTCAGAGTTTTTCGTTCTAGTAGAGTAGCAGTAGTACTCTCTTGTTTTATTGATATATCATCTGGAGAGTTTTTGTTTAGATTAAAATGATTGGTGTTGGAAAGCAATAAAATATTTCATGCTTATAACGGTGCAAAAAGAAGCTTGTTTAGACTGTGGCTAGACTTTATCATGTCATGTTAGATGTTATTTTAATTCTATGCTTAGTAGTTATTATTGTAGCATGAATTGTTTCAAATATCTGAGACTGCTTAATGTGACATTAAAAGAATCATGAGTTGTTTTTATAACATTGAAGCATAATATTGTGGTATTCTCCTTCGAATGCTTTATTTAGTTGACTTGGCGCATGCTTACACCATGTTATGACTACAAACCAGTCACCTCTAGCCTCTATGATCATTTAGTTTTTGACTTGTAATACCATTTATGCTTTGATTAATCATGTTTTTGTCGCTATGCATGATTATGACAATTATTGCTCTCTTAATTTGTCGCTCCCAGTCTTTTGCTAGCCTCCACTTGTACTGAGTATGAGCTCTACTCGTGCATCCAACTCCCAAAAACCAAAGTTTGCCGAATGTGTCCACCATACCTACCTATATGTGGTATTTAACATCCACTCCAAAGTAAATTTCTTACGTGCTACCTTTAAAACCTTCAAAACTATACATGTTTTGTGCCCCTGTTTTAGCTCATGAGGACGTAAATAGAGAATTTTTTTCTCACTTGGTGATTGGACTTTGCACACCTGGACTAGTGGCACATCCGTTTATCTAGATTGATAGAAGAGCTGGCAATGGGGTTCCTAGCCCCAAAATTGGTTAATATAAATTCTCTCCACTCTTTTTGCCCCTGATTTATCAGTCAAAGCATAATTGTGTAAACAAAAGAGAAGAGGGATGATCTACTGACCCTAGTTGTGTCCTACAATGGGAGCCGCTCTTGTAAAGTCTAGTTGGCTTGTGACGTACTATATTGTCTGTTTACTATTCGTTGACATAAGCATACACCTCTTTAAAAAAGGTTTTCAATACCTCTGTTTATAAAATAAAAAGCTCTAGCACATGAGTTAATCCCTGCTTCCCTCTGCGAAGGGCCCTTATTTTACTTTTATGTTGATTCTTCATCTTCTAACTTTATGCACAATTAAGAGAGCGTAGTTGTCATTCTGAGTATAACGTGCATCAGTCCCAAAGATTATTATTGACTGATTCATGATATGTTATTACTTGCTCTCAAATTATTTGTTTCTAGTCACCACTTGAACTTTGAAGGTGTCCTGGCATTTATGTTTTTCTCTCACTTCTAAGGACAAGTGGAATACCACTTTGCTATGTTTTCTTTATGCCCAAAACAAACATATAACTTTCAAATGCATTATTATTCATGATCTTTTATTTGTGTTACTTTCCATGTTACAACATGGTTGCTAAGTTTCATTGTTAGAATTATATCTATCATGCCTATGTTCAGAGTACTATGCTCTCAGCTTACAAATATGATGATCAAGATTATGTTGGTAGCACTTAGAAATTATTTTGTTTTTACCATTTTACCTACTCGAGGATGAGTAGAACTAAGCTTGGGGATGCTTGTTACGTCTCAAACGTATCTATAATTTATGATGTTCCATATTGTTTTCATGCCATTTTCTACATCTTTTCTATACACTTTACTTCATTTTTATGGATTTCCTGGTACTAACCTATTAACAAGATGCCATAGAGCCAGTTTCATGTTTTCCCCTGTTTTTGGTTTCAGAAAAGTTATTCTGGAAATATTCTCGGAATTGGACGAAACAAAATCCCACGGTCTTAGAAATCTATCATGTACACGGAGTCCGGAGGGGACCCGGAGGGGGGCCCTGGAGCCACCACACCATAGGGTGGCACGCCCCTGGCCGCGCCACTAGGTGTTGTGTCCCCCTGGCCGCCCACCGACATCGCCCTTTCGCCTATTTAAGCTCCTCCTCGGGGTAACCCTAAATGTAAAAGCCTCCATCCACAAAAAGTTATGTAGCCACCGTCATCGTCAACCCTAGTTCGGGAGGGTTCTGAAGCTCTCCCCGGCACCCTGCCGGGAGGGAGAATCATCACCAGAGGGCTCTACATCACCATCCCTAACTCCAGAGATATGCGTGAGTAGTTCATCCTTGGACTACGGGTACATATGAGTAGGTTGATGGTTGTCTTCTCCTCTTTATGCCACCATGTTTAGATCTTGTGAGCTGCCTAACATGATCAAGCTCATCTATCTGTAATGATACATGTTGTGTTTGCTCAGATTCAATGAATATTGAATGCTATGTCAAGTGATTATCAATATATCACTTTTATGTTATTTATGATCTTGCATGCTTTCTGTTACTAGTAGATGCTCTGGCTAAGTTGATGCTTGTAACTCAAAGAGGGAGTATTTATGCTCGATAGTGGGTTCATGCCTCCCTTTCATCCACGCTCGAGTGACACAAATGTAATGGATGGGGTATTTGTTGTTGTCATTAGGGAGAAAGCAATAATGTGTTCATTGTTTATATTACACACTTTACTTAAGGCAATAATCTGTTGCTTGCAACTTAATACCCAAAGTTTGATTGGATGACGCTCTGAGGGTGGATTATTAGTCATAGATGCAGTTGGATAACGGTCTATGAATTATGTTGTAATGCCCGCATGAATCGCATAGTAATGATCATGTCATGTATATGCACTACGATGCAGCCTTTATATCTGTCAATTGTCCAACTGTAATATGTTTACACAACATGTAATCTATCTTTTATGGAGAGACACCACTAGTGAACTGTGGACCCCGGTCCATCTTTTTACACTGATAATACAACCACTTCAAACATTGTTTTCTTGACTGCAATCCTTATTTTCCTATCATTCACTACCATCACTATTCTCTTTTCATTTACTACAAACATGTAATGTTTTCCACACTATACATCTAATCCTTTGTGTTAGCAAAACCGGTGAGATTGACAACCTCAATGTTTTGTTGGGGCAAAGTATCTTGGTTGTGTTGTGCAGATTTCACGTTGTTGCTGAGCCTAGTAGTGTGCCCTACCAACTTCAGCTGCATCAAACTTCAGAAGTGATTTCTTTCTCCTACTGGTCGATTAAACCTTGGTTTCTTTCTGAAGGAAAACTTGCTGATGTGCTCCTCATACCTTCCTCTTTTGGTCTCCCAACGAGCGTACATCTACGCACATCAGCTCCCGATATGTGTAGCCCCCGAGTCTATATTCGACTGTTTACAGTCGAGTGTAGATTCAAAGATTGTCTTTGTTGTTTCTGATTGTTTATCCGCAGGATCTTTTTGATTCATTGATTGTCTTCAGACGTCGCCTCGTGGTCATGGAAGCTGACTGCACGACCCTTCGCCAAGAGCGCGACCAACTCCTCTTGGATCTCAAGGCCTCGAAAGGTGAGTCAAAAAAATTGCAAGTGAGTTGATTCAAATTCTTCCTCTTAACTTAGCGCGTGATGACCCACAAGTATACCGGATCGCAACAGTCTTCAAGGGAAGTAAAACCAAAATTTATTGATTCGACACAAGGGGAGCCAAAGAATATTTATAAGCCTTAACAGACGAGTTGTCAGTTCATCTGCACCTGAAAGTAGACTTGTTCGCAACAGCTTATCAGTGGTAACAGTTTTATAGCAGTAGTAGTAGTAAAATAACAGCAGGAGTAAACATGGATGAACGAGCGTTGCATGGATAAGATAGTTCATATAATAATCAAAACATGGGCATTGCAGATAGATAATAATAAAGCATCCAAGTACTAGGCAAACCATAGGCATGTGTTCCAATTTAATCGTACGTGCTCGTAATTGGAAACTTGCACAACATCTTCTGTCCTACCAGCCCGTTGCAACGGGGCCTCAAGGGAAACTACTGGTAATCAATGTTCTCCTTTTAATAAATCCCCGGAGCAAAGCATTAACACTCCGTAAACACATGTGATCCTCTCATCACAGCTCTAGTTATCCCAATTATTCTCACTTTGGGGCCTCAGGTTCCGGACAACAATATGTGTAAATAACTTGCAGATATGATCAAGAAACATAATTATTCTCATGAAACAATAACATATTCTGATATGAGATCATGGCACTCGGTCCCTAGTGACAAGCATTAAACATAACAAGTTGCAACAACGATATATAGCACTAACAACGGATAGTAGGCACCAGTGGCGGAGGACAAAAAATTATTGAGGTCGGGCGAACTCCAAAGAAAAAATATAGATGCAAAAAAATTATTTTTTTCTAGACATTTATATGATTTTAAGAATAATCACTTTCTACAATAGTAATAAAAGCATATCCAAAAATAAATAGACCTACAATCGTACCGATAATAAATCTTTAATTTCGTCAAAAAATTTGGAAATGGCAAACTCTACCTTCTTTCTTTTATGAATTGCTCCCTTAATCTCTACACCAAAACCACCACGGGGGAAGCAATGGTAGCCAGCCTATCACCGGTCGGGAAGAACCCGAACTTGTTGTCTGCCTAAAGAGTGCGGCTATGCTGCCCGTCGCCAGTCGGCGCCTGCCTCTTTCACTCTAGCAGAGTCGCCAGCCGGAGGGGCGTTGAATCGAGGATATAGGCGAGTATGAGGTAGAGAGACAAAGAGAGGATACGAGCAGGGGAGAATAGATGATGGCGCTGCGACCAGATACTTTTTTAACCCTGTGGTTGGATAAATCAGACCGACCTTCCAACTTTGTCATAGTAGCATATACGCCCTCTGTTTTGTAAAGAAGGCAAAAACAATTAGTCAAAAGTCAACATATAGGAAGTTTAACCACTCATATAGATAAAAATACAAATATTTAGAATATCAAATCAATATGGGCTAGTCAAAGTTATTATTATTAAATATTGGAATACATATATTTTTACCTAAGAGATTAGTCAAAGTTACAGTATATAACTTTTCAGCTAAAAACATAAGGATTGTTCCATGGAACGAGGTATTTTATTTTTTGGGGAATAGTATCTAGCTTGTGTGTGTGAGCTTCAGCAATCGCTGATCCATCTAGCGAATGACCGAAGCGAAGCCAATGTCTCATCGAGGGAAGAGACATAGCCTGCCACTAGCCCAAGAGGTCTCCTGGAGTCCCCTAGGCGCCCCACGACGCCAAGTTCCGTTGACGCAGCTTCTTGCCCGCCCTGTTAGCTTGCTTGTGTGTTTGTTTTCAGAAAAAACAGCAAAACTTGTATATACACATAAGAAATTACCTATATTCATGTAAATATTTGCAAAAAATCAAGGTAGGGCAGCCGCCCTACCTTGCCGTAAGGGGAGCTCCGCCCCTGGTAGGCACCATGAACGATCTCATCCAATCCCTTCTATCCCTCTCGGCCTACAGCAGGTATTACTCACACATGGATGGGGGAATCATGGGTGGTTTATGGAGAAGTGGTGGCGATGATGATGGCGATGATATCCTCCGAATCCTCGTCTCGGCAAGGTGCTAGAACAAGAACTTCTGATACCTGAATTGAGTTTTGAGGTGGCGGCGGCGCTCTAGTGTTTTTGTGTAACATCCCTGATTTTTGGAAAATGCCAAAATCACAAAAATTGAAACTTTTTGTTTTCATGTTATGCAAGTCACCAAGAAGCAAATGAGAAGCAAGAAACAAAAGGAAACAATACATAATGCAATGAAATTGAATTTACCAATCCAATTATATCTCTATTCCATAAACCCTAAAACCCACTCAAAATGAATTTTCATTAGATAAAGAAAACCATTTTATCTTTAGCAAACTTTATTACATAAAATATTTTCAATTCAAATATTACCTTGAAAATATTTTATGGCAACAAAAATCAAAGATTTATAACCCTTAATAAAGTTCTAAGCCTCAAAAAAATATTTGATGAGAATAAAATGTTTTAATAATAACTTTTAGTTATTATTCCAAGTTTTAAACATAAAGGTGTGAAAATAAAATGCATTGCTTGAAAATAACATAAATGAGGGATTTGAAAACAATATTATGACTTGTGGTTTTATTCTAAATTTTATTGATCAACAATATTAATTATTTGATATGAACTAATTAAATAACATTAAGTTACTATTAGTAAATCCTTCATATCCAAAAATTATAAATTGTGAAAATGGTTTAAAAATGGCCTTCCAAAAATAATTTATGACATGTAAAATGTCTCTAAAATTTTATTTAGACAATAACATCAATTTGTTATTTTCTAAATTTTAAAATGGCCTTAAAGTACTATTAGTGTTTTATTTATATTTTCAAAATATAAAATTGTGAAAACAAGATGAAATGACTATCAATGTCACTAAAATTTTAATTGACCAATAACTATGTTTTATAAAATTTTAAATTAAAATCACATTAAGTAACTATTAAGGAATTATTCAAATTTCCAAAATTCAAAAATAAAATATGTCGAAAAGTTTACAAAAATGTTACTGTTGGAAAGTATTTGGAATTTAAGAATTTAGAATTTTGTTTCATGTCATTTGGATAATTAAAACAGAAGTTATGATTTAATTAAATAAACAGATTTAAAAAGAATTTTTTTGATGGCGTCATGTATGACGTCATCCTTCTTCTTCCTCCGTTTGGAAACTGCGAGGTTTTCGGCCGAATCCAATCCCGGTGATTTATCACCATTAAGACCACGATTTGCTTCCCTCCTTGTCTCTATAAAACGCCCACGACTTCCTCTCCCATTCCCCTCTCCTCCCTCTCTGAATCTCGTAGCCACTCGGGAGATATCGCTCGTCGGAGCCGTGCTAGTCCGCCACACTACAAGAAATATGTTGATACATGACCCTCAATTTTTGTCACTAGAAGGTCACGTAGTTTCATTCATGACCCCTTTTTGACCAAAAATGAAAAGTCACATACCGAGCGTCTTATTTGATCGTCAATGACTAATTGAATGGAATTGTCATAGACTCTATGACCCAATCAGAGGGGTCATAACCCTATGACCAATTGATTTAGTCATGTGATATCCTGCCATAGCCACGTCAGATCCTACGTGGCCAATCCTACGTGGAAAAATTATGACCAAGTTAGTAGGTCATGAAAGAGATTTAGCCCAGTCGATGTTGCTCCTACATATGGGCCAGCCCAACATTTTGGCCCATTGAAGTTTTGTTTTGCCTGGCAGATTTTCCAGCTAAATGGACCAAATTCAATATGTTATGGGCAATTTTTTCATGGGCCCTGGCCTTTCCACACTCTATTTTGTATTTTGTTCTTTTGGGCCATGGCTTCAGATCCACAATTCGAGCGTTTTTTTTCGTTTTTTTTCAATATTATTGAATACAGCCCAGCAGTAGTTGGGCTAGTTGGGTCGAGGCCCTATATTACAGCCCAATTATTTTCACCATCAGCATTTTACTGTTAAGCCAATTGCATAATTATAAGAAAACTTGAAAATCCATGTAAACACATACGAACTCCAGTAAATTTGAATTACAACACAATCCAAGAATGGAAATCAACACAGAACTCATATTCAGCAACCAACATTCACACATGACTAGTACATCTCACTACAAGCACTGTCTAAGTAAATTCATCAAAGTGATACCAAAACTTCCCATCCAACAACTAAAAGTGAGCAAAATGAACTTCAAATCACACCAAAATGAGGGTCATGCCATCGAAATGGACTATGTCAGCAGCCGCTGCCATTTTCTTGAAGTTCTTTACCTGAAAATCAGACGAGCAACGGGATAGGGTCAGAATGTTTGCATTAGCTGGTCAAACACACAGTGCACTTGAGAAGAATGCACAACACACACATAACACACAAACACACAGACACACCTAATAAGTGGTATAACAAGAATACATTTCTGCATATAAGGAGCAGACTGGTAGCATCCCTTAGGAACTAGAAAATTGATGCATGGTTTAAAACAGATAAACCAATGTTAGTTTCTAAATAGGAAACCAATTCCAGTGTAGTATTTGTTCTACTCAGTTGGACAGAAGAAACATGCTGGAAAACTAATCCTAATTTGTATAGCCAAATCCTAAACATTGTCTACCAAATAGCATGTTATCGGCTCGATGGCCATGGTACAACATAGCTCATAGAAAAGGGTCGAACACAAGAGCTCATTCCTCTCAGTTTTAATACAGACAAACATATATCACGTTGCTCCATTTTGAGCATTTGCAGGAGAGAATATACCTTGCAGATTCTTGAACCATCTTTGTTCCTTAGGATCCTGTCTCGGGTCTCGCTGAGCCTCTAGAAAATTTAAAACAATTGCTAAATCGGCCAACAACCTTGTGCCTTGCTGCCAGCTGCATCTGTAGCGTGGCAATTAACTTATCTAAGTACCTAGACACAAAACCATATCCCAATTAGTCTCTTGATGGACAATGCAAAAGATGACAGCAGGTTCAAAACATTTTTCAGGATTGATCATCTGAACTTACTGAATGGCCTCATGAGTATTTGTCACTTCCCCATCAGGTCGTCCCTATCGTGAGATGGTTTCTGAAATCGAAGAAAAGGGTGTTGGGAAGACAAAGGAAAAACATAAGAATTTCAGGATTTACTTATTTACATAAGAGTATTATACCTTCTAACGAATAAACAAGTTTAGCAGGTGGCATAACAGGTGCTACCAAGGGGTACTTACAGTTGTTTCGGTCAAATTTTACAAGCATGTAAGCATATTCTAAAACAATACAAACATTTAATATATGTATGTATATAAATGCAGCTACAAAGCATAAAACACTATCTGTAATAGCAAGATGAGCATAATGCAACTACAAAGCATACAACACTATCTGTAATAGCAAGATGAGCATAAGTACCACCAATCAAAAGAACAAAAAATAGGGAGGAGGCTGAATCCAGTAAGAGGTAGATAGGGATTCTTCTTACAACCTTACAGTCAATTGTGGTACCATATTTTCCATTCTCAAAGAAAAAAAACTGGCTAAAACATCTGGACACACGTTGTATGTTAAGCTTAAAAGCTCCTAATAAGACATTTTGGCAGAATACATGCAGATTAAGTTCATGCACACATTTTAACAGTAACAATCTACTTAAATATGTTGGCTACTTACTTGCCTTCCGTCACAAATCTGATGTATTTCCCAAATCTTATGTTCAGATTTTATAACAATGAATCAGAAAATCTAGAAATGCTTCTGAAGTGGAAAGGGAGTGCATAGTATCCAAATCATCCTAACAGAGGCATCACGAACTTGATGTGACATAATAAGCTTGGTGGCTAAAGTAAGAAGTAAATTCCAAAACCGAAAGGCACTTAGAGAATATGGAGTACATATCATTTTTGTAGCTGAATTTTCCTTAGCTAACTCGTGCTTCAAACCGGCGGCGAAGCTGCACCTTCGCCAGCTATAGCCAATCCATGCCCTGGACTGCCTCCGAACGGTAGGACGAACTCAGAAGACAAGCTTTATGAGCTCCCTACACAACATTGCATTCCACGTCAGTGCGGCTATAGATTTAATTACACACTATCTATCCTAGCAGAAGCCACATTTCACATATAGACACAAGGCAAGGTTTAAATGGTAATGCCATTCTAAAACAAAGTAAACTGAAGGTCCGTGCACAACATTACATTTTGCATCAATGCAACAATAGGTTGAATTACTAACTTAATATCTTTAGGAGAAACTACCGTTGACATACAGACACAAGGAACAATTTAAATGGTTGTGTTATTCTAAAACAGACTGAACAGAAAGTGTACGAGTAACACAAAACAAGCTGGAAAAAATCTCCTAGTATGTGGCAACAGGGATCATCATTTGTCAAATCCAGATAGTACCAAGTAAGGCATCCTGCAACTTATTTTCGTTTTCAAATGGAGGCAGAACATACAACTTCAAACCATCAAAGCTGCAACCAAGATGAACTCAAACAAATTATAAGAGCACTTCTAGTCTGGTCAACAGAGATCATACAGAACAGTAAAAGCCAGCATGAGGTCGTCAATGTTTCTATTAGATAAAATCTAGTGTTGGACAATGACCTAAATAGTAACCACAGGATCAATCTAGTGTTGGACAACTACCAGCCAATTAAGAATTCAAAGAAAGCTTTGAGTTTGTACGGAGTACCTCCATCAATCTAGCTTCCATGCTCGGCCGGCCTCTCCGGTCGATGGGTAAAAAAATTAAGATGCGGTGTTGGCTTGCGTAAAAGACAGGAGGAGACAGATAGGTCTGCCACGTACATCGTGTTGCTTGCTACGACGTACTAGGTTACAAATCGATAATCGCGACGCAGATGGTCTAGAGGAAGAAGAAAGCAGGCAGACACGCAAGCGACATGATCTCTCCTACGGCGACCCTATCTGGGGATGGCCAGAGGTAAAAGGCCCGAGGAGGTGCGGCGGGGAGGGAGGGTGTCGCTGGGCGCTGGACGGGAGGGTGGAGAGGGGAGAGTACCTGCGCTGCAGCAAGGTGAACGGAGTGCCCGCAGAGACGTCGTTGTCCTTATACAAGGAGACAACCAGGTTGTAGCTAAATCCGGGGGCGGTTTTGCCGTGGATCAGCCCATCTGGTGCCGGCTTGATGACGACGAGCGCATCTAGCGAATCCAGGGCTCGGTGGAGACGTCCCCGAGGATGGCATCGTGGTCCTTCGCGCCGGCCAGCAACGGAGGTCGCCGAACAGATCTGGTATCGTGGCCCTTCTCGATCTGGTGGTGCTGGGGTGGTGGCGGCTCTCTGTGGATCGGGGCGCCGGTGGCGTGGGTGCTAGAGAGACAAGCGGACGCTCGATCGGGGCTGGGGGAGGAGGGCCGCAGGAGGCTCGGCAGGCGCGAGATTGGATCGAGATGTGGTGACGGCACGATATCTGGGAGGGGGGATAGTCTAGGTTTGGCCGGTTTAGGGATAGGGGGAATCGGGTCACTCGGCCGCGGTTTAGGTTTCCGAAAATTTTCATATCGCTGGATCCCAGACGCGCGCGCGAGGGAGGGAAAATTTTCATCTTGCTAGACTTATTTTCTTACTCACTTTCTCACTCGGTGGCTGTAGGTGGGACCCGAGACTTTTTGACCCACATCACAGTCTCTAGTCGGGGTTTATTAGTATCAATAAAATAGTCTTAGTATTACTGATAAAACTAGTTCATTTTTTCTATGACAATAGAAAAAAATTAAGACCTATATATAGTTATAGTTTTATTGTAATATATTTTAATTGACATAGTTTTATTGTAAATTTCTGCCTATGTGTACCTACATAGATGAATTTACAAACGTAATTCATATGTCAAAAACGGGTTTTTTATGAAGCATCTAACAAAAATATGTTGCAAAGTTGTACCACATAAAATTATATAGTTACTAGGCCACATTTTATCTACAAAAACTCAAATTACTTCCTATAAAAATCGTTCCATCCACCTCTTTTGAAAAAGATAAATTTTAGCCGATTCAGCTGAAACCGGACCAAATTTGAACTACAGGTGCCTCGTAGTTTTCTCTTTATTTTTTGTGAAAATCATTTTTAGGTACCCAACTACCTATTTCAACAGAGATACACCAAGAGTTCATCAAGATTCAACACCTAGGTACCAACGGCCATGTCCCCCGTTTTGACCGTTTTCCGAAACCGGCTTAGAAAATTCCAGAAAATTCGAAAAAAAACTCGAAACAATGCAAGACCTTCCCGTGGTGTTATTATATATGTCCTAGTATCCACAAAAAAAATAGACTTGGAATACGACAATTTGGTTGAAAATGTGTTCACGGAAATGAGCTATCTCGTACGAAGATTCATGGCTTTCGGGCGAAATGACTGATGTTTTGGCCACATCCATGGCATAGTTTGTTAAAATGTGACAATATTCCACCCAAAGATGCATATTGGTACAACTAACAATGTTCACAAAGAAAGTTTTATTTTTCGTTGAATAAAAATACTATTTTCCATTTCCGGAGTGTCAAAACTGGCTTTTTTGTGAAGCACATACACAAAATATGTTGCAAAAATATACAAAGTAAAATTCTAAATATATTATGTCATATTTTATGTACAAATAACAAACTTACTAACTCTCAATAGCTCAAAATACACCTCCTTTGAAAAAGACAAAATTCTGCTGATTCCGCTGAAACTGGGCCAAATTTGAACTACAGGTGCCTCGTAGTTTTCTCTTTATTTTTTGAAAAAATCATTTTTAGGTACCCAAGTACCTATTTCAACATAGATACACCAAGAGTTCATCAATATTCAACACCTAGGTACTAACGGTCATGTCCCCCGTTTTGACCGTTTTCCGAAACCGGCTTTGAAAATTCCAGAAAATTCAAAAAAAACTCGAAATGATGCAAGATCTTCGCATGGTGTTATTATATATGTACTAGTATCCACCAAAAATAATAAACTTGGAATACGAAAATTTGGTTGAAAATGTGTTCACAGAAATGAGCTATCTCGTAAGAAGATTGATGGCTTTCAGGCGAAAGGACGGATGTTTCGGCCACATCCATGGCATAGTTTGTTTAAATGTGACCATATTCCACCCAAAGATTCATATTGGTACAATTAATGTTCAAGAAGAAAGTTTTATTTTTCGTTGAATAAAAATATCATTTTCCATTTCCGGAGTGTCAAAACTGGCTTTTTTTGTGAAGCGCATACACAAAATATGTTGCAAAAATGTACAAAGTAAAATTCTAAATATATTATGTCATATTCTATGTACAAATAACAAACTTACTACCTCTCAATAGCTAAAATACACCTCCTTTGAAAAAGACAAAATTCGACCGATTCCTTTGAAACTGGGCCAAATTTGAGCTACAGGTGCCTCGTAGTTTTCTCTTTATTTTTTGAAAAAAAATCATTTTTAGGTACCCAAGTACCTATTTTAACATAGATACACAAAGAGTTCATCAATATTCAACACCTAGGTACTAACGGTCATGTCCCCCGTTTTGACCGTTTTCCGAAACCGGCTTTGAAAATTCCAGAAAATTCAAAAACAAAAACTCGAAACGATGCAAGATCTTCGCGTGGTGTTATTATATATGTCATAGTATCCACCAAAAGTAATAAACTTGGAATACGACAATTTGGTGGAAAATGTGTTCACAGAAATGAGCTATCTCTTACGAAGATTCATGCCTTTCGGGCGAAATGATGGATGTTTTGGCCACATCCATGGCATAGTTTGTTTAAATGTGACCATATTCCACCAAAAGATGCATATTGGTACAACTAACAATGTTCACGAATAAAGTTTTATTTTTTGTTGAATAAAAATACAATTTTCCATTTCCGGAGTGTCAAAACTGGCTTTTTTTTTTGTGAAGCACATACACAAAATATGTTGCAAAAATGTACAAAGTAAAATTCTAAATATATTATGTCATATTTTATGTACAAATAAAAAACTTACTCCCTCTCAATAGCTCAAAATACACCTCCTTTGAAAAAGACAAATTTCTGCCGATTCCGTTGAAACCGGGCCAAATTTGAACTACAGGTGCCTCGTAGTTTTCTCTTTATTTTTTGAAAAAGTCATTTTTAGGTATCCAAGTACCTATTTCAACATAGATACACAAAGAGTTCATCAATATTCAACACCTAGGTACTAACGGTCATGTCCCCCGTTTTGACCGTTTTCCGAAACCGGCTTTGAAAATTCCGGAAAATTCAAAAAAACTTGAAACGATGCAAGATCTTCGCGTGGTGTTATTATATATGTCCTAGTATCCACCAAAAATAATAAACTTGGAATATGACAGTTATCTCGAAAAGGTGTTCACAGAAATGAGCTATCATCTACGAAGATTCATGGCTTGGGCCAAATGACGGATGTTATGGCCACATTCATGGCATTGTTTGTTTAAATGTGCCCATATTCCACACAAAGATGAATATTGGAACAACTAACAATGTTCACGAAGAAAGTTTTATTTATCTTTGAATAAAAATATCATTTTCCATTTTCGGAGTGTAAAATATGGGTTTTTTTGTGAAGCATCTACCAAAAATATGTTATAAAATTGTACCAAATAAAATTATGAAGCAATTATGTCATGTTTTATCTACAAATAACAAGATTCCTATATCTCAATAGCTCAAAGTACACCTCTTTCGAAAAAGACAAATTTCTGTCAATTCAGCTGGAAACGAGTCAATTTTGAACTACAGGTGCATCGTAGTTTGCTCATGATTTTTTTGTAAAAATCATTTTTGGATACACAAGTACCTATTTCTTCATAGAAACGCCAAGAGTTTTCCAAAATTCTACACCTAAGTCTGAATGATCAAGCCCGACGTTTTGACTCCAAAACCGTAATTCAAAATCCCCTAAAGTCTCAAAAAATATATGATTATGGGATTGGATATGTTTTTTAACAAAAAATGGTTCATATTAGTCTATAGTTTCTAGAGATTTTTTTTATTTTTTTGTAAAAATTTATTTTAGTCAATTTGAAGGTCAAATTCAAATTATAGAAAATGAAAAAAAAAAAGAAAAAAAATCAAGCCAACCCAACCAAACCCAGCTAGGTAAGAAAGCCCACGCTGACACTTGCTGTCCAGGCCAAAATATGGCCCATGCCAAGAAGCAAATGCGATTCGTTGCACCAAAGGCCCATGTTCGGTTGAACCCACATGTCAACTGGTTCGAATGCGTGCATTATTCAACAAATAATGGTTGGCCTGGTGGTTGGCCTGTCGCTTACGAAGCACGAGAGCGCGGGTTCGAGACCCGCGGGAGCACTATTTTGCAAATTTATTCTTCTATTTGTTCATGTCTGACCGTATAAGCGGGGCTCCATGTCAGTTCGGAGGGAGGTGGCCTGACGAAGGGATGGATCCTAGACCCTACGGGTAAGGACACCCCGTCTGAGGCCCAAGGTTAAGGCCCAAGAAGGGAAGCCCTTGGAGTACTCTGGAAGGCCCACTGGAAGCCCACCCGCAATACCTTGCGGGCTAAGTTAGGAAACTTGTAACCGACTTAGGGTTAGAGTTCGAGTCCTCTCCGGGTAGGGTTTGAGACCTGGCCACCTATATAAGGCCAGGAGAACCACCGGAAGAGGACCAAGCAATACCGCACCACCAAAGCCTTGAGCTCGAGATTGTACTCTCGACTTAAGCGATCATCTTTGTAACCGATCTATTCGATAATACAGATCGACAGAGGCAGGAGTAAGGGTTTTACCTCTAGGAGGGCCCCGAACCTGGGTAAATTGTGCCCCCTGTCTAGCCGACGATCGCCACCAGCGCTCATGGGTTCTCCTATTCGAAACCCTATAGGTTCACCTGTCACACCCCAGTTTTAGCACACTTGTATCACACAAGGAATCCAATTTTAAGATCCAACAAAAACTTTTATGGCCCTTGTGTAATCCATCATGTTGTATTTGAGCTATGACTATCTATGCAAGCAAGCATTTTCATTTAAAGACAAATCACTTGTTTCTGATGTTTTGATCACTTTTGAATTTTTTTTTCTATTTTTATAATCCTTGTTACCCTAACTCAAAACCCATGTGGCAATGTTGATAACAACTTATATTTGAATATTGAATCAAGTGGAATTAATAAAACAAATTAACCAAAGTGAAATCACAAGTTTTTCAAATAAAAACAAACTTGAAAAACAAGCCTAGTAAGGGTTTTGCACCCTTGTTATTCATAATATAAAAATTCACATTTTGGGATTTCAAGTCATCAATGTGATCTTGAATATATATACCACATTTTGGATACCCTATCTTGAGAAGTGGAATCCCAAAAACAACCTTTTGTTTGAAGTTTTTGTGCTAAGAAAATAAGGCAGAAATTTGGGATTTTGGGAAACAGTGAAGGAACACCAACTAGCACTTTTTCCACCTTGTTTTCACCAAGCAATTGATTTTCAAATTTAAATCCTTTTGCTATTTTGAAAAGTACTAAGAATTCTTAACAGAACCATGCTTGGAAAATAAAGATTAGAGAATGTTTAAGGCCTTAAAACTCAACCAACTTTCAGCTAACCCCTCTGTTTTCCTTAACACTTAGCAAAAATTCAGTAACTGAAATCTTAACTGAATTTTCGTTTTCAGAAACAGTGAAATAGAGCGATTTTCAAATACTTAAAACTTTTTGCTCACTCAATATTTTTGAGCACGGATTGGGGCTTCTAGAAGCTGAACCCAACCACTCCCTGCTATGCACCTTATCTCGCAAGTGGTTTGACTAAAACGAGAGAGAGGGGTAACTTCAGAGGGGGGAGAACGGGAGGGAGGGATGGGCGCCTGACACTCTGCTCCCTATCCCCAGCCACAGTGGCGTTCGCCCGTGTTTTCCTCGACTTGGCACGGTGCAAGTGGATGCCCGAGCCTTCCTAGTTGCTTTGGAACCTCCCACGGGGCCGGGGAGAGCGACACGAGACGTGCCAGAGCGTGCACGAGCACGCCGCGGGCACACGGCCACGCCCGAGCGTGCGCCACCGTCGCCACCTCTGTATAAACAGCCCCCGAGCCTCTACCCCAGTGCACCACCTCCCCCTCACCTCACTGTCACTCTCCACCCTGCCCATTGCCCCCGAGCTGCCCGCGATAGCCCTAATTGCCGGGATTTCTCCGCGGCCACCGCGACAGCACGGGGCAAAATACGCACTCCACAGACCGCCACACCCACTCCAACCCACCTAGATGCACTCCCCTACCTCCATAGCCCCACCCTGAACCACGCCACATCCCCTCGTTTGCAGAAGAGATGAAGCCCTCGTCGGAGCCGCCGCAGAGCACGAGCACGGTGCCGTCGATTGGAGCGACCCCGCGCCGTTGATGTTGTACCTCTACACGGCATCGACCACACGAGACTCCCCTGACCTCTTCCTGTTGCCCTGCATCCCCTCTAGGTGAGCTCCGCTTGTTTCTCTCCGTCGGTCTCCATGCGTTCGCCGGAGAAGAAATAGAACGAGGGAAGAGAGAGGAAGAATGGCCGTGCGCCGTAGATCTCCAGATCTACGGCCACGCTTGAATGGCGAAGCGGTACGCCCGTTCCCGTGCGTCGCGGAAGCGAGGCGGGCCGCCAGGCGCAGTTGGGCCGCGCCATCAGGCGTTGACCAGCCCACTGCCCTGTGTTTTATTCCTTTTTCAAAATATCCAGGAAATGGCTGTTTACTTTATTCGAAAATGAAAATGCTAAGCTCAACAATAAAATGTGAAAAAATTCCCAGAGGTGCATGAACAAAATCTTGAACGTTGGCAATAAGCAGATCTGGTTTTGGATGAACGAGGAACAAATGAAAAATCATGAACTGAGGACTGTCAGTGAGAATGAATATGGCATAACTTTTACATGGAATGTCTAAAATGAAAAAACTAAAATTCCTAGAGTAGATCTTGACTAGATCTACCAGTAGGGCTTGACCTCACCCCAAGGTGAACTACCATTTTGAAATGGTATCCATTTTGGTAAAACACCAGTAGCATGTTATATGAATTTTAGGATTTATTTTATAGCACTTTTAGATGTAAATCCAATTGGATCTGTTAGATATTAGATAGA
This sequence comes from Alopecurus myosuroides, assembly GCA_028641055.1. Lineage (NCBI taxonomy): Eukaryota > Viridiplantae > Streptophyta > Magnoliopsida > Poales > Poaceae > Alopecurus > Alopecurus myosuroides. Next base: position 201,728,111 of record CM054063.1, on the reverse strand, counting down.
TCTATGTATTCCTAGATTTGTGTAATTTTTTGACCTCTAGAATTAATTTGGTGACAGATCTAAAAAAATGCATATTTCTGTTAGAAATAAAGTGAATAGTTTTGTTTTGTAAATCATTGTTTGATTGTGCCAATCTGTTTTCTAGCATGTATAATTGTTATGTTGAGTGTTCTTAGGTAGTTTTACTCACATAGAGGCCATGATAAAAATCCATGCATGTTTAGTATTTGTTTGGGCATTAAAATGAGCATAGTAGAAATCCCTAGATTTATTTCATTTAATATTTGTGATGGAATGTTTTGCTAGATTTTTATCCTAGTATAGAAGTGTTTTTTACTTGGATCCAGTACCATTTTGGTACTGTTATTTACATGTTTCCTTCTCTGTAAGTGACTTTGAGTCTTTTAGAAATGCATGCATAGGTTTTATTATTATTGCTAGTGTTAATGTTTTGCACTAGGATAGCTAGTAGCATTTTGCACTATGAATTATTTTGTTTCCACAAGATGGACCAGAGGCATAATACCTCTCAAATGTCATGGAAAACCTAGTGGAACACCCACTGGTTCCATCCCATTTGGTTGAACAACAAACTAGTTCAACTATAGTAGTTGTGGTAGTAGTAGTGAATATTATTATTATTGATGCATGCTTGTGTGGAATTAATTTAGGAGCGTGTATCTTATTTTTGTGAGTGCTTTGCTTGCTGTATGTTATGTTTGAGTCAAGATGTGGGTTGGTAAGGTTCTGATAGGATGCTTTGCTTTTCTTTTACGACGATAGAAAACGACGAAGAAATAGTCGGGCGGGAGGATACTATTACCATACTTGTTGCGAGCAAGACCAAGATCCTCAGTACCTCCAAGGCAAGCCATCCTTAAAGCTTGCTGTTATATTCCTACTTATCAATATGCATGATCTACTTCTGAAGTTTTCAAAAACTTGTTTACCAAACTATTTTATTGAGTGAATATTATTACTACTACTATATATATATTATATATCACTTGCCATTAGTCAACTTGGTGTTACCAAGCCCTTAGCCACCATAAGGTATGTAAATACCATCTAAGATAGTAATCATGAGTCCCTAAGTGGACACTTTTAAAAATGTGTTTTTGCAAAACAAAGGTATTCCTATGAAGAGTCCACGGTGGAAAGGCGGGACCTTGTTCACCGGAGGAAAACGAGAAGGTGTTTTTCAAATGTTTTCAAAGGCACATAACCTAGTCTTCGCTGGACAACCAAGATGTACTGCCACTCTACCCCTATATGGGTATGGGGCCTATCTAGATGCTTGAACTTGTTAGTGTAAGTTTTATTCCAAAGTGCTATAGAGGAGCTGATTCTCTGAACCGAAGTGTCGCCAGGAGGGAGAAACGGGACATACGCAGTGTGGGATTAATTTTCCCTCCGGATGCGACAGCTGGGCCTCCCGACTAGGCAAGGTGGGACCTGATGCCGGGGAGACAACCCACCTGAAGGAATAAGCATATACTAGCTTGTGTTAGAGTGGACAGTTAGGATCAACTCTCTGGTGCTTGCATATTGCTGTGTCGATCCATGGGTGGTCCATGGCAGAGTTTTGGATCTAGTGGAATGTGTACCACCTCTGCAGAGTAAAACTATTCAGAATAGCCGAGCCCTCGGATATGGGCAGTTGAAAGGCCATGTAGCTAGTATTGTGCTGAGTTTTCAAAAGATGTTTTCAAAACAGAAGTGTTGTACCTGGAAGGTACCGATGAAGTTTGGACATGTTGTTCCAAGAAGTTTTGCAAAGAAAAACTTCCTTTTGTAAAACAAGTTTACAAAACCTCTTGTACATGCGATATCGACAAGAGAAAGAAAACTATATTATTTTCTTCTGAAGTATCTTCTTCAACAAAGATACAGATTAATATGACTGCAACTATGATGTCATCTTACATGAACATCATTGGTAGTGAGCCCTATGTATGGCCTACCTATCCACCATACAAGCATGATGCATTTGTAAGTGTATAAAGGATGTCTTGTTGAGTACATTCAAACGTACTCATTTCGTTTCGCCCCTGGTATATACTTGCTAGACTTTGAGGAGGTACCGCCTGAGGAGGAGTACGAGGAGGAGTACTATTCCGACGACTACGCGAACTAGGCCCGGCTCCCGGTCAGCAGCCTGTCGGTGAAATGCTGGACATGGGCTATCTATGTTTATCTTCCGCTGTTTAGTTGTTGTACGGCTTTGTCTGCCCTGCGTGGCAGTAAATAAAGACTTGGTCATGTGACCATTGGGTTGTAAGACTGCTTTTATTCGTGTAATGGATATTGTATCTGTGTACCACTTTCGTATGTTGTTCACGACTGATCTTCCTGGGATCGTGAATGTATGCATATGAGGGGTTCTGAACCTTCCGGTTTGGGGCCTCTACATCACCTGAGGGATTTACTGAGCAACAGATTCTACATGGCCCCACCTGTCAGTTCGGTGCGCTTCCAACATAAGCGATTACAAAGCGTACAAATACAGGTGCGCTTCCAATTTATCATGAAAGAATTGGTATCTTAGTGGTTATGTGGGTTGTAGAGCTCAGGTTCAAGCCCCCAATTTGTCCATTATTTTTGTTTTCAGAGGATGATTAAAAATTGACACGTGAACATGACACATAGGCAAAAATTGACACATGGACATGATACATAGGCAAAAATTACTGCCAACATTTTCTTTGTTTTCTGTGGATGATTAAAAATTGACACGTGGAAATGACACATAGGCAAAAATTGACACGTGACATGACACATAGGCAAAAATTGACACGTGGACATGACACATAGGCAAAAATTATTGCCAACAAACTCATGACAAATTCAATTGGTCTTAGTTAAGCAAAAAAAAGGTCATACACCAGGTATCATGTGCTATGACCATCTTGTTAAAGAAAATCATGACTTTTTTGCCAAAAAAGTCATGAGTTTAGTCGCTCCCAAACATGTCATGACCAACAGATTAAAAATAGTCATGGATCTATGACCAGTTCATCCATGGTCATTAAAAAAGGGTCATGTATCAACATATTTCTTGTTCAGTTTTCTTCCTCTTAACTTAGCGCGTGATGACCCACAAGTATACCGGATCGCAACAGTCTTCAAGGGAAGTAAAACCAAAATTTATTGATTCGACACAAGGGGAGCCAAAGAATATTTATAAGACTTAACAGATGAGTTGTCAGTTCAGCTGCACCTGAAAGTAGACTTGTTCGCAACAGCTTATCAGTGGTAATAGTTTTATAGCAGTAGTAGTAGTAAAATAACAACAGGAGTAAACATGGATGAACGAGCGTTGCATGGATAAGATAGTTCATATAATAATCAAAACATGTGCATTGCAGATAGATAATAATAAAGCATCCAAGTACTAGGCAAACCATAGGCATGTGTTCCAATTTAATCGTACGTGCTCGTAATTGGAAACTTGCACAACATCTTCTGTCCTACCAGCCCGTTGCAACGGGGCCTCAAGGGAAACTACTGGTAATCAATGTTCTCCTTTTAATAAAGCACCGGAGCAAAGCATTAACACTCCGTGAACACATGTGATCCTCTCATCACAGCCATCCCCTCTAGTTATCCCAATTATTCTCACTTTGGGGCATCGGGTTCCGGACAACAATATGTGTAAATAACTTGCAGATATGATCAAGAAACATAATTATTCTCATGAAACAATAACATATTCTGATATGAGATCATGGCACTCGGTCCCTAGTGACAAGAATTAAGCATAACAAGTTGCAACAACGATATATAGCACTAACAACGGATAGTAGGCACCAGTGGCGGAGGACAAAAAATTATTGAGGTCGGGCGAACTCCAAAGAAAAAATATAGATGCAAAAAAATTATTTTTTTCTAGACATTTATATGATTTTAAGAATAATCACTTTCTACAATAGTAATAAAAGCATATCCAAAAATAAATAGACCTACAATCGTACCGATAATAAATCTTTAATTTCGTCAAAAATTTTGGAAATGGCAAACTCTACCTTCTTTCTTTTATGAATTGCTCCCTTAATCTCTACACCAAAACCACCACGGGGGAAGCAATGGTAGCCAGCCTACCACCGGTCGGGAAGAACCCGAACTTGTTGTCTGCCTAAAGAGTGCGGCTATGCTGCCCGTCGCCAGTCGGCGCCTGCCTCTTTCACTCCAGCAGAGTCGCCAGCCGGAGGGGCGTTGAATCGAGGATATAGGCGAGTATGAGGTAGAGAGACAAAGAGAGGATACGAGCAGGGGAGAATAGACGATGGCGCTGCGACCAGATACTTTTTTAACCCTATGGTTGGATAAATCAGACCGACCTTCCAACTTTGTCGTAGTAGCATATACGCCCTCTGTTTCGTAAAGAAGGCATAAACAATTAGTCAAAAGTCAACATATAGGAAGTTTAACCACTCATATAGATAAAAATACAAATATTTAGAATATCAAATCAATATGGGCTAGTCAAAGTTATTATTATTAAATATTGGAATACATATATTTTTACCTAAGAGATTAGTCAAAGTTACAGTATATAACTTTTCAGCTAAAAACATAAGGATTGTTCCATGGAACGAGGTATTTTATTTTTTGGGGAATAGTATCTAGCTTGTGTGTGTGAGCTTCAGCAATCGCTGATCCATCTAGCGAATGACCGAAGCGAAGCCAACCTCTCATCGAGGGAAGCGACATAGCGTGCCACTAGTCCAAGAGGCCTTCTGGAGTCCCCTGGGCGCCCCACGACGCCAAGTTCCGTTGACGCAGCTTCTAGCCCGCCCTGTTAGCTTGCTTGTGTGTTTGTTTTCAGAAAAAACAGCAAAACTTGTATATACACATAAGAAATTACCTATATTCATGTAAATGTTTGCAAAAAATCAAGGTAGGGCAGCCGCCCTACCTTGCCGTAAGGGGAGCTCCGCCCCTGGTAGGCACCATGCCCTAACAATCTGGGATTATTACATGAACAATCTCATCCAATCCCTTCTATCCCTTTCAGCCTACAGCAGGTATTACTCACACATGGATGGGGGAATCATGGGTGGTTTATGGAGAAGTGGTGGTGATGATGATGGCGATGATATCCTCCGAATCCTCGTCTCGGCAAGGTGCCAGCATAGGAACTTCTGATCCCTGAATTGAGTTTTGAGGTGGCGGCGGCGCTCTAGTGTTTTGTGTAACATCCCTGATTTTTGGAAAATGCCAAAATCACAAAAATTGAAACTTTTTGTTTTCATGTTATGCAAGTCACCAAGAACCAAATGAGAAGCAAGAAAATGAAATTGAAATTGAATTTACCAATACAATTATATCTCTATTCCATAAACCCTAAAACCCTCTCAAAATGAATTTTCATTAGATAAAGAAAACCATTTTATCTTTAGCAAACTTTATTACATAAATGTTTTCAATTCAAATATTAGCTTGAAAATATTTTATGACAACAAAAATCAAAGATTTATAACCCTTAATAAAGTTCTAAGCCTCAAAAAAATATTTGATGAGAATAAAATGTTTTAATAATAACTTTTAGTTATTATTCCAATTTTTAAACATAAAGGAATGAAAATAAAATGCATTGCTTGAAAATAACATAAATGAGGGATTTGAAAACAATATTATGACTTGTGGTTTTATTCTAAATTTTATTCATCAACAATATTAATTATTTGATATGAACTAATTAAATAACATTAAGTTACTATTAGTAAATCCTTCATATCCTAAAATTATAAATTGTGAAAGTGGTTTAAAAATGGCCTTCCAAAAATAATTTATGACATCTAAAATGTCTCTCAAATTTTATTTAGACAATAACATCAATTTGTTATTTTCTAAATTTTAAAATGGCCTTAAAGTACTATTAGTGTTTTATTTATATTTTCAAAATATAAAATTGTGAAAACAAGATCAAATGACTATCAATGTTACTAAAATTTTAATTGACCAATAACTATGTTTTATAAAATTTTAAATTAAAATCACATTAAGTAACTTTTAAGGAATTATTCAAATTTCCAAAATTCAAAAATAAAATATGTCGAAAAGTTTACAAAAATGTTACTGTTGGAAAGTATTTGGAATTTAAGAATTTAGAATTTTGTTTCATGTCATTTGGATAATTAAAACAGAAGTTATGATTTAATTAAATAAACAGATTTTTTTTGATGGCGTCATGTATGACGTCATCCTTCTTCTTCCTCCGTTTGGAAACTGCGAGGTTTTCGGCCGAATCCAATCCCGGTGATTTATCACCATTAAGACCACGATTTGCTTCCCTCCTTGTCTCTATAAAATGCCCACGACTTCCTCTCCTCCTTCTCTGAATCTCGTAGCCACTCGGGAGATATCGCTCGTGGGAGCCGTGCTAGTCCGCCACCATTAGAGGTTGTTTCCGGCCACAGTAGCCCGTCCCCGCCGTCCCTTTGTGTACAGCAGATAACCGTCGTCGAGCACGACTGCGTCTCGCCGGAGTCGGGAGGACCTCCGTCCTCTTGGCGCCAGCGCTCCAGGAAGCGAGCAATCTCACTGTGGCCACCCGCGAGTCCGCCATGACGCGTTGATCCCCGTGGTGGATTCCCCGTGCCCTAGAACCCCCTCCAGCGCCATCGCCGTGAAGATCCGAGCGCAGCGCCACCGCGCGCACCATTTCCGGCGAAGAACTCCAGCAGGAAGGTAACCCTAGCCCTCTCCTTCAAATCCCAGCCGTTAGATCTGCAACAGATGGATGCGATTAGATCTAAGCCGAAGGGGTACGCAGTCGCTGGATCTAGATCCAACGCTTCAGATTTAATGAAAACTGCACAGTCAGCGTAGCCCAGTCAGCAGCCACGTAGTGCACAGTCAGCACCAGGATCCAATCAGAGCACGCCATGTGGCCACCCTTTTAATTCGAATATTTCTCCTGGTAGAATTTTTGGCATATTTGCAGAAAAGACCCTACAACTTCAAATCATCATATCTTTTCAACCACTTAGCCAAATTTAGCAAACTTGGAATTTTTGAAATCCCCTGGATCTGTAGAATCTTTTAGCAATGTTCAAATTAAAATTTGACAAACTTAAATTGGTTCAAATTTAAATATTCTTGTTTGATAAATTTTGGCATAATTCAAATTCTATTAATCCAAAAATTACAAATAAAATATATTTGGAAACCTTAGGATGTGTATTTTCATACCCTCTGCCCCAAAATAATTTTTGAACAAGTTAAATTTGAATTTATAATTAAGTGGTATATTTGAGTAATTTATACATAGATTTAATTCTATAAATAATTTCAATATAGTTCCTTTTGCAATATTGCTCCATTTGGTAACCTTGAACCAGAGACATTAGTACCTAGCCATTTTGGACAACCTTGGACCATGGCCATGTGTTTTTGACCAAAAACCCAACATAGTGATACATCATTTTTCACCATGTCTTAGAATTTGTTTCCATCATTTATTCTTTGATGCTATGACTATTTGGAGCCAAGCCAAGTCCTTAGAGTGTGTCAATCACATATAGTACCAAGTAGTGAACCTTAGCTTTCTATCTACTTCTCCACTCCCCCAATTCTGGCTTCAAGAATCTATCAAGATTACAAACTGGAAGTCAAGACTCAACCACAAGAAGGAACTCCATCTTCAACTTGGTGACAACATGAAGAGCTACAAAGAAGATCATTAAAAAAATTGAAGTAACGGAATTGGACTTCACAACAACTAGAAGAAACTCAAAGAATTACAAGTATGAAGAAATTCAGAAGAAAACATCTCCCTCTCTCTTTCTATCTTTCTTCTTATTTCTTTCCAAATTGACTTAGTGATATTTGTGCCCATCCCATACCTAAACCAAGTAGTGAAGTGAAGATAATGAATATTTATCAAGTTCAAGAGAAGCTTCACAACAAGGAAGAAACTACAATAGAAGCATGAAGATGAACTTCAAGAAAACAAGCATGTGAAGACTTGAGCCATCCACACAAGTTGAAGAATAACAAGTTGTTTTGTCCAACCCTTGACACCAATAGAAAAGCCCAATACTTTATCTTGTTATCTCCATTGATATGAATTTAGTTGAACCTAGAACTAGCTTAACCCAAAATGGAAAGACTAAACTAGACCACTCAAATGTCTTGATGAAAATGACTAAGTGTTACACATTGGTATGTGTTACAATAGTTTAGATAGTTAGATCACCTTGGTGAACTCTTGGAACTTCTTAGATAAATATTTTTTCAATAAAGTTTGATTACTACCAACTCAACCTAAACATCCTTAGTGAACTCTTGGACTTCCTCGGCAAGTATGGTTAAAATAAAGTTAGTTTTCTACAAAACTCAACCTAGTCGTCCCAAGTAAACCCTTGGAAACCCCTTAACAATGTATTGAACCATTAGAGAATGAATCTTTTAAAACCAATCCTTGACCTTGTCCTAGCCAACTTGGTTAAACCCCTTTTGATATGTTAATTGCTTTGTTTGTTTTCTTCACTTATGTGTTTGATTGTTATAATGCTTGTTTATTTTTGTTATGGTGTTTTCAATGAATAGATTGTACGGAGAGCAACGATCTTTTGTGAAGAGAGTGTCTTTTCTTCACCAACTTCAACAAGGAAACTAACACACCATCAACTACCCATTATTTTCTATATGCATTAGTTGATTTTGAGTAGTATGCATGATAGAAATTTTTACTAAGTTATATTATGCTATGCTATTACCCTAGTAGTGTGTAGCCATGTCTTTTACCCTTGTTATTTTGATAGCCTTAGAACTTAGTATATGCTAAGAAATGTTACAAATGATCTTACTAGATGTTGAGGAAAAATTCTAAGTATAACTAATAATTGAACCACCTGGGTGGAAGTGGCAAGACTGGTTTATGTTGAGTGTTTCCTCGGGGCCCTTGTCAAAGGGTTATTCCACTTGAGGTTGTCACTTGCGAATGGCCACCTAGGAACACAGAGATTAATATGTCCCTCTAAATCTAGTAGCTTCTAGTGCAACCTTTAGTCATATGGGCTCTGTCTTGATCAAATAAGTTGCGAGGGTTCAGCCTAGGCTTGACAAGCAGATGTAGCATAATTATAGGTGGAACGGGTCTTGCCATTAGGTTGAATTCTTGCTTCTGAAAGATCTCGTCTCAATATTCTCCTTTCCTTAATGCACTTACAGTGTATAGGATGTTTGGGCTGATTTGATTCTGAAGGTGAAAGTGCACAAACTCTGCAGAGTCAACAAACTAAGATCTTAGCCGTGTCCCATGTTATGGACAACTATGAGCAGCTGGACAAGGAATGACGGAAGAATCTCATCACCGTTTTCAATAAGTAAAATTTTGACCAAGTGAACAGTAGTTGTGGTGCTTGGATTTCAGTCCAATGATGCCACCCGTTGAAAAGAAAAGTTTGTTTTACAAAAGTGATAGGAGAAAATTGGCTTTATGCAAACTTAGCCAAAACTCCACTCAGCCAAATAAGCATGTAGTATTAGTCTTGCCAATTATATCCACCATAGTGTTACTTGCCAATACATTAAATTGTATTGACCCCCTTTGTGGCTGCATATTCCATCCTGCAGATGATTCTGAAGACGAGTGAGGATTTCGTTTTAGGATCTCGAGACTATCGCCAACATGTTTTTTCCTGTGGCACATGAAGAAGATGGGCTCAATGTTTTACTATGTTTTCCATTGTATTTCTTTGTTTTCTTCTAGTCTTCTAAGACTATGCAAGTTGTAATCCTATTTTGTAAAGCCTGGATCATGCGATGTAATAGAATTTTATGCATTTGCATGATATTTCATTTTGTACTGTGGTGCTAGCAATTGATCCAGGGACTAGCACACCAACACAGATGTTCTTACATTATTTAAATGTGGGAACGCTACAAAATGGTATCAGAGCATTGTGTTGCCTGTAGGATTCGAGACCCTAGGTTTGGATTAGAATAGGAAAAGGCCATAAGGAATAAATTATCTTTCAACTGCTTCCAAAGAAATCTTTTATACCTTCATTTCTCCTCGTACTCCTTTCTATGATACATTTCTAATGTCTGCTCTTATCTGTAGATGGCCAGCATCATTGAATCATTGAAGAAAGGACCAATGATGACCATGACCCTGGAATGTGACACTGAGTTCCCAAGAGCACTGAAGGATCTCATGATAATCATGGGATCTGAAGGACCAGCTGTCTACTAGGGTTTTCCCTACATAGATGAGGAGAATGGTCTGGAATATTGGTGGGTGCAGATTCATCTGTACAGAAACAAGAAGTACGACCACAAGATGGGAGGAGATTGTATGTTTACCAACAAGGTAATGCATTTTTCATTCCTGGATTCATCAATAAGTGCTACATGGACTGATATTGAAGAACTTACTGAGAGACTCAAGTGGAGACTTCACAACACTCAGAAGATTCTCAAGGAAGCTGAAGAAGAGATCATCACTCTTGAAAAAGAGATTACAATGTACAAGAACACGGAGATCATCGGGAAGACTGGGTATTCAAGACTCTTCATGAGGAATAAGGCAAGAAAGTTGTTACCCTACCTTGAGTAGTAGACCACCATGAGATGTAATAAAGTTGTGAGACACGAAACACGATTAGGGTATTGATCATACCAATGAGTGTGGTATGACAATGCTATATGTTTTTGAAAACTTGATCTTTGGTGTGATGAATGTGTTGCTATATGTTTGTTATGTGTTGTTTGCAAGATGAGTTTCCTTGATCTGATGTGTTGGGGCAAGAATTTCTTTAGTCTCTTTCTAATATCTACTCTTTCATGCTAAGCCAAACCAAAACCATTTACCCACCATATTGGACTACCAAATGAAGTGCAACAACAAACCTTTCACCCAAAAATGGCATGACTAGTTCTCTGTAGAGACACAAACCATACAATTGAGGAATGTCACAGATTTCAAGATCCTTTTGTGTGAAGGAACAATCACATCCATGATCAATTCCAACTACATCATAAGGAGCAGCAATCCAATCAACAAGTGAAGAAACAAAAGTGAACCCCAAGTTGCATGAGCTATGAAGATTTCAGAGCCAACTACACCAAGAGAAGAAATAATGAAGAAACAAAACTATCCAGTTTGTGTTACATAAGATTTTTACGCAACCCACTAGTTGAGAAATTATAGTTAGATCAAGTTTTTCTTAAAGATTGGAAACTTTCTGTTAGACAAGTGAGGTGACCTAGTGTTATTAAACAAGATTCATCAATCCAAGTACAAGGTAATGATTGAGTGCACCATAGATTGGCCCCCGTGGTGAATACTCACATTATTTACTTTTCCTATGAGGAATGTTAAATCTGAGTGACATACCTATTAGAGAGACGACGATGTTAAACCTGAACCATAGAATGGTAGAATACAATAATGACCCTATGTTAGTGTTACTGAAAACGTACTATTTTCGGTGAGGATCAAGCCAACCTTGGAGCTATCAAGCAATGGAAGATTTTGCCTACCATGAGAGTTTCTTCAGAAATAGCATGGTGTTTGCCTTCATGGATGACAACAAGATGGAAGATTACCAAGGATATCAAAAGACCAAGTTGAGAGTGAACCAAAGACTTCTGATTGACACAAAGAGTGACCCCTCAGTGTCAAAGGTAGTTCAACATACCTATGTTGGTCTACAGCTCTACTGTGAAGGAAAGTTCTACTCAAGACAATCTCAAATCAATCTACACTCCAATCTAATGAAAATAGACTACCCACAAAAGTTTCTTTTAAGGGTGGTAGCCCACCAAGTTGTTATGGAACCCAGTCACCCAGACCTATCTTTCTTTCTAACCTTCCCAAATCTCGGACGAGATCTATCCCTGATTTTTGGAAAATGCAAAAATCACAAAAATTTGAAACTTTTTGTTTTCATGTTATGCAAGTCACCAAGAACCAAATGAGAATCAAGAAACAAAAGGAAACAATACATAATGCAATGAAATTGAATTTACCAATCCGATTATATCTCTATTCCATAAACCCTAAAACCCTCTCAAAATGAATTTTCATTAAATAAAGAAAACCATTTTATCTTTAGCAAACTTTATTACATAAAATGTTTTTAATTCAAATATTACCTTGAAAATATTTTATGGCAACAAAAATCAAAGATTTATAACCCTTAATAAAGTTCTAAGCCTCAAAAAATATTTGATGAGAATAAAATGTTTTAATAATAACTTTTAGTTGTTATTCCAAGTTTGAAACATAAAGGTGTGAAAATAAAATGCATTGCTTGAAAATAACATAAAAGAGGTATTTGAAAACAATATTATGACTTGTGGTTTTATTCTAAATTTTATTGATCAACAATATTAATTATTTGATATGAACTAATTAAATAACATTAAGTTACTATTAGTAAGTCCTTCATATCCTAAAATTATAAATTGTGAAAATGGTTTAAAAATGGCCTTTTAAAAATAATTTATGACATGTAAAATGTCTCTGAAATTTTATTTAGACATTAACATCAATTTGTTATTTTCTAAATTTTAAAATGGCCTTAAAGTACTATTAGTTTTTTATTTGTATTTTCAAAATATAAAATTGTGAAAACAAGATGAAATGACTATCAATGTCACAAAATTTTAATTTACCAATAACTATGTTTTATAAAAATTTAAATTAAAAATCACATTAAGTAACTATTAAGGAATTATTCAAATTTCCAAAATTAAAAAAAATGTTGAAAAGTTTACAAAAATGTTACTGTTGGAAAGTATTTGGAATTTCAAGAATTTAGAATTTTGTTTCATGTCATTTGGATAATTAAAACAGAAGTTATGATTTAATTAAATAAACAGATTTGAAAAGAAATTTTTTGATGGCGTCATGTATGACGTCATCCTTCTTCTTCCTCCGTTTGGAAACAGCGAGGTTTTCGGCCGAATCCAATCCTGGTGATTTCTCACCAATAAGACCACGATTTGCTTCCCTCCTTGTCTCTATAAAACGCCCACGACTTCCTCTCCCATTCCCCTCTCCTTCCTCTCCGAATCTCGTAGCCACTCGGGAGATATCGCTCATCGGAGCTGTGCTAGTCCGCCGCCGTGAGAGGTTGTTTCCGTCCAAAGTAGCCCGTCCCTTTTTGCTCCATTCAATCCCTAGTGACCGTGCGCATCTCACCGCGGCATTTTTGCATTTTTGTGTACAGCAGATAACCGCCGCCGAGCACGACTGCGTCTCGCCGGAGTCGGGAGCACCTCCGTTCGCTTGGCGCCAGCGCTCCAGGAAGTGAGCAACCGCACCGTGGCCACCCGCGAGTCCGCCATGACGCGCTGATCCCCGTGCTCGATTCCCCGTGCCCTAGAACCCCCTCCAGCGCCATCGCCGTGAAGATCCGAGCGCATCGCCACCATGCACACCATTTCCGGCGAAGAACTCCGGCGGGAAGGTAACCCTAGTCATCTCCTTCAAATCCCAATCGTTCAATCTGCAATAGATGGATGCGATTAGATCTAAGCCGAAGGGGTACGCAGTCGTTGGATATATATCCAACGCTTAAGATTTAATGAAACATGCACAGTCAGCATAGCCTAGTAAGCAGCCACGTAGTGCACAGTCAGCACCAGGATCCATTCAGAGCACGCCACATGGCCACCCCTTTAATTTGAATATTTCTCTCGATAGAATTTTTGGCAGATTTGCAGAAAAGCCCCTCCAACTTCAAACCATCATATCTTTTCAACCACATAGCCAAATTTAGCAAACTTGGACTTTTTGAAATCCCCTGGATCTGTAGAAAATTTGAGCACTGTTCAAATTCAAATTTGGCAGACTTAAATTGGTACAAATTTAAATATGCTCGTTTGATGAATTTTGGCATAATTCAAATTCTACTAATCCAAAAATTACAAATAAAATATATTTGGAAACCTTAGGATGTGTACTTTCATACCCTCTACCCCAAAATAATTTTTTGACAAGTTAAATTTGAATTTACAATTAAGTGGTATATTTGAGTAATTTTGACATAGATTTAATTCTATAAATAATTTCAATATAGTTCATTTTGCAATATTGCTCCATTTGGTAACCTTGAACCAGAGACATTAGTGCCTAACCTTTTTGGACAACCTTGGACCATGGCCATGGGTTTTTTGACGAAAAACCCAACATAGTGATACATCATATTTCACCATGTCTTAGAATTTACCTTTTGAAATTATGTGTGATGCTAGTGATTTTGTTGTAGGTGTTGTTCTTGGGCAGGGAGTAGATAAGAAATTGAATGTTATTCATTATGCTAGTAAGACTATTTAGGCCTCTCAAAAGAATTATGCTACTATTGAAAAAGAGTTCTTAGATGTAGTCTTTGCATCTGATAAGTTTAGACCTTATATTGTTGATTCAAAAGTTACTATTCACACTGATCATGCTGCTATTACATACCTTATGGAAAAGAAAGGTGCTAAGCCTAGGATTATTAGATGGGTGTTGCTTTTACAAGAGTTTGATTTGCATATTGTGGATAGGAAGGGTGCTGAAAATCATGTTGCTGATAACTTTTCTAGATTGGAAAACATTGCTTATGACCATGTTCCTATAAATGGTAGTTTTCGAAATGAACAGTTGGATGCAAAAAAAGTAAACTCCCATGATAGTCCATGGTATGCTGATTATGTTAACTTTATTGTTTCCAAGTATTTTCCTCCAACATTTACAACTCAACAAAGAACAAAATTCTTTTATGATTTGATGCATTATTTTCGGGATGACCCACACTTATATTAAGAAGGAGTAGATGGTATTATGAGAAGATGTGTTCCAGATCATGAACAACGTGAAATATTGAAAAAGTGCCATGGTAGTGCTTATGTAGGACATCATGCTGGAGATAGAACCGCACAGAAGGTTGTACAATCAGGTTTCTATTGGCCTACTCTCTTCAAATATGCACGTAAATTTGTTTTATCCTGTGATGAATGCCAAAGAGTTGGTAATATTTCTAGACGTAATGAAATTCCTATGAGTTATTCTCTTGTTATTGAACCTTTTAATTGTTGGGGATTTTATTTTATGGGTCTGTTTCCTCCTTCGAATGGTTATACTCATATTGATGTTGATTATTTACTAAGTGGGTAGAAGCTATACCTACAAAAAGTGATGATGGTGAGACCTCTTTAAAAATGCTTAAAGATATTATTTTCCTTGGGTTTGGTGTGCCTAGATATCTTATGACTCTTGGAGGTTCTCACTTTATTCATGGTGGTTTTAGAAAAACCCTTGCTAAATATGATGTTAATCATAGAATTGCCTTAGCATATCATCCTCAAACCAGTGGGCAAGTAGAATTATCAAATAGAAAAATTAAATCTATCTTTCAAAAGACTGTTTATAAATCTAGGAAGAATTGGTCTGATAAGTTGAATGATGCTTTATGGGCTTATAGAACTGCTTATAAAATTCCTATGGGTATGTCTCCTTATAAAATGGTTTATGGAAAAGCTTGTCACTTGCCTTTAGAATTAGAACACAAAGCTTATTGGGCAGTGAAAGAACCTAATAAAGATTTTAAACTTGCTGGTAAGAAGAGAATGCTTGATTTGAATAATCTAGATGAATGGATATGTGAAGATTACGAAAATGCTAGACTCTTTAAAGAGATTTTTAAACAATGGCATGATAGGAGGATTCTTAAAAGAGAGTTTCCTGTTGGTGAGAAAGTTCTATTGTATAGGTTTTGTCTCAGATTTTTTGCAGCAAAATTACTCTCGAGATGGGAAGGACCTTATGTTATTGAAGAAGTGTATCGTAAGGGTGCAATAAAAATTATTTCCCTCAAAGATAACACTACACAAGTGGTGAATGGGAAAAGACTCAAACATTATATTTCCGGGGATTCTTATGATGAAGATGTTGATGTTATTCAAGTGATGATTCCGGAGAAGTTTATTAGAGGGTAGATTCCAGAATCTGTAGAGTCCATTTTCGAATAGGTAACAGTTCTGGTAAGAAAACGTTCGTATATCGCTTTCCAACTTTTATTTTTATCGTTTTCGGAAAATTTTAAAAATATTGAGCCGAAGAGGAGTAGGAGATGTTGCCCGAGGGCACCATACCATGCCTGGGCATGGGCCCGCCCTTGGCCGCGCCTGGCTATGGTGTGGGTGCCCCGGAGCCCCTCTCCGACTCGTTTTCGACCTGGAATTTCCTTTCGTTACATATGTTTCTAATATTAACCCCCTAGACCCCCAAGGTCCGTATATCGTTTTCTCGCCATGTTTCTATTTTGACCTGAATCTGCCAGAATCTGTTTTTGGTTTTAGAAGCACCATGGCCTCCGCCAACGACGAAAAGGGGAAGGATCCTATGGAGGATGTTCTCCAAGGTCCCAAGCGCAAGAACATGGATCAAGGTGTGAAGAGCGAAGCAAAGAGGATGTCATAAAGCAGCGAGGGAAGTGTTTCTTCTTGTAGCATGCAGGAACCAAGACCAACGGTTCCGGGCCTCAGCCCCATCCCTAGAGTAGAGGAAGCTCTTCGAGTCGCCGATGCGTTCTGTGATCGGTATCAAGCTCTAAGGATCGAGGTGGAGATACTTCAAGAGGAGAACGACAAGTTACGCGAGATGGTTGCGCGTTTTCATGCCTTGATCGACAAATGCTCACCACCACCACCGAAGAATTAACTCGTCATTGGTATTGGCATCCCCTTTGCTTGTTCAAATCTTGGGGGAGTGTCGTGGTATCACAACTTTATCTTTCACCTTTTTACCTTTTAGTAGAGTCATATCATGAGTAGATAAATATCATATAGGATGGTTTGTAGTATGAAAGTATCACTCTTTAGTTGGTTATCATTGTATCCCTTGGTTTGAGTTGCCGTAATGGAATATTAATGAGAAGTTTCATCATTTACTTTCTACACTTTATTTTAGTTTGCAATTTTTGTTATATGGTTGATCTCGTTATTAGTATTGGTATCAATATTGGAGCATCAAGTTAATCTAGTTGGTTTTGGAAAACTTAGCATTGGTCAGTAACAACAATACGTTGAAACTTAAGTAGAAAAGAGGGAGCTGCATGTAGATATATTATTCCATGATCTTTATTTCTTTTTAGCTCATAATCTTAGTATCCTCCGAGGAAGATTGCATGATTGGTTTTATCATATGTATATTTGTTGGTTTTCCCTCAACTCTTATGCTTGCTACCCAGCCTTGCTATCCAAAAACCTGTACTGAGAGGGAATGCTTCTCGTGCATCCAAACCTTGAGCCCCAAAACCATGCCATTTGTGTCCACCATACCTACCTATTTGTGGTATTTAATCTCCACTCCAAGTAAATTACTTATGTGCTACCTTTAAACCTTCAAAATTACACATGTTTTGTGCCCTATTTTAGCTCATGAAATGCAAATAGAGAATCTTTATCTCACTTGTTGATTGGACTTTACACACCTGGACTAGTGGCTTCATCCGCTTATCCAATTGATAGAAGAGCTGGCAGTGGGGCGCCCAGCCCCAAAATTAATAATACAAATTCTCTTCACTATTTTTGCCTCTGATTTATCAGTCAAAGCATAATTATGTAAACAAAAGAGAAAGAGGGATGACCTTCTATACCAGTTGCGTCCTTCAATGGGAGCCACTCTTGTGAATTCTAGTTGGCTTGTGACATACTGTATTTTCTGTTTGCCATTCGTTGACATAAACATACACCGCTCTCAAAATTATTTTCAATAACTCTATTTATCAAATGAAAAGCTCTAGCACATGAGTGATCCCTGCTTCCCTCTGCGAAGGGCCTATCTTTTACCTTTATGTTGAGTCAGTAAACCTACTCCTTTCTGTCTTAAGAAAGCATTTGAGTTGTTGTGATCCATCCATCTATATGTTGATTTACTCAATCACGTCCTTTATTTTTCCTTGTTTAGTACAAATGTTTTTATCTGATTGAATACCACTTTCAAAGTTACCAAAGACTGCAAAGAGACTGTTATAATTGAGCATGATAAACTCTGCAATATAGGCTTTAGTATAAAGACTCTGATCGAAAGATAAGTACACTGTTAATTGTTCTCTGACCAAGAATGAAGTTTTCCTTCACCAATTATGTTTTCCTTTTGCACCTTTATTGTGATTTCCTCTACTTGTTTCAAGTTTAATTATATGAGAGGAATTTGCTGGCTAAAATGACTTGTTCTTTGTTAGATGTGATGCTTCTTGGCCGTATTTTATTTATCGACGCCTCACTCCATAAACATGTGGTCATGTTTACTGAGTTCAGTTTCGCTTGGGGACAAGTGAGATCTAAGCTTGGGGGGAGTTGATACGTCCATTTTGCATCACTATTTTATATTGTTATTTTCTGTTATTCATCGATATATTTCATGTTATGATGCATTACTTATGTTATTTCATCTTATTTTGCATGTATAATAATTATGGGATAAGAAGCACCGGGACCAGAATATGATGGAACATAAGATTATAAGAAGAAGGGGACCGAGGAGGAAGTCTTAGAAGTTCCGAGGAGGAAGCCAACCAGAAGGGCACCCGGAGGGGGGCCACCAGGGGCCCACACCACCAGGCGGCACGCCCCCCCTTGGCCGCGCCTGGGGGTGGTCTGACCCCCCCTGGCCCACTTTTGGGCGCCCCCTTTAGCGTACTTGACCCCGAGGGAACCTTAAGCCATAGAGAATCATCAAAGAAATATTCCGCCGTCGTGTCGGGGCGGAAAACAACACAGAGAGAAACGCTCTCCGGCAGGGAGAAATCTGCCGGGGAAATTCCTCCCCGGAGAGGGGGAATCATCACCATCGTCACCGTCATCGCTCCAGGCATCATCAAGATCGTCATCGTCATCATCATCACCACCAGATCGATCACCATAATCATCCACCTTCATCCCGCTGCAACGATTAGGGTTCTATATCGTTGTTTTCCACTCGATCTCTCTCCCGGTGTGGATTACTTGTTAGTAGTTGATGCTTGTGAGATTTATCGGTGTTTACACTTTATGACCAGATTGTTATTGTCCATTATATCACCTCTCATTATGATCCATATGATGTCTTGTGAGTAGTTCGTTTAGTTCTTGAGGACATGGGAGAAGTCATGATGTTAGTAGTGGAATTATGTTGCAGTAATATCTAGTGGTTTGATATTTAAGTTCTGGTGCTATTCTTCTAGCGGTGTCATGTGAACGTATACTACATGAAACTTCACCTTTAAGGGCCTAGGAGGATGCATTGTGTATTTGGCTACTAATTATGGAGTTGACGGATGACAGAAACCTAAACCCCCATTAGGAAACCAATGCACGAGGGAGTGTAGGATCCCGAAGTTTTAAGGCTGTGGTTAGATTTATCTTAATTACTTTCTTGTATTTGCGTATGCTTACGAGGGGTATAATCACAAGTATGTATTAGTCCAAGTTGGGCGGTGCATTAGCATAGGTTCACCCACACAACACCTATCAAACCAATAAATATTAATCAACCGTATGAAATGAAAGCACTTGATGGAATTCCCATGTGTCCTCGAGAACGTTTGGTAATCCTAAGTAGAACAACCGGCTTGTACTTTGCTCTCAAAAGGATTGGGCCACTCGCTGCAATTATATTTACTGTCTTTTGTTTACTCGCACTTTATTTATATGCTATATCAAAAAACAGTCAAAAACCAGTTTGCTAGTGTTTGTAGTGAATCCTCTATCCAACTTGCTTGTCAACACCTTCTGCTCCTCGTTGGGTTCGACACTCTTATTTATCGAAAGTACTACGATACACCCCTTATACTTGTCGGTCATCACATTCCACGGGTTCGAGTAGACGATGCCGCTCTCTGGGTCCTTCAGGCGAAACGCGACTCCCATGATGACTTCGTGTATTATGTAGGGTCCCTCCCAAGGAGGGGAGCTTGTGTTGGCTTCCTTGCTTGAGTCGCAACACAAGGTCTCCTTGTATGAAGGATCCGCTACGAACTCGGCGGCTATGGTAGTTGCGCAATGCCTGCTGATAGACGGTAGATCTGGCATGTGCAATGTCCCGTGCCTCGTCAAGTGCGTCCATGTCTTGGGCAAGTGATGTGTTGGAAGCTTCTTCGATGTAGGCGATGACCCTTTGTGCGATGAATCAAATTTCCTCGGGAAGGACTGCTTATGCACCGTAAACCATCAAGAATGGTGTATTGTGTCGACCGGTTTGGGTTGTTCTCAGGCTCCATAATACTGACGGTAATTCCTCTGCCCAATGTCCGACTGCGCTATCCAAGGGCGTCCATCGGTGTTTCTTGAGGCCGGCCGAAACTGGTCCGTTGGATATTTCGACATGACCATTGGTCTTTGGATGTGCCACAGATGCGTAGCTGAGTGTTATTCCTTTTTCCTTACAGTAGGCCTGAGTTTCTTTCGCCATGAAGTTAGACCCATTGTCTCTGATGATGTTATGAGCAACACCGAATCGGCAGACGATGGAGTCGAGGAATTTCATGGCGCACTTGGTGGCTTGAGATGTGGCTGGGACAACTTCTATCCACTTGGTGAATATGTCGACTGCTGCCAACAAATGAGTGTATCCTCTAGGTGTTGCCTTGCGAGTGATCCAACCATGTCAAGCCCCCATTGAGCGAAGGGTCAGGACAGAGGGATCATGTTTAGTTCCATTGCTAGCATGTGTGGTTTTGATGCGAACTTTTGGCAGGCTTCACATCTTTTACTAGTTTCTCTGCATCTCTGGCTGCTGTGAGCCAGTAAAATCCTGCTCGAAAAGCTTTCCCCCACAATGGCTCTCCAGCTGGCATGATTCCCACAATCTCCCTGGTGTGTATACCGCAGAAGTTCTTTTCCGTCCTTTGGTGTAATACACCTCTGAAGGATTCCCGCAAAGTATCATCAAAGAAAATTTCCTCCTCAAAACTTGGGGGACTAAAAATATCATAATCATCAAAACCAGCTTCCCCAAGCTTAGACTTTTCCATAGTATTATCAATAATGGTGTTCAAAGAATTCATACTAATAACATTTCTACTAGCATGCAAATAAAGCTCCAGAGGTTTTTTAATTTTCTCTTCAAAAGCATCATGTCCTAACTCAAGATAAATTTTATAAAGCTCTCTCATATTTTTGTTGTTTTCCATTAAGCCTAACTAGTGAAAATAAAAACAAGAAACAAAAAGATATAATTGCATAATCTAAAGGAAATAACTTCGAGCACTCACACAGATGTGAGTACCTTTTACCTTACCTCCCCGACAACAGCGCCAGAAAAGAGCTTGATGTCTACGCACGCTTCTATTCTTGTAGACGGTGTTGGGCCTCCAAGTGCAGAGGTTTGTAGAACAGCAGCAAGTTTCCCTTAAGTGGATCACCCAAGGTATATCGAACTCAGGGAGGTAGAGGTCAAAGGTATCCCTCTGAAGCAACCCTGCAATCACGATACAAGAAGTCTCTTGTGTCCCCAACACACCCAATACAATTGTCAGTTCTATATGTGCACTAGTTCAGCGAAGAGATAGTGAAATACAAATAGTATGGATAATTATAAGTGATAATAGCAATCTGAAATAAAAATGGCAGCAAGCAAACATGTAGCAGAACTGAATGTAAACGGTGTTTCAATGCTTAGAAAAAAGGCCTAGGGATCATACTTTCACTAGTGGACACTCTCAACAATGATAACATAATTGAATGCATAAATATCATCTCTTCACTATGCTACTCCGAACCACTCTCCGGTCAAATAACAAACACCAATTCTTGCGTAGGGCTATAACAGCACTCCTCAAAGTCGCATTCCCATGTCTAGTTAATCCCACGCTGTCACTATGAGCGCCCTAGAAGGTACTAGACAAACACCACAATTTCATAGGGTCATCCAACACAAGATATAAATATCATGCTAAACCACACGGTGCACACACTGACACCTTTACACCTGTGATCAAAGTGTTTACGGAGATCTCATAACAAAATCAATTGAGTAGCATAACAGATGAAGAGTAACATCTACTTATTCAAGTGGATTACAAAGCTCACGGTCACATAAAGATCACATCATGGGAGAGAGAGATGAAACACATAGCTACCGGTAGAGCCCTTAGCCCTAGGGGATAACTACTCCCTCCTCATCATAGGAGACAGGAACGGCGATGAAGATGGTGGTGGAGTCGATGGAGACGGCTCCGAGGGCACTTCCCCGTCCCGGCAGGGTGCCGGAACAGAGATTTTTGTCCCCCGAAACTTGTCGGTGGCGGCGGTAGAGCTACGAAACTTTTCGTTGAAGGGGTCGATTCTGTTAGGGTTTATGCATCGAGGGGCATATATAGGCGAAAGGGCGATGGCGGTGGGCAGCCAGGGGGGCACACCACCCCTGGGGCGGCCAGGAACCCTCCCGCGCGGAGGCATGGTGTGGGGGCTCCAGGGCCCCCCTCTGGGTCTCCTTCGGACTTCCTTGACCCTCCAGGAATTCTAAGACTTTTGGCTTTTGAATCGTCCAATTCCGAGAATATTTCGAGAACAACTTTTCTGAAACTAAAGACAGCAGAAAATAGAAACTAGCTCTGTGGCATCTTGTCAATAGGTTAGTCCCGGGAAATCGATAAAAGTGACATAAAGTGTAAGAAAAACATGTAGCATATGGCATGAAAACAACATGGAACATCAGAAATTAAGGATATGTTTATGACGTATCAACATCCCCAAGCTTAGTTCCTACTCGTCCTCGAGTAGGTAAACGATAAAAACACATAATTTCTGTGGTGGCATGATATCAACATAAACTTGATCATCGTAGTAATGTAAAGCATATAAACTAGGATCAAATGAATAAGGGTTGTGGTTTATAGTTGATATCAAAGAAAAATGTATAAACCATTAGGAATAACATAGTAAAACTTTTCAATGAATCAATACTAAAAGACAATACACTGTGTAAATTATATTAAAGATGCTTTAAGCTTCAAGGACAACAATATAATCATCCAAGGTATCAAACTCTCACAACAACTCATGTTAGGATCAAGTCAAGTGACAACAATATGCACATAGGAAAACCATTCAAGTAATTGTGCACTCAAAGCAAGCAAGTGTTCTGTATTGGTTCCTGGCACCAGGATGCTATGGCTAAAAGAACATTATGGGGGGGTTGGATGGTCAATGGAAGAAAGTCTCACACAACTGAAAGTGATCATTAGACAATAGGAAGTCTTATAATCGAAGTTATGCAAGGAGTAGTGGTTGCCACACAACGGATACACATAGAGCTATAATTTTATGAGAGCTCTCCAATGAAACTAGTGGGGGTGCATCCAACCTGCTTGCTCATGAAGACCTAGAGCTCTTTTGAGGAGGCTCGTCATTGGAATATACAAGCCAAATTCTATAATGTAAGTTCCCCACATAGTTATGCAAGTCATAATATGAAAACTCTCTCCAAACTGAAGTAATTATGCTAAACAAAGCACAAGTGTGGAATAAATGATAGTAATTCTGCCCCCCTCTCTCTTTATTTTCTCTCTTTTGCCTCTCTTTTTTTCTCTTTTGGGCTTTTTCTCTCTTTTTTTATATATAACCTTAACTAGTAGGGGCAACACTCTATTTTACAATGAATCAACACACTTTTAGTACTCATAACTCAGACTGAAATATCTCTGATGTATAAAACTAAATGCTCTTGCCATTGTAGCAGTATGCAAAATAACAATGAAGCATGACAAGTAACATAATGATGATGGATGTTGTATGGAAATATATCTAGGAATGGCTATGGAAATGCCATGGTAGGTAGGTATGGTGGTTGTTTTGAGGAAGATAAATTTTGTCTTATGTGTAGAAGAATAAAGTTCTCCCACGGTGTTTCGATGTAATGGCGAAGTTTGCACCAACTCTCAATGTGAGAATGAGCAATGTACAGTACCGAAGAGGCTAGCAAATTTGGATGATGGAAGTGCCAGAAAACCACAACATAGAACTCACAAGTTAAAAGATTCCAAATAAAATCATGATATCATAAGGCATAATGAAAATCACTCCAAGAGGGTCCGTGGCAGTGACAAGTTACTGTTAGCTACCCCGACCGTAGCGCGTAACAAAAAGCCATTACGAGCAATATCAGCAAAGGAAGTCATATACCATTATCCTATCAACTGGTTGTTTGAGTGTGGCATAGTTTCAAGCTTCTAGACCAACCATTAATTGTTTTTACTCTACTAGATCAGCAATTTTACCATTAAGCATATTAATATATCAAAACAAGACCAAATAATCAAGTGAAACAGTTTAGTGATCTACAAGAATATGCAAGCTTATTCGTTATACCATCTACCACATGTAGCATTTTATAGTACGCACCAAACAACAAAAAACTCTGCAAGATATATAGAAATGAAACAAGAGAGTACTAACATAACTCTACTAGAACTAACAACTCTGAAAAAGATATGCATTAAATACAGGAGCTAAAAGGGAATTTTGCAGCAACTAGAAGAAAATCTAAGAATACGAGCATAACGATTATTCACACGAAAAAGCGGAGCGTGTCTCTCTCCCACGCAAAGAATGCTAGGTTCCAACTATATTATTGAAGCAAGGAAAAAAATAAAAAAATAAAAGAAAAAAAACAGACGCTCCAAGTAAACTTCATATGATGTGACCGAATAAAAATATAGTTTCACTAGAAGTTACCTGATAAATTGTTGATGAAGAAGGGGATGCCTTCGAATCCCCAAGCTTAGATGCTTGAGTTTTCTTAGAATTTTTCTAGGATGAACGACGGGGGCATCCCCATGCTTTGACCTTGCACTCTTCTTGATTACATTATATCACCCTCTTCTCTTGACCCTTGAAAACTTCCTTCACACCACACTCAAAGAGTAATTCGCATTAGAGGGTTAGTGCAACAGTCAATAATTTACGGGTTATGCATGGTCACAAGTTCTATTGATACTTTTAAACATTAGCTATATCCACTAATGTTTCGTGAAGCAAAGAAATCCACTTGACATCGTAAAAGAGAAAATGCAAGAAAAATGGCAGAATCTGCCAAAACCAGAACAGTCTGTAAAGACGATTTTTTCGGGGCACTTACATTGATCAGATCGAAAAACTTAAAGAACAAAAAGTTTCGGAATTAGCTGAGGAATAAGCAAAAAACATTTTAGGTCATTCTAATCTTTCTGGATTTTATACAATTTTCTACGGTGGACAGCAGAAATTTGTTTCCTGCGCAGAAATCCAAAACCAACTCCAACTCTCGCCAGAAACTTTACTTGACACAACTAAAACATGAAAATAAAGATACAAAGGAGTTGGCTACATAAGTATACAACCCCTTGGCTCAAAGAAAACAGACAAAAACAAAGCAAAAAACAAAACCATGGGTTATCTACCAAGAAGTGCTTTTCTTCAAAGCCATTTAGCTAGGCATGATAATTTGAAGCAAAAGAGATAACCAAGAAGCAAATATAAAACAAGTTTAAGTCTAACCCACTTCCTATGAAAATAATCTTGTAGAAAAACAAGTCATCATAGCACAAGGCAACAAGCATAGGAAAGCAAAGCAAGTGCAACTTCAAAATTTTCAACATAAAGAGGGGAAACTTAATATTGTTGAGATGCATAAGACTATGTTTCCCTCTCTCATAATAACTTGCAGTATCATCATGAATAAAATTAACAATATAAATATCACATATAACATTCTTATCATGAGCCACATGCATAAAAGAATTAATACTCTCCACATAAGCATAGTCATTCTCATTAATAGTAGTGGGAGCAAATTCAACAAAATAGCTATCATTATTATTCTCATCACCATAATCATCCAATATAGGACGCATATTATAATCATAATTAACTTTCTCCTCAATAGTGGGTGGACTGAAAATAACATAGTCATCATTGTAATCATCATATATTGGAGGCAAAGTATCATCAAAGAAAATTTCCTCCTCAAAACTTGGGGGACTAAATATATCATAATCATAAAAACCAGCTTCCCCAAGCTTAGACTTTTCCATAGTATTATCAACAATGGTGTTCAAAGAATTCATACTAATAACATTTCTACTAGCATGCAAATAAAGCTCCATAGGTTTTTTAATTTTCTCTTCAAAAGCATCATGTCCTAACTAAAGATAAATGTTATAAAGCTCTCTCATATTTTTGTTGTTTCCCATTAAGCCTAACTAGTGAAAATAAAAACAAGAAACAAAAAGATATAATTGCATAATCTAAAGGAAATAAGCTTCGAGCACTCACACAGGATGTGAGTACCTTTTACCTTACCTCCCCAGGAATGGCGCCAGAAAAAAGCTTGATGTCTATGCACGCTTATATTCTTGTAGACAGTGGTGGGCCTCCAAGTGCAGAGGTTTGTAGAACAGCAGCAAGTTTCCTTAAGTGGATCACCCAAGGTTTATCAAACTTAGGGAGGTAGAGGTCAAAGGTATCCCTCTCTAGCAACCCTGCAATCATGTCGGGGGGCTACCCCCAAGTAGGGGTAGGGCAGGTTGTAAAACAGAGATCAAGGTACTGTTTGCCTGGGTAGGCGGCTACCCGTGTATCTGTACCCGGTAGACGCAGCTCGATGATGCGTATCGAAGGCCAAGAGAAGATACTAAGGAAGGTCAGAATCAGTCGAGTAGAGCTCGGGTGGTCCGAGTAGATGAGCAGCAATCCTACTCGAGCAAGAAGTCAATGGAGCCGTTCTGACGAGATCCCGCGTATCCCGCAGCCGTACAGGCGTGCGGTTCAACTTACTAGGAACATGATTAGCTGCGCGTGGGCGTCTGTCATGTCCTGTTACTGACATGAGGGATAGGACGTGTCGGGGGCCTACTCTGTGAGACTGACAGGGTGGACAAGGCCTGCCACCCGGACGGCACGGAGACTTCTCGCAACGGCGTCAGCGGGAACACGGAGGCGTGCGCCGTTGTGGTAGTAGAGATGTCATATCGTGTACTTGAAATCGTTGTTTACTCGACTTGGCCACCAGTAGATAAGGTGGCCAGCCCCCTCCTGCGCGAGGGACGTTGGCCCTGGAGAGCATTTATTGCGAGACTTAGCACTAGACAGAGAGAGAACTAGAGGTTGGCTACTCGGCAGAAGGCCGGAATTGTACTGTGGCTACTCGGTCAAGCTATATAGAGAGAGATAGGCAGGAGTAGGGGTGTTACCTCCACAGGAGGGCCCCGAACCTGGGTAGATCTTGGTGTTTGCAGTGTTTCTGAGCACGTCTACGTGACGTGCGATCCCTCCCCGATTACCTACAGCGTCCATCGGCCCCAAACTTTAGGCACCCTATGGCATCTGTCTTCTCCACACCACGACAGTTGGCGCCCACCTTGGGGCCAGCAGCGGCGCTGGCTAGGGTGCATATTCGGACGGGACCGGTTACTCCGTCGGGGGGGCGCGTGGTTTGTGTCCTTGTCCACAGATTCGGCTCCCTCGACTTCGTCAGCAACAACGCCCGTGATTTCGGCGGCAGGCCCTTGCCTGCAGGCGGTTCAGTGCTGTCCTTCGGCGCCATTTGGTGTACATCGCCACCACCATCATCCGCGAGTACCCTGAGGTGGTGCTCGTCGCTGACGATCCTCCCGCTGTTCTCGCTGTCCGCGGGAAGCCGGCTGGCTGCTCTGTGGGCAGCGTGGAGGTGATGATGATGGGCCCGGCTATCGATGCCGGGAAAGGCGCGGCCACTGCGCCTGAAGTCATCGAGGAGCCGGCTGCTAACAGGGGCCACAAGACCTACGAGATGCCCCGGAACGTACTGGGCTACGTGGATCCTTCTACATCGACCGTGATACCGGCTGCTCGCGCCGGTGTAGCGCAGCTCGACATGCCCATCACCACGGACGTGGATACCGCTATGGTGAGGGCGCCGCTCGAGCAGCAGCGACTCGCTTCGCTGCAGGAGGCCCAGGAGCTGGAGAAGGTTAGGCTTGAGCTTAACTTGGATCAAAATGAGTACAATAGGGCGCATGGATTTACCCCTATTTCTAGGAATCCCAGCAAGATAGGTACTATTCGTCACAATTTAGGCGCTGAGCTAGCTAGAGATGGTAGAACTGCTAGCAAGTGTGCCAGTCAAAACACAGCTGGTAGACCGAAATATAGTTCCCCTGCAAAAACACTTAGGGTTGCAGAGGCTGTTGCTGCAGAGTTGCCAAATCTTACTAGCGAGGCACGTATTCGGCAACAGGAGCGGCTCAATGAGCTCGTTCTGGAAGCTGGCAGGCAGAATGAGGCTTTTCGGCAGGCCAACCCTGGGGGGCGGTGCGTCTCATGTTGTTCATTCGCATGGGGCAAGATCGTGGACCAGACCTCATCACCGCTTCCCGGGGGAGAGAGGGCCCAGAGTGTGACCTGTGGAAGAAACAAACAGATGCATGTGTACGACCCGGCTGTCGCCGGAAAACAGCACGCTGTAGTGCGGCAGCCCGGCCAAAAACACAACGCTGCAGGTACTGGCCATCCGGCTGCCAGAGTTCATCAAGAGGGGCAAGGAGGTAACCGAGAAGGCACATCTCGGTAGCATGTTGCTAACCCTGTCCAACATGTTGCTCAGCCAAATGTAGTTGTTGCTGTGGCCAACCCAGGTTGCTCAACCCGGACCTGTGCCCCAAGACCGCTACAACGACGGGTACTCGGCCATGGAGCGTGCCGGGTACGCCGACCCCAGAGATATCGCTACCCGATTGGGAGGAAGAATGTTGGAACCAAGTGATGCAAGATACAAGCTGGACCGGCTCTACTGGTCCGAGGAGATAGAAGCGAAGGGCCCGCCAGGGCCAGGTTGTTTTGGTCCCAGGATCATGGGGGAGCCACCGTGTCCAAGTTCCAGCTGGCTAGAGGGACCAAGACCTATGATGGAAGCACCAAGTCAGAGGACTGGCTGAATGATTATGTGACTGCCGTGTACGTTGCGGGTGGCAACAGGAGATTGGCTGTTCGGTATGTGCACCCAAATGCTGGAGGGCCCTGCCCGGATCTGGCTCAACAACCTGCCCAAAGACAGCATCAACTGCTGGCTTGACTTCTCGGAAGCCTTCATCAGCAACTTCACCAGCACCTACAAGAGGCCAAACCGGCCGCAGCAGCTCTCGGCGTGCAAGCAAAGAGAAGAGGAAACTGATCGGGAGTACCTTACTCGGTGGAGTACTCTGAGGAACACCTGTGAAGGTGTGAATGAGTCGCAGGCCATTGCCTGGTTCGCGCAAGGTTGCCGACATGGCAGCATGCTGTGGCAGAAACTGCAGAGAGAGATGCCGAGTACCCTTGCTGAGACAATCAAGATTGCTGATATGTATGCTCTCAGGGATCCTACTCAGCCTCTGCTAGATTCTTTTGAGCCGAAGAGGAAGCACCATGATGGTTCTCGATGCCATGACCGCCAGGATTTCCGCAACAAGAGAAGGGAAGATCATCCGGATATCCGCTACGGGTCTGACCATGTAGCTGCTGTTACTCAGGATCAGGGTTCTGCCGGGAGCAGCCAAAGGCCAAAAACTGCTGGAGCCCCGGGCAAAACCAGAATCAGGGCCAGAATTTCAAGAAGCAGTTCAATGCTCCTCAGCAGAATAGTGCCTCCAGGGATCCGGAGACCATGCCAGGTTCATCTTTGAGAACATGAAGGACGACCGTGTAGCTTCCATACTCGGCATCCGAGTAGGCCGGCCAATCACACTACCCGGCAGTGCAGCTGGTGGGACAGGATCAAGAGCGAGGGCTTTGGTCAGCTGCCTCCTCCACCTCCTCTTCTGCTCTCAGGCTCTAATGTGCAGCCTATTCGGGCAGCTGCTCCCAGGCCAGCCGAGAACCAGAGGAGGGAGAATGTGAACCAGGTAGCTCAGGGAGCCAACCACAACAACAATAACTACAACCGCAACTTAAACAACAACAACCGCCACAACAACTATTACACCTGCAACAACGACCGCAACAACAACAATACCAACCAGAACAACAACGATGATGGTGGTGCTGGGGACCGGAACCAGTACCAGGAGCACCACGAGAGCTACATGGTGTTCACAACTAAGCCGGATGACAAGCAGTTTCAGCGCAGGCGCGCGATAGAGGTAAATGCCGTGATGCCATCTGTGCCTCACTACATGGAGTGTGCGACCAAGAGATAGTCTGGTCCAGAGCAGATCATCCCAGGATCATGCCCAGCCCGGGTACATATTCTCTGGTAGTGGACCCCACTTTCTGGGGACCAAGAAGAACGTGAAGTTCAGCAAGGTGCTGATCGACAACGGGAGTAGCATCAACATCATGTACAAGGATACCATGGAGAAGCTCGGCCTTGCCGAGAACATGCTGCTACCCAGTCGGACAACGTTCCATGGCATTGTGCCGGGAGCATCATGTGCTCCAATCGGCCGCATCTGGATGGATGTGCTTTTCGGCACAAGGAAAAACTGCCGGACCGAGTGCCTGCAGTTTGAGGTGGTTGATCTTCAGAGCCCTTATCATGCTCTACTCGGCAGGCCTGCTCTGACCAAGTTCATGGCCTCTACTCATGCGGCCTATCTGAAGATGAAGATCCCTGGTCCCAACGGCATCATCACCATCTCGGGTGACTATAAGCGCTCTTTGGAGTGTGCATCTGCTGGATCTCGGCTTGCCGAGTCCATGGTCATTGCTGCCGAGAAGAAAAAGATACATGAGGTTGTGGCTATGGCCCAAGCAGCTCAAGTCGGTATGCCTGGCATGCTGAGTTCTCAGTATGGGGCTACCTTCCAGGCCTCTCAGGAGACGAAAAAGGTGCAGATTGACCCGGAGTTCCTGGAGCATGTGGCCATCATTGGTGCTGGGTTGGAGGAGAAATAGGAAAGAGAGCTCATCCACTTCCTCCGTGAGAATCAGGATGTTTTTGCATGGTCCAATCAGGACCTGCCAGGTGTCCCGAGGGAGTTGGTTGAGCACTCGCTGCATGTGCGCCCTGACGCCAAGCCGGTTAAGCAGGCAATGCGCCGCTTTGCGGCTGAGAGAAGGAAATCTATTGGTGACGAGATCACAAAGCTGCTGACAAGTGGATTTATCATGGAGGTACTGCATCCGGATTGGTTGGCCAATCCGGTCATGGTGGAGAAGAAGAAGGAGGATCCCAAGGCCGCTACAGCCTGGCGCATGTGCGTGGACTATACCGACTTGAACAAGGCCTGCCCCAAGGACCCGTCCCTGCTACCCCGCATAGATCAGGTGATCGATTCCACTGTCGGGTGCGAACTTTTGTCTTTCATTGATGCCTACTCTGGTTTTCACCAGATTCCCCTGAACCCGGCTGATCAAATAAAGACTGCTTTTATTACCTCGTGCTGGGCTTATTACTATGTTGTCATGTGTTTCGGTTTGAGAAATGCTGGGGCTACTTATCAGAGGTGCATGCAAAAGTTTTTGCATGACCAGATAGGCAAGAATGTGCAGGTGTACGTAGATGACATTGTCATCAAAACGAAAGAAAAACACACTCTGCTGAGGGATCTTGAGGAAACATTTGCCAGCTTGCGCAAATACCGGATGAAATAAAATCCAACCAGGTGCACATTTGGCATCCCGGCTGGCAAGCTACTCGGCTTCTTGGTATCCAGTCGGGGCATTGAGGCCAATCCTTCAAAGATAAAAGCTATAGAGAGCATGTCTTTGACGAGACCACTGAAGGATGTGCAGAGATTTACCGGGTGCATGGCTTCTCTTAGCCGCTTCCTGGGAAGAATGGGCAAGAAGGCGCTGCCTCTTTATCAGCTCATGAAGAAAAGCGACAAGTTTGTCTGGACACCGCAAGCTGATGTGGCTTTCAAGGAACTCAAGACCATGCTGGGTAGCGCTCCCATCTTATTAAGCCCCTTTCCCAAGGAGCCAATGCTGCTTTATATTGTAGCCACCAACCGAGTGGTCAGTGTGGTGGTGGTAGTGGAACGAGAAGAGGAAGGGAAGACCGTGAAGAGGCCGGTGTATTATCTCAGCGAGGTGCTATCCATCTCCAAGCAGAACTACCCGCACTACCAGAAGATGACATATGGCATTTACCTGGGTGCCAAGAAGCTCAAGCATTATTTCCAAGAGCATCCCATCACGGTGGTGAGCATCGCTCCCATCTCGGAGATCATGGGAAACAAGGATGCGAGTGGCAGAGTTGCCAAGTGGGCAACTGAGCTAGCCGCGTACACCCCTCTCTACACGAAAAGAGAAGCAATCAAGTCACAGACCTTGGTGGATTTCTTGGTGGATTGGGCCGAGATGCAGTACGAGCCTCCCTTGCCGGAAACCAATTTCTGGAAGATGCATTTTGATGGCTCCAACGTAAAAGAAGGGATCGGTGCTGGCGTGGTGCTCACCTCACCCAAGCGCGATCAACTCAGATATGTGCTGCAGATCCACTTCTCAGCGTCCAATAATGTAGCCGAATATGAAGCACTGGTACATGGCCTGAGGGTATCCAAGGAGATTGGAGTCCGGCGCATTGTGTGCTATGGCGACTCGAACTTGGTGGTTCAGCAAGTTTCCGGCAATTGGGATGCCTTGGATTCCAACATGGCATCCTACCGGTTTCTGGTGCAAAATATGACTGGTTTCTTTGATGGGTGTGAGTTCCATCACATCCACTGAGCTGAAAATGATGCAGCAGATACTCTATCCATATTGGGATCTTCTCGGCAATTCATCTCACCTGGGATTGCCTTGGAGCATTTGAGGAAGCCATCCATCAAGCCATCTCCCAACTCGGAGTCGATATACATTCCAGGTCTGCTGGACTCAGAGGCCGTTCCTATGGAAATTGATTGGGAAAGCTCAAAAGAGAACCCGGGGACTGCTCCATCCAACCCGGTGACTGCTTCTGTCAACCCGGGGACTGTCGCATTCATCGAGGGGATTATTTCTCAATACTCGGGGATTCGTCTCCAACTTGGAGCAAGTCATGGCAGCTGATCCAATGGAAGTGGACAAACCAGTGTTTCCCATCCGGGAGACACCGAGTTGGGATTTGCCCATATTATCCCTTCTAGCGGATGGCACATTGCCGAGTGACGAGGTCACAGCCAGGCAAATACAGAGAAGATCTAAGGGCTACACTATCATCAACAAAGAGCTGTACAAGAGAAGCCTCACTGGCGTTCTACAACGCTGTGTTGAACCAGAAGAAGGAGATGAGATCCTAAGGGAGATACATCAAGGAGAGTGCGGGCATCATGCCTCATCTCGGGCCCTGGTCAAGAAGGCGTTCGGGCATGGATTCTTTTGGCTAACTGCCTTGCAGCAGGCAGAGGATCTAGTGAGAAAGTGCAATGGGTGCCAGAGATATGCAAGCAAGATTCACATGCCAGCTTCCGAGTTGAAGACCATCCCTATAACTTGCCCCTTTGTAGTATGGTGCTTGGATATGGTGGTCCCGTTCAAACCAGCTAGGGGCAACATGACTCACATCTTGGTCATGGTGGACAAGTTCACCAAATGGATTGAGGTGAAGCCTATCCGGAAGTGTGATGGGAAAACAGCTGTGAGCTTCCTGAAAGATATCATCCTGAGATAAAGCTACTCGCATGGGATCATCACAGACAATGGAACAAATTTTGTTGAGGGAGCCTTTGCCAGGTTCTGCAAAGAGAAGCGGATCCGAGTAGATGTTGCGTCAGTCGCCCATCCGGCGTTCAAGGGGCAAGTTGAAAGAGCAAATGGCATGGTCCTTTCCGGGATAAAGCCAAGGCTGATTGAGCCATTACAGCGAACCCCTGGTTGTTGACTGGACGAGTTGCCGGCGGTGTTGTGGAGTCTAAGGACTACCCCTAACCTATCAACCGGATACACACCATTCTTCCTGGTATATGGAGATGAGGCCGTGTTGCCCAGTGACCTTGAGCATGACTCACCCAGAGTAACCTTCTATACTGAGGCGGAGGCAAGAGAAGCCCGAGAAGATGACGTGGACCTGCTTGAAGAAGCAAGAGAGTTAACTCTGTCTCGCTCGGCTTTGTATCAACAGAATCTGAGGAGGTATCATAGCCGGAAAGTGAACCCAAGGATTTTCCGAGAAGGAGACATGGTCCTTAGGCTCGTGCAGCGCACAGCCATGATGCACAAGCTATCCCCTCCGTGGGAAGGACCTTTCATTGTGAGCAAGGCGCTGCACAATGATGCCTATTAGCTCGTCGACGTACAGGCACCGCAGAAGAACAGGCCGGATAGATCCGGAGAGGAATCCAAGCGTCCCTGGAATGTAGCTCTACTCCGCCGTTTTCATTCATGAGAAAACATTGTATGTATCTTCTTAACCGAGTTAAATTCAAGTTGGCACTCCGAATTCGAACTCGGGGACTGCCTATGCTAAAACTTGCCTTGTGTTGTCTACTTTATTTCGTTTGCCTACTCGGTTCTTCTACTCAAAATTTCATGGGTACGTTAAGTAGTGTGTTTAAACCCAAGAGCCAACTCTTCGACTCTGCTGCTGTCCGCAACCCGACTTCATGGCAAGTAAGAGAACAAGCTAAAGGTCAATGAACACATGAAAAAACTACTAAGGAAAGAAGAGTGCAACAACCGAGTAGGGTGTTTTTACTTCTCTGTTCTCTTTTCGGCTAAGTGGTGGGCAGTGTTAACATGCAAAGTTCTAAGTGGTTAAGTATCTGAAACTTGGTTTTTGAAATCTTGTGACTCGACTACCAAAAAAGCCACAAGTGGCAGGTAAGAGCAAAGACAAAAGAACTAAGTGAATGAAAAAAAGCAACTCGGGGACTTGCATTTTAACACAATCCGGCATTAAGCCGGTCTTGCTAAAGAAACAAGTTAAAACTGAGTATCAAGAGGAACCATAAACGTATTTATTACATCTGCACCCGGCATCCCGGGGATTTGATAAAAGTTTGAGGATAAAAGTTGTAGGAAGTTAAACTACGGTGGATGTGGTAGTGTCCGATTCGGTGCTGGTAGGTGCCACGGGCTCGGTGGCAGCAGTTGTGGACACAGGCTCTGCCGTAGATGAAGTTGGAGTAGCGGAAATTGGCTCGGATGCAGAGTTGGAGGCCTGAGTAGCGGATTCGCTGGGAAGAGGGTAGAGCTCGGAGGTGGCGTTCTCAGTCGCAGCCCCGGTCGCGCCCAACTCGGGAGCGGGGTAGTCAATCACCATCTCGGTGGTGACAACCTCCTCCTGCGCGGCGGATTGCGGCTCAACCTGGGCCTCGTCTGAGCCAACAGATGGCTTGACGATTTCTGGGTCAACTTGCATCCCGGACTCCTCCGCGGTGCCACTCTGCTTGGTCTCCTCATGTTCGGCCTCTTCGTGTTCGGTCTCTTCGTGCTCAGACTCCTCATCGCCCCGGCTACGGTCTTCACCAGCATCTTCATCGAACTCGGCCTCCTCCTCCTCCTCATCTTCTTCAACATCAGTATCCGGCTTAGTGGGGCCATTGATATACTGGTTGGTCTCAGCGTAGGAGGCGAGATCGTACGCCACTTCTTTTCGGTGCAGGACACACTCATGCCGCTTGGTCCACTTCGAGTCGTTCCGAAGTGTGTTGATCCTGTTAAGATCAAGATTTTCATACCAAGACAAGATGAAGTGCAGGGCCTCATCCGCTCCAGCCCGAGCTGCGAAGGCACGCCACTTCTTCAACTCTTCCTTGACGTGATCCAGGTTGGCTGCCACGTCACTGATTGTATCCGGGATTTGGCGCTCTGGCCAGAACAACTTGTGAAGATTTATCACAGTGGATACCAGGGATTTACCCAGACATTTGAGACCTGCTACACGGGTCTTGATATTCAGAATGTGTCATCAATGCTGGTGGACTAATCAGTATCAAGACCGGATGCTGCCCTGGCCCTTCTTGCTTTCTCCACAGCAGACTCAGATGCGTTGTTGAGGTTCGGGAAGGTATCTGGGTCAGGGCACACTAGTTTGAATCAGAAAGAGGAACCGGGAAGAAGAAGAAAAACCAAGTAAGAGGAAGGCAAAAAGCCAAAAAAAACCGAGTAAAGTGAAGGGTAATGAGAACTTACTGCTCAGTTCTAAGACAACGTCCCCTAGTCGGGCCTTCCAATCGTCAGCAAGTCGGATTTGTCGGTCTTGTACACGGCGTGAATCATTGAGCATGTTCTCGAGAGCTTGATTTCTCTCTTTCAGAGATGTGATTTCCCTCTCGAGTTCCTGCTTCTCCTTAGCAGCCTGGCTCACCACTGTATTCTTCTCGTCAACAAACTCCGCCTTCTCGGTGTCCAGCTCCTTCTGCAGTTCGGCCTCTCGGACCTTAACTTGGTGGTGCGCTTCAGCCGGAGTGAGGCACTCCAGGTGCTCCTCTCGGAATTTCTTGTATTCTTCTGTGAATAGAACAGCACATTTGGCAGAGTGACCAAGCAAAAGATAGAAAGTAAAGAGAAGGAAAGAGTTTACTCACCTTCCAAGGAGGAGATTTTGCTCTGCGTGGAGGCAGCCATGACCTCGCAGTCCTGGTGCCTGTCAACGAGCGCCTTGAGCTCACCTGCAGAGATGACAATGACTGAGCAAAAAAGCAAAAAACGGGTGTAAGCAAAAAACGCACAAACCAAAATGCTAAAAGCTTACTTTCAACAGCGGACAGCTTGATAGCATTGTCCGTGGCGTTCTTCTCCATAGCGTCCATCTCGCTCTTCTTGTACTCCAGCTCCCGGTTCATATCTCGGACTTGACGATGCGACCACAAGAGCTGGTGGAAAACATTGGCCCGGACCTAGATGCTATCCTGCAGAGAAGAAGGGATTTTTGTAAGTTTGGAAGATTTGGCCCGAGTAGATGGAAACTCGGTTGAGCTTCACCTACTCGGCCCGAATCTCAGGGACTGGATAGTGGGTAGAAGAAGAGAAGTAAAGAAGAAAGACGGAAACTCGGAAAAGTCAAAAAGGAGAGGCACTTACCACGTAGATCTTCTCAATGTCTTCAATAGTTTTGCGGAGGACAAACAGCTTGCCAGCCAGGGTGCTGCTGGATCCGGCTACGGCCATGCTAACATGGCCAATGTCGGCTTTATTCCACTCCACCCGATAGTTATCACTGTTTCTTAGCTCAACACCGTCCCATGAGGCGTGGCCGAGTACTTTGCTGTCCCAAACCTTCTCAATGAACCCTACTCGGTCGAGGATGGCCTCTACGTCTTCTTCTAGGGGCTCTTCTTCTTCGCCCTCTGCGTGGGGAGTGATTTCCTTGATGGTCAGGGAATCGCTCTTTCCCTTGGTTCCGGCGCGGGCCATGGCCCTTTGCTCCTGCAAAGCGGCGAGCCGCTCGGCCTCCTGTGACATCTTGATCTGGTGCCGCTCCTACAACTGGACCCAATATTCTAGGAAAGTAGGAGGTTCCTTGGGGTCGCTGGCACCCGAGCCGGGAGCTTTTTTCTCAACAGGGGCAAACTTGATGTTGGCATGTACCAACTTGGTGTTTGGATTGGGGGCTTTCTTGGCCTTGTTAAGTGGCCAGTTGGCCTTCTCGGGTGGCGGTTGAGCGCCTGGCTGCTGGGGCCCTGAAGGCTGAAGGACCAGCTCCTGTTGCCCCGCCTGCCGCTTCTCGGCTGCTTGCGGACCGGTCTGTGATGCGCCTCGTTTGGGCTGATCCTGGTTGCCGGTGGAACCACCTTTGCAGATGAGGGCGCTGGCTGCTTCTGGGCTGAAGGTGCAGGAGCTGGCTGCGGAGGCGGTGGCACATTCTTTGCTGGCGGTGCTTGCGGTTGGCTAACCGGCGCAGCGTCCAGCTGTACTTGTTCTGGAGCTGGTTGCTGCTCCCAAACCCAGTTCTCCGTGGGCGGGGTCCTTGGCCGCTCCTCGATGGGGGTTTCTTCCTGCTGTTTGGTTGCAGGATCTGGCCGCTCCACGGCGGATTCTTCTGGCCGCTCCTTGGCGGCGGCGTCTTGCCGCTGCTCGGCTGTGTTCTCAATTGTCTCCTCAGCGGATGCAGCTGGAGGAGTTGATGGTCTCTCGGTGTGTTGGGCTGCGGCTGCTCAGGGATGCGCTCGGTCTCCATCTTGGCGCCGGTGTTCTCGGCGCCAAGGTCTCGTTCTTCTCGGGGAGGGGAGGACGCCTGCGTCCTGACCTCTGGTACTCTGTCCCCTTCGTCATCGGAGAGTTCCACGAGTTCTCGGGGCAGGCTTCTCTTCCTCCGGGGAGCTGGTTCGGTTGTGGCCTCAGCATCGAGGGCATCACTGAGGTAAAGTGAACAGAGAAGGAAGAAGATCAGAAGGTGTGTAGAGAAGGGATCCAGGAAGAAAACAGTGAAGGACTAAGATCTACTCGAAAGCGCTTACCCGTCGACAGTGGGGCGGTTCTTGCGCTGGTTGGTCTTCTTGACACCTGCTTTCTTCCTTGTTCTCTTGGGAGGAGGCTCCAGCGCCCCGCTACCCGTCCTCTTCTTGGTGGTGGTGGGGGCAGCCACGGACACAGAAACCATGTCCATGGGTTCCTCTCCCTCTTCCAGTTCCAGTTCCTCTGTAGTTGATAGAAGCAAAAGATCAGAATAAGGAAAAAAGAAGATCCAAGTATGCTGCAGGCAAGCTGAGAGGTGAACTCGGTCACCTTCTTTATCCTCTGACCAGTCTCGGATAGAGGCATCGACTTGGGACTTACCGTCCTGACCGGCACGGGGGATACAGAGGGTATCCTAGACGTCGTACGTTGTCGCGTCATCTTCGTTCCGGTCCGCATGCCAGTTTTTCTCAAAAAATGGCATTATCCTCTTGAATCTGGCGGTTGATGTGCTGAAAGTGCAAACATAAAGCACGGTAAGTTGAGTCCTAACAGAGTAGATGCCTTATTCGGTCTAGCGTGCAAACATAAAGCACTCAATGCTAAGGACCGGCAGAGGTAAACGAGTAAAGGTTCTACTTAGTCTAGCATGCAAACACAAAGCACAAAATGCTAAGAGCCCTACTCTGAACAGCGTGCAAACATAGAGCACATTAAGCTAAGTGCTAACATAGAGGCCCTATTCGGTATAACAGCGTGCAAACATAAATCATATGAAGCTGAGTACCAACAGAGGAGATCTATCCGGCATCAAGTGAAAACATTAAGCATACAGAGAAGGAAACTCACCTGGGGAATGTGCTTGGTATGGCTATACGGCACGAAGCCGTAGAACCAGTTGTCGGTGAGGGTGGTGTGCAGAATGGACTTGGCCCAGATTGCCACCTCTGCTCTGGTAAGCTCGAAGGTGGTCATCCGGGTTCAGCCGCGGGGGCCTCCCATGTAGCACATCTTGTGTACCCGGTGCTGGAGCGGGAGTACTCGGCGCTCCACCCAGCAGGCCACCGGGTCGTCTTGAAGGAGTCCTTCCTTCACCAACTGCTCCAGGCGTTCGACGTCGTTCACCGTCTTCTTGGGTTGTACCCCGAATTCTGCCCCGTGGGACGAATATTCTGGAACTCGGGGAGCATGATCCGGTCCACCACTTCTTCTCCTTCTGCGGCAGGGGCATTCTTCACGTACAGAAAACCCCTCTGCCACTTGCGGCAGGTCTCTAATCCGAGTACCCGCGGAGGATGGCCGG
The DNA here is from genome assembly GCA_028641055.1 of Alopecurus myosuroides. Lineage (NCBI taxonomy): Eukaryota > Viridiplantae > Streptophyta > Magnoliopsida > Poales > Poaceae > Alopecurus > Alopecurus myosuroides. The sequence goes on along the minus strand of CM054063.1, from coordinate 201,688,624 downwards.
TAGAGCGCTGCATCATCATGGCACTACCCGTCTGGGTCATCACCCTTGGATCTATAGGATTGGAGGGATTTGGAACGCTCTGCTGGCGGAGAAAGAAATATCTGGCCCGAGTGTGGATAGTGGGGTACACACCTAAGAATGCCTCGCAGACGGCAGCGTGAGTGGACAGCATAGCGATGGCGTTTGGGGGCAAGTGGTGAGGTTGAAGGCCGAAGTGGCGGAGAAATTCTTGGAAGAATTTGGAGGTAGGGAAGCCAAGACCTCGTTTGAAATGGGAGAGGAAGACGACGTACTCACTAGATTCGGGAGCGGGGACGAGCTCGCTCCCGGGAGGGCGGCAGATGACGCCGGGAGGAACCCGGCGTGTATTCACCAGCCATTGGCAGTCCGCCGCCGTGACGTCGGAGCCTTCCCAGCCAGCGCGCGCTAGCACCGCCTCCTCCTCGTGCTGGTCTCCGGCGAGGTTGTCGATCTCCATTGCAGCACTGGCGGCGGAGAAGCGGGCACGTCGAGGACGAGGACGATGGCGAAGGCGGAAGCGGAAGCGCGTGAAGAGGCGTTTTCTCTCTCTCTTTTCTCTCAGTGCGGCGGTGCGCTGCGAGCTCGCGGCGGCGCTGTGCTCTGTTGCGGGGGCGGAGGCGAGGAGGAGGAGCGTGAGTTGGGGAAAAGTGCGAGGAAAGAGATGACGAGGGCGGCGCGGGGGTATTTATCCCGCCGTGACTACGGTTACTGAATTGGGATCGATCGTGGTCAAGATCGTGCGGCGTGGGGGTTAATTGCCCGTTAGAAATGCACACAGTGCAATATACGCGCGTAACGGGCGCAGTTAATCCCACGACGTGCGTCGTGGGCTCTCGGGTACACGGGCGAGGTGACACAACGGGCCGTGGGTCCCAGCTGCAGTGATGGGCGCGTGGCACGCAGTAACGCCAGAACCGAGGCGTCGAGGGCGCGGTTGCGTGACACGTGCCCTCCCTGGACACAAGAAGATAGATTTGCGCTGGATCGAGTGGAAGCACATTGAAAATTTCGCTAAGTATAAGTTCTCGGCAGAACCCTGCATCGTGTGATCTACCTGGTACCGAGAAGATTTCTCCAAGGACCCTTATCAGAGAAGTTCGAGTAAGGATTATGGATGTCCGAGTTGAGGAGCAAGTCGGCCACACTTCTTCACAGAGGAAATTTGGTTTAAGCTGGCAGGGCGCAATGAACAAATTCGCTGGACTCTACCAGCTTCGGGGACTAATGTCCCCCCCGAGTAGGGGTAAGACAGGTGGTAAAACAGAGATCAAGGTACTGTTTGCCGGGTAGGCGGCTACCCGGGTATCTGTACCCGGTAGACGCAACTCGGTGATGCGTATTGATGGCCAAGAGAAGATATTAAGGAAGGTCAGAATCAGCCGAGTAGAGCTCGGGTGGTCCGAGTAGATGAGCAGCAATCCTACTCGGGCAAGAAGTCAATGGAGCCGTTCTGACGAGATCCCGCGTATCCCGCAGCCGTACAGGCGCGCGGTTCAACTTACTAAGAACATGATTAGCTGCCCCAAGGCGTGGGTACACTAAGGGTGGGCGCCTGTCATGTCCTTTCACTGACAGGAGGGACAGGATATGTCGGGGGCCTACTCTGTGAGACTGACAGGGTGGACAAGGCCTGTCAACCGGACGACGCGGCGACTTCTCGCAACAGCGTCAGCGGGAACATGGAGGCGTGCGCCGTTGTGGCAGTAGAGATGTCATATCGTGTACTTTAAATCGTTGTTTACTCGACTGGCCACCAGTATATAAGGTGGCCAGCCCCCTCCCGCGCGAGGGACGTTGGCCCGAAGAGCATTTATTGCGAGACTTAGCACTAGACAGAGAGAGAACTAGAGGTTGGCTACTCGGCAGAAGGCCGGAATTGTACTGTGGCTACTCGGTCAAGCTATATAGAGAGATAGGCAGGAGTAGGGGTATTACCTCCACACGAGGGCCCCGAATCTGGGTAGATCTTGGTGTTTGCAGTGTTTCTGAGCGCGTCTACGTGACGTGCGATCCCTCCCCGAATACCGACAGCGTCCATCGGCCCCAAACTTTAGCCACCCTATGGCATATGTCTTCTCCACGCCACGACAAATCACGATATAAGAAGTCTCTTATGTCCCCAACACACTTAATAAAATTGTTAGTTGTGTAGGTGCACTAGTTCGGCAAAGAGATAGTGAAATACAAGTAGTATGGATAATTATAAGTGATAATAGCAATCTGAAATAAAAATGGCAACAAGCAAACATGTAGCAAAACTGAATGTAAACGGTGTTTCAATGCTTAGAAACAAGGCCTAGGTATCATACTTTCACTAGTGGACACTTTCAACAATGATAACATAATTGAATGCATAAATATCATCTCTTCACTGTGCTACTCCGAACCACTCTCCGGTCGAATAACAAACACCAATTCATTGCGTAGGGCTGTAATAGCACTCCTCAATGTCGCATTCCCATGTCTAATTAACCCCACGCTGTCACTATGAGCGCCCTAGAAGGTACTAGACAACCACCACAATTTCATAGGGTCATCCAACACAAGATATAAATACTAGCAAATGGCCCGTGTGCGTTGCTACGGGGTTATTTTTATTCAAGGTTAGCTTTATTTCATCCTAGTTCTGATGTAATTGAAGGTTTTGTTTTAAAATGGTGGGGCTAAATAAGGACCTGTGAAAACACGAGCCATGAAATTAATTTTCATTTCGATGTTGGCACACTACAAATTGCACCACTATTTTAGAATGTATTTTTTCTGCTTTACATGTGATATGACCAATTTACCATTCTTGAAACTTGAGCTAATCTGTTAAATCTTGCTGTATTAGGCTCTACTGGTTCACCGGAGTCAAGAATCGAGGTCGTACAAAAACATGTTCTCACCGGTACAGAGAAGTACTGAACCATTCATCTCCTGTGACCACCTAAACCAAATGTGTCCTCTGAACTTAACCATGAAATTTTCAAGCAAAAGGAAAGTGGTGAACAATCTGGGTCATTTTTCTAATTACTTAGAGGCTTAAAGAGAAGCAGTTACAACTGATAACTGATAGAGCACGACATCCTCAGCAAAAGCTTGATCAATGAAACGAACTGGGAGGTTCACCTCAAACGCAATTCCGGCTAGAAGCTGGCGACACTTGAAGAGAATTGAAGCTGCAGAGCCACCACTGTCTCCATGCCCTCCTCTTCCTTGCTGCGGAGACAATTTTTGATACATGAAACCAATAGGAATTCGTATAGATGGGAGAGATGGGCTGCCCATAAATCTCGAACTCCTACAAGTTTTTTTTTGTTAGATTGCTTATCCTGTAGATGCATTCCTAGGTCAAGCTTATCTAAACGAACATGTAAGCTGGAATCCCGAGACTCCACGACCTATTTGTGGTTACTTCCTACAAATTGTTCTACAAGTTAAAGTATTTATTGAGAATATTTTTCCTCCACTGAAGTACCAACAGGCACATATCTGGCTATTATGTATGATCTCCCTGTAGATGGATCATAGCCTTGGTATGTATATTACAAACTGTACTTTGCACTTATTCGATTTCTCACAATATTTGGTATCTGCATTTGATCTGTATGTTAAAGGATTATGAGTGAAAACTGTTGGACTTGTTGATGCGCTCGTCCTCAATCTGCTCCATGTGGACGCCTTGGTGCCGGTGCCGTCTCCTCATGTCTCCACCGTGTCATCAGTCGGCGCTTGCTTGTCGCCTGGCCATTATATGGGTTCAGCATGGATGCAAAATTTTGGAGATGGCTCGCTTCTTGCTCACTCCCTGGAGTCCCTGCTCTGTAGCAGGAGTCTGAGGCCCTTTATTATAACCTGACGCTTACACCAAAGATACCAGCGAAACTGTGCTTAGCAGCCATGTCCGACATAGAGATACGATGCTCTCTTATGCAACGTGAGCCTTCGCCACAGCACACTTCCCCGGCGAGGGAAGCATCCACAGCACACCGTCTGCGCCCCGGCAAAAGCTCGATGGCGGGCGCGAGCTCCGTTGCGCGCCTCGGCCGCACTACACCGACGCCCTTGGCTCGGGACCGCCTCGCGCATCAGCCAGCACGTGGCTCGCGCCTAAGGTCGCGTGTGCGCTCTGCCGCGCCGGCCTCAGGACGCCGAGCCACCCTCCGCCGCGCCTTAGTCCGCAACAGCAGCCAGCACGCGTCCACGCCTTGGCTCCGCGCGCGCGAGGACTCGCCCCGCTCCTCAAACCGCGCCGGCCTCAGGTCGCCGCCCGTCGCGTCCGCTTCGACGCCGCAACAGGCTGAGCTCACGCGTACGGGAAAAAATAGCATCCAATATCCACCTCCGTCCGGTGCTCCTCCTCACGCACTGACACCGCTCGTCCCCGTCGGGCCGGCCCCGCGTACATAATTGCCTCACGTCCTTCTGTTTCCCAAGCCCCAACCTTGATTCGCCGCGCGTGCACCTGCAGCGCTACCCGCGGCTCCATTGGCGCGAAAAAATGGCAGCGGTTTGGGAGACACCGATGACCAACTCCTTCAGTTCTTACGTACACCAAGGACATGGCCTTCCGGTGAGCCGTTGAGATTATCATACCTGTCACGCTCTCCGGCCATGGCGTTCAGCTGAGCCGCTGAGATTGGCATACCTAACGCGCTCTATCGTTGTGGCCCTTAGGTTCTTAGCCTTGTTCCATTGTTCGATTTTAGTTCACCTGGTCGATGATCTTGATCTCACCTGTATATATCCAACCAGAGGCTAGGAGATTGGAAACGCGCCCGGTACGAAAGCTACACCGATCGACTTCGAGTCGTTTTATTGGCACCGCGAGAGCCTAAACCAACCTGGACACGTACGACGAGAGGAAACACAAACGGGCGACGTACCAACGAACCAGTGAAACGGACCAAGCAGAAACATAAGCCCTATTATATAGTAGAGATCATGCTAAACCACACGGTGCACACGCTGTCACCTTTACACCGTGATCAAAGTGTTTACGGAGATCTCATAACAAAACCACTTGAGTAGCATAACAGATGAAGAGTAACATCTACTTATTCAAGTAGATTACAAAGGTCACGATCACATAAAGATCACATCATGGGAGAGAGAGATGAAACACATAGCTACTGGTAGAGCCCTTAGCCCTGGGGGATAACTACTCCCTCCTCATCATAGGAGACAGGAACGACGATGAAGATGGTGGTGGAGTCGATGGAGACGGCTCCAGGGGCACTTCCCTGTCCCGGCAGGGTGCCGGAACAGAGAGTTTTGTCCCCCGAAACTTGTCGGTGGCGGCGGTAGAGCTACGAAACTTTTCGTGGAAGGGGGTCGATTCTTTTAGGGTTTATGCATCGAGGGGCATATATAGGCGAAAGGGCGATGGCGGTGGGCAGCCAGGGGGGCCACACCACCCCTGGGGCGGGCTGGAACCCTTCCGCGCGGAGGCATGGTGTAGGGGCTCCAGGGCCCCCCTCCGGGTCTCCTTCGGACTTCCTTGACCCTCTGAGAATTCTAAGACTTTTGGCTTTTGAGTCCAATTCCGAGAATATTTCGAGAACAACTTTTCTGAAACTAAAAAGAGAAGAAAATAGAAACTAGCTCTGTGGCATCTTGTCAATAGGTTAGTCCCGGGAAATCGATAAAAGTGACATAAAGTGTAAGCAAAACATGTAGCATATGGCATGAAATCAACATGGAACATCAGAAATTAAGGATACATTTATGACATATCAGTAAGCAACGGGCAAATACAAATTCTTAAGGAGAACATCCCTCGAAGACACAAAGCGTTACGAGATCGAATCTCACTGGTGATGTAGTCAAACTCACATCGATCTAAAGATCACGAAGAAGAGCACTGCAATCTGGCAGCGCTTCCACACTCGGTCACACGTACAGCTTGATGACGACCTCCGTTCCCTCGATCCACTGGGAAGTCCAACAACATGGCAGCGAGGTGTGGTGGAAAAATTTGACGGCCATGGCTTCGCCAAGCGCATGACCAAGAGGTGGAGCAGCGGAAGGAGGGAGAGAGAGATATGACACCAAGTTGTGTGGGGAGAGGGAGGTCCAACCCCTCTTTATATAGGAGGGGGAGGCACCCACGAAATTTTGGTGCCTCCACCTCTTGCCTCATCATGTGGGTGAAATCTCCACTCAACCCACTCATTCTCTCATCAATTCCCATTCAAAATTCCAAGGGTTTTCTTTAATAAATAAAAAACAATTTTATTTCTTTATTTTAATATTTGTTAATCCTATTAACAAACATTAACACTTACCCCTTTGAAATATTTGTTAATCAAACATTAACATATACCACCTTGAACTATTTGAATATTCCCTGAAACAATTCCGGTGACTATTTCAATATTCCCTAGAACAATTTCGGTGTTGTCCAAACTTTTCTTCGATATTCTGTGTTCACTCAATCGCGTCATCAAACCTTAAGTGTGTCACCCTACGTTTCGTGAATAATGTAGACATGATCGAGACACCTCTCCGATCAATAGTTAACAGCGGGACCTGGAGATCCGTAATGAATCCTAAACATTCAATGATGAATCTAGTGATCGTGTGAACCATAAACGTTATAACCAATTTTCTTAGTCTCGCGGTATCTTACTTGTCCGAGATCCGATCATTGGTGTCAACCATACCTAGTTCAATCTCGTTACTAACAAGTAATCTTTTACTCGTTCTGTGATATGACATCCTTGTGACCTAGTCATGTGCTTGCAAGTGGTGTCGATGTGATATCGCTGAGAGGGCCCAAAGTATATCTCTCCGTCATTTGGACGGAAAAATCCCACTCTTGATCCATGAGCCTCAACTAATACTTACCAAATACCCAACGACACCTTTATAGTCACCCTGTTATGGTGTGACGTTTGATGACATCAAAGCACTCTTCTGGTGTTAGTGATTGACATGACCTCATGGTCTAAGGATTAGAGTTACTTCGTATGTTTGATATAACAGTGTAAACTTAATGACTTCATCGTATTGCTATATTCACTTTGGGTCTATGTTCATCACATCATTCTACCAATGATATGACCTCGTTATTAACAACATCCAATGTTCATGACCAGGAAACCTTGATCATCAGTTAATCAACGAGCTAGTTAAATGAGAGGCATTACTAGGAACTCTTGTTTGTTTATCAGACACACATGTATCAACGTTTCCGGTTAATACAATTTTAGCATGAGAAATAAACATTTATCATAAATAAGGAATAAGATAATAACCACTTTATTGTTGTCTCTCGGGCATATTCCCTTCACATATATCATCAGAAGAGTGGCTCCGCAAGATAGTGTCATCTTCATGTCGTGCAGGAGTGGTTTGTACTCAGCGTCATTGTTGGATGCTCTGTCATCTGCTGGAAAATCTAGTTGCAGAACATACCGGAGTTTATCTCCTCTCGGTGAAATCAGCACAACTCCTGCGCCCGCTCCTTCGTTTCTCTTGGACCCGTCGAAGTACACGATCCATTAACTAGAGTTCTCGGGAGGTCCTGGGTTTGGAGTTATGTCCACTCCGAAGGGAAGTCTGCGACTATCTGTGACTTGAGAGTGTTGCATCCCTTGTATATTATGTCCCAGGCTCCTAGCTCTATGCTCCACATGTAGATCCTTCCCGAAGCCATGGGGTTGTTGATGATTGTCCCGAGTGATGCGTCGTTTATCACCGTTACGGTATGGTCCTGAAAGTAGTTCTTGAGCTTTCGGGTTATGAAGACAACTCCATATGCCAGCTTCTGGTAGTGGGTATATCGTTGTTTGCAGGGTGAGAGTACCTCGCTGAGGTAGTAAATTGGTCTTTGCACTCCATGCGGTTTTTCATCTTCAGGCCTTTCCACCACAAGTACGGTGCTGACCACCTGATTAGTGGCGGAGAAGTATAGATACAGGGGTTCCTTCTCTTCGGGTGTGTCTAGCAATTTCCTGGTCGATAATGCTCTCTTCATGTCTACAAATGCCTTCTTTGCCCCTGGAGTCCACTCGAATTTGTCAGTTTTCTTCAACAGTTTATGGAAGGGGAGAGCCTTCTCGCCTAGCCATGCAATGAATCTGTTGAATGCAACCAACCGTCCTACTAGCTGTTGTACTCCTCGGAGGTTTGTTGGATCTTTCATCGTCACGATGGCTTTGATTTTCTCTATGTTGGCTTCTATTTGTTGAGCTGACACCAGGTAGCCGAGCAGCTGTCTCGCGGGTACGCTGAAGATGCACTTTGTCGGGTTGAGCTTGATCTGGTAATCATTGAGGGCGTCGAATGTTTCCTTGATATCCTCGAGGAGCGGGGCTTCTACTCGGGTCTTGATGACTATGTAGTCCACGTAGACTTGGACCTTTTTGCCAATTAATTTGGCGAGGCATTTCTGCATGCAGCGCTGATATGTGGCGCCTGCTTTCTTGAGCCCGAAGGGCATGGTTGTGTAGCAGTAGACATTGTATGGTGTGATGAATGCTATCTTTTCCTCGTCTTCCTTCTTCATTCTAACCTGATTATATCCCGAGTAGGCGTTGAGGAAGGAGAGGCGTTGACAGCCTGCTGCCAAGTCGATGATCTGGTCGATCCACGGAGCAGGAAGTTATCCTTGGGGCAGTGCTTGTTTAACGACGTATAGTAGATACAAGTGCAAAGGATGTTGGTGTTCATCTTTGGGACCAGCAGCGGGTTTACTAACCAGGTGGACATCTTGATCTCTCTTATAAACTTTGCTGAGAGGAGTCGATTGACTTCTTCTCCGAGTGATAGGCGCTTCGACTCGGAGAAGCGGCGAGTGGTCTGCTTGACGGATTTTGCATCTTTGTACACTTTCAGCGAGTGCTCAGCGAACTCTCTAGGGATTCCTGGCATATCAGATGGCTGTCATGCAAAAATTTCCTAGTACTCATGGAGGAGCTCGCTGAGCGCGCTTTCCTATGCGGGGGAAAGGCTAATCGACACCATCGCCATCTTCGTCGGATCTATCGGGTGGACCTGATGCTTTCGAGTGTTGTTGCTGGAGTTGAACTCGAGATCTGGAGAGATCCTCTTTGTGAGTGGGAGAACAAAGTTATCTGTTGTTTTCGCGAGTTCTTCCAGTTCTTCTTGCATCCCGAAAGATTTCGCAATCTTGTGGAAACCTCTGTCGCGCTTGTCTAACTTTCGGAAGTCTCTGTTCACCGTGATTATCCCTTATGGTCCTGGGAGTTACAACTTGAGGTTGTGTAATGTAGTACTGCCAGGAATCTTGTGAACGCAGTTTGAGCAAGAATGACGTGGTACTACGATGGCCAGTCGACGACCTCGAAGTCGAGGAATTCCCGTCTGTAGTTTCCAGGGTCTCAGAGTATGATTTCCAGGTTGATCGACCCCAATGGTCTGACTGGTTTGCCTGGCACTATGCCGTGAAACAAAGTTTCTGATTCGGCGAGTCTGTCTAGGTTCTTGTTCATTTTGCGGAGTGTATCCGCGTATATGATGTTGATTCCACTGCCTCCATCCATGAATAATTTGTTCAGGTTGTAGTTTCCTATTTGAGCATGGATGACAAGTGTTGCGTGCCCTAGCCTGTACACCCGAGGGGGGTGATTCTCTCTGGAGAAAGTGGTGGGTTGTTTAGACCCTTTGAGGTATTCTGTTCTGGCGGGTGGCACTTGCACTGCGATGTTAACCTGGCGGATGCTTGTCTTCTGGACGCGTCTGGTTCGACATACTTTCTCTATCATGCCTAAGGTTCCGCGGGTGGGAGGGTATGTGTCTGCTGCCGGGTTCACGAGTAGTGGATTCGCGGCTGGCTGGGGCTGTGTCACCATCGCAAAGTTTGGATGCATTCCCAATGGCAGCGATGGTGGTGGTGGGGCATTGTACGCGACTACGCCGCCTCCAGGCATGAGCGGGTATCCTTGGCTTGTGGCGCTTCGGTGTTTCCTCGAGTATGCTTCATGAAGATTCGGGAATTTCCTGCAGCCCTTGAGGAGATGGGTAGTTTGGAGTTTTCTTGTTTCCTTGTCCCTGAAGTGGTGTAAGGAGCAGTATCCATCCAAATCTTCTTCAGGTGGCCTATCTTCTGTTTTTGGCCTCCACTCGCGATTTCCGCGGGATCCTCCGTCGCGGTTCTTGGTGAATTCTGCCGCAACATATTTTGCCTGATCGTCCTGGTCGTATGTGTGGTTCCTCTTCCTCCTGCGGCGGTCGCCATTTCGGTCGTCATCGTGTGCTGGTGAAATGGCTCTTTCACTACACAGAGAGTCTTCACCGTTGGCCCATATGTTGGCTATTGTCATTAGTTCGCCAATAGTTTTGGGTGCGCAACGTCCCAAGTCCTCTCGGGAAGCTATTCTCCGCACACCTCTTGAAACTACTTCGACCGCCGCCTCGTCTAATATATCTTCTGCCATATTTCTGAGCGTTGTCCATCTCTGGATGTACTCGCGAGTTGTCTCATCTCTTTCCTGCTTGCAGGATCGTATCTCCTCAATGGATGCAGGCCTTTTGCATGTTGCTTGAAAGTTCTTCTCGAAGTCGCGAGTGAGATTGTCCCAAGATATATAGCATGTGTGAGGTCTGTTCTCGAGCCAGCTTTGAGCAGAGCCGGTTAGGTGCAGGTTCAGGTACTGCATGGCTATCACCTTGTTCCCCCTTTGGCACTTAACGGTGGTCACATAGTCTGACAGCCAGGTCTGGGTTCCTAGGAACCATCATACTTTGGGACCTCCGAGGTAAGCTTAAACTTCTTGGGCATATGTGCTTCGCGAATGCCGCGGCTGAAGCAGAGTGCGCCACGGGCCTCCTCGTCATCCGACTCGGACGTCGAGTACGCCTGGTTCCTGCGTGCTCGAGCTCTGTCGACCTTGTGTTGAGCGATATCGCTTCGGGCGTCGTGTACTCCCCGGTCGTGACTTTTGTCACGTCGTGGGTCCTGGCCGCGGTGTCGCGGCTCTTCGCTGCGCTGTCGTGGTTCCTCGTTGCGCCGTCATGGATTCTTGTGTCACCTTCGTGGTTCTTCATCACGGTGTCGCGGGTGATCATCATGGTGTCGCTAGTTGTCATCCCGAGGTCGCGGGTCTCTGCTCCGATGGCGACGAGGAGATCCGTCGTCTCTTCTTCTTGGGGATGTGTTCTCGTTGTGGCGAGGGGATCTTTCTGCGCATGGTGAAACAGTGTCTAGCGCGGCTGCTTTCTTGTGTGCCTTAGTCGCGAGTGACGCTCCGACCATTCCCAAGTCTCTGATCGCCCAACGATGTTGTTCTGCGTGGGGGTCGCCTTCCGGCGGCTGGATCGCCTGTGGGTATGTTGTGGCTACGAGGACCACAGGCGCAGGAGTCGTAGGCTGTACGTTGCCGTCCTCGTCGCCGATCATGAAATGAGGATTCGAGGCTTCGAGTGGTTCTCTAAGTAACTCTTGATCCATGTGCGTCGTCCTCAAGACATACTTCCCCTTCCTATTTGGCGGAGGTCCTATCGATCCGCCAGTCACGGAAGATAGCGCCGCTCTGTGGGCACTCGACTCATCTACCTGACGTTTGCGATCATCGAGTGCCCGGTTTGCCCATATCACTTCCTGGTTTTTCCTAGACAGGAAGTAGTGATAGGCCGTCAGATCTTCGTGAGTGGCCTGGCTATAGTGAGGTATTGGTTCACACTGCCGCCTTGGCCTTGTTCCATGCTTCTCGTGAGACATGGATGCCTTTTCTTTCTGCCACACTTCCCGCCGTCTCGACGGGCGCTTCAGTAGGGTCATCCATGTAGACATGGGCTAGGTAGGGTTCACGAGTCTCAGGGACGAACCGATCATGATCCTCGAGATCGGCAAATTCTCCAACTTCTATTGAGTGGAAATCAATGTCGTTAAGATAGACCGATGCGAGGCTCGACTCCGAGTGAAGGTCAGAGTCGACGGGTGTAGCATCCCACCTTTTAGTAAAGGTAGAATACCTGTGTTATGTGCTAGTCCTTGAATCAAATGCTAGCACCAGAGTACAAAACTTAAAGTATCATTGCATAAGAGTCAAATTTATTACATCGAAATCCAGAGTAGCCAAGTGTAACTTATTACAAGGTGCATAACCTTATAAGATAGATATAACATCAGAGATCAAGCAACAAAAGTAAAGCAGCAATGAGCCTCCATCTTCAACAATGCGCCACAGGCAAACATGTTGGGTGTAGACTCGAGTCCAGAAACATCTTCACTCCTCATCAGAATATCCTGCACGTTGGAATATGCAGCCCCCGATGGAGGTCAGTACAATTTGATGTACTGGCAAATGACACCTATGGTGGGTATAAAATGGTAAGTCTAGTACTACATGAATATTATGGCTAGGTGGGGTTTAAAGCTATTTGCAAAAGGCCAATATTCTCCTAACACTTTGTAAAGTCATTTTGTTTTTAATGGGGTGGCAATATTGGAATAAAATCCAAGCACCACAACACTATTCACTTAGTCAATTTTTTACTTATTGAAAAGGGTGATGTGATTCTTCCGTCCATCCTTGTCGAGCTGCTCGAAGTTCTCCATAACGGAGACATGGCTAAGATCTTAGTTTGTTGACTCTGCACAGTTTGTGCACTTTCACCTTTTGTCTTCAATTAGCCCAAACATCCTATGCACCCAGAGTGTATCATGGAAAGAGAGAATTGAGACGAGACCTTTCAGAAACATGAATTCAACCCAATGGCAAGACCCGTTCCACCTATAATTACGCTACATCTGCTTGTCAAGCCCAGGCTGAACTCTCACAACTTAGTTGATCAAGACATAGCCGATATGTCAAAAGGCTGCACTAGAAGCAATATGAACTTGGGGAACATTTTAATCACTTTGTTCCTGGCTGGATTCCTAAAGTGAACACCTCAGAGATTAAAGACCCTGAGGGACACTCAACTATCAACAGCCTTGCACTACCAAATCCACCTATTTGGTTCATTGAGGTTATATTAAGTTTTTCTTCAACAACTTAGTAAAACACCAATAAATAAGCATGGCTAAGCAAACTAACTTGATGGCTACAGAAAATAACAAGGTTCAAAAGGGTGGCTACACACTACTAGGATATAGCATAGCATAATACTTTATAAAAAGATCCTATCATGCACACTAGTCAAAACCACTAGTGCATAGTGAAAATGTAGGTAGATTATGGGTTGGTACTTGCCTTGTCGGCAAGAAGAGTAGGAACAGCAACCATAATTGTAGAATTGCTCCTCCTCACAATCTAAACAATCAAAATAACAACACATAAACAAACAATAAAATAAAACATTTAATAGACATGTATGCATGATATACAATGATGAGAAATGCACAAACACTACAAGGATTATGAATGAAGGTCAAAATGTTGATCTCTGGTTTCAAGGCATGTTTAAGAACTTACGAAAACAAAATAAACACAAAATTATACTTATATCATTTTTAGTGCCTTTATATAGGCCTATAAACCAAAAACAAAACTTACAATACAAAAGTAGTCCAAATGTTGTTATTTTCTACTCTCTGGATAGAGTACATCAAAACAAAACTATAGCAATTGGATTTACTCAAAAAGGAACTATATAATTAAAGTTATGAGTAAATTAGGGAATATAAAGATCTGTAAATAACAAGTTTGTGCACGTGTCAAAAATAAAATTCTAAAGCTCCATTATGTTCTACTAATCTCGCTGATTTCAAAAAGTAAAACATTATTAAATTTGGAATTATAGAGCAAAAGTTATGGATTTTACAATTTTGTGTTTAATTCTGTCTAAATTTTTTTAAAGGAAAAAGGTTCGATCCGGGGATATGAAATGGAGCCCTCTGATTGGCCCATACCATTTCATGCGGATTCACTAACGTGGGCTACTGGATTTAAAGTGAGATGGGTGGTTAGGATTTAAAATACCGATTCGATCAGCTATTTTGATCCTAGACCTAGAATTTGGATCTACGGCTGATAAACAACCCGTGCGGATGGGCGGCACTCTGCCAGAAAATCTCACCAGAAACAATGGCGCGCGGTGGCGGCATACTGGACACGCACGGCGCCGCTAACCTACTGGCCTAGAGTAACGATGGGGCATACCGTGATGATCTTCACGTCGAGGTGGACCCGATGGAGAAGCAGATGGTGCCGCTGCCGTCTCCTCCTCAAGATTCCTCGTCGGAGTTCACCCAAGGCATCGATGGTTGGTGTTGAGGACGACGCCGTTCGATCTGGGGACAAGAAAGATGCGCACGATGTCAGATCGGTGCGCCTAGACGAGACAAAGCGAAAGCAGGGTAGTGGGAGGGTCCGGTGTGGCCGCTACTCGCCGGAAACGGCAGACCTAGCCGGCGGCGACGATGGGAAACGAGCTTGAGTGCGCGTGGCCTAGTGGCTCCCTTCTGCGTGGTGTGGGTCAAAATGAAGAGAAAGGGGAGGGGTTTAAGAAGGGAAGGGGGAGAGGAGAAACAACTATTATAATCGACGGAATTACACCGGCCATAACTCGGATGTTTTCTTCCTTTTCGGCTTAGGGCGGCGAGGGAATGAAGACGATGCGTAGCTGGATCTGACGGGTGGGGATCCTAGGCCTACCTGGCAGCGAGAGAGAGAGGGCAGAAAGAGAGACCGCGCCGGTTTCTCCTCGGACCGGCCTGTTGGGCTGGCTGCTGCTTGCGTCGTGCTACTAACGTGCACGGCTTGCTGGGTTGGGCCGTTGCGCGCGCGGTAGATTAGGTGTTTCCCTTTTTTTGTTCTTGGTTCCTCTTTTTTTATACAAATGATTAACAAAATAAATCATAAACCACTCAAACTTTATCAGAAAAATTAACAAAAATATAGAAAGGCTAAAGTGGTAAGGAGTCTTTTGGTACTGTTCTTTTCCAAAAATAAAATAGTTTCACATGGGGTAACATGGTGATTCAAAAATGCCCTTTTAAATCCCTATCATGGGTAAACTGGGTTTAAGGTTTTGTTAAATATAGAAACAAGGTGAAACATGCAATGATGCCATGATGCTTATGTATGCATGATGTTATTTTGAATTTTGAAAACCTGGGATGTTACAGACTAACCCCATAAGATGAAGCTCGCCCCCGAGCTTCGGAATGGTCAGCAAATAGGTGAGGGTGGCCTTCTCGAAGATCATCTTCCCGCTCCCATGTAGCTTCCTCTACAGTGTGGTGACTCCACTGAACTTTGCAGAATTTGAGGGTTTTGGTACGGGTTACTCTTTCTGCAGTCTCTAATATCTTGATTGGTTTATCTTCATAGGTAAAATCACTCTCCATTTGTACTTCCTCAACAGGTACAGTATCCTTCAACGGAGTTTCCAACATCTCAGGGTGACACTTCTTCAACTGACTAACATGAAACACATTATGAACTGCTGACAAAATCTCAAGCAGATCCAACTCATAAGCGACTTCACCTTTGCGGGAGAGAATCTTGAATGTCCCAATGAATCGAGGTGCTAATTTTCCTTTGATTCCAAATCTCTTGACTCCTCGAAGAGGTGACACTCTTAGGTAGGTTCTATCACCAACTTCATAAGAGACGTCCCTATGTTTGTTATCAGCGTGGCTCTTTTGTCTTGACTGGGCTATTTTGAGTCTATCCTTAATCAATCTAACTTTCTTCTCTTCTTCTTGGATTATATCAGGACCAAAGAAACTTCGTTCTCCTACACCACTCCATAACAAAGGTGTAGTGCACTTCCTCCCGTATAAGGCTTCAAACGGTGCCATCTCGATACTCGATTGGTAACTGTTGTTGTAAGAGAATTCTGAGTAAGTCAAGTTATCTTCCTAGCTATATCCATAGTCTAGCGCACATTCTCTCAGCATATCCTCCAATATTAGGTTCACTCTCTCAGTTTGACCATCGGTCTGAGGGTGGAATGTTGTGATGAATTCCAATCTAGTTCCTAAGGACTCGTGTAACTGCTTCCAAAAATGAGATGTAAACTGGGTATCCCTATCAGATACAATGCTCTTGGGTACAACATGTAGGCACATAATCATCTTCATGTAAATATCTGCTAGCTTAGCACTACTGTAAGTGGTCTTTACTAGTAGGAAATGAGATACCTTTGTCAAACGATCAACCACTACCCAAATAGAGTTATAACCAGACTTAGTCCTGGGTAGTCCAGTAATAAAATCCATACCTATTTATTCCCACTTCCAATCTGGCACCTTCAATGGTTGTAATAGTCCTGCTGGCTTTTGATGTTCTGCTTTCACTCTACTACACACATCACATTTTTCTATAAACTCTGCGATGTCTCTCTTCAAGTTATTCCACCAAAATCTCTCCTTCACATCCATGTACATTTTGGTATTACCTGGATGAATGGATTAGGGTGTTTCAGGAGCTTCTTGCAAAATCAACTTCCTAAGATGAGTGTCATTGGCTACATAGACACGTTTCTCGAACCATAGGGTTCCTTGCTCATCTTCATGAAATCCTTTAGCTTTTCCTGCTCTTAGGTTGACTTTGATTTCTTCTATATCCTTGTCTCCTTTATGTGCTTCACGCATTCTGTCCATCAAAGTTGGTTGTACCACCAATGAAGCTATGAAACCTTCGGGTGCTACCTCCAGTCTGAGATCCTTGAATGCCTTGCACAGATCCTCGGGTAATTCTCCTGTCGTGAGGCCATTCACATAAACCTTGCGGCTCAGAGCATCCGCTACTACATTAGCCTTACCAGGATGATATTGCAAACTCAGATCATAATCCTTGGTAAGTTCTAACCATCTTGTTTGTCTCATGTTCAAATCCTTCTGTGTGAATATGTATTTCAAACTCTTGTGATCTTTGAAGACTTCACACTATTTCCCCATCAAATAATGTCTCCGGGTCTTCAAGGCATGGACTACTGAAGCTAACTCTAGATCATGTGTGGGATAGTTGACTTCATGTTTCTTGAGTTTCCTAGAGGCATATGATACCACTTTTCCTTCTTGCATCAGAACACTTCCAAGTCCTTGGCACGAGGCATCACAGTACACTTGGAATTCTTTCTCTAAATCTGGTAAGCATAGGACTAGGGCTGACACGAATCGTTTCTTCAACTCTTGAAAACTGGTTTCACATGCATCAGTCCACTCAAACTTCTTCTCCTTCTTCAATAACTCAGTCATGGGCTTGGCAATTTTGGATAAATTCTCAATGAACCTCCGGCAATTTTGGAGAAACTATGATACTCCCCAACTGGTTCCCATTCCATTACTGCTGCTACTTTGGAAGGATCAACAACAATTCCTTCCTTTGACACGATGTGTCCAAGAAATCCCACTTCACTTAGCCAGAACTCACACCTACTAAACTTCGTATAAAGTTTGTGCTCTCGAAGCTTCCCCAAAATCAAACAAAGGTTATTCTCATGTTCTTTGGTGCTCTTGGAATAGATCAGAATGTGGTCAATGAAGACTACGACAAACTTGTCCAAAAATTCCATGAACACTTTGTTCATCATATTCATGAAGTATGAAGGTGCATTGGTTAATCCAAATGGCATCACCGTATACTCATATGAACCATATCTAGTGACAAAGGTTGTCTTAGGTATATCATGCTCCCGAATCTTCAATTGGAAATATCCAGACCGAAGATCAATCTTGGAAAATACACATGCTCCTTCCAATTGGTCAAACAGGTCATTGACCTTGGCACGGGATACTTGTTCTTGATAGTTGATGACCCACAAGTATAGGGGATCGCAACAGTCTTCAAGGGAAGTAAAACCCAAATTTATCGATTCGACACAAGGGGAGCCAAAGAATATTTATAAGCCTTAACAGATGAGTTGTCAGTTCAGCTACACCTGAAAGTAGACTTGCTCGCAATAGCTTATCAGTGGTAACAGTTTTATAGTAGTAGTAGTAAAATAACAGCAGGAGTAAAATAGTAACAGCGGTAGCAATTGTGGGAACCAGCAGGATTAAAGTACTTTAGGCATAGGCAATGGATGAACGAGCATTGCATGGATAAGATAGTTCATATAATAAAAAAACATGAGCATCGCAGATAGATAATAATAAAGCATCCAAGTTCTAGGCAAACCATAGGCATGTGTTCAATTTAGTCGTACGTGCTTGCAATGAGAAACTTGCACAACATATTTTGTCCTACAAGCCCGTTGCAGCGGGGCCTCAAGGGAAACTACTGGTAATTAAGGTGCTCCTTTTAATAAAGCACCGGAGCAAAGCATTCACACTTTGTGAACACATGTTATCCTCACATCACAGCCATCCTCTCTGGGTGTCCCAATTATTGTCACTTTGGAGCCTCGGGTTCCGGACAATGACATGTGTAAACAACTTGCAGATGTGATCAAGAAACATAATTATACTCATGAAACAATAACATGTTCAGCTCTGAGTTCATGGCACTCGGGCCCTAGTGACAAGCATTAAGCATAACAAGTTGCAACAACGATATAAAGAACTAACAACGGATACTAGGCACCATGCCCTAACAGTCTAGGCATTATTACATGAATGACCTCATCCAATCCCTTCCATCCCTCTTAGCCTACAGCGGGGATTACTCACACATGGATGGGGGAATCATGGATGGTTGATGGAGAAGTGGTAACGATGACGATGGCGATGATCTCCTCCAAATCCCCGTCCCGACAGGGTGCCAGAACAGGAACTTCTGATCCCCGAATTGAGTTTCGAGGTGGCGGCGGCGCTTTTATGTGTCTCTCTGGAATATGACGAACCCCACTCGGTTTTTAGGTCACGGGGCATATGTAGTCGAAAGGGTAGCCCAAGGGGGTGCCTGGGGCAGCCACACCACCAGGCGGCGCGGCCTAGGGTGGGGCGCGCCAGCCCATGGTGTGGGCCCCTCCTTGCCACCTCCTGCTCTTCTTCTGGCTCCGGGGGCCTTCGGGTAAAATAAGGACTTTGGGATCTTTTCCGGGAAATTTCCTGAAAGTTGATTTTTTCTGCACAAAACGAGACACCAAGGTAAGTCTGCTGAAAATAGCGTTAGTCTGTGTTAGTTGTATCAAAAATCACAAGTTTAGAGGCGAACAAGAACGAAAGTGTTCGGAAAAGGAGATACGTTTTGGACGTATCAACTCCCCCAAGCTTAGATTATTGCTTGTACTCAAGCAATTCAGTTGACAACTGAGTGCGATAAAAGAACTTTTACGAACACATTTGTTTCATATGATGTAAATATTCTCACTATATGATCAAGTGTTTAGGAAATTCATAATAAGAAGTATGCAAATAAACACCTAATAGTTATGCAAACCATGAAGAGATACAAACCCACTAATAATAAGAAACATGAAATATATCAATCTGCGGGACTTGCAATGTTCATAATAAGGTATGATAAAGTGGTACTCGATTTCCCTTAATAATGGAGGAAAACATAAATGCCAGGGCACCTCTCTGAGGTTCAAGTGAAGACTACAAGTAAATATATCAAAGATACAGGCATCAAGGTTATACCACCATCAACCGTGTTCTAAGACAAGCACATTATACCAAGATTGACAGCCATGCTCTCAAGAAGGTGCATAAAGTGAGAAGGTGAAGACTCGGCGTAAAAGTAAAAGAAAAACCCTTCGTAGAGGGAAAGCAGATATTAACATGTGCTAGAGCTTTTTTATTTTATAAAAAGAAGTAAGCTGATTTTTGGGAGGTGATTGTTCATGTCAACGAGTGGTAACAGAGTCCTTGTTATCTTCCATACCAAACAAGTTCAGAGCGGTTCCGAATATTTATATTAAGCATTTATAGCATGCTCTTTATATATTATGACACTCCTCCCCACCTTGCTTTCGCAAACCATGGCTAACTGAA
The DNA here is from genome assembly GCA_028641055.1 of Alopecurus myosuroides. Taxonomy (NCBI): domain Eukaryota; kingdom Viridiplantae; phylum Streptophyta; class Magnoliopsida; order Poales; family Poaceae; genus Alopecurus; species Alopecurus myosuroides. The sequence goes on along the minus strand of CM054063.1, from coordinate 201,668,820 downwards.
TCCTCCGGTGCCTGTCAACAATCTCATACCATGGAGGAGTGTCTATTTATTATTACTTTTGACGTAATAATGGTCTAACCAGCTCTTTGCAAAATTAATGACAAGCAGATGAAGCATGCAAGTTAGGTTACTCAATTAGTATGGAAGATAACAAACCCAACTACTACTTCCTCATGAGCTAAAACGGTGTCACAAAATGAGAAATGTTTTGAAGGTTTTAAAGGTAGCACATGAAAACTTACTTGGAGTGGCAGTGAAATACCACATATAGGTAGGTATGATGGACACATTTGGAAAACTTTGGTTTTTGAGAGTTGGATGCACGAGTAGAGCTCATACTCAGTACAGGTGAAGGCTAGCAGTAGACTGGGAGCGACAATCAAGAGAGCAACAACTGTCATAATCATGCTTGCGACAAAACAAAATTGAAAGTGATACAGATACTCTGAGGCAAAATAAATCATCGAGGCTTAATTGACCTTTTGTTTTCAGTCTTATGCATGCGTGAGCATGTGCCAAGTCGATTCAAGCGAAACATTCAGAGGGAGATACCACAATTTCATACCCTTCTATGAATAAAACAATACAAGCAAACATTTATACGACATGCTATCTAATACTAATAAGCTAGAACTACTCATGAGAGAGCAAGAACTACTAAGCATCGATTAAATAACATACACATTACACGAACAAACTAAGCATGTCCACATGGATGAGTATATGTACAAAAAAAAACAAATAGAGTTCATACCAGCCTCTCACCACAACTTGGATTGTCGTAAATCGTCATTATTGCTCTTCACTCGTGTGGATTGAATAATATGAAAATATAACCAAGCTCCAATGGAGCTACGGAGGACTACTGAACTCTGAAGCAAACTTTACAAAACCAAAGAAGAAGAACAAATATTTTTGGGTTTTCGAATTAAAAAAACAATAGAAGAAAACAAGCAAACAAAGCAAAATCTTTTTGGATTTTTTAATATTAAACCGAAACTAGAAAGTAAAGCAAACCAACAAAAGAAGCTAAAGAAGCAAATAAAGAGAAACAACATAAATATTTTTGGTCTTTTTGCGTTTTGGAAAGCAAAAACAAAACAAAAAAATAAAAAGAAGCGAAAGAAACGAAAACATGGATATACAAAGAACCGACAGAACATGATATGTAAATGAGTGTGATGTCGGCATAACTCGCCCAAGCTTAGAATTTTGGCCTAAGTGGAGATCAATCCCAAGAGGGCCATGAAGTGGCGCCCCCATAATATGTCGAGGATGGGCCATCCTCCTGATATGAGCTCGAGGACGCCCCGATGTACTGCATGGTGTAGTCCTCAGAGGACGTGTTCTGCCTCATCTGATGCTCAGGGTCGTGCTGCTCATGGAAATCAAGCAGGTGCAACTACTCATCCAGCTCCTCCTTTGAGCGCGGCCATGGCATTCTGCTAACAGTGAACAAAACAGGCTACGGCAAGGGAACTTCCCTTTCATCTCCATCAGTAAATAAAACTCTATATACTAGATGTCCAACACTAGAGTTTGCAATAATAAATAGTGAGCCTTCATGGAAGCAAGGTCAAGTCTCTGTGGAGCTAATAAAACATCATGGGAAGCAACAGAAAGGTTTAGAGCAGTCAAAACATGCGTGGCAACAATACCCCCATAAATGGGTCCTCTAGCAGCTAAGCGGCGACCAATGAAAGCACCAACGTTATATTTATTAGTACTATTCAGTGCAGCAGCAAGAAAAGCGAGATGGTAATTTGAAATATTACTAGTTTTTTTTTCCAAGAAAGAACACTAGTAGCAAGGCTAATAAGTAAACTATCTAATAGCGGGGAGTTGAATGTTCCTTATCTTGCCACGCTTAGCTGTGCGATCATCATCATTTGTAACTCCTCGGTAGAGCTCCAGTAAATCAGCGGGTCGTTCCTGAATCTTCCTCGCTGTCCCCTACATGTTAATACCTATGATGCTACAAAAACTTGCCAAAAGCATGGAAAAAGGTCTATCATAGATTTTGAATGCAACATATGGGTTATACTGAGAGTTGTTGAAAACGAAGCTCTCAACAAAAGTTTTTGTTAATATAACATATTGAGGGCTTTCATCATTCATGTAATCGGTTAGACCAACCCTACCAACCAGCAGCAAGAAATCCTTAAGTATGTCTGGATCATTTAGAATAGTATAACAAGGGAAGGTGGATGGATGTGCATCTCCATCATCTCCTGCATCGTCGATACTCGGTGCAATGAGATTCTCATTGTAAGATGGTCTCAGCAGCGTAGTTGAGCGTGAAGGTCATGTCCTCTTAGGTGCAACACTCTCAAAGATTTCTCCAAAGGTGTAGTTATCCATTTCTGAAATTTTTAGCTAGCATCACAAAAATTTATTTCAAGCAACTATATGATAGAAACTACTATAGAGACTTGTAGGAGGAATAAACATGCATCAAAACTAAATTATTTCACATATATCAAGAATGCTAGCTCACACAACCTTTCACCTACAGTAACAAAATACTCAAGAAATACTCCACTAAATAAAATTCTACTTGGATAATAGGAGGAGTCATATACCGGAGAACAAATGCACCAAATTTGAGCAACAAAGATGGGCTGAGAAAAGAGATCCAGAAATTTGTGAACAAGAACAACAAGAGCTCGGGTTCTAGGAATGTTTTCGAGTTTGGGAGAGAGAGAGAGAGGAGTATTTGGCAGGGAGGAGATGAAGTCGAGGGCCAGGGGCCCCACACCATGTGTTGGCGCCACGAGGGGCCAGGTTGCGCCACCTGGTGGTGTGCCTGCATGGTGGGTCTCCCAGGTGCCTCTCTGCCTCATTTTTATGTAGAAATTTAATATAATTCTTCTGGAATTTTTAGAGAAACTTCATTTTAGAGCAATTTCCAGAATTTAATAAATAATTAAAAACCAGAAAAACAAATATAGAATGGTGGAAAATAAGTCCAAAACCAGAACTACAGATGTTCGAAGACACTCCAATAGGCAAATAACCAAAGGGAACAAAGGAAAACATAGTGAAAACAAAAAATGTGGGTGGTGAAAACATGAGTGGTCACAATAATCAAGATGAAAACATGATGAAACATGGCTATGGATGGTGGAAAACATAATCATACTAAATTAGCATGGTGAGAACATGGTGAAAACATAAACGTAAAAGTGAAAACATTGTTCTCTTCATTCAAAATCACTTTGTTAACAAGGTTGATCAAGTCTTTTTACCAAAACAATTTTTATATGAAACAAAACTTTGCTTATCACTAAATGATTATGTTACCTCAACTTTGATAGACATAGTCCCAATCATAATAATTTCATATTATTTTGGTGGCATTGGAGTGGGACAATAGAATTCTCCAATCTTGATGGTCTCAATATTTTCAATGGAATTTAGACCATATCTCCTATCAATCTTCTTGGGTAAATAAACCGTGTGCTCTTTATCATTAACATTAAAATTTACTTTACCTTGATTGCAATCAATAACAGCCCCTGCAGTGTTAAGAAAAGGTCTCCCAGGAATAACAGACATATTATCATCTTCAGGCATTTCCAACACAACAAAGTCAGTTAATATCAAACAGTTAGTAGTCACTTGAACAGGAACATTCTCACATATACCAACAGAAATAACAGTGGATTTATCATCCATTTGCAAAGATATATCAGTTGGTATCAATTTGTCCAGACAGAGTCTCTTGTAAATAGAAAAGGTCATAACACAAACTCCTACTCCCAAATCACATAAAGCAATTCTAACATGATTATTTTTAATGGAGCAAGGAATAGTAGGAATACCAGGATCTCTAAGCTTCTTTGGAACCTTGCCATAGAAAGAGTAATTAGAAAGCATAGTGGAAATTTCCTCATTAGGAATTTTTATTTTCTTTTGTTAGAGACAATGTCTTTCATATATTTAGAATAAGGAGGCAATTTAATAGCATCACTCAAAGGAATTTGCAAAAACAGAGGTTTCATCCAATCACATAACTTGTTATAACTTTCTTCCTCCTTTGATTTATGTTTCTTATTAGGAAAAGGAATTGCTTTTTGTACCATGTTTATTAGCCATGAAATCCTCCTTAGTATAGTTTGCAGTTTTAGTTTGCTTTTCAGGTTCAACTTCAGTTTCTTCTTTATCAGAAGCATCACTTTTATCATTACCACTTTCAGTTTCAGCATCAGAGATAGATATACTATTAGGATCTTTATCAGGTTCAGGAGATTCTACAACAGCTTTATGTCTCTTCTTCTTTTTCTTAGCGGAGAACTATTGTTTTTAGGTTGCTGGGAATCTTGTTCAGTTCTTTTAGGATGTCCCTCGGGATACAAGGGATCCTGAGTAGAAATACCACTTCTAGTAATTATTTCACAAACACGTTTTTCTCTAGAAGCATTAGCTAGAAATTCTTTTTGCACCTTAGTGAGTGGATCAATTTGAGTTTGAACCATATGGAAATGTTTAACAAGCATTTTAACATCATCAGAGGTTGTCTACATAATACCATGCAAATTATCAATAGCTCTAGAGTTTTCCATTAGATGATTTTGCATTCTCATATTAAAATTCTCTTGCTTAACAAAATAATTATCAAATTCATCCAAGCATTGATCAGGTGGTTTAGAATAGGGAATATCTCTATTATCAAAGTATTGGAGAGAGTGTACCTCAACTATGGGTGGATGAGGTATTGGCTCACATTATTCTTCTATAGGTGGTAGATTCTTCACATCTTTAGATTTAATACCCCTCTCTTTAAGAGATTTTTCGGCTTCCCTCATCACTTGATCATTTAATTCAATCATTCTCCTCTTCTTGGCTGTTGGTACTGGTGTTGGTTCTTGTGTTGTTGTTGGCTCAGGTATAGTCCAATCATCATGATTTTTGGCTATATTAGCCAATAATTCCTCAGCTTCTTCTGGAGTTCTTTTCCTGAAAACACAACCATCACAACTATCCAGGTATGTCCTAGATTCAACTGTTAGTCCATTATAAAATATATCTAGGAGCTCGTTTTTAGGTAATGGATTTCCAGGGCTAGCTCTTATTAAAGAACAAAACCTTGACCAAGATTCATGCATTTTCTCTCCTTCAATTGGCTTAAAGTTAAAGATATTCTGCAAACCAGCATGTTGAGCACTAGCAGGATTTTTTTTTGAAAGAAAGCATTAACCAAGCCCATAAGACTATCAATAGATCCGGGTGACAAATTGTTAAACCAAGTTTTAGCTTCATCTTTCAATGAAAAAGGGAAGATCTTGGTGACAAAATAAGTTCATTTCTTAATATCATCAGAAAATAAACTACTCAAAGATGAAAGCTCATTCATATGTTCCATAGCACTTTTACTTTCAGTATCACAAAAAGGTTCTTTCTCAACAATGGATATATAAGATAAATCTAAAGAGAAATCATAATCCTTATCTTTAATGTGTATGGGAGATGTAGTAAACTTAGCATCAAGAGAGGTTTTGTATTTAACAACACGTTTTGCAAGAAGACTCTTAATAGCACTTGCACTAGTAGTAGCTTGAACTTATTCAATAAAGTCATCATTAAGTTCAGTGTAAGTTTCCTCAAGATCATCACTAGGACTATCTCTAGACTCATATGAATTAACAGGTGTACCAACATTTTCAACAGAAATTTCAGTGTTTTCAATTTGTTTAGATCTAGCAATTTTAGCATCTAGGAAAGGACCTAGTCAACCACTATCATCAAGCACGGTAGAAGCATCATCAAAAGTATCAGAAGCATTTCCAGACTCAGCAGAAGTAGTAGTGTGTGTAGAATGTGGTGGTGTAAGAAGCTTACTCATTACAGATGGTGAATCAAGAGCAACAAAGGTATTCAAAGTTGTACCTCTCCTTGTAGTGGGTGGTTATATAGGAACTTTTCCATCACGAGTTTTGCCCATGATGAAAGGCTTGAAGCGAACAATATCATGTTCAAGTGAGCAAATAAATAAAGCTATGCTCCCCGTCAACGGCGCCAGAAAATAGTCTTGATGACCCCCAAGTATAGGAGATCGCTACAGTCTTCGAGGGAAGTAAAACCCAAATTTACTGATTCGACACAAGGGGAGCCAAAGAATATTTATAAGACTTAATAGATGAGTTGTCAGTTCGGCTGCACCTGAAAGTAGACTTGCTCGCAACAGCTTATCAGTGGTAACAGTTTTATAGCAACAGTAGTAGTAAAATAACAGCAGGAGTAAAATAGTAACAGCCGTAGCAATTGCGGGAAACAACAGGATTAAAGTACTGTAGGCATAGGGAATGGATGAACGGGCGTTGCATGGATAAGATACTTTATATGATAATGAAAACATGGGCATTTCATATAGATAATAATAAAGCATCCAAGTTCTAGGCAAACCATAGGCATGTGTTCCAATTTAGTCGTACGTGCTCGCAATGAGAAACTTGCACAACATCTTTTTTCCTACCAGCTCGTTGCAGTGGGGCCTCAAGGGAAACTAGAGGTAATTAAGGTGCTCCTTTCAATAAAGCACATGAGCAAAGCATTAACACTCCGTGAACACATGTGATCCTCACATCATAGCCATCTGCTCCGGTTGTCCCAATTATTGTCACTTTGGGGCCTCGAGTTTCGAACAATGACATGTGTAAAAAACTTGCAGATATGATCAAGAATCATAATTATACTCATCAAACGGTAACATGTTCAGATCTGAGATCATGGCATCCGGGCCCTAGTGAGAAGCATTAAGCATAACAAGTTGCAACAATGATATAAAGTACTAACAACGGATACTAGGCACCATGCCCTAACAATCTAGCATTATTATATGAACGATCTCATCCAATCCCTTCCATCCCTCTCAGCCTACAGCGGGGATTACTCACACATGGATGGTTGATGGAGAAGTGGTGGCGATGACGATGGCGATGATCTCCTCTGAATCCTCGTCCCGGCAGGGTGCCAGAACAGGAACTTCTGATCCCTGAATTGAGTTTCGAGGTGGCGGCGGCGCTCTGATGTCTTCCTCTGGAATATGACAAACCCCCCTCAGTTTTTAGGTCACGGGGCATAGGTAGTTGAAAGGGAGCCCGAGTGGGTGCCTAGGGCAGCCACACCACTAGGCGACGCGGCCTAGGGGGCGCACCAGCCCATGGTGTGGGCCCCTCCTTGCCCCCCTCTGGCTCTTCTTCTGGCTCCGAGGGTCTTCGGGTAAAATAAGGACTTTGGGATATTTTCTGGGCAATTTCCTAAAAGTTGGTTTTTCTGCACAAAACGAGACACCAAGGTAATTCTGCTGAAAACAGCGTTAGTCCATGTTAGTTGTATCCAAAACTCAAAATTTTAGAGGCAAACAACAGCAAAAGTGTTCGGAAAAGGAGATACGTTTTGGACGTATCAACAGTGAGAACGATAATCCATAACTAATCACTGACTCCTGTCTTTCTTCTCCACAAACAGAACTGGTGCTCCCCATGGTGATGAACTTTCACGGATAAAACCTTTTTCAATTTGTTCTTCTAGTTGCTTCTTAAGTTCCTTTAATTCATCAGTGGACATGGGGTAAGGTCTTTTTGCTATGGGGCCAGTGCCTGGTAGTAGATCAATGAGAAACTCCACATCTCTATCAGGTGGCATTCCTGGTAACTCCTCGGAAAAAACATCGGGGTATTCCCTCATTATGGACACTTGATCTAGGCTAACCCCCTTAAGAGGATTGATCTTAATCCCTTTTATTTCCATGTTAGATTTGAATCTAATCCTTTTTTGTTCCGGGGTGGTGAGCGTAATGGCTCTTTTTGCACAGTCTATGACTCCTCCAAAAGTGGTCATTCAATCCATCCCCAAAATTACATCTAGTCCTTCGGATTCCATAATTACGAGATGGGCTGGAAATTTATATTTCCCAATTTCTAAGGTAAGCTTCCTGCATCCGGTATTGACGAGCATTTCCCTACTTGGGGAGCTCACTCTAATGGTTTTCCCTATGGTTTCAGTGGGTAGCCCATTTTTATTGACAAATGCTCTTGATATGAATGAATGAGATGCTCCAGTATCAAAAAAAACCAATGTTGTAAGAGATTTGAGTAGAAACATACCAATCACAGCATCTGGTTCATCCATCACTTCTTCCACATTGACGTGGTTCACATGTCCTTTCTGGAAGGGGTTGAGCTTGGTAGAGTCATCAGTTTTCTTCTATGTGCAATCAGTTGCATAGTGTCACTGCTACCTACACTTGAAGCATGTTACCAGGGACAGATCCCTCTTCCCCTCAGAGTTGTGGCGATGATGTCCATTCCCATGATTATGTCCATTGTGATTGTTTCCTTTGAAGCTTCTATTATTGCCCGTGTATCCACCATTGTGGTTATGTCCATGGTGCCTGTGGACATGACCGTTGTTGTGGTGGTTCCAAGATTTGTGGCCATTACTTTTTGAGAAATGTTGTTTCTTGTGTGAAGACTTGGAGTGAGCATTACTAACACCAAACTTCCTTTTTCTGTTCTCTTCCTTCCTCATATTGTTATCTAGAGTGATGGCATGGTCTATCAGAGTTTGATAATTTCGAGTATAAACTACATACAAAGGTATCTTCAAATCTCCCTTGAGTCCGCTAAGAAATTTATCCTTCCTCTTAGCATCAGTATCGATATCCTCTGGTTCATACCTTGATAAGGTGTAGAAATCATCCATATACTCCTTCGGAGTCCTACCTCCCTGTTTTAGACTGCGGAACTCATCCCTCTTCAGATTCATTATCCCTGAAAAAATACGAGCATTGCGAAATCCCTCCTTGAAAGCCTCCCAAGTCATTCCTTTCAGAGGATGTGTCACTTGATAAGTCTCCCACCACATTGCAGCGGGTCCTTCAAGTAAGTGAGCAGTGAACCTCACCTTCTCAGCATCAGTGCATTCACAAGTCACCAAGTCCTTATTAACAGAGTGGAGCCAGTCATCTTCCACTATTGGTTCTGAGGCAAAGGAGAACTTGGTAGGTTTAAGCCTTATAAACCTAGCCAGTATATCCACTTAAGGTGAGGGTGGCGGTGGAGGGGGTGGGAGATTGTTGTTGTTATTATTTGCTGCTAAAATCTAGTCCATCATTTGCATAAGTTGTGTCTAGGATGCCATCATCTGCTACATTGCATCATTGTTGTTGTTATTCTCGAGGTCGCGACGAGGAGGCATCTGTGGTGGTTTTTCAGCATAGGTGAGTAAAAGATAGACAGATATAAGGAGAAAAGACTCCTACCCATGCACAGAACATCAAGCCAAACAAAAGAAAGATATCTTGGAAAACTCATAAAGACTTGGTTTGCAACTCAAAACACTCTAGTATTGCCATACCACAAATTCATAGGTCAATAATTACTAAGGTCGAAAAAAGTAAAGAACAACATGGTGGTCAAACTAATAAGTCTAATCTTCAGCCATGACGTCTTCTTCCTCTTCAACTTCTTCAATCGTGATTCCCTCCCATGTGAGGATGGCCTTGAGTTCCTTCACTTCCTTCTCCAGTGCGTCATTCTTCTCTAGTAACACTCTCTTCTCACCATGTAGCTTTCCTATCAACTCATAATCAGCCTCTAAGTACATGTCACTGTCCTCTAGCTTCAACTTCAAGTTTCTAATCTCTAAGTTCTTCGCCTTGATTCTATTTCTTGACTTACCATCTTCTTGCGTTGAGACTTGATCTTCTCATCTTGAGCGTTGGCCACCTTCTCCTGAGACTTGATCTTCTCTTCTGTCTCCCTGAGTTGGTCAAGTAGCTCGTCATTCTTCAGCATCTCTGTGTACCTATCTTCCTCGAGATCCTTGATATGATTCTCTAAGTTATGAAGATATTGGCGGAGGGGGCTAGCTTTGGTATCTAGGTCTAACATGTAAGGATCGCCATCTTCATCACGTCTTCCCAGAGATTGAGAGTAGTGATTCTTCATCTCACGATGATGTTTCCCACAGAGACGCCCTATCACCTCATGCATGACACGGTTGAGGCCTTTCTCCATTTAGTCGCTGATCACTTTGATCGTGATGTCTTCGGTCTTGGGCTCAGCCTGACGTTCGGGCTGAAGAAGTATGACTCCCCAGCAACCTTCCTTGCTAAACTTGTTCAGATTCTTCCATCTGATAGTGGGTGTGGGCAGTGTCAGTAGTGCAACTATCTCGAGAAGATGGCCTCCAAAGCGAGTGTTCTCTAAGTCCTTGCCGGTGTCGAAGTTGAAGTTCTCCATCTTAAGTCATAAGAGTAAAAGAATATAAGTTGTAATACATAAGGTGAAGAAGTACTAGATATGAAGTGTGTAAATACTTAGAAATTATCAAACTTTCTCTAGAGTGATCAATGGGTTATTAACAACTTGTTGTTATTTGGATATTCACTATAGTGAGAAGGACATGCATCCGCAAGCCAATCAGGGAACAGGTCTCGTGTCCGTGGACACGTAATGTTTGTTCGGGCCGCTTCATCTCACTATGCCGCTAGTATCCAAAATACTCTAAGGAGATAATACCAAGATCAAAAAGAGCTTCCAAACCAAAGGGTTCAAATCTACAGTCAACACTTTGCTCTGATACAATTTTGTAGCATCGCACCTTTTAGTAAAGGTAGAATACATGTGTTATGTGCTAGTCTCTGGATCAAATGCTAGCACCACAGTACAAAACTTAAAGTATCATTGCATAAGAGTCAAATTTATTACATCGAAATCTAGAGTAGCAAAGTATAACTTATTACAAGGTGCATAGCCTTATAGGCTAGCTATAACATCATAGATCAAGCAACAGAAGTAAAGCAGCAATGAGCCTACATCTTCAAGCATGCGCCACAGGGCAAACATTTTGGGTGTAGACTCGAGTCCAGAAACATCTTCACTCCTCATCAGAATATCCTACACGTTGGAATATGCAGCCCCCGAAGGAGGTCAGTACAATTTGATGTACTGGCAATTGACACATATGGTGGATATAAAATGGCAAGTCTAGTACTACATGAATATTATGGCTAGGTGGGGTTTAAGGCTATTTGCAAAAAGCCAATTTTCTCCTAACACTTTTGTAAAGTCATTTTGTTTTCAAAGGGGTGGCAATATTGGAATAAAATCCAAGCACCACAACAATGTTCACTTAGTCAATTTTTTACTTATTAAAAAGGTGACGTGATTCTTCAGTCCATCCTTGTCGAGTTGCTCGAAGTTGTCCATAACCGGGGACACGGCTAAGATCTTAGTTTGTTGACTCTGCAGAGTTTGTGCACTTTCACCTTTTGTCTTCAATTAGCCCAAACATCCTATACACCGAGAGTGCATCATGAAAAGGAGAAAATTGAGACGAGATATTTCAAAAGCAATAATTGACCCCAATGGAAATACTCATTCCACCTATAATTATGCTACATATGCTTGTCAAGCCCAGACTGAACTCTCACAACTTAGTTGATCAAGACAGAGCCCATATGTCAAAAGGCTGCACTGGAAGCAATATGAACTTGGGGAACATTTTAATCACTTTGTTCCTGGGTGGCATTCCTCAAGTGAACACCTCAAGAGATTAAAGGCCCTGAGGGACACTCAACTATCAACAGACTTGCACTACCAAATCCACCCAGGTGGTTCATTGAGGTTATATTAAGTTTTTCTTCAACAACTTAGTAAAATACCAATATATAAGCATGGCTAAGCACAAAATAATTTGATGGCTACAAAAAATAACAAGGTTCAAAAGGGTCGCTACACACTACTTCGATATAGCATAGCATAATACTTTATAAAAAGATCCTATCTTGCACACTACTCAAAACCACTAGTGCATAGTGGAAATATAGGTAGATTATGGGGTGTCACTTGCCTTGGCAGTGAGAAGAGTTGGAACAGCAAACCACAATTGTAGAATTGCTCCTTCTTACAATCTAAACAATCAAAATAACAACACATAAACAAACAATAAAATGAAACATTTCATAGACATGTATGCATGATATGCAATGATGAGAAATGCACAAACACTACAAGGATTATGAATGAAGGTCAAATGTTGCTCTCTGGTTTCAAGGCATGTTTAAGAACTTAGGAAAACAAAATAAATACAAAATTATACTTATAGCATTTTTAGTGCCTTTATATAGGCCTATAAACCAAAAACAAACTTATAATACGAAATTGTTCTAAATGTTGTTATTTTGTACTCTCTGGATAGAGTACATCTAAACAAAACTATGGCAATTGGATTTAATCAAAAAGGAATTATATAATTAAAGTTATGAGTAAATTAGGGAATATAAAGATCTGTGAATAACAAGTTTGTGCAGGTGTGAAAAATAAAATTCTATAGCTCCATTGTGTTCTGCTAATCTTGCTGATTTCAAAAAGTATTAAAATTGTTAAATTTGGAATTACAGACAAAAGTTATGGATTTTACAAGTTTGTGTTTAATTCTGTTTATTTCTGGTTTTAAACGAAAAAGGTTCAATTCGGGGGATATGAAATGGAGCCTCTGATTGGCCCATACCGTTTCACGCGGATTGTCTAACGTGGGCCGCTGGATTTAAAGTGAGATGGGTGCCAGGATTTAAAATACTGATTCGATCAACTGTTTTTATTCCTAGGCTCCTAGCCCTAGGATTTGGATTACGGCTGAGAAACAACCCGCGCGGACGGGCGGTGCTCTACCGGAAAATCGTGCCGAAAGCAATGGCACGCGGTGGCGGCGTGCTGGACGCGCACGACGCCGCTAACCTACTATCCTAGAGAAACGACGGGGCATACCGTGATGATCTTCACGTCGAGGTGGACCTGATGGCGAAGCAGATGGTGCCGCTGCCCTCTCCTCCTCGCGGGATTCCTCGCCGGAGTTCACCCGAGGCATCGGTGGTCAGTGTTTAGGATGGCACCGTTGACCTGGGGGATAAGAAAGATGTGCACGATGTTAGTTCGGTGCGCCTAGACGAGACAGAGCGTAAGGAGGTAGTGGGAGGGTCCAGTGTGGCCGGTACTCGCCGGAAACGACAGACCTAGCCAGCGGCGACGACGGAAAACGAGCTCGAGTGAGCGCGGCCTGGTGACTCCCCTTCTGCGTGGCGTGGGGCGAAATGAAGGGAAAGGGTAGGGGTTTAAGAAGGGCAAGGGGATAGGAGAAACGGTTGTTTTAATCGCCGAAATTACATCGGCCATAATTCGGCCATTTTCTTCCGTTTCGGCTCGGGCGGCGAGGGATTGAAGATGATGCGCAGCTGGCTCTGACGGGTGGGGCTGCTGGGCCTACCCGTCAGCGAGAGAGATAGGGCAGAAAGAGAGAGAGCGTGTGCGGTTTATCCTTGGACTGGCCCGTTGTGCTAGTTGCGGCATGTGTCGCGCTGCTAACGTGCACCGCTTGCTGGGTTGGGCCGTTGCATGCGCGGTAGATTAGGTGTTTCCCTTTTTTTCTCGGTTTCCTCTTTTTTAATACAAATGATTAACAAAATAAATCATAAACCACTCAAAATTTATCAGAAAAATTAATAAAAATATGTTTTGAAAAGATAAAGAGGTAAGGAGTCGTTTGGTACTGTTCTTTTCCAAAAATAAAATAGTTTCACATGTGGTAACATGGTGATTCAAAAATGCCCTTTTAAATCCCAATTATGGGTAAAATGGGTTTAAGGTTTTGTTAAATATAGAAACAAGGTGAAACATGCAATGATGTCATGATTCTTATGTATGCGTGATGTTATTTGAATTTGGAAACCTGGGATGTTACAATGGGTGACGATGTCCGAGTCGCCACATTCGAGATCGACTCAGATTCAGATTCGGCGGATGCTGGATAGTCGGGGAAGCGCAGTATTCCCTTCTTGCTAGTGCGAAAGTGGAAATTGCCGAACGTCAGCTTGATGCCCTCCTGGAGAACGCTGAACGTCGGGCGAGAAGCCGGCGAGTGGGGCGTGTAGATGAACGAGCCGAAGCAGATCGACTCTGATGGAGACGGTGACCCAGAGCTCCGATTGGAGCTCGATGCAGATGAGACCGGCGAGGCCGTAGATCCAGCGCCTTACATTCCCACAGGAAGTGCCAAATGTCGAGTATCTGACTCGGTATATCCTCCGGGTGACATACCGGGTTTGAGAGTAGGAAGCAGATAGGCGTTGGTGAACTCGACGACTAATAGGGGGACACAATTTACCTAGGTTCGGGGACCTCGAGGAGTTAAAACCCTTACTCTTGCTTGTCTGGATTGTATTGATGTGGTGTTTACAATGGCGGGTGCCCTAGTCGAGAGATTGGAACTCGAGAGAGGCAGCACCTACGGTGGATAGTAATGATCAGATGCCCTACTGAAAGGGCATGGTGCCCCATGTATTAGTTTGGTAATTGATGATAATCACCTATGGACTAATGGTTTCATTGAGTTATACTTGTAGAGTTTATCCATAGGCAATGCTTGATGTCCATGTGTTGGATTCAAGATGATCAAGTGGTGACGAAGGTGCTATTCATGTGAATATCCGTTGGTTGGTCATGAGAGAGTTGAGCATATTGCAAGTATGTCTTGAATAATAATATTGTGTGAACATTCATGTTTACCTTCAATACATCATTATAATTAAGAAATAATAAAAGATACAAGGTTGATCAAGGCAAAGTGCTAAGAGATAATTAAAGTAGATCAACTCACAAACCTAGAAGATGTACCATATGGGTTAATGGTATTATAAGTAATTGTGCAATTAGCTTTGTGAACTAACCCATGATATCTGTGTGTGGTATATCTATATGTGGTTAGGTATCTTTCCATGGTCTTTAAACAAAAGGAAGATTTCATATAACCCATGGTGGATGATGTCAAGTTGTGGTCATCATCAAGTTTGAGAAGTGAAAGTCCAAGGGGAGCATATCAAAAAGATCACATGCTTAGAGATTGCCACTCTTTTGGAGATAATGGCCAAGTGAAGATGGACTTAAAAGAGCCTCTCACATAGTGGCATGTGCGGGAGCAATCTATGTGTCTTCACCGAGCAAAGCGAAATCGAGAAAGATGTTCCATATTGAGGAGGTCAAGATCTTCATCATCTAGCTCAAGTGGAATTCTCAAGGAAAATATATGATCGTGATAGGTTTTCTATTTTACCGGTCTCATGGCATTAGTTGGGAGACCGGGTTATAAGATAGATAACCGTACTATTAGAGGGGATCTCATATTAGCAACTTGATCGCATCATTCAGAGAGAGCTCAAACCTTTGTATACTTGGCATCATATTTCTTGATTCTTATTTGTGTTTTATCCATGTTTGGTTTTAGACCTTTTAATGTTCTTCAATACAAGCTCAAGTTCATCAAAAACGTGTTTCGCATGAAAACCTTATTGTGTTTTTCATATTGGAGGTTTTACCCGTTGTTCCTTTATAGAGAGTTCAAACCTTTCATCATTTGGTTTTACCCTCAAATGATGGACTATTATGCTTCTTTGCATAATCTTGTTGTGCTTGTTGTCGCCGTTTCAACGAGCCCAAGATCATCAAAAACGGAGTCCGGGTGCAAAATATATCGCATTTTTAGTGAAGAAGTTTTTTCTGGAAACTCGGAGGCCGGTCTAGGCCGGGCGGCTCTGTTAGGTGGCCGGCCTGGGGGCCGGGGACGCGCAGAATGCCCCCAGCGGGCTAATTTTGGGGGCCTATATAAGGGGTCTTCTTCCCCAATGGTTCCCTACCTTTTAAGCAAGTTTTCCCCCACCATTGTTGACATCTTGGAGCTTGTTTTCTCTCTATTCCTCCATGATTCTTGCCTCCAATTAGTGGGAAAAGAGAGAGGAGATCTAGATCTAGATCTATTACTCCACCAATCCATCTCTCCTCTTAGCGAGGGGAAGTCTTTGGATCTAGATCTTGTGGATTCATTTGATGAGTTCTTCCTTGTTCTTCCTCTCTTCTCCCCATAGCATTTGTTGCTTTGGTGGGATCTGAGAGTGAAGGATTTGAGATCTTCTTGTGTTCTTGACATTGCATAGGTTGCATCGGTTTGAGTTCTCTACGAGGATTCGTTCGAGTGAAAGGTTGAGAATCTGGTTACTCTTGGGTTCTTGGAGTGCCCTTGAACTTGTCCTCTTGGGTACTTGGAGTGCCCTAGACGGTTGATTGTTGCCTCAGAGCTTTGGAAGATTTTGGGGCCTTGTTGCTATCTCGGAGTTTTGGTAGCTCACAGGGATATTGTTGGGAGCCTCCAATTGAGTTGTGGAGATTGCCCCAACCTTGTACATGACCGGTGACCGCCCTCAAAGGTCCCCTAGTGGATCGTGGCACTCCGCATTGGTGGAGGCATGAGGAGAATAAGGTGAGCCATTGGGCGCTTGTAGTCATTGTGACTCCACACCTCTCCAACGGAGATTAGCTTCCATCGGGAAGTGAACTTCGGGATAAATCATCGTCTCCACGTGTCTCGGTTATTTCTATATTCGATCTCTTTACTTATGTAATTTACTTTGTGATAGCCATCGAGATTGAAGTAACATATCTTGCTATCACATAGTTGCTTGAATTGTTTAGCATAAGTTGTTGGTTCACATAGGTGAACCTAGTTTGTTTAGGTGTTGGCTTGATAATTAAACGCTAGTTTTATTCCGCATTTATTCAAGCCTTAACCGTAATTAATTTTAAACGCCTATTCACCCCTCCCCCTCTAGGCGACATCCGTGTACTTTCACCTACCCGAGGGGTTCTCCTGGCCTTTATACAGGAGGCTAGGTCCCGAAACCCTACCCGGGTAGGTTTACAAACCCTAATCTATGTCGATTGCTCCTCCAATCCTTGACCCGCAAGTCTTGCGGGTGGGCTGCAGTTGGGCCTTCCAGAAGATCGGGGTAGCTCCACATGTTGGGCTTCTGTGCATAGCTTAGACCGTATAGGCCTGTTAGGAGGACTCGGGAAGTATTCCCACGTCAGCTACGGCCTTTGCCATCGTCTGCTGTTTTGACCTCCAAACTCGAAGTTATTAGTCGTGTCGTAGTCGTGTCCTCTCTATTGAAAGCTTTCCCCTCCCGTGCCGCCACCTATAGAGGTCATTGTTGTGTTCTACTTTATCGGTTTATAGCACATCATGAGAGGCACTGTCGCTGCCAGCACGCATTTCACAGGATCTCGGAATGGATGTGGGTGGGGTCAACAAAGGGATAGAGGACGCACACGGCAAATCCTTCGAGCTCTGGAGCTCTACAACCCTGAAGGGTTAGAGCTGAAATATGAGATCTCTTGAAATATCTTTATTTAATTATTATTTTGCAATTTGAACTCCTTAATAATCGCAAGGATATGTATTGCTAACTGTATGATGTCTTATGCATCGGGATTCTATTGAAACTTGGCATATTTGTCAAACTGGAACGCTGCCGGACCGTAGAAATACAAGTAGCGCCGGTTTTTGATATTCGACTACTAGTGGATGCATTAGAACTAACTTTAAAAGAATTGTGCATCTAATTTGAGAAGTTCCATATATGCAAAACAAGAAATTTGTGGCCATGTATATGAAATCAGTTTAGACAATTTCTTTGATATTAAGATCGATGAGGCTTTGCCCTTCATACATGGTAAACAATTGGCTCGTAGTAACGTGTTGATACCCATCCATATTGTTAAAAAAGAAACCGGGGAAGAATCAGTTGTCAATGAATTTGGACCATCATGTATGCAATGAATTCAACCGATGACAATTGAGCAGCTTCTTCTTGAGTATGATGGAGAGACAAGTGAGGAGGAAGACATAAAATTATGGACGGATGATGATTTTGCTTTAGGAGATGATGATGATGAGAAAGCATATCCAGTTGTGGCTACTGATCTTGATAGGATGGCAAGTAGGGAATATTTGGTTGGCCCAACTTTGAACCTGACTATGGGGACTGATGAAGATGAGGAGGCTGAAGATGAGCAAATGGGTTAAAAATGTGATGATGATGAGAACACGCCAATCATATATTTTGACAGGGACAACCCTACAATTGATGATGAGACTATTTTGATAGTGTGGAGGACTGCAGTTATGCAGTTGCTACAATAAAAGTGGGTTTAGATTAGAGGTGAAAACGGTACAGATTATTTCCGACCGACCGACCAACCGACCGGAGGCTCACGGAAGGAAAATACGGATACGGTCGGATAGTTGAAGGATACGGTCACGGATATGGATAGTAATTCAAGGATACGGAAAAGGATGTGGTTTTACTAATATCCGCCCGTATCCGGGGATATACCATATTTCACGGTTAATATCCGGTAATTATCTGATAAGTATCCGCCAACTGATACCTTGAACGGCCCATTAACATGTAAAACTATGGCCTGACCCAAAACGAGTTTCCTATCTATTCCCCTAGTTCCCCTAACGATATATCGTGGACGTCAGCTCCACCTATTCGTAACTCCATAACCCTAGCCGCCACATCGATTAAAAAATATTCCCTATTTTTTTAGTAAACATATGAGGAAACATTTATCCGCGACCGAATAGTATTCGCCCCGTATTCGGTTCGTATTCGTAACCGGGAGGTTCTGATTCCATATTCGTATCCGCACACTATCTGCTCCGACTCCGAATCCGGAAAAGTACAGTTACGGACGTGATTTCACTGCTATTCGACCGTATCCGCTCCGTTTTCACCACTAGTTTAGATACATATAAGTATAAAAGAGTGGAAAAAAAAACTAAATGTGTATTGTAGGGAAACTGGAGAGTATAGATAGTGATTATATGCATCCTCGGTGAGGGTTGGATATCCGTTTAGGTTACAGTTTTTTCTTGATTGATAAAATATGATACAATGTATGAATTCGATGCAGATCAAAGTGAACACCTAGAAACACAACTAGCCTAATACTGATACTGCTTTAAGTGAGAAAATTAGACACGGTTCAACCAAGTGGATTGCGTTTACTATATTTGATTGAGCGAGGGAGGTCAAATAATTAGAGCATCTGCTTTGAGAAAGAAACTGCATAATAAGCTCAATGTGGTAATTCCTTACCATAAGATATTTGATGGGAAGAAGATGACTTTGGACCAAATTCAAGGCAAGTGAAATGATAGTCTTCCCATGTTGTACAACTTCAAATTAGAGGTGGTCAGGTGGAGAACTCACCTAGGAGGTTTTTTTTTCTTTGACAAACACATACTCCCTACAGATGTTTTAGTTTTTCCTAGATAAAACATATCTAAACATGTTTTAGTGTGTAGATTCATATATATCTTACACTAAAACGTATCTAGGTACGTTTTGTTTAAGAAAAGGTAAAACATCTTACATTTTGATACGGAGGGAGCAGGAGTGTTATGAATTATGAGTTTTTGTTTTGTCTGTCGGGCATTCTATTTGCAGAGCCTTCAAAGCTTGGAATGGTCCACGCGGGATTATGATAAATTTGGACAGGGCTTTTCATGCTGATTCTGGCAAAGGGAGATCGGGATGCGTTGGTCCAAATCATGCTGAGTCAACCAATACCCATTGTCCAATTGTTAACTGAACAGTTTCCTCACTCAATGAAATTCCTTGTCCAATTCTCGTTTCTTATATGTGGCCAACCTACGTTAGCGTAAAGTTCAGCTACAAAAGAAAAAAAATGCAAATCTGCAATAAATTCTGGTCAGCTACAACTTGGGAGTATTGCCTCTCATAGCCCGGCTCACTTGTTGAGAGCGCACGCAAGGCAGTGGTTGTGGCAACGCTTCATGAACACTAGGCATACATCAATCTCGACCTTTGCACTTCGAAAGATTAGCGGCTTGAGCATGCTGTCATTCAGCAGGATCAAACTCATGGAACCCTTTCTTAAAATCATCCACCATTTTAATTTCTTCTTCCTTGGAGAGCTTACAGTTCCTCCAGTCAGCACGATCTGCCATGCTTAACAATCCCGCCAATACCTGTGGAAATTACAATGAAACATTCAGTTGTAGCTAGCTGTAGTATCGCCCACGACTCCACGAGTATTGGTCAAACAGCCTTCTACACAAAGTACGTCTAAAAATTAACAAGGTTAGGTTACCGAGGTATGTCTAGATAACAGATTCAGGTTACTGACATATCACTGTGTTGTTTTCTTTGCCTGTTTCAGTAGGTTATTTTCTCAAACTAAAAATGGACCAAAGATTATCTCTGGCATACCTCGCGTCCAAACTGGGCAGGGAACTTCTTGCCACTGTCAAGCATATGCAAAAGCAGTGTACCATCTGGGAGCTCTACATAAAACAAGCCTGATTTACCGTCGTACTGCGATCTTAACAGTTCTCTACCTTGATTAGCATCACCATCTGTCAAGAAAAAGGAGCTTAGCACAAACACAATACATGTGTCATGGTTTTTTTTTTTTAACCAATGCTTACTGGTGCTCGGCATTAAAGCCATTCGATCAGTATAACAAACTGAAAGATACATTTACAGAGGACAATGATTTGCATTCCATTTGTTTCAGCAACTAGTTATCGTAAGAAACAAATAGGAAACACGACTTGGCATGCTTCAGCAGCAACATATATTTAAAACATGAAGACTTTATCAAAGAAGCAACATCATATGTCAGGTAATATTGACATCATAATAAGCATTAATAAAATGCTGCACAGCAGGATCTTTGATGTGTAAATAACAATATATATTTCTGAAAGATGGAAACAATGACTTAGATGATCAGGACAATCAATGGCCCTGCTTCATGCATTAAAAGAATGTGTGTGAGATTGTATCTTTCCTTTTCCTTACCCAGCCATAGAGAAAATTACGTAATGGCTCACCTGGGTTCACCACAGAAAATTCAAATCCAAGTCTTTGAGCTGCTAAATGAAATATCTTCTTAACACTATCTGCCTTTGATAACGGTATAGGAACAGCCTGCACAAGACATTTGGTGGAGTATATCAAATTAACATAAAATTAAAGATTCTGGATACATAAAAGCCTCGAGAATTTCTAAGTCTTAGTATCAGTACGAGATGGACCAATCACAGTAGGGCAAAGGTACCCTTACCTGAAGGTTTGCATGGCGAGATTGCGGTGACACCCACTCAAAGTATACTGCAGCTTTTCCTTGTTTCTCAAAGTACTTACCCAGACCATTCTTATATCTCCTGAGTTCTGCCTCTGGTTCCGCAGGCATTGTAACTGTAGTAGGAAAGTGCTCAACCGGTATCACAAGAACATGGTCCTGGAACAAGTGGTCCCTTCGCAAGCGCACAATAGTAGCCATCTCCAATACTAATAACAAGATGTGTCTCAACATCTGGACTTGACAAACAGAACCAGCAACTGCTCTCAACAGGTCTTCGGTCACTACAGTCAATGAAAATATAGGATGAGTTCCACAGCTAAATGCATGAAAATTCTGTATATCAATAATACACCAGAGAGAGAGAGAGAGAGAGAGAGAGAGAGAGAGATTTGGACAACTTTTCTCACCTACGGGGTTTTGCGTCCCTTACAGCAGCCTCCTCTGTAAGGCTGTGAACATACCTGCATTCAGGGCCCTTCCCACATTTCCCCTTGTTTAGGAAGTCAAAACAGACATTTCTCTGACAGTGCTCCCTGGCTTCCTCGTCATGCTTAAAGTTGCATTGACTCCCTCGAGGACAAGAGCCTGAGGATGTAAATTTAAAACACAATAGACTCCCGTCGTTTTGTCCTTGCCTCTGCCGCTTGACATCATAACGCCAATATTGCAAATCGGTGCTTTCAGCAGGACGCTTTGGAGTGTCTTCAGCAGGAACAGATTTTGCTTGAGCAACATATGGTGATAAAGTAGCATTTGGAGGTCTTGCGTTAATATCAGCACTGGACATGGTGGACGCTGGAGTAGGAGAAATCGCATGAATAAATTTCTGAAAAGTATATGCAATAAAGAGTAGCCAATTAATGACTTAATAGTTTAGCGCATTAAATCAATGAAGAAGGGAATTTACTTGGCAAGACACTGGAGGAATTAACAGTGCCTCAAAATATATGTTGACAAATGAATGGATCTTACTTTTCCAACTTGCATAACAGGAAACTGCAAGTCTTGAAGCATGAGCACAGTATAGGGAATTTTTTTGCAGTGAAATAGAAACTAGAAAGATATACAAAACATTATTTAGGACAGGACATTGTTAAGTATACCTGCTTCTCTTTGTTTCCCACATTAGCAAGTCCAATAAACCGTGTAACATGGAGAGAGGAATCATTCACATAAGGTTCCCTCGCATAAAATACACCTTTAGTACCTGCAATGTGATATCTGCAATAAAAATACCTTGTCACAAATTTGGCACAATTTCATGTTATCATTTCCAATATTAGACTAGAAGCTAGCAATTGGCTGGGATGGTATCACATAATTTCATTGATCAAATATACATCCACAAAATCCAAAATAATGCTTTGATGAGGCTAATGTCAACAACTAAAACTCTTATATAAGTATAGAAATCAAACCTTGGCTTAATCTCAGTAACCAGTTCGGCAACAACAGGATCATAGCCCTGAGGATCCAATACCTGAGGAGGTACATTAGAAGTACCCGCTCCATTCACCACTCCAGCTGGCCACTCGTTAGTACACCTAATTTTCGTCAAGGGAACAAACTATGCATGCTTGATGCTTTCAGAATCGATGATACATATAAAACTCGGTATAAACAGTCGTAGATATTCAAAAGAACAATACAATGAAACAAAGGATATGTCAAGAACAAATCAACAATTCCTGGTTCCTCGGCAAGAGCCCGCAGG
The DNA here is from genome assembly GCA_028641055.1 of Alopecurus myosuroides. Lineage (NCBI taxonomy): Eukaryota > Viridiplantae > Streptophyta > Magnoliopsida > Poales > Poaceae > Alopecurus > Alopecurus myosuroides. Next base: position 201,646,089 of record CM054063.1, on the reverse strand, counting down.
GCATCAACATCATCCTGGCTGTAGCAACCAGGCCCTCCTAGCCCTCTCTTTCCTGACAAGTAAGCCACAGATAAACCTACAAACAAAAGGGGGACGCAATCAATGGAAATGTTGATAATCTCACTGTCAGTCCTTCAAACCAAAAACTTCACTGCCAGGTACATTAGCTCATATAGTCGCATGAAACGATTTTCCAGCAACCAAATGTAGCAGATGAACGTACTCTTGGTAAACTAATATATTGATAACTCGGTTAACCAAACAAATTAGGGAGAGAGAGACCGTGGAGATTGAAGACCGCGCTGCCCCTGAGCCAGAACAGGTTGGGGCATATCTCGATGCCACTAGGGGCGAATCCTCGGGCGTCAGCTGCGGCCTTCGAGAGGAGGCGGGGCGCCGTGGGGCCGTAGTCGCCGGTGAAGTAGGTCGGGATGGGCACGGCGGCTCGTCCCTCCAGATAGTCCGCGACGTCCCCCGGCAGGTTATCCCCCTCGCCGACCTCGGGCGAGAAGAACTGCCCAACACAGAGCAGCGCGTGGAACGGCCCCGTCGACTGGTTCACCTGGCGCGCGCGGAGACACGGATGAGGGGACGAAATATAGCGAGACGGTGAGATAAGGTGGCGGAGGATACCGATTTTACGCGCTTGAAGAGCTGGTGCAGGCTGCCGTGGGTGTCGCCGGCGAGGAGGATCCGCGGCGGCGCCGGTGACGGGGCGGCGGCCATGAGGGGTTTGGGTTTTTCCTTTTTTTTTTTTTTTTTGAGATGGAAAGGAGCTTCCATTACTGAACATGCCCAGCAATGTCGCTGGCAACAAGAACCTGTGCAAAGACTGGAGCATGATCCGGCCATACGGCTTGGGAATCACCTCGCAGCTTTGCACCAAATGCGGCAAGAGCGTCTGCAGCTCTGTTACACGTCCTTGGACAGTGCTTAACACCAAGACAGAGAAAATTCAGAAACAGGTTCTCTTTTATTTCCTGAACAAGGACAGCAGCAGGTCCACGGTTGTCCTCCTGTCCGTTGATAGCATTCACAAGAATTTGGCAATCAGACTCAATCTGAATTCTGGAAATACCCCATGTCTGCACAATCTGGAGGGCACGGCTACACGCTTCTGCTTCTGTTTGTAACACATCGGTAGCATGATCAATTCTACCTGCAGCAGCTCCAATAGCTTCACCTGTGGAGTCTCGGACTATGAAACCCCAACCTCCTTTTTTAGTTACCAAGTCAAAAGCACCATCAATATTAATCTTGAGTACCTCTCCTTGGGGTGGTTTCCATGTTTGTACCTCTTGGCTCATTACTTTTGTGTCTTTCACGAAAAATTCTTCATACTCTGTTGCCAATCTCTGAACCTGGGCAGTAACATGCACTGGATTACATGCTCCTTTACCATGATTCATTTTATTTCTTGCCTTCCACCAAACCCAGAACAGAGCAATACTTCTAATCTTATATTTTGTAGGCTGCTGCATAATCATGGCAATAACTTGTTTTGGGTCCTGGCATTCACTCAGCTTTCGACACAGATCCCCCATCTCAAGATTTCTCCACACCTCACGCACTCCTTTACATTTGAACAGAAGGTGTGCACCATCTTCATTAAAGCGCTGACATACAGGACACAAAGCATCAACTTCTAGACCTCTTCGTTTGATATTCCAATTAACTGCAATGCTATTGTGTGCAACTCTCCACAGAAAATTTTTCACATTCGGGGGGCATGGACTGTTCCATATAAGATACCAGTCAAAACTACCTTGTCCCATAGATGACTCACCCTCATCCCTTCCTCCGTTTACACGAAGCAACTGACGATGCAACTTATAAGCAGACTTGACTGAAAACAGGCCTTTTGTGTCATAAAACCAAGCCCAGAAATCTTCCATTCCCTCTCGCAGCGGCATAGCTAAAATCATATCAGCATCCAGAGGCCGGAAAATCTCATTTACCAGGCTCACATCCCATGTCCCTGTAACTGGGTCTATCAACTCTTGTACCTTTGTGACAACTGCATTACCTCTTTTTGTCATTGGCAACCTATCCCATCTCCTCGGTATCCATGGGTCAGTCCAACAGTTGATGGTAGTTCCATCTCCAACTCTCCTAATGACTCCTTCCCTCAACAACTCGATGCCCTTAAGAATGCTTCGCCACGTATAGGACATTCCGCTACATGGCTGGGCTTCCAACACCGAGCAATCTGAGAAGTATTTTGCCTTCAATACTCTAGCACACAGAGAGTTTGGTTCGGTAAGCATTCTCCAACCCTGCTTTGCTAACATAGCCATATTGAAAGAATGCAAATCCTTATATCCCAAACCTCCTTCATTTTTTTGCAACGTCATCGTTTCCCAACTAATCCAGTGCATTTTATTCTCCTTTTGCATCTGTGACCACCAATATCGACATACCATAGCACTAATTTGGTCGCACAGCCCTTTAGTGATATCAAAGCATGCCATAGCGAACATCGGAATGGCCTGTGCACACGCTTTAATCAGAACCTCTTTGCCTGCTTTTGAAAGAAATCTCTCTTTCCATCCTTGTATTTTCTGCCACACTCGATCTTTTAAATACTCAAACACCTTCCTCTTTGATTTGCCTACATACACTGGCAGCCCCAAATATCTTTCATTTCTCCCTTCCGATATGAGCCCAAGCTTGGTCATCATTGCCACCCTTGCTTGTCTTCGAGTGTTCTTACTAAACACAATAGATGATTTCTCAACATTTATAGTTTGACCCGAGCAAACCTCATAAAGTGATAGTATATGTTGCAGATGCTGCGCACTCTCATCAGTAACTTTCAACAGAATGAGCGAATCATCCGCAAACAGTAGATGGTTAAAACTCGGGGCACTTTCACACACTTTAATTCCCTCCAATTTTCCTTCCTGCTCCGCGCTATTTAACAAACCAGAGAAAGCCTCCCCACAAATGAGAAATAGATATGGTGAAATAGGATCGCCCTGTCGGAGACCTCTTTGCGGGATAATCTCCTCTGTTAGTTTACCATTCAACTTGAAACGATACTTCACCGTTGAGACACATCTCATGATCAACTGGATCCACCTTTCTTGGAAACCCATCTTCCTCATCATTTTCTCCAAAAAACTCCATTCTACCCTGTCATATGCCTTGCTCATATCAAGTTTCAGCGCTGCATATCCCTCCTTTCCCGATCGCTTATTTTGCATGAAGTGGGTGACCTCATAAGCCAGCAGGATATTATCCGAAATAAGACGACCAGGGACAAAAGCACTCTGATTAGGAGCAATAATATCTTGCAAGATAACTTTTAACCGATTTGCGAGAACCTTAGAGACCAGCTTGTAGAGAACGTTACACAAGCTTATTGGTCTCAGCTCCTTCATCTTCTCGGGATTCTTTACCTTAGGAATTAGTGTCACACATGTATTATTCCAATCCTCAGGAAAAGATGCCCCATTTAGGATCTTCAGAACTTCAGCCACAATTTGCTCTCCTATCAGCCCCCAATATTTCTTGAAAAAGATAGCTGGCAAACCATCAGGACCGGGGGCTTTGAGGTCCCCGATCCCATCCAGGGCTTCCTTGATCTCCGTTGCCGAAAAATCAGCGAGCAACCTCTCGTTCATCTCCGGAGTGACCCGTGAAGGTATATGTGATAATAGTTCCTCCATCCTATCACCTGCACAAGATGTAAAAAGGGAAGAGAAATAGTCAGACACCTCCGCCAACATCTCCTCCTGCTTCTCCACCACTCCGCCATCTTCTTTAATAATTTTTTTCATGGTATTTGTTTTTTTACGGGCTGAGGCAACAGTATGAAAATATTTGGTATTTCTGTCCCCTTTATTTAACCAATTCACATGTGCTCGTTGCTTCCAATACATATTGTTTTGGGTTTTTCCTTGGTGGGGAGGGAACCAGGGGACTGGGAGAGAATTCTCGATCTGTGACCGCTTACTAAGGCCTGGGCCTAGGACGATGTCTAGGGCCCTTACTCGTATGGCCTGGCCCGGTCCGGACCTGTCTGGCCTTGCAGAGTGCAGAAGCTAGCATCTCGAGCGGGATCCTATGTGCCGCTTATTGCGTGTCCTAATAAGACTCGCCCACACGCGGACGCCTTATGGACCGGCCCATTTAGTTAAAAGAAAAATGGTAAGAAAAGAAATTTCAGATCGTGGGGGATCTACCTTTGGTTCATGTTTGATATTCTATGTTTACACGTTTTATTATCTCCTTCTTTTTTCTGTTTTCTTATTAGAAAAATTCAAATAACTTAAAACGGATATTTTCTTAAATGCTGAACAAATTTTAAGTTTGAACGATTTCAGAAATGAACAAAAAGTTACATATGAACAATTTTTAATCCGAACGTTTTTTATTTGAACAAAATTCGAATTTGAACAAAATTTGAATTTGAACCAATTCAAAATTTGAAAAAAAATCGAATTTGAACATTTTTAGGTTTGAACAAAAAAATCTAAACAAAAAAAAGAAACAGAAAAAAAGGAAAAAGAATGAAAATAAAAAAATTAAGATTATTAAAACCTTGAAAAGTTAAAAAAAAAATATAGACATAACTTGTGTTGTAGCCCAGTGGCGGTTCCTACCACTGCCTATGCGCGACGTCACAGGTTCGAACCTTCCCTTCAGCATATTTTCGTATATTTCCGCGTATACAAACGGTAAATGGGCCGGCCCATTTCGAAAATGAACGGGCGAGTCGAAATACCGACTCGCAATAGGCGTCATAGAGGGATTGCGTCTCAAGCAAGTACGATAACTTTAATGTCAGCAGGATATAAGGAATAAACTAGTATTTTGTTGGTGACATGAAGGAGAGAATAGAAGTAGGCTCTCATGCAAGAGTCGGCTACAACACGAGCTTCTAGGCACTTTGTGAGAGTGAAACGTGGATCATAGCTTAGTAAAGCGGCACTTTTGTATAGCTAACTATTGTAGGTGAGATGGCAATTTCTTATAGCCGGTTGTTGCCTCTACTATTAAACTTGCTCTAATGGAAGTATCTTGGCACGGTATCATAGAAAATTTACTTATGTGGCACCCTATTTAATGAAGAAAGAGAATGTTGTTGTATATCTTCTATATCTAAATAGCTAACCCCCACTACAAGGATTTCTCTCAACATGCAGCCATGCCACATCAGCGAGCTTCCACCTCAACTGCTAAAACTGAAACTGCCACCACATGCTAGCAATGGCGATGAAAAAGATTATTGTTAGCGAGCAGAATCACAAGCGTTTTCAGCTTCTCTCTATATCAAATCTCTCCACCTTCCAGCGACCTTCCTCTCCTCGCCTGTAACATCCCAAGTATGAAAAATAGCCATTAGAATGTTTGCTCTCTGTTATTTTATGTTTTGCATCATGACATCATGTTCATTGCATTTGTTTTGCTTTGTTTTCCATTTGTTTTCCTCTGTTTTCCTTTGTTTTCTATTTGAATTTCAAATCAAATTTCAAACCTTTTGTTTCATACTTGTGTTGTTACAATTTTCAAATAAAAGTATCCAAATCAAAACATCAAGTTGTTTCCATTAAACTATAAAGCTCAAACCATTAAATTGTTTAAGTTTCCATAATTCATTTAATAGCAAATTCACTTGATTCAAATTCCTTTCAAATTCAATTATATTTCCAAACAGCTACCATTTTTCAACTTTATGAAAGTGACAAAACACTCCTTTGTTTCAAGTTAACTTGAAAATCAAAAACTTTAAATTGCTTAAGTCACCATTATTCACTTAATACCAAAATTACTCAATTTCAATTAAATTTACAAACAACAACTAATTTTGAAATTTTTGGAAAACCAAAGTTGCACTAAGTTGATGTTACAATAAATAAGCACTACAAAATTGTTCCTAATTTTTCTACTCCTAAAAACCCATCTATTTCTCCTCTTATTCTTTTCTACAAAAAAAAAGAGAAAGGAAAAATAAAAAACTAAAACAGCAAAGGGAGAGAGGGGCAGGCCAGCCAGGCCCAGCCCACCATCTCTCCCTCAGTCCCGTACCCCCTCGCTCATCTTCAACCTCTGTACGGATGCACATCCAGGGCATCCACGTCTGTTCAGAGAGGAGCAGGGACGGCCATCAGCTCCTCCCCCTCCCCTTAAAACCCTAGCTCGAGCTCCTCTGCCCTAACCCTACTCTCCTCCTCTCTTCCTCTCTCTCCCGCCTCCATTTTCTCCTTTCTTCCTCTCTCTCTCTGCTCTGCTTCTCTGTTCTGCACCACACCGAACCCCACCTCTTTTTCCCTCCGGTGATCGCCGCCGATAGCACCCCCTCCGCGCATGTTAGCTGCGGGAATGGATTCCCCTCCCCTCCGCCGTCCTCCTCGACAATCCAACGGCGACGGAGAGGGTCTGTATCGCCGCCGCCGTCCAGGTTTCGCCGCCGGCCATCTCTCCACCGAGCGCCTGCTACTTTTCTTCAGAAGAGGTGAGCTTTCCCCTCGATCCTCTCCTCCCTCGTTTTCCTTCCTCTCCGCAATCACCCACACGCCACGAGCAAGCACACGCACGGCGCCCCTCCCGCGCTCGCCGCAGCAGCCGCGAGCCGCTGTCGACCACGACTCCTCCGTCGAGTTTCAGAAAACAACCCTGCAGTTCAGTTAAAACTCACGCTATCTGAAGGTTAACCCCCCCCCCAGCCTTACCTGTCAACAATCGCACAGCTACCGCAGTGGCAACAGGCCGTGCGCGCGCAGCAGGGGGTCTTGGGATCGAATCCCCCCCTGCGCAATTAGCCATCTTTTCCTGTTTTATTTTTCAGATCCAGAGCAACACCCATTTCACAAACAAGTCCCTGCTAGTTTCTTTCTAGGTCCCTGTAATATTTTTCTAAGTCCCTAACTATTGCTTAAAATGGCAGAATAATACCTAAACTATAAAAATGCATAAATAATTCATTCCAACTCCAAATTCAACATTTTAAATATGTTTTCAACACCAAATTGAATATCTACCCAAATATAAATTTTGTTTACTGTTTTGAATATTTTAAATTGGTGAAATATTTGAAAACTTGTTTAATTCACTTAATTTTGCAAAATTCATAACTTGGGCATAAAAATTCCAAATTCAACAAACTAAATATGTTTTCCATTCAAATTTTCCATGTACTTTGCAAATATCAACTTTGTTTTCTGTTTTGAATAAGTTAAATTGCTGAAAACAACTGTTTCTTGATTAATGCATTTAAAATTGCCAAATTAATAACTTGCTCATTTTAAATCCATCTTCAACAAATAAAATATGTTTTCCATGCTAAATTAAACCACCTTTCCAAATATAAACTTTGTTCCATGTATTGAATAATTAAATTTGGTTAAATAATTTAAACCTTGTTTAACTCATCTAAATTTTCTAAATTCATAACTTGCTCAAATTAAATTATTTTTGAACATATAAAATATGTTTTCAAACCAGAAAAGTATAACCTTTTCAAATATTAATTTGAATTAATGTTTTGAACAAATAAAAATTCAAATAAATTCATACTTGAATTAAATTCAATTAAAACTTGTTTAATCTTGTTTAATTTATAAGTAATTCATTCTATTTCCTTTTTCAACAATTGAAACATGTGTTCCAACTAAAATTTTGTGTTCTTTTCATATATGAACTTTGTTATCTATTTTGAACAACTAAAATTGGTGAAAACAACAAATGCTTGTGTAACACCTTTAAGTAACCAAAATTCCAAAACTTAATAAATAAAATCCCAAACTTGGTAAACCTTATTTCTAATTGTTTCTATTGTTGTTTTCTTTCTGTTTTCCTCATCCATGCATCATGCTAATCCACTTTCACCTGTTGGTTAGTTGTAGAACAATTATTCCAACCTTAACTCATAGGCTTTCCATATGCAATCCAATTGCATATGGGTCCATTTAAACTTGTTACCATGTCAGCTATCTTATTTTGATGCATCAATTAAATGGTCATGCATCATCCCATGATTGTGCACTATGCCATGTTATTGATTGTTTGTCTCTCTGCGTTGTTTGTTTGCTTCTTCTCGAATAGACGACGACGTTGAGACAGACGAGACTTACGACACCCCTTCTGAGGAGTTAGCTCAGTACCAGGCTGCTGAGTTTGCAGGCAAGTATTCACTCACATGAACCATTGTGTTCCTTTCCACATTGGCTACCGATACTTTCCGTTGTCTATTCTGCTAGCCTTATGAATCGTTGCTTCTGTTCCGAACCTATCACATGTTATCCTTTAACCCTGATATAGCCTCACCTCCACACCTATAACCCCGTTGCTTGTTGCCCGTGTCTTACTAGCATGCTTAGGGTTGTTTTTGCTCGAGTCTGTTGTCCGTTACTTTCTGTTACTATCATTATGTTCTGGGGCTCGATGTTTAAACAATCAACCTGTTAATGTGTGGTAATAATAATTTGATGATAAGGCACCGGCAGGAGGCCCGGCGTGGTTTTGAAGCCTGCTAGTGTCGACCCTAATTAGGAAAAGGGTCTTGTCTACTGATCCATGATGAGCGCACTAACCGCATGTGGTAAGCGTGTATGGGCGCCCCCCTCAATTTGATTCGATTCACATCTCGTCCAAATCGCCACACTTAGTTCGGGCTTTCCATTTGATGCATGCATGTGCAGGTGCGAACCCTTGGCGCCAGGGTGGAACTTTTGTAGTCGGCATTTAGGGCGGCGTGGTCTTAGAGTGCTATGAGGGTCCCCCTTTTCTTCGTGGGGGCTCGATTAGCCGCGCACGCACAGCATGTGGTTCTTTGGGCTTGCTGCGAAGAAGAGTTGAGTTGTGTTGAGTGCCCCGCTTGGTGGAAAGGCCATTCCATCTGGCGGGTTATTCTTACGTGTACGGCCAAATTGGTGCACCCCTGCAGGGTTAAATCTTCTCGAGAAGCCGTGTTTTCCGCGGTTATGGATGACTTGGTGAAAGTACTGGCTAACAAGTACTCAGAACAACTTACACCTAACTAATGATAACTTGACTAGTAATAGTCTTATTGACACAATAACTTGAACCATCACTAATCCAACTGTGTGAGTTATCCTCGGATTGCTTCTTTGGATAAGGGGCGAGATCCAGGATGGGTTTGTTTGGAGTTAGTTGTTAGTTGGTTACGATACGCTATCTTATCTCCTCTCTGTTAGCCGGAAGTTGTAGCATGTATCTGTAGTTGGTTAGTGCAGCCCGCTGCCGCATCTTTTGTATCACCCTTTCTTCCGTTGAACCCAAAGCATCTGTGCTTGGTGTTGACGGGTATACTTTGGTGAACTGTGAGTCTTGCTTGCCAGTACGTTTATGTACTGACCCCTTTGGGGCTGTGGTTTCCGCAGACTATGTTTCCGAGGATCTCCATGGTGGCTACTACGTGGAGTATGACGAGACTGCTGACGAGTAGATAGCGGACCCGGGCAGGATCCGAGACTTCGTGGATGGGCTCCGTCTTTTCGTTTCCGGCCTCTTAGGCCTATTTGGATCTTGTCTGTACTCAGACACTTTGGATGCTTCCGCTGTGTTGTAATGATGATATGTTGGGACATGTGTCCTCTGGATGATTGTATTTGCTATCTCTGCTCTAGTGAGAGCTATTTGCAACTTATTTCAATCTTTTGTGTCTTAGAGATCTGTTGTGATATCGCTTGTTCAGATGCCGTTGACGTACCATGTGTGCATGTTATGAAGTACGTCAATGGAAGTATCTGGATTTCTACGGGATGGTTTGCGCAGACGATGAATAGTAAGAGAATGGTTGTCACACGGTTACGTGTTGGCCTACTCATATTGAGATGCGGGTGCCGGTATGCCCCGTAAGCCATTTATCTACTGTTTAACGGACTGTGAGTATCCCCTAGAAGTCCGGGTGCGACAAATGGTATCAGAGCCTGTCTGCCTGTAGGATCCCTTTTTACTGGTCGCAGTTGAGTCTAGAAACTATTTTGTAGCTATATAGGAAAAATGAAACGTGAGAGTAGGAATTATGTTCTTTTTCTTCTTTTCCCCACCCACCCTCCCTTTTCTGGTAAGGAAGTGCAGCGTTGTTTTCTCTTCTAATCTAAACTTTCAAGTTAGGATTTCACGTATCCTGGTTTCTCTGGGATAGTTATATCTACTAGACCATAGGAATGGAGGTGGTTGTGACATGATTTATCATGTTGCCTACTCACGATTGAGAACGGAGGCGTGTAAGCCCCGGAAGCAGATCCTCTATTCCTTAAGCAGTAGATATTGATCCTTTAGAAGCCCGGATGGGTTTTCCGTAGTACCTCAGGAGTGTTTTGATCTCGTGTTCCCCGAATGTTGCTTCGATATCCTGTTCTTCTCAACATCCTTTTCGTCCGTTCAAACCTTGTTGTTGCTTCCCACTTCATTTTCTTCTACCGGCGTCTAATCAATAACTCTGTTCCACCCTTCTGGCCAGATAGTCTATTCTCCAAATGAACCAAGATCTATTCAACTATACACCCTTGATACAAAACCTCTACTCGAAAATGTTCCGGTGGTTTGCGAATTCCCTGACGTCTTTCCAGAAGAGTTGCCAGGGATGCCTATCGTCTTGAACTTCCAGAAAAACTATCCAAGGTGCACGATGTGTTTCACGTGTCACAGCTCAAGAGGATCTTCGCAAGAAGTATCCGGACCTTTTCTCTTCTAAGTAGGAATCTCGGGGCGCGATTCCTTCAAGGGGGGGCGTTTTGTAACATCCCAAGTATGAAAAATAGCCATTAGAATGTTTGCTCTCTGTTATTTTATGTTTTGCATCATGACATAATGTTCATTGCATTTGTTTTGCTTTGTTTTCCATTTGTTTTCCTCTGTTTTCCTTTGTTTTCCTTTGTTTTCTATTTGAATTTCAAATCAAATTTCAAACCTTTTGTTTCATACTTGTGCTGTTACAATTTTCAAATAAAAGTATCCAAATCAAAACATCAAGTTGTTTCCATTAAACTATAAAGCTCAAACCATTAAATTGTTTAAGTTTCCATAATTCATTTAATAGCAAATTCACTTGATTCAAATTCCTTTCAAATTCAATTATATTTCCAAACAGCTACCATTTTTCAACTTTATGAAAGTGACAAAACACTCCTTTGTTTCAAGTTAACTTCAAAAATCAAAAAACTTTAAATTGCTTAAGTCACCATTATTCACTTAATACCAAAATTACTCAATTTCAATTAAATTTACAAACAACAACTAATTTTGAAATTTTTGGAAAACCAAAGTTGCACTAAGTTGATGTTACAATAAATAAGCACTACAAAATTGTTCCTAATTTTTCTACTCCTAAAAACCCATCTATTTCTCCTCTTATTCTTTTCTACAAAAAAAAAAGAGAAAGGAAAAATAAAAAACTAAAACAGCAAAGGGAGAGAGGGGCAGGCCAGCCATGCCCAGCCCACCATCTCTCCCTCAGGCCCGTACCCCCTCGCTCATCTTCAACCTCTGTACGGATGCACATCCAGGGCATCCACGTCAGTTCAGAGAGGAGCAGGGACGACCATCAGCTCCTCCCCCTCCCCTTAAAACCCTAGCTCGAGCTCCTCTGCCCTAACCCTACTCTCCTCCTCTCTTCCTCTCTCCCCCGCCTCCATTTTCTCCTTTCTTCCTCTCTCTCTGATCTGCTTCTCTGTTCTGCACCACACCGAACCCCACCTCTTTTCCCCTCCGGTGATCGCCGCCGATAGCACCCCCTCCGCGCATGTTAGCTGCGGGAATGGATTCCCCTCCCCTCCGCCGTCCTCCTCGACATCCCAACGGCGACGGAGAGGGTCTGTATCGCCGCCGCCGTCCGGGTTTCGCCGCCGGCCATCTCTCCACCGAGCGCCTGCTACTTTTCTTCAGAAGAGGTGAGCTTTCCCCTCGATCCTCTCCTCCCTCGTTTTCCTTCCTCTCCGCAATCATCCACACGCACGGCGCCCCTCCCGCGCTCGCCGCAGCAGCCGCGAGCCGCCGTCGACCACGACTCCTCCGTCGAGTTTCAGAAAACAACCCTGCAGTTTCAGTTAAAACTCACGCTATCTGAAGGTTAACCCCCCCCCCCCCCCGAGCCTTACCTGTCAACAATCGCACAGCTACCGCAGTGGCAACAGGCCGTGCGCGTGCAGCAGGGGGTCTTGGGATCGAATCCCCCGCCTGCGCAATTAGCCATCTTTTCCTGTTTTATTTTTCAGATCCAGAGCAACACCCATTTCACAAACAAGTCCCTGCTAGTTTCTTTCTAGGTCCATGTAATATTTTTCTAAGTCCCTAACTATTGCTTAAAATGGCAGAATAATACCTAAACTATAAAAATGCATAAATAATTCATTCCAACTCCAAATTCAACATTTTAAATATGTTTTCATCACCAAATTGAATTCTCTACCCAAATATAAATTTTGTTTACTCTTTTGAATATTTTAAATTGGTGAAATATTTGAAAACTTGTTTAATTCACTTAATTTTGCAAAATTCATAACTTGGGCATAAAAATTCCAAATTCAACAAACTAAATATGTTTTCCATTCAATTTTCCATGTACTTTGCAAATATCAACTTTGTTTTCTGTTTTGAATAATTTAAATTGCTGGAAACAACTGTTTCTTGATTAATGCATTTAAAATTGCCAAATTAATAACTTGCTCATTTTAAATCCATCTTCAACAAATAAAATATGTTTTCCATGCTAAATTAAACCACCTTTCCAAATATAAACTTTGTTCCATGCTTTGAATAATTAAATTTGGTTAAATAATTTAAACCTTGTTTAACTCATCTAAATTTGCTAAATTCATAACTTGCTCAAATTAAATTATTTTTGAACATATAAAATATGTTTTCAAACCAGAAAAGTATAACCTTTTCAAATATGAATTTGAATTAATGTTTTGAACAAATAAAAATTCAAATAAATTCATACTTGAATGAAATTCAATTAAAACTTGTTTAATCTTGTTTAATTTATAAGTAATTCATTCTATTTCCTTTTTCAACAATTGAAACATGTATTCCAACAAAAAATTTGTGTTCTTTTCATATATGAACTTTGTTATCTATTTTGGAAAATTTAAATTGCTGAAAACAACAAATGCTTGTGTGACACCTTTAAGAAGCACATTTTCATAACTTAATAAATAAAATTCCCAACTTGGTAAACCTTATTTCAAATTGAAGCTAATGTTGTTTTCTTATTGTTTTCATCATCCATGCATCATGCTAATCCACTTTCACTTGTTGATTAGTTGTAGATCAATTAATCCAACCATAATGCATGGGCTTTCCATATGCAATCCACATTGCATGTGGGTCCATTTAATTATGTTATGTTACCATGTCAACTAGTTTATTTTGATGCATCAATTAAATGGTCATGCATCATCCCATGATTGTGCATTATGCCATGTTATTGATTGTTTGTCTCTCTGCGTTGTTTGTTTGCTTCTTCTCGAATAGACGACGACGTTGAGACAGACGATACTTACGACACCCCTTCTGAGGATCTAGCTCACTACCAGGCTGCTGAGCTTGCAGGCAAGTATTCACTCACATGAACCATTGTGTTCCTTTCCACATTGGATACCGATACTTTCCGTTGTCTATTCTGCTAGCCCTATGAATCGTTGCTTCTGTTCCGAACCTATCACATGTTATCCTTTAACCCTGATATAGCCTCACCTCCACACCTATAACCCCTTTGCTTGTTGCCCGTGTCTTACTAGCATGCTTAGGGTTGTTTTTGCTCGAGTCTGTTGTCCGTTACTTTCTGTTACTATCATTATGTTCTGGGGCTCGATGTTTAAACAATCAACCTATTAATGTGTGGTTAATAATAATTTGATGATAAGGCACCGGCAGGAGGCCCGGCGTGGTTTTGAAGCCTGCTAGTGTCGACCCTAATTAGGAAAAGGGTCTTGTCTACTGATCCATGATGAGCGCACTAACCGCATGTGGGAAGCGTGTATGGGCGCCCCCCTCAATTTGATTCGATTCGCATCTCGTCCAAATCGCCACACTTAGTTCGGGCTTTCCATTTGATGCATGCATGTGCAGGTGCGAACCCTTGGCGCCAGGGTGGAACTTTTGTAGTCGGCATTTAGGGCGGCGTGGTCTTAGAGTGCTATGAGGGTCCCCTTTTCTTCGTGGGGCTCGATTAGCCGCGCACGCACAGCATGTGGTTCTTTGGGCTTGATGCGAAGAAGAGTTGAGTTGTGTTGAGTGCCCCGCTTGGTGGAAGGGCCCTTCCATCTGGCGGGATATTCTTACGTGTACGGCCAAATTGGTGCACCCCTGCAGGGTAAATCTTCTCGAGAAGCCGTGTTTTCCGCGGTTATGGATGACTTGGTGAAAGTACTGGCTAACAAGTACTCAGAACAACTTACACCTAACTAATGATAACTTGACTAGTAATAGTCTTATCAACACAATAACTTGAACCATCATTAATTCAACTGTGTGAGTTATCCTCGGATTGCTTCTTTGGATAAGGGGCGAGATCCAGGATGGGTTTGTTTGGAGTTAGTTGTTAGTTGGTTACGATACGCTATCTTATCTCCTTTCTGTTAGCCGGAAGTTGTAGTATGTTTCTGTAGTTGGTTAGTGCAGCCCGCTGCAGCATCTTTTGTATCACCCCCTTTCTTCCGTTGAACCCAAAGCATCTGTGCTTGGTGTTGACGGGTACACTTTGGTGAACTGTGAGTCTTGCTTGCCAGTACGTTTATGTACTGACCCCTTTGGGGCTGTGGTTTCCGCATACTACGTTTCCGAGGATCACCATGGTGGCTACTACGTGGAGTATGACGAGACTGCTGACGAGTAGATAGCGGACCCGGGCAGGATCCGAGACTTCGTGGACGGGCTCCGTCTTTTCGTTTCCGGCCTCTTAGGCCTATTTGGATCTTGTCTGTACTCAGACACTTTGGATGCTTCCGCTGCGATGTAATGATGATATGTTGGGACATGTGTCCTCTGGATGATTGTATTTGCTATCTCTGCTCTAGTGAGAGATATTTGCAACTTATTTCAATCTTTTGTGTCTTAGAGATCTGTTGTGATATCCATTGTTCAAATGCCGTTGACGTACCATGTGTGTATGTTATGAAGTACGTCAATGGAAGTATCTGGATTTCTATGGGATGGTTTGTGCAGACGATGAATAGTAGAGAATGGTTGTCACACGTTTACGTGTTGGCCTACTCATATTGAGATGCGGGTGCCGGTATGCCCCGTAAGCCATTTATCTACTGTTTAACGGACTGTGAGTATCCCCTAGAAGTCCGGGTGCGACATCGCCTCCCCGAATAATTATTTCCTTCCCGTTCCTTCCATATGTCTCCTTGCCTTCAACTGCATGTTACCCTCTCTGTTGTCGTTTCTAAATCCTTATCCCCACCCAGTAGCCATCCTGCCCTTTCCACTCCATCCCAATCTGCACTTGAACTGATGATTTTCGTCACTGCAGGTTTGCTCCTATCACCTGTATGGCGGCCGGTAAATTCCCTGCAATTAATTCCCAAATCATCCGGATATGGCCTCCCAATCGCTATTTCGAGGGTCTTCATGGAGCCAGCTGACGAATATCAGGCAGAGGGGACGCCAAAGATCAACCAGTTGCCTTTCTCCATGGTTTCCCCTAATTACATGCTCTCACCATCAAGTCTTCATTTGTGCCACATGGTCTACAAGTTCCACCATTAGATTTTTGTTCTTCCAATCTATTTTGCCCCATTCTAACTGCTCCTCCATGGGAGTATGGTGCTGGATTGTTGTAGTTTTGAGCTACAACACTGATTTTTTCCCTGGCGAGTATGGACTCTACCTATTTGATTATCATATTAATGAAAGGAATATGCCCGAGAGGCAATAATAAAATGGTTATTATCTTATTACTTGTTTATGATGAATGTTTATTTCTCATGCTAGAATTGTATTAACCGGAAACGTTGATACATGTGTGTTTAATAAACAAACAATGGTTCCTAGTAAAGCCTCTCTTTTAACTAGCTCATTGATTAATAGATGATCAAGGTCTCCTGATCATGAACATTGGATGTTGTTAATAACGGGGTCATGTCATTAGAAGAATGATGTGATGAACATATGTAACATCCCAAGTATGAAAAATAGCCATTAGAATGTTTGCTATCTGTTATTTTATGTTTTGCATCATGGCATCATGTTGATTGCATTTTTTTTGTTTGTTTTCCATTTGTTTTCCTCTGTTTTCATTTGTTTTCCAACTGTTTTCTATTTGAATTTCAAACCAAAATTTCAAACCTTTTGTTTCATCCTTGTGATGTTACAATTTCCAAAATGATATTTCAAAATAAAACAATTGTTTGTTTCCATTAAAGTGTGATTTCAAAACTGTTGTGTTGTTTCTATAAAGATGCACCCAATAAACAAACCCTTTTCAAATTCAGTTATGATTTTCTTCCAAACAACAACCCTTGTTGAAAGTTATGAAAATTGCAAAACAAATCAATCATTTGTTTCCAATTAAAATCATTTGATCACCCTATTTAAATCTTGTTTTTCTATAACTCACTTAATAATCAAAAATTCATTCAAATTGCATTAAAAATTCAAATCACATTGTCCAAAACAGCAACCATGTTGATCTTATAAAAATTGCAACACAATTATTAATCATATGCTTCCAATCAAAATTATTTGATCACTCCATTTAAAATTGGTTTGCAATAATCAGTTAATCTCAAAATCATTTAAATTGGAATCAAACCAAAAACAGCACCTAATTTAAAATTATGGAAATCACACAACAATCATAACCTTTTGCTTCCAATTTAAAATATATGTCCACCCTAATTAAATTATTGTTTTCAATAACCACTTAATATAAAGATGATTCAAATTTGAATTAATTTGCAAACCACAAGTTCTTTTGAAAATCAAAGTTGCCAATTGATTGTGGTTGACCTAACTAACACACCCACATTTTTATAAAATTTTCCTAACTCCCAAAACCATCTCTCTCTTCCTATTTCCAAATCAGCAAAAAAAATTAATAGAACATAAAAAAATAAAAGCAACAGCAGAGAGGAGAGAGGCCTAACTCTCTCCCCCCAGCCCACTTCTCCCTTTTGGCCCGATACCCTTCTCCGCTTGTCGTCTTCCTCCTCCCAACGTCAGCACTGTACGAACGAGCCACCACCATATGATCCTCCTCCCCCTCCTCCGATGTGCGCCGTACCGAGCTCCACTGCTCCTGAAAACGTAGCCCTCCCCTCTACCCTAGAGCCCTCATCCTCCTGCGCCGCCATTCTCCCTCTCCCCTTCGTTTTCCTCCTCCAAAATCCACTGTAACTTCCCTGCAACCTCTGAACCTGGAGAGATGGCCATGGATGTGCGGGCTTGGCGCCTCCACCCTAGCCACCACCGGCGCCATCCGTGCCCGGGAATGGAAACGCACGGATCCACTCTTCCTCCTCCACCCTTCGGTTTGCGCCGGGGAGCTCCGAGCCGCCGCCGCCGTCGCCTCCTTTCCGCCGGTCGCCACCCCTGCCTGCCCCGACCTGCACGTCCGCCTCCTCCTTCTGTCGCACGAGGTGAGGCCCCTCGATCCCTCTCCCTCTCGCCCCTCTACCTCCACCCCACGGCCGCACCCACCTCGCAGCAGCCCACCGCCACGGCCACCCGGCGCCCCCTCCGGCGAGCAGGTCGCTGCCTGCCTCCGTTGGCTGTTGAGTTACAGAAACCGAAACCAGCGAACTGCATCTTTTCAGATTCAGAAACAGCGCGCGTCCACCACCTTAACTTCCCCCCGAGGCCCCTTCCATCACAAGTCCGCAGTTACCCCAGTGGTTAGGCACCCCTTGGCGCAGCAGGAGGTGGGGGGTTCGAATCCCCCTCCCTCAATAAAACCACACTTTTTATTGCTAATTGTTTTGATACTCAAACTTCCAGGAAATCACCAATAGGCCCTTGCAAAATTATTTCTAGCCCCTGCAAAATTATTTCTAAGTCCCTAGATTCATAAAAATGGCAGATTTGCACCCTAAAATTGTAAATTGCATAACTAAATCATCCTAACTCCAATTTTAACTTTTTAAATATGTTTTCTGTCCCAAATTAAATGTTCTTTCCAAATATAATTTTTTTTTAATGTTTTGAATATTTCAAATTGGTGCAATATTTGAAAACTTGTCAAATTCACTTAAACTTGCAAAATTCATAACTTGAGCATAAAAATTCCAAATTCAACAAACTAAATATGTTTTCCAATCAACTTTTCATGTAATTTCCAAATATAAATTTTGTTTACTGTTTTGAATAATTTAAATTGCTGAAAACAACTGTTTCTTAATTATTGCATTTAAAATTGCCAAAATAATAACTTGATCATTTTAAATCCAATTTCAACAAATGAAATATGTTTTCCATGCAAAATTAAACCACATTTCCAAATATAAAATTTGTTTCATGTTTTGAATAATTAAAATTGGTTAAATAATTTAAACCTTGTTTAATTCATTTAATATTGCTAAATTCCTAACTTGATCAAATCAAATTCTTTTGGGACATATAAAATATGTTTTCAAACCATAAAAGCATAACCTTTTCAAATATGAACTTCACTCAATGTTTTGCCCAAATAAAAAATTCAAATAAGTTCATGTTTGAATTAAATTCATCTAATTCTTGTTTAAACTTGTTTAATTCATAAATAATTTATTTGAAATCCTTTTTCAACAAGTGAAACATGTATTCCACCTAAAATTGTGTGTTCTTTTCAAATATGAACTTTGTTATTTGTTTAGAACAATTTAACTTGATGAAAACAACAAATGCTTGTGTGACACCTTTAAGTAACCAAAATTTCCTAACTTAATAAATGAATTTCTAAACTTGGTAAACCTTATTTCAAATTGTTTCTATTGTTGTTATTTTGCTGTTTTCCTCATCCATGCATCATGCTAATCCACTTTCACATGATGATTAGTTGTAAAACAATTAATTCAACCATAATTCATGGGCTTTCCATATGCAATCCCAAATTGCATGTGGGTCCATTTAATCATGTTGTTATCTTGTCAACTAGTTTATTTTGATGCATCAATTAAATGGTCATGCATCATCCCATGTTTGTGCACTATGCCATGTTATTGATTGTTTATCTTTCTGCATTGTTTGTTTGCTTCTTCTCGGATAAACGACGACGTTGAGACCGACGATACTTACGCCACCCCTTCTAAGGAGTTAGCTCAGTACCAGGCTACTGGGTTGGCAGGCAAGTTATCACTCACATGAACCATTGTGTTCCTTTCAACATTGGATACCGATACTTTCCGTTGTCTATTCTGCTAGCCCTATGAATAGTTGTTTCTGTTACGAACCTATCACATGTATCCTTTAACCCTGATATTGCCTCACCTCCATACCTATAACCATTGCTTGTTGCCCGTGTCTTACTAGCATGCTTAGGGTTGTTTGCTCGAGTCTGTTACCCGTTACTTTCTGTTACTATATTCCATTATGTTCTGGGGGCTCGATGTTTAATCAATCAATCATGATAATGTTATTATCAATAATAAATTTGATGATAAGGCACCGGCAGGAGGCCCTTTGTGGTTTTGAGGCCTGCTAGTGTCGACCCTAATAGGAAAAGGGTCTTGTCTACTGATCCATGATGAGCGCACTACCCGCATGTGGGAAGCGAGTATGGGCGCCCCCTCAATTTGATTCGATTCACATCTCGTCCAAATCGCCTCATTTTAGTTCGGGTTTTCCATTTGCTGCATGCATGATCTTGCGAGCCCTTGGTACCCGGGTGGAACTTTCGTAGTCGGCATATAGGGGGACACGTTCTTAGAGTGCTATGAGGGTCCATTTTCTTCTGGCTCGATTAGCCGTGCGCCCAAGGTGCTTTGGGCTTGATGCGAAGAAGAGTTGAGTTGTGTTGAGTGCCCCGCTTGGTGGAAGGGCCTTTCCATCTGGCGGGTTATTGATACGTGTACGGCCAAATTGGTGCACCCCTGCAGGATAAATCTTCTCGAGAAGCCGTGTTTTCCGCGGTTATGGTTAACTTGGTGAAAGTACTGGCTAACAAGTACTCAGGACAACTTAAACCTAATGATCCACAATCTCACACCCAATGATTAACAACTTGACTAGTAATAGGATTATTGACACAATAATCTGCTTCATCTTTAATCCAACTGTGTGAGTTATCCTCGGATTGCTTCTTCGGATAAGGGGCGAGATCCAGGATGGGTTTGTTTGAAGTTATCTTTCAGTTGGTTACAATACTCGATCTTATCCCCTTTCTGTTAGTTGGAAGTTGTAGTTCTCTGTAGTTGGTTAGTGCAGCCAGTTGCAGCATCTTTTATATCCCCTTTCTTCCGTTGAACCCAAGGCATCTGTGCTTGGTGTTGACGGGCTACACTTTGGTGAACTGTGAGTCTTGCTTGCCAGTACGTTTATGTACTGACCCCTTTGGGGCTGTGGTTTCCGCAGACCTACGTTTCCGAGGATCTACATGGTGGCTACTACGTGGAGTATGACGAGACTGTTGACGAGTAGATAGCGGACCCGGGCAGGATCCGAGACTTCGTGGATGGGCTCCGTCTGTTCGTTTCCGGCCTCTTAGGCCTATTTGGATCTTGTCTGTACTCAGACATGTTGAATGCTTCCGCTGTGATGTAATGATGATATGTTGGGACATGTGTCCTCTGGATGATTGTATTTGCTATCTCTGCTCTAATGAGAGCTATTTGCAACTTATTTCAATCTTTTGTATCGTAGAGATCTGTTGTGATATCACTTGTTCAAACTCCGTTGACGTACCATGTGTGAATGGTTTGAAGTACGTCAATGGAAGTGTCCTGATTTCTATGGGATAGTTTACGTCGACGCTGAACAGATAGGGGTTGGTTGTCACACATACGTGTGTTGGCCTACTCGTAAGAGGACGCGGGTGCCGGTAAGCCCCTTAATCCAATCTACTACTGTTCAACGGAACGGCGAGTATCCTTTAGAAGTCCGGGTGCGACAAATGGTATCAGAGCCTGTCTGCCTGTAGGATCCCTTTTTACTGGTCGCAGTTGAGTCTAGAAACTATTTTGTAGCTATATAGGAAAAAATGAAACGTGAGAGTAGGAATTCTGTTCTTTTATTTCTTTCCCCACCCACCCACCCTTTTCTGGTAAGGAAGTGCAACGTTGTTTTTCCCTTCTCAGCTAAACTTTCAAGTTAGGATTTCACGAATCCTGGTTTCTCTAGGATGGTTATATCTACTAGACCATAGGAATGGGGGTGGTTGTGACATGATTTATCATGTTGCCTACTCATGATTGAGAACGGAGGCGTGTAAGCCCCGGAAGCAGATCTCTATTCCTTAAGCAGTAGATATTGATCCTCTAGAAGCCCGGATGGGTTCTGTAGTACCTCAGGAGTGTTTTGATCTCGTTTTTCCCGGTGTTGCTTCGTTATCCTGTTCTTCTCAACATTCTTTTCGTCCGTTGAAATCTTGTTGTTGTTTTCCATTCCAGTTCTTCTACCGGCGTCTAATCAAAACTTCCCAAATATCAAGTCTATCTGGCCAGAAAGGTTGTTGTTGTTGTTGTTGTTGTTGATTCCAGGCTATGAGAGCTGGCATTCCTATCACCTGGGGTTGTTTCGAGGAAGCATTCCTGAATCACCACATTCCAGATAGTCTATTCTCCAAATGAATCAAATTCTATCCAGCTATACACCCTCGATACAAAACCTCTCCCTTTAATTGAAAATGTTCCGGTGGTTTCCAAATTCCCTGACATCTTCCCAGAAGAGTTGCCAGGAATGCCTATCATTTTGAACTTCCAGAAAACTATCCAAGGTGCACGATGTGTTTCACGTGTCAAAGCTCAAGAGGATCTTCGCAAGAAGTATCCGGACCTTTTCTTTTCTCAGTAGGAATCTCGGGGCGCGATTCCTTCAAGGGGGGCGTTTTGTAACATCCCAAGTATGAAAAATAGCCATTAGAATGTTTGCTATCTGTTATTTTATGTTTTGCATCATGGCATCATGTTGATTGCATTTGTTTTGTTTGTTTTCCATTTGTTTTCCTCTGTTTTCATTTTTTTCCAACTGTTTTCTATTTGAATTTCAAACCAAAATTTCAAACCTTTTGTTTCATCCTTGTGATGTTACAATTTCCAAAATGATATTTCAAAATAAAACAATTGTTTGTTTCCATTAAAGTGTGATTTCAAAACTGTTGTGTTGTTTCTATAAAGATGCATCCAATAACCAAACCCTTTTCAAATTCAGTTATGATTTTCTTCCAAACAACAACCCTTGTTGAAAGTTATGAAAATTGCAAAACAAATCAATCATTTGTTTCCAATTAAAATCATTTGATCACCCTATTTAAATCTTGTTTTTCTATAACTCACTTAATAATCAAAAATTCATTCAAATTGCATTAAAAATTCAAATCACATTGTCCAAAACAGCAACCATGTTGATCTTATAAAAATTGCAACACAATTATTAATCATATGCTTCCAATCAAAATTATTTGATCACTCCATTTAAAATTGGTTTGCAATAATCAGTTAATCTCAAAATCATTTAAATGGGAATCAAACCAAAAACAACACCTAATTTAAAATTATGGAAATCACACAACAATCATAACCTTTTGCTTCCAATTAAAAATATATGTCCACCCTAATTAAATTATTGTTTTCAATAACCACTTAATATAAAGATGATTCAAATTTTAATTAATTTGCAAACCACAAGTTCTTTTGAAAATTTTGAAAATCAAAGTTGCCAATTGGTTGTGGTTGACCTAACTAACACACCCACATTTTTATAAAATTTTCCTAACTCCCAAAACCATCTCTCTCTTCCTATTTCCAAATCAGCAAAAAAAAATAATAGAACATAAAAAAATAAAAGCAACAGCAGAGAGGAGAGAGGCCCAACTCTCTCCCCCCAGCCCACTTCTCCCTTTTGGCCCGATACCCTTCTCCGCTTGTCGTCTTCCTCCTCCCAACGTCAGCACTGTACGAACGAGCCACCACCGTATGATCCTCCTCCCCCTCCTCCGATGTGCGCCGTACCGAGCTCCACTGCTCCTTAAAACGTAGCCCTCCCCTCTACCCTAGAGCCCTCATCCTCCTGCGCCGCCATCCTCCCTCTCCCCTTCGTTTTCCTCCTCCAAAATCCACTGTAACTTCCCTGCAACCTCTGAACCTGGAGAGATGGCCATGGATGTGCGGGCTTGGCGCCTCCGCCCTAGCCACCACCGGCGACATCCGTGCCCGGGAATGGAAACGCACGGCTCCACTCTTCCTCCTCCACCCTTCGGTTTGCGCCGGGGAGCTCTGAGCCGCCGCCGTCGTCGCCTCCTTTCCGCCGGTCGCCACCCCTGCCTGCCCCGACCTACACGTCCGCCTCCTCCTTCTGTCGCACGAGGTGAGGCCCCTCGATCCCTCTCCCTCTCGCCCCTCTACCTCCACCCCACGGCCGCACCCACCTCGCAGCAGCCCACCGCCACGGCCACCCGGCGCCCCCTCCGGCGAGCAGGTCGCTGCCTGCCTCCGTTGGATGTTGAGTTACAGAAACCGAAACCAGCGAACTGCATCTTTTCAGATTCAGAAACAGCGCGCGTCCACCACCTTAACTTCCCCCCGAGGCCCCTTCCATCACAAGTTCGCAGTTACCCCAGTGGTTAGGCACCCCTTGGCGCAGCAGGAGGTGGGGGGTTCGAATCCCCCCTCCCTCAATAAAACCACACTTTTTATTGCTAATTGTTTTGATACTCAAACTTCCAGGAAATCACCAATAGGCCCTTGCAAAATTATTTCTAGCCCCTGCAAAATTATTTCTAAGTCCCTAGATTCATAAAAATGGCAGATTTGCACCCTAAAATTGTAAATTGCATAACTAAATCATCCTAACTCCAATTTTAACTTTTTAAATATGTTTTCTGTCCCAAATTAAATGTTCTTTCCAAATATAAAATTTGTTTACTGTTTTGAATATTTCAAATTGGTGCAATATTTGAAAACTTGTCAAATTCACTTAAACTTGCAAAATTCATAACTTGAGCATAAATATTCCAAATTCAACAAACTAAATATGTTTTCCAATCAACTTTTCATGTAATTTCCAAATATAAATTTTGTTTACTGTTTTGAATAATTTAAATTGCTGAAAACAATTGTTTCTTAATTATTGCATTTAAAATTGCCAAAATAATAACTTGATCATTTTAAATCCAATTTCAACAAATGAAATATGTTTTCCATGCAAAATTAAACCACCTTTCCAAATATAAAATTTGTTTCATGTTTTGAATAATTAAAATTGGTTAAATAATTTAAACCTTGTTTAATTCATTTAATATTGCTAAATTCCTAACTTGATCAAATCAAATTCTTTTGGGACATATAAAATATGTTTTCAAACCATAAAAGCATAACCTTTTCAAATATGAACTTCACTCAATGGTTTGCCCAAATAAAAAATTCAAATAAGTTCATGTTTGAATTAAATTCATTTAATTCTTGTTTAAACTTGTTTAATTCATAAATAATTTATTTGAAATCCTTTTTCAACAAGTGAAACATGTATTCCACCTAAAATTGTGTGTTCTTTTCAAATATGAACTTTGTTATTTGTTTCGAACAATTTAACTTGATGAAAACAACAAATGCTTGTGTGACACCTTTAAGTAACCAAAATTTCCTAACTTAATAAATGAATTTCTAAACTTGGTAAACCTTATTTCAAATTGTTTCTATTGTTGTTATTTTGCTGTTTTCCTCATCCATGCATCATGCTAATCCACTTTCACATGATGATTAGTTGTAAAACAATTAATTCAACCATAATTCATGGGCTTTCCATATGCAATCCCAAATTGCATGTGGGTCCATTTAATCATGTTGTTATCTTGTCAACTAGTTTATTTTGATGCATCAATTAAATGGTCATGCATCATCCCATGTTTGTGCACTATGCCATGTTATTGATTGTTTATCTTTCTGCATTGTTTGTTTGCTTCTTCTCGGATAAACGACGACGTTGAGACCGACGATACTTACGACACCCCTTCTAAGGAGTTAGCTCAGTACCAGGCTACTGGGTTGGCAGGCAAGTTATCACTCACATGAACCATTGTGTTCCTTTCAACATTGGATACCGATACTTTCCGTTGTCTATTCTGCTAGCCCTATGAATAGTTGTTTCTGTTACGAACCTATCACATGTATCCTTTAACCCTGATATTGCCTCACCTCCATACCTATAACCATTGCTTGTTGCCCGTGTCTTACTAGCATGCTTAGGGTTGTTTGCTCGAGTCTGTTACCCGTTACTTTCTGTTACTATATTCCATTATGTTCTGGGGGCTCGATGTTTAATCAATCAATCATGCTAATGTTATTATCAATAATAAATTTGATGATAAGGCACCGGCAGGAGGCCCTTTGTGGTTTTGAGGCCTGCTAGTGTCGACCCTAATAGGAAAAGGGTCTTGTCTACTGATCCATGATGAGCGCACTACCCGCATGTGGGAAGCGAGTATGGGCGCCCCCTCAATTTGATTCGATTCGCATCTCGTCCAAATCGCCTCATTTTAGTTCGGGTTTTCCATTTGCTGCATGCATGATCTTGCGAGCCCTTGGTACCCGGGTGGAACTTTCGTAGTCGGCATATAGGGGGACACGTTCTTAGAGTGCTATGAGGGTCCATTTTCTTCTGGCTCGATTAGCCGTGCGCCCAAGGTGCTTTGGGCTTGATGCGAAGAAGAGTTGAGTTGTGTTGAGTGCCCCGCTTGGTGGAAGGGCCTTTCCATCTGGCGGGTTATTCATACGTGTACGGCCAAATTGGTGCACCCCTGCAGGGATAAATCTTCTCGAGAAGCCGTGTTTTCCGCGGTTATGGTTAACTTGGTGAAAGTACTGGCTAACAAGTACTCAGGACAACTTAAACCTAATGATCCACAATCTCACACCCAATGATTAACAACTTGACTAGTAATAGGATTATTGACACAATAATCTGCTTCATCTTTAATCCAACTGTGTGAGTTATCCTCGGATTGCTTCTTCGGATAAGGGGCGAGATCCAGGATGGGTTTGTTTGAAGTTATCTTTCAGTTGGTTACAATACTCGATCTTATCCCCTTTCTGTTAGTTGGAAGTTGTAGTTCTCTGTAGTTGGTTAGCGCAGCCAGTTGCAGCATCTTTTATATCCCCTTTCTTCCGTTGAACCCAAGGCATCTGTGCTTGGTGTTGACGGGCTACACTTTGGTGAACTGTGAGTCTTGCTTGCCAGTACGTTTATGTACTGACCCCTTTGGGGCTGTGGTTTCCGCACACCTACGTTTCCGAGGATCTACATGGTGGCTACTACGTGGAGTATGACGAGACTGCTGACGAGTAGATAGCGGACCCGGGCAGGATCCGAGACTTCGTGGATGGGCTCCATCTGTTCGTTTCCGGCCTCTTAGGCCTATTTGGATCTTGTCTATACTCAGACATGTTGAATGCTTCCGCTGTGATGTAATGATGATATGTTGGGACATGTGTCCTCTGGATGATTGTATTTGCTATCTCTGCTCTAATGAGAGCTATTTGCAACTTATTTCAATCTTTTGTGTCGTAGAGATCTGTTGTGATATCACTTGTTCAAACGCCGTTGACGTACCATGTGTGAATGGTTTGAAGTACGTCAATGGAAGTGTCCTGATTTCTATGGGATAGTTTACGTCGACGCTGAACAGATAGGGGTTGGTTGTCACACATACGTGTGTTGGCCTACTCGTAAGAGGACGCGGGTGCCGGTAAGCCCCGTAATCCAATCTACTACTGTTCAACGGAACGACGAGTATCCTTTAGAAGTCCGGGTGCGACAACATATACCCAAAGTGAACATAGCAATGCGATCAAGTCATTAAGTTTACATTGTTATATCAAACATACGAAGTAACTTATTCCTTAGACCATGAGATCATGTCAATCGCTGATATCGGAAGGGTGCTTTGATGTCATCAAACGTCACACCGTAACAGGGTGACTATAAAAGTGTCGTTAGGTATTCGTAAAGTATTAGTTGAGGATCATGGATCAAAAGTGGGACTTGTCCATCCAAAATGACGGAGAGATATACTCTGGGCCCTCTCGGTGATATCACATCGACACCGCTTGCAAGCACGTGATATGATCACAAGGATGTTATATCATGGGAACGAGAAAAGAGTACTTGTCGGTAACGAGATTGAAACAAGGTATGGTTGATACCAATGATCGAATCTCGGACAAGTAAAATATCGCGAGACAAAGGGAAATAGTCACGACGTTGATGGTTCACACGATCATGAGAGTCATCGTTGAATATATAGGAGTCATCAGGGATCTTCAGATCCCGCTGTTAATTATTGATCGGAGAGGAGTCTCGATCATGTCTATCTTATTCGCGAACCAGAGGGTGACACACTTAAGGTTCGATGATGTGTTTGAGAGGATACGGAATATCGAAGAATATTTTGGGCAACACCAAAATTGTTTCGGGGAAAATTGAAATAGTTCAAGGGGTTTTTCGTCGAATGGTTGTTAATAGAATTAACAAATGATTCGAGGTGCTATATGCAAATGTTTTTTAATGGAATTAACAAATATAAATAAAGAAATAATTTCTTTTTTTATTTATTAAAAGAAAACCTTTGGATTTTCCAAGTGGGAAATAATGGGAGCATGAGTGGGTGTGAGTGGGGCTTCCACTCACATGAAGAGGGAAGAGGTGGGGGCAGCACCATGGCTGGCCGCACCCCCTCTTGGGCTGCCTCCCCCTCCCTTATAAAAGGAGGGTGAGAGCTCCGCTTCTCTCACACACTTTCTCACCTCATTTCCTCTCCACCCGCTGCTCCATTCCATGGTCTCCGGCTTGGCGAAGCCCTGACCGTGGGATTCTTCACCACCACCACGCCGTCGTGCTGCTGGAGTTCCGAGGGATCCTCTACTTCCGCACCCTGCTAGATCGAGGGAACGGAGGTCGTCATCAACCGTACGTGTGACCGATCACGGAGGCACCGCCGGATTGCGGTGCACATCTTCTCGCTATCGAGATCGGTGTGAGTATGACTACGCCAACAACAAGATTTGATCTCGTAACGCTTTGTGTCTTCGAGGGTATGTGTTCTCCTTAACCCTCTAGTTGCCCGTTGCACTTCGTCTCCTAGATTAGATCTTGGCCTTTCTGGTGTCTCTCGCGTAGGATTTTTTTTGTTTTCTATGCAACGACCCCTTCAGTGGTATCAGAGGCGGATCTATGCGTAGATGTTTTGTACGGGTAGAACACATATGAGTATGTGGGCGTTGATGAACATGTTATTGCCTCCTTGAGTATTTTATGATCTTAGTGGCATAGTAGGATGAAGCTACCCCAGACTAAGTTTACGTGTACTATGTATGCGAGAATTGTCTCACTTGTGGCTAAGGGGGTGTCCGTTTCTCCTACTATAGTTAAGATCTAATCTACGAAGGGTTATTAAAAATGTTTTTATCAACGTTGTGGTTGATGTTCGTAGGTGTGAACGGTTCTATCCTCGAAATCCCTAAGCCACGTAAAATATGCAAAAATAAATTAGAAGTACTTGGCGAGCCTAGCATGTACAGACATGGCATCGGAACACGTAACGGAAAGGTAAAGCATGAGTCATATGTATGATATGATGAACATGTCGATGTTCATCATCTCACGTGATGATCGGTTTTGGTGTAGTGAATTTGGTTCGTGTAATCACTAAAGACGACTAAGAGGGATGTTGTTTTTGAGTGGGAGTTCATGGCATAATTTTGAATTAAATTGGACTTATTTATCATGAACAACCAATCAAAGTGAATTTGCACAAATTGTAGTATTCATTGGCATCCACATAACTACCTTACACTTAGATTGTTAATTGAGATATAACTGTTATGATCTAGTAAAAATCATTTAAGATTGGTACCGTATTAGTGAAATTTAAAATTGAGTCCTATTGTAGATTTTTGGTATTTCCTACCTAGCTCCATATGGTTAATGATTGATTGATCCAGAGAGCAAATAATTCCTACTTAGAATCCAGAGTCATGGTTGCTTCCGTATTACTTTATCTTCAAAAGAATGTTTTGTTGATCAAGGTGATTTTAGAACTGAAAAGAGTTGTTTTCAGAAACAATCAAGTGAAAGATATATTGGTATCTAGAAACTTATTTGTGGCAACATGACTGAGTATAATTTAGCGTGACAATGTTTGCTTATATTATCTGAATATATTCAATGATTGAAGACGCTAGGCGTTTGAATATTCCAAGAAGTTGGGCGCTAAAAATTATCCTCTAAATTCCTTCTTTCGAGCTATAGTAGCTTAATCATAAAATTGTTATGATGGGATGGATTAAAAGTATGGGTAAAGTCGTTTACCTTACTTGGAGATTGCTAAGAGTGGAATCTAGAAGAATACTATTAATATGGTGATATTAGTAGAACAATCAAACTCAAAGTATGACTCAATGGGTGATAGTATATGACTAACACGCCAAAGAAAATGAGCTAGTACGACTAGCATTGTTTGATGTTGAATGATTATTCTATAAAGGAAAGGGAATATTGAAAATGGAATTACAAAAAGATATATGGTAGAAAAAGAAGATAACCGGAAAAGTCCAACTCTGGAGTATATGCTTGATATACAAGTTATAGATGTATTACTAGTTAACAAAGTATTTTTGGGTATTTTGATACCATATTGGTTGGTATGAGTTGTCATACAAAGCAACGCAATGCAAGAAATGCAAGGGCCTGAGAGGAACTAGTAATAGATGTGGAATCGATTATGACAAGAACAGAAATAAAGTGTTATTGCGTTCATTGTCGTATCGAACTAGACATTCAAGATTTTTTTTAAGAACTTAATAAGTTGTTATTTTGTTCTGGTCTTTTGTGAGAACAAATGAGATTGTTCAAACTATGACCATATTCCATAATTGATGGATATGTTAATATAAATCATGTTGGTAAAGTAAACATCTATAAAACTAAATGCTAAACGTTGCAAGACGTAAAAGAGTTTCACTTAAATTGTGACACCACCATTTTAGTTCATATCGGAAAGGAAAACATGAAGGAACTCCATATTGATGGACTTCCGAAGTCATTTTGTTTTGAATAAATTGTCTCTTGTGGGACCTCTTCCAAAAGATGACTAGAATTCCGTTCATAGACCAAAGTAGAATGGACGGATAATTTAGTGGAGATTATACATATTGATGTATATAGTCCATTATGTGTAGTTGTGTATGGTGGATTAATTTTTCCTTCATAAATTTTTTGTCGATGATTTGAGTAGATATGTGAGTATATCTATTTAAAGAGAACGGAGTTTGACATTTTGAATTGGTTCAAATGGTTGTTAATATGAAGTAAAAATCAATGTAACAAGATAATCAAGTATTTATGATTGGATCATAAAGGATAAAGTTTGAGTTACAAGTTTAGCAAAACATCTGAGAAGTTGCAGAATTGTTCTACAACTTATATTACTCGAATTACCCCACGTTAGTTTGGAGTGTTCGAGAGACAAAATCAAACCTTCTTTGACATGGTAAGATAAATAAAAATGCCATTATAATTTTGTAGTTTATACATTAGTGACAACCGCTTTTACACTGAAAAGAGCGTCATCATGATCCATTGAAATTGACACCATATAAGATATGGTTTGGGTAATGACCCAAATTGTCTTTTTCTTAAGTTTTGGTATGCATAGCATGTGTAAAATGTTTACAACCAAAATGGGATACATATATGTTTATAAGGTTATCCCAACGAATCCATTGGGTATTTCTCCTATCACCGACCAAAGACAAATGTTGTTTGTCAGAAAGGGTTGATTTCTCGAGAAAATAGTTCTTGCGAAATAAGTGAGTGGGAGGACAATACAAACTCAACGAGATTAGATAATCTTCGTTACCATGTCAAGATTAGCGTAGTACTGGAAGTTGTTCCAGGGTTTCCTATTTTGACTAAGTAGAAGACACTACATGTGATTGTAGATACTTCGAATGAGTTTGCGAACTGAACCATAAAAGTCCTAAAACTTTGTACTTAGACCAACTTGTGGTTTAAGAGTAAAGTGTTGTTTTGACAACAAAAGGACATGGACCTTATAAAGGAAGCAAATGATGGGTCCTGACTTCGTAAAATTGACTATGAGTCATTATATCCGCCATAGTATCCTTGTATGAATATCAAGTATGTGACTTGGTAGTCCTTTCGATAGGCTTGATGCCTAACGATATCAAAAGGGTTTATATAGCAACAAAGACATGGATTTTAACATCCTTTGAAAGTTGTACTTATCAAAGTTGTTTTCGACGAAGTTCAAAGAGTTGACTACTACAAGATTTTGATCATCCGTAGTGATGTTTTAGTCTTTGCGGATAGTTCTAGCAAAAGTTACATATTATGATATGGCAGTTGAATAACAAAACCAACTATCCTCTCGAGGAAGTTTGATCAAAGATGTGTACTTGACATAGTCTGAAAGTTCTGTAAAATTCAAAAGCTTGCTAGAAAGGTATGCACACTTCAATGGTTGAAGTGAGCATAACGAAGTTGAAATCTTTACCTTAATGAAGTTATCAAAAGAGTTTGATTCCATCATGAACGATAAAGATGACTGTAGAGTTACAAGAAATTAAGTGGGAGCGCTATGACATATTTCCAATACTTTATGTAGATGACATATGGTTGATTGGAAAATATGTAATTTTAAATTAACACGGTTAAGATTTTCTTACTGATGAAAGGCTTAGAAGATATTGGGCATCGATATCTATAATAGATGGATTCAAGCGCCTGGTATGATTGAAGCCAAATTACATAGATAAAATATTGAAGTAAGTCAATATCGAAATGACACATGGAAAATAATTGAGCAAGATTCAAGTGTTTTGACACATGATGAGCATCATTGAAATTGAGATTTCTAAGTCATGTTTCCATGCTATGTACACAACCAGATGAGTCCTATGCTATAAAATGTTATAGCAGGATAATTCATATGATGATTAGATGTAACATCCCAAGTATGAAAACTTACCATTTAGAATGTTTGATTTCTTGTTTAATTAAAGTATTGCATCATGTCATCATATTTACTCTTTGTTGGCATTTGTTTGCATCTGTTTTTATTTGATTTCATATTTGAAATTCAAACTTTATTCAAACATTTATTTCATACTTGTTATGTTACAACCTCTTAAATAAAAAGTTCAAATAAAAACAACCATTTGTTTCCAATTATTTCCATAATGATCAACTAATAAAATGGTGGTTTTATTTCAATCAATTACTGTGAACGCCCCGAGATCGGGCACTATGCAGATTTCAGCATTCCCGCCAAAATCCACATAATAACCGATTCCAGGTTGCCACTTGTGATAACATTACAACAGTTCACGAATAATCCACAACAACAACAGAAAAGATATATACAAGATGACTCAAACAAGTCAGGGATACAACTGATACAATACAAAGATCCAAATAACAGCGGAAGAAACAACATGGCGTCCGGCTACGGACAAGATACAAATTGGACTAAGAGTCCTGAAGATAACCGATGGCGTCCAATCCCTGCCCAGGCCAAGCCGGAGAGATTCCCAAGCTAACATCGTCAGACTTCAAACCTGTTGACTGCAATATTGAATATGCAGCCACGAAAAGGATTCGTGGGTCAGTACGGTTAAGTACTGGCAAGTGGATAAACCATACTCACAAGATACCGGCATAGCCAGTCATCACAAGATACAAATACTTTGGGATCAACGGAAAAGAAAGGATTATAGCAAATAAGCGGCAGCGGGCTGCACTAACCAACTACAGAAACTCACTACGACATCCGGCTAAGAGAGAGGGATAAGATAGCGTATCGAAACCAACTACAACTACTCACCAAACAAACCCATCCAATGTTACCCCTACTAAGGAAGCAACCCAAGGATACTCACACTGTTGGGTTAAGGATGGATCAAATTATTGTGTCAATAGACTATTACTAGTCAAGTTATCATTAGTTAGGTGTAAGTTGTTCTGAGTACTTGTTAGCCAGTACTTTCACCAAGTTAACCATAACCGCGGAAAACACGGCTTCTCCAGAAGATTTAACCCTGCAGGGGTGCACCAATTTGGCCGTACACGTAAGAATAACCCGCCAGACGGGGTATCAACCCACCAAGCGAGGTACTCAACACAACCCAACTCTTCTTCGCATCAAGCCCAAAGCACCACGTGCTGTGCGTGCGCGCCTAATCGAGCCCCCACGAAGAAAAGGGGGACCCTCATAACACTGGAAGACCACGCCGCCCTAAATGCCGACTACAAAAGTTCCACCCTGGCCTCGGGTTCGCACCTGCATATGCATGCATCAAATGGAAAGGCCGAACTAAGTGTGGCGATTTGGACGAGATGTGAATCGAGTCAAATTGAGGGGGGCACCCATACTCGCTTCCCACATGCGGTTAGTGCGCTCATCATGGATCAGTAGACAAGACCCTTTTCCTAATTAGGGTCGACACTAACAGGCTTCAAAACCACGCCGGGCCTCCTGCCGGTGCCTTATCATCAAATTATTATTACCCAAAACATTAACATGTTGTTGATTGAATTGAAACCCAACTATCAAACTAAACAGGTGATAAGACGGACAACAGAAACTTGAGCGCAAACAACACTAAGCATGCAACTACGACACGAGGGCCAACAGGGTAAACAAACAACAGTTAATAGGAAGTGGAAGGAAAAGGCTATATCATGGCTGCAAGGTAAACATATAATAGGATCGAGACACAAGCATCGTATCAACAGGCTAGAATAAGAACAACGGAAAGAATCGGTAACAAGTGATGAAAGGCATCCATTTGGCAGCAAGTGAGTATACTTGCCTGAGACCCAGCAAGTAGAGGTACATCCGCAGGACTTGTCGTTGCTCACATCATCTCAACGTCCTATCCGGGAAGAAGCAACGAACCTCGAACAAACACCGGATGCAAAAATTACTACTACGACAAAAGATCCAGCATGGTCAAGATATGGATGCATGACAATTTAATGGATGCATAGAAATAAACTAGTTGACATGATCACAGGTTTAAATGGACCCATATGCAATTTGGGTTGCATATGAAAAACCCATGAATTATGGTTGAAACAATTGTTTTACAACTAACCAATAGGTGAAAGTGGATTATCATGATGCATGGATGAGGAAAACAACAAAATAACAACAATAGAACCAATTGGAAATAAGGTTTACCCATGTTGAAATTCACTTATTAAGTTTTGGGAATTTTGGTTACTTAAAGGTGTCACACAAGCATTTGTTGTTTTCATCAAGTTAAATTGTTCAAAACAGATAACAAAGTTCATATTTGAGAAGATCACAAAATTTTAGGTGGATTACATATTTCAATTATTGAAAAAGGGACTACAATGATTTAATTATGAATTAATCAAGATTAAACAAGTTTTAATTGAATTTAATTCAAGTTTGAATATTATTTGAATTTCATTTGTTCAAAACATAAATTCAAATTCATATTTGAAAAGGTTATGTTTTTCTGGTTTGAAAACATATTTTATTTGTGTTATTTGAATTAATATTGAATTAGTTATGAATTTGGCAATTTAAATTGCATTAAATAAGAAACAGTTGTTTTCAGCAATTTAAATTATTCAAAACAAATATCACATGTTATATTTGGAAAGAGCATGAAATTTTGGTTGGAAAACATATTTTATATGGGCCATTTGAAATTTATTTGAATTTGTTATGGACTTGATCAAATTCATAAGGGTTATTTGAATTTGAAGTTTTGAAATTATTTGGAATGTTCAAAACAGCAAACAGAATACATATTTGAAAAGTTCATGAAATTTTGATTGGGATACATATAAAAATTGTGCAATTTGGAGTTAATTTGCAATTTTTATAGCTGTTGGAAGTTCAGGGACTGTTTTGTGATTCACAGGGACCTAAAGAAAGAAAAAGAAAGTGCAGAGGGGCCCCTGGGGCGTTTTACACCCAGTGCCCCCTGGCCTGAGCTGTTGCCGTGCGGGCCCAGCGCCACCGTGGCGGTTGTGAGAGGTGAGGTGGCTCACAGGGCCACCGACTGGTGGGCCCTGGCCCCTGCGCGAATAATGGACAAAAAAAGGTGGGATTTTATCCCTCCGCGGGGATCGAACCCGGGAGCTCGCTCACGTGCGCACAGATGCAGTACCAGTGCGCTGCTGCTGTCTGTTTGTTCAGAAACGGATGCGTTTGGTTTTCAGACTAAAGGCCACGCCTTGCGCCAAACTGGCGAACTGCAACTGACGGACGGAACGACCGCAGCGATCTCCGGCGAGCTCAGGCTGCTGGTGCTCGACTCGCGCCGGGTGCGGGTGGGCGCAGCAGTGAGTGTACAGTGGTGCGCGGACGAGTGTGGCGTGCAAAAACAGGAAGGAAGAGGAAGGGGACGGTGATCGCTCACCGGCTGCTGTCGATGGAGCAGAGGGCGAGGGAGGCCGACGGCGAGCTCGATGGCGCGGCGTCCCTGGGGGCTCCCGGTACCCCACGAGGAAACGATGCCGTGGAGGGAGCCACCATGGTTCAATTCCCTACGCCAGCAGCCCTTCGTAGCCACCCCGTCGCCAACTCACGGTGATCGAGCTCTCGTCCATGGAGATACAGTGCAGAGGAAAAATTCAGAAGGTGGGAGGAGGAGAAATTTGGCGGCGCGGCAGGAAGATGGGAGCGGGTAGGGTTGTAGGAGGGGGTATGGTGGAGGTTTTATGGGGAGGTGGAGCTCGGTACGGCGCCCATCGGGAGGGGGAGAGGTTGATCAAGCGGTGGTGCTGATGTCGTATAGAGGGTGACGTCGGGGGGAGGAAGACGACAACGCACGGAAGGGTAGCGGGCCAGAAGTGGAAGTGGGCTGTGGGAGAAAAAGGGAGGGGGTGGGCTGCCTCTCTCCTTTTGGGATTTTTTTTCCCTTTTCTCTTTTTTTTTGTAAAGGTTGAAAGAGGAATATGAATAGAATTTGGGGGGGGGGGGGGTTAGGGTTTTCTTTTATGAATTATTTGTGTTAATTTTCAAAACAGAAAATACAAGCAAATGTTAGCATTATTTTCACAAGTTTGAAACTTTAATTTGATTTAAAGTTTTTTAGTTGAATTTTTCAAATAGGGTTTGAGGGTGTTTATTTTATGAAATATTTTTATTAATTTTCAAAACAGGAAATAAAAGCAAATGTTAGCATTGATTCAAGACTTTGAATTATTAATTGGATTTTTTTAAATTGTGCTTTGAATTTCCATTAGTATTCATAAGGAGTTGATTTGTAAACAATTTCTTATTCAATGACTCATCAATTTTGAAAACATTTGTTGAATTTACTTGTTTGCAAAACTTTAATGTTTTTAACCACAATTTGATTATGTCAGATATGATTTGATTTGGAATTTAATTTGCCATTAGGGTGTTTGATAAAAAGGAATTTTTAGTGAGTAAGCAATTTAAATAACTTCAAACTATTGAGAACAATTTGAGATGCTTTGTTGGCAATTTTTGAATTGGAAAATTTGGACATGTGTGAAAGTTTAAAGTGGTTTGAATTTTGAGTTGTTTTGAAAACAGAATGCAATGCTTATGTGATGCATGTGATGCAAGCAAAAGAAAACAAACAACTTCCTATTTAGGGTAACACCCCAGGTGTTACAGACGACACCACTAACAAGGGATTGCGCCCTCGCAATCCACCTGCTAACCCAGGAGGGGAAAGAAGTTCGACTATCGATTCTTCGTGCTTCCAGCTGATTTCCTCGACACCACTAACAAGGGATTCTTGCTCGCAGTGACGACGATGTTTTTCCACCAGGAATCTTCCGACGATCGAACCTATTAGGTTAAAGGCTCAGAAAACGTCCACCCACGTAGGATCCTAACACCTTGAAAGATAGACAAGAGGGGGAGACTCCAAAACAAATAGGATGGGAGGGGAAATAGAATAGGGATAAGGAGAAAACAAGAATCCTATTGAGATGTTTTCCAAAATAGTTTAGCAGAAATAGTTTTTGACATTCTAGAAACAACGACCGTTAGCGAGGCTATCCTGCAGGCTTTGCGGACCCGTTGCTTCGATAACCATTCGTATCGAAACAATCTCGGGAATCGGAACCAAGGCTCTGATACCATTTGTGAACGCCCCGAGATCGGGCACTATGCAGATTTCAGCATTCCCGCCAAAATCCACATAATAACCGATTCCAGGTTGCCACTTGTGATAACATTACAACAGTTCACGAATAATCCACAACAACAACAGAAAAGATATATACAAGATGACTCAAACGAGTCAGGGATACAACTGATACAATACAAAGATCCAAATAACAGCGGAAGAAACAACATGGCGTCCGGCTACGGACAAGATACAAATTGGACTAAGAGTCCTGAAGATAACCGATGGCGTCCAATCCCTGCCCAGGCCAAGCCGGAGGGATTCCCAAGCTACCGTCGTCAGACTTCAAACCTGTTGACTGCAATATTGAATATGCAGCCACGAAAAGGATTCGTGGGTCAGTACGGTTAAGTACTAGCAAGTGGATAAACCATACTCACAAGATACCGACATAGCCAGTCATCACAAGATACAAATACTTTGGGATCAACGGAAAAGAAGGGATTATAGCAAATAAGCGGCAGCGGGCTGCACTAACCAACTACATAAACTCACTACGACATCCGGCTAAGAGAGGGGGATAAGATAGCGTATCGAAACCAACTACAACTACTCACCAAACAAACCCATCCAATGTTACCCCCTACTAAGGAAGCAACCCAAGGATACTCACACTGTTGGGTTAAGGATGGATCAAATTATTGTGTCAATAGACTATTACTAGTCAAGTTATCATTAGTTAGGTGTAAGTTGTTCTGAGTACTTGTTAGCCAGTACTTTCACCAAGTTAACCATAACCGCGGAAAACACGGCTTCTCGAGAAGATTTAACCCTGCAGGGGTGCACCAATTTGGCCGTACACGTAAGAATAACCCGCCAGACGGGGGATCAACCCACCAAGCGAGGTACTCAACACAACCCAACTCTTCTTTGCATCAAGCCCAAAGCACCACGTGATGTGCGTGCACGGCTAATCGAGCCCCCACGAAGAAAAGGGGGACCCTCATAGCACTGGAAGACCACGCCGCCCTAAATGCCGACTACAAAAGTTCCACCCTGGCCTCGGGTTCGCACCTGCATATGCATGCATCAAATGGAAAGCCCGAACTAAGTGTGGCGATTTGGACGAGATGCGAATCGAGTCAAATTGAGGGGGGCGCCCATACTCGCTTCCCACATGCGGTTAGTGCGCTCATCATGGATCAGTAGACAAGACCCTTTTCCTAATTAGGGTCGACACTAGCAGGCTTCAAAACCACGCCGGGCCTCCTGCCGGTGCCTTATCATCAAATTATTATTACCCAAAACATTAACATGTTGTCGATTGAATTGAAACCCAACTATCAAACTAAACAGGTGATAAGACGGACAACAGAAACTTGAGCGCAAACAACACTAAGCATGCAACTACGAAACGAGGGCCAACAGGGTAAACAAACAACAGTTAATAGGAAGTGGAAGGAAAAGGCTATATCATGGCTGCAAGGTAAACATATAATAGGATCGAGACACAAGCATCGTATCAACAGGATAGAATAAGTACAACGGAAAGAATCGGTAACAAGTGATGAAAGGCAGCCATTTGGCAGCAAGTGAGTATACTTGCCTGAGACCCAGCAAGTAGAGGTACATCCGCAGGACTTGTCGTTGCTCACATCATCTCAACGTCCTATCCGGGAAGAAGCAACGAACCTCGAACAAACACCGGATGCAACAATTACTACTATGGCAAAAGATCCAGCATGATCAAGATATGGATGCATGACAATTTAATGGATGCATAGAAATAAACTACTTGACATGATCACAGGTTTAAATGGACCCATATGCAATTTGGGTTGCATATGAAAAACCCATGAATTATGGTTGAAACAATTGTTTTACAACTAACCAATAGGTGAAAGTGGATTAGCATGATGCATGGATGAGGAAAACAACAAAATAACAACAATAGAACCAATTGGAAATAAGGTTTACCCATGTTGAAATTCACTTATTAAGTTTTGGGAATTTTGGTTACTTAAAGGTGTCACACAAGCATTTGTTGTTTTCATCAAGTTAAATTGTTCAAAACAGATAACAAAGTTCATATTTGAGAAGATCACAAAATTTTAGGTGGATTACATATTTCAATTATTGAAAAAGGGATTACAATGATTTAATTATGAATTAATCAAGATTAAACAAGTTTTAATTGAATTTAATTCAAGTTTGAATATTATTTGAATTTTATTTGTTCAAAACATAAATTCAAATTCATATTTGAAAAGGTTATGTTTTTCTGGTTTGAAAACATATTTTATTTGTGTTATTTGAATTAATATTGAATTAGTTATGAATTTGGCAATTTAAATTGCATTAAATAAGAAACAGTTGTTTTCAGCAATTTAAATTATTCAAAACAGATATCACATGTTATATTTGGAAAGAGCATGAAATTTTGGTTGGAAAACATATTTTATATGGGCCATTTGCAATTTATTTGAATTTGTTATGGACTTGATCAAATTCATAAGGGTTATTTGAATTTGAAGTTTTGAAATTATTTGGAATGTTCAAAACAGCAAACAGAATACATATTTGAAAAGTTCATGAAATTTTGATTGGGATACATATAAAAATTGTGCAATTTGGAGTTAATTTGCAATTTTTATAGCTGTTGGAAGTTCAGGGACTGTTTTGTGATTCACAGGGACCTAAAGAAAGAAAAAGAAAGTGCAGAGGGGCCCCTGGGGCGTTTTACACCTAGTGCCCCCTGGCCTGAGCCGCTGCCGTGCGGGCCCAGCGCCACCGTGGCGGTTGTGAGAGGTGAGGTGGCTCACAGGGCCACCGACTGGTGGGCCCTGGCCCCTGCGCGAATAATGGACAAAAAAGGTGGGATTTTATCCCTCCGCGGGGATCGAACCCGGGAGCTCGCTCACGCGCGCACGGATGCAGTACCAGTGCGCTGCTGCTGTCTATTTGTTCAGAAACGGATGCGTTTGGTTTTCAGACTAAACGCCACGCCTTGCGCCAAACTGACGAACTGCAACTGACGGACGGAACGACCGCAGCGATCTCCGGCGAGCTCGGGCTGCTGGTGCTCGACTCGCGCCGGGTGCGGGTGGGCGCAGCAGTGAGTGTGCAGTGGTGCGCGGACGGGTGTGGCATGCAAAAACAGGAAGGAAGAGGAAGGCGACGGTGATCGCTCACGGGTGCTGTCGATGGAGCAGAGGGCGAGGGAGGCCGACGGCGAGCTCGATGGCGCGGCGTCCCTGGGGGCTCCCGGTACCCCACGAGGAAACGATGTCGTGGAGGGAGCCACCACGGTTCAATTCCCTACGCCAGCAGCCCTTCGTAGCCACCCCGTCGCCAACTCACGGTGATCGAGCTCTCGTCCATGGAGATACAGTGCAGAGGAAAAATTCAGAAGGTGGGAGGAGGAGAAATTGGCGGCGCGGCAGGAAGATGGGAGCGGGTAGGGTTGCAGGAGGGGGTATGGTGGAGGTTTTATGGGGAGGTAGAGCTCGGTACGGCGCCCATCGGGAGGGGGAGAGGTTGATTAAGCGGTGGTGCTGATGTCGTACAGAGGGTGACGTCGGGGGGAGGAAGACGACAACGCACGGAAGGGTAGCGGGCCAGAAGTGGAAGTGGGTTGTGGGAGAAAAAGGGAGGGGGTGGGCTGCCTCTCTCCTTTTGGGATTTTTTTCCCTTTTTTTTTGTAAAGGTCTAAAGAGGAATATGAATAGAATTTGGGGGGGGGGGGGTTTAGGGTTTTCCTTTATGAATTATTTGTGTTAATTTTCAAAACAGAAAATACAAGCAAATGTTAGCATTATTTTCACAAGTTTGAAACTTTAATTTGATTTAAAGTTTTTTAGTTAAATTTTTCAAATAGGGTTTGAGGGTGTTTATTTTATGAAATATTTTTATTAATTTTCAAAACAGGAAATAAAAGCAAATGTTAGCATTGATTCAAGACTTTGAATTATTAATTGGATTTTTTTAAATTGTGCTTTGAATTTCCATTAGTATTCATAAGGAGTTGATTTGTAAACAATTTCTTATTCAATGACTCATCAATTTTGAAAACATTTGTTGAATTTACTTGTTTGCAAAACTTTAATGTTTTTAACCACAATTTGATTATGTCAGATATGATTTGATTTGGAATTTAATTTGCCATTAGGGTGTTTGATAAAAAGGAATTTTTAGTGAGTAAGCAATTTAAATAACTTCAAACTATTGAGAACAATTTGAGATGCTTTGTTGGCAATTTTTTAATTGGAAAATTTGGACATGTGTGAAAGTTTAAAGTGGTTTGAATTTTGAGTTGTTTTGAAAACAGAATGCAATGCTTATGTGATGCATGTTATGCAAGCAAAAGAAAACAAACAACTTCCCATTTAGGGTAACACCCCAGGTGTTACAATTACTTCCAATGTTATTTCAAATTCAAATCATTCAATTGCAAACAGTACCCACTTTTGAAATTATGAAAATAACCAAAACCATTGTGCTCATTTGTTTCCAATTAAAATCATGTGATCACCCTATTTAAAATATTGTTTTCAATAACCACTTAACCACAAACTTCAATCAAATTCACTCCAAATCCAAACAACACCACAATTCAAATATTTTTGAAATTCCAAACTGGCATTTGGTTACTTTCCATTAGGGAGTTGACACAATTTTTTCTGAAGTTTTTACAAAACCCAAAACTCTCTTTTTCTTCCATTTTCATTTGCTACAAAAAAAACAGAAGAATAAATTTAAAAAAAATAAAAATGGCGCGCAGAGGGGAGCAGCACAGCCGGCCCAGCCCGTTTTCTCCCCCCGCGCTGGCCCGGTACCGCTTCGCGCCCCCCCTTCGTCTAACTGTACGGCCGGTCATCCACCGCCGCCACGTCTCCGCGAGCAGCAGTGGACGGCCGCGCGCGCCTGTAGCCCCCTATAAAACTAGCCCTAGGCCGCGCCGTAGCCCTAGCCTCCTTTCTCCCTCGAGCTCCGCCGCCGATCGCCACCTCTCTGCCACGATTTCCCCTCTCTGAACTTCCTCACCGGAGCGTCGTCGCCTGAAACTCCGATGGCCGCCGCCACCTCGTCGCACCACCACCCAACCTAACCGCTGGAATCAATCCGTCTCACCTCCCTCGACAACGTCGACACCTTCTCGGCCACGGGGACACACGGAATCACCGCCGCCATCCTCGACGTCGCCGCCGGCAGCGCTCCATCAACCCTCTGCTTCACCTTCAGCCGCGGTGAGCGCCACCGTGACCTCCTCCTCCTCTCTACTTCATGCTCGCAAGCACGCGCACACTAGCGCCACACCAGCACGCACACGTACTGCATCGAGCACAACGACGATCGCCGCCGGCCACCGTCTGTTGCTGTCAAGTTGCAGATGCGTTCGGTCGTCAGTAAAATTCAGAAACGCGCCCGAACGAAACCTTACCCTGTACGCGCGCTGTATACTGACAAGCAATGAATCACCACCGCAGTGGCAGTGCACTGCATCCCTCGCTCGCGCGCCCGCGGGTTCGAAACCTGGCTCTCGCACGGGAGAAAAACCCAACCTTTTTTCCGCGCAGCGCTGACAGGGTGGCCCCCCTGTCAGCCACTGCTGCTGCCACGCAGGCACGCGCTGGCCCAGGGCCCATTGGCAGTGCCTTGGGCTAGCTGGCTGTGCGGTATAAATTGTTTTTTCCCGTTTCTGTTTTAAATCCAAGTCCTTTTAAATTGCAGATTGGTCCCTAATTTGGAAATGCAAATAACTTTCATTTTAAAAACTCAAATAATAAAAGTAAAATATGTGCACTGCCCCAAATTCAATTATCTACCTATTGGTAACATTTGTTTTCTGTTTTGAATTTTCCAAATGCATTTCAAATTTGAATTCAAACAATTCATTTGTGATTTGATAAAATCCATAACTAATTCATACTAAATCCAAATAGTGCAAATAAAATATGTTTTCCATGCTATTTCAAACCACCTATTCAAATATAAATTTTGTTTCATGGTTTGAATAATAAAAATTGCTTAAATAATTTAGACCTTGTTTAAATCATTTAAATTTGATAAAATCATAACTTGCTCAAATTAAATTATTTTTGAAAATGCAAAATATGTTTTCAAACTAGAAAAGTATAAACTTTTCAAATATGAATTTGAATTTATGATTGGAACAAATAAAATTCAAATAATATTCAAACTTGTTTTAAATTCATTTAAAACTTGTTTAATTTTGTTTAAGTCATAATAAATTCATCCTAACTCCTTTTTCAATATTTGAAACATGTAATCCAACTAAAATTTTGTATTCTTTTCAAATATGAATTTTGTTATTTATTTGGCACAATTTAAATTGGTGAAAACAACAACTATTTGTGTAATCCCTTTAAGGAACCAAAAAATTCCCTAACTTAATAAATAAATTTCTGAATTGGTAAACCTTATTTCCAATTGGTTCTATTGTTGTTATTTTGTTGTTTTCCTCATCCATGCATCATACTAATCCACTTTCACCTGTTGGTTAATTGGAAAACAATTGTTTCAACCAAAATTCATGGGCTTTTCATATGCAACTCAAAGTTGCATATGTGTCCATTTAAATTGTGTTACCATGTCAACTAGTTTATTTTGATGCATCCATTAACTTGACATGCATCATCCCATGATTGTGCACTATGCCATGACATTGATTGTTTACCTTTCTGTATTGTTTGTTTGCTTCTTCTCGGATAGACGACGACGTTGAGACAGACGATCACTACAAGAAAAACATACCATAGAGACATTATTATAGAGGCACTCACCATTGTGTCTCTTAAAAACTAATCCAATTTGCAGTAGAGGCTTTAAGAGAGACACTTTAGGGAATGCCTCAGCGGTAGTGACATCTTGTAGAGACATCCTCCACGATGTCTCTTATTCTGCATATAAAGACATTGTAAGAGATATTTCTGATG
Organism: Alopecurus myosuroides; assembly: GCA_028641055.1. NCBI lineage: Eukaryota > Viridiplantae > Streptophyta > Magnoliopsida > Poales > Poaceae > Alopecurus > Alopecurus myosuroides. Next base: position 201,601,922 of record CM054063.1, on the reverse strand, counting down.
GTGCCTTAACAATACAGACATCCCATTAGAGACACTCTTCATAGTGTCTCTTAGTATGTCTTCAAAGACATTAAAAGAGACAGCTTCGTGAATGCCTCAATAGTAGAGTCATTTTCTAAAGACACTAAGTGTGTCTCTTTTATTATGGGAGATAAATTGGAGAGCTCCTTAAAAGTGATATGTATAACGCCATCACTATAAGACAATCAAGAATACTAATGCAGCTTTAAAATATGTAATGCTGCAAGTTTACTAAATACAAGTATGTGAATCTGAAAAAGAGAAACTTACTTACCATAGTACTCTAGAAACATTAGTGAAAAAGAAAACTATAAAAAATTTAGCAACAATATCTCCTAGCTACATATGCCAAAGAATATGTCTAGGAATTTTCTCTCACTATGTACGTAAACTTGATTCACTAAACCTCCCGCGGCTTGGACAACGCTTTCCGGCAACATCACCATTGGTAATGTGGAGGTTGGCCAGATGCTATTGCCGTTCTCGGTTATTTTCGATCCTCCCTGTGTCGCGTCACCGACCTCCCCCTTGTCAGTCATGACGGTCTTCATCGTTTTTAGGGGCGCACAGAAAAACTATGAACGAAATCCCGAAGCCGAGAAAAGAAAAAGATCAGAAACCGAAAATAACAGATCAAAAAGACCGATATAAATTTTGGTTTTAAATTCTAAATAGATACTTTTTTTTGTTAATTTGGGCATCACTTTGAGGTAACCAAACAGAACAAAATGACTGAATATGTTCTTTTTTGGACTTTTTTATGGAATTGACTGAATATGTCTAACGCCAGACCCAGCTGCGAATCGGCCCAGCCCCAAATATTCACTTCAAGCTAGCTAGGCATTTCTATAGTTTTCTCTACGCGGAAACACGTAGTATAACGCCACGAGCCCACGATGCCACGACCCCACGACCCCGGCAGCAATCTCTCGAAATTACAGTTCGGCACTTCGGCCTTTCCCCGTACCCGACGCAGCGACGCCCTAGCCGCCCGCGACGGCGACACCTACCACACCGGTGCTCCTCACCTTCCGCCACTGCTTCGCTTGTTGCCAGGCCGCTACCTTCCGCCGCCTAGTTGTTTCCCACCTTTTGCCACCGCGTTGCTTGGCCGCTAAGCCCCAATCTGCCGTTCGACTCGGGGAAGCTCGGCGCTGACACGAGGTCACGACGAGGGGCGCGGCACGAGAGAAGAAAGTCCGGCGGTTGATACGGGTCGGCCTGACCTGCACATTGACGGGCTGAGAGGCTGCAGAAGCTCGATGGCGAGGAGAGCGTCGTCATCGAGGTCGACAACCATGCCGTGTCAGTCTGCCGTGCGCCCGTGTTGGTCCACGCTCTCCGTCGATCCTCTGCCACCTGTGGCTTCCATGTCGCCTCTCCCTGTTGCTCCATCTGCCGCCAGGCTGGCGACCATGCTGAGGTACGTCTGCCGCCGTCCAGGACCTCCGCGAGCGACGTGACCATGCGGAGAGGGAGAGCAACCTGAGGAGTTCAGCGAGGAGGGCGCCACGAGAGTGGCTGCAAAGACGGAAGCACGGCCACGGCGCTTGTCGGATGGAGCTAGGCGATGGGTGCAGCCACACCGCCGATCTGATGGTAAGCTCAACCACGGTGCAGATCTGATGTAGGTTCACTCTCCTCGTCCTTTTCTACGAGCCGGACATCCACCATATAAGGCCAGATATATACTGTGCTTTGTTACATTATATATGTAGAATTGTAGATGTTTAATTGTTCATCTTACCTATCATACAGATTGACACACCTCGTTGGTACTTTCCTATGTGTACTTCATGTAGCAGTTAGTGCAACCTCCAGCCATTTTACCTAGCAACTCGTTGGTACAATTGTTTTCTTCAGGCCTGCTTATTACAGCCATGCTAGTCCAACAGCTAGCTGTAATATGATTGGCAAAAAAAAAAACATTTTAATGTTCTCTAAAATTATTACTCCCTCCGTTCCATAATATAAGATGTTTTATCATTTGGTCACATTCATATCTATCTACATGTATGTAGACATGTATTAGTATATATGTTCATTCATTTGAAGCCACACCTAGTCACTATGTGATGCTATAACGTCTTATATATTGAAACAGAGGGAGTATTTAGCTATTTCGCCCTGATATGTTAGAAGGAACTATAGATAAGCTATTAAGTTAATTTCTAACCTCTGTTCTTGATTAGGCACACAGCTGTCCAAGTTAAGATTCGTAAAATAAGCTAAGATGAAAAGTGTCACGTACTAGATCGGTGGCAACTGGCAATACAATAAAAAGGACCAGTATGGACTCTCATAATATCCCATTCTAGCCATAATTATTGGACGTTCATTCTCCTACAATCAGGTAATTTTATAGTGTCAAATATTTGGCAGCCACCTTTGGATTTCTCATACCACACATATCATGTTGTACTCACGGATCGTACGCAGGTCCTGAAGTTCAATATTACCGAGTCCGGGCTTTTGTATGTCTTGCCATGGCTGCTGTGTTTTCAAATATTGGTGGTTGGATAGGTGACACTCTTGTCGCATAAGGGGTTTCCATAACAAACGTTCATAAGGTATGTTCTTTTAAAAAAAATTGCTACTTTGTTTGATGCGAAGTTAGTGGACAATAAAAAAATAAAAAATCAGTGTCAAGCTATGGATGAGTTATGGCATCTCCGCAATCAGATTTTTCGTTCTCAAGAGATTCTCATATTTTACTTGCTAGACAATACTAGATAGTGACATCCTCCATTTTCTCTCTGCGTGGACTAATTTGGTGAAGCTATTTACGAGTTATCTATGATCTTGCATATGTTGTGTCTGCAAGGGAGTAAGTTGGGACGTTCTTCTCCATGTATTTTTCATCTTCTGAATATAATCCATTGGTTGTACTGGACATTTATTTCTCCTTTTCTGCATTCTAATACTAAAGTGTAACTCTTTTCAGTTGCATGGCGAAGAGATCCTCGAGAAGATTAGAAGTTCTAGAATAGATATATGTTCTACATGTGAGTGCATTGTGTTGTTGTGTTATAGATCTGTTGTATATAGAGGTTGTCATAGGTGTAACAAGAATTTGTGTTTTGGTTGTTTGAAATGACAAGTTGTAATCTGCCATGATTCATATTATGAATAAAATGTCATATTCGAGTGCCTCTACATTGTTGAAAGTGACCATATGAATGTCTCTATATAGTGCATTTATGTTTCTGGAGAGCGAATAAAATGCCCCATCAAAATGTCTCTCTAATTTTAGAGGCAAGCTAAAATGTCGCAAGAAAGTGCCTCTACTAATATACATACACATTCCAAGTGTATCTTTGAAGTGTCTCCAAATCTGCAGATACAAAACTCCGTGTCTCAACAAGTGACCTTATGTCAATATAGACACATTGTTGATTGACTCTACGGTCTAAGAGACACTGCCTCTAGTGACACTTTTGTGACATGGTGGCAAATGTCTTTAGAAGTATGTAGAGACAATTTAATTGTCCCTACATGACAAAAATAGTGCCTCTACGGGCCAATTCTCTTGTAGTGGATACTTACGACACCCCTTCTGAGGATCTTGCTCAGTACCAGGCTGCTGAGTTTGCAGGCAAGTTATCACTCACATGAACCACTGTGTTCCTTTCAACATTGGTTACCGATACTTTCCGTTGTCTATTTATGCTAGCCATATGTATCGTTGCTTCTATTACGAACCTATCACATGAATCCCTTAACCCTGATATTGCCTCACCTCCACTCCTACAACCCCATTGTTTGAGCCAGTGTCTTACTAGCATGCTTAGGATGTTTTGCTCGAGTCTGTTACCCGTTACTTTCTGTTTATTATATTCTATTATGTTCTGGGGGCTCGATGTTAATCAATCAACCTGTTAATAATAATATGCTGATAAGGCACCGGCAGGAGGCCCTGTGTGGTTTTGAGGCCTGTTAGTGTCGACCCTAATAGGAAAAGGGTCTTGTCTACTGATCCATGATGAGCACACTACCCGCATGTGGGAAGCGTGTATGGGCGCCCCCCTCAATTTGATTCGATTCGCATCTCGTCCAAATCGTCTCATTTAGTTCGTGTTTTCCATTTGCCGCATGCATGTTTTTGCGAGCCCAGCGCAGGGTGGAACTTTTGTAGTCGGCATATAGGGGGACACGTTCTTAGAGTGCTATGAGGGTCCCCTTTCTTCGGGGCTCGATTAGCCGTGCGCCCAAGGTGCTTTGGGCTTGATGCGAAGAAGAGTTGAGTTGTGTTGAGTGCCCCGCTTGGTGGGAGGCATCCCATCTGGCGGGTTATTCTTACGTGTACGGCCAAATTGGTGCACCCCTGAAGGGATAAATCTTCTCGAGAAGCCGTGTTTTCCGCGGTTATGGTTGACTTGGTGAAAGTACTGGCTAACAAGTACTCAGAACAACTTACATCTAACTAATGCTACCTGACTAGTAATAGGCTTATTGACACAACAACTTGATCCATTATTCATTAATCCAACTGTGTGAGTTATCCTCGGATTGCTTCTTCGGATAAGGAGCGAGATCCAGGATGGGTTTGTTTGGTGGTTAATTATAGTTGGTTACGATACGCTATCTTATCTTCTTTCTGCTAGCCGGAATTGGTAGAATCTCTGTAGTTGGTTAGCGCAGCCAGTTGCAGCATCTTTTATATCCCCCTTCTTCCGTTGAACCCAAGGCATCTGTGCTTGGTGTTGACGGGCTACACTTTGGTGAATTGTGAGTCTTGCTTGCCAGTACGTTTATGTACTGACCCCTTTGGGGCTGTGGTTTCTGCAGACTACGCTTACGAGGACCCCAGTGACGGCTACTACGTGGAGTTTGACGAGGCTGCTGACGAGTAGAGAGCGGACCCGGGCAGGATCCGAGACTACGTGGATGGGCTCCGTTTTCCTTTCATTCCCGGCTTCTTAAGCCTATTTGGATTTGTCTGTACTCAGACCCGTTGAGTGTTTCCGCTGCTATGTAATGATGATATGTTGGGACATGTGTCCTCTGGATGAATGTATTTGCTATCTCTGCTCTAGTGAGAGCCATTTGCAACTTATTTCAATCTTTTGTGTCTTAGAGATATGTTGTGCTATCATTCTGTTACAAACCGTTGACGTACCATGTGTGTATGGTATGAAGTACGTCAATGGTAGTATCCTGATTTCTATGGGATAGTTTACGTCGACGCTGAACATATAGGTGTTGGTTGTCACACATACGTGTGTTGGCCTACTCGTAAGAGGACGCAGGTGCCGGTAAGCCCCGTAATCCAATCTACTAATGTTCAACGGAACAACGAGTATCCTTTAGAAGTCCGGGTGCGACATTAGACAACAGTGGGAGAGATCCTTGTGTCATTTTAGAAATGCTAAGGATGTGTTTTCCTATATAATAATGACAAACTATTTGTTTTAATATGTTACACTAATAGTCTTGTCATATATTCAAATAATTTTATCTCAATTAAAATATGTGATGAAGAGTAGCACAATAGGCTGGAAGAAAGTTCCATGCTGGATTTGAAAGTGTTTCAAAATTAAAGTATTGTGACGGATACTACAACAAAGGCTAATTATATCGTTGTGTGGACAACAATATGATAAATAGCGTATTTTGTGTCAAGGAGTTCCACTTGGTGAATTTCCAAGAACGCTAACACTATGAAGCTACATTTTCACAATGTTAGTAACATTGGTTTAAGCTGAGGAATTAAGGTCTCACCGGAACTTGGTGAATTTCCAAGAATGCTAACACTATGAAGCTACATTTTCACAATGTTAGTGACATCGGTTTAAGCTCAGGAATTAAGGTTTCACCGATTGACCATATATATACAAAGTCATCTCATTAGAGAATGAGTGATGCGTGTAGACGAAAAGAATATGCAAATAAAATTGGACCTCAGTTCAGATCTTTTTAATGATGTTTACCACATGCGAAGCATGGTAATAACACTGGAACGCCATATGTGTTAAGTGCTTACAGACTAGATTATTGACTCTAGTGCAAGTGGGTGACTGAAGGGAATATGCCCGAGAGGCAATAATAAAATGGTTATTATCTTATTACTTGTTTATGATGAATGTTTATTTCTCATGCTAGAATTGTATTAACCAGAAACATTGATACATGTGTGTTTAATAAACAAACAATGGTTCCTAGTAAAGCCTCTCTTTTAACTAGCTCGTTGATTAATAGATGATCAAGGTTTCCTGATCATGAACATTGGATGTTGTTAAGAACGGGTTCATGTCATTAGAAGAATGATGTGATGAACATATACTCAAAGTGAATATAACAATGCGATCAAGTCATTAAGTTTACATTGTTATATCAAATATACGAAGTAACTTATTCCTTAGATCATGAGATCATGTCAATCACTGATACCGGAAGGGTGTTTTGATGTCATCAAACGTCACACCGTAACAGGGTGACTGTAAAGGTGCCGTTAGGTATTCGGAAAGTATTAGTTGAGGATCATGGATCAAGAGTGGGATTTGTCCATCCAAAATGACGGAGAGATATACTATGGGCCCTCTCGGTGATATCACATCGACACCGCTTGCAAGCACGTGATATGATCACAAGGATGTTATATCATGGGAACGAGAAAAGAGTATTTGTCGGTAACGAGATTGAAACAAGGTATGGTTGATACCAATGATCGAATCTCGGACAAGTAAATATCGCGAGACAAAGGGAAATAGTCACGACGTTGATGGTTCACACGATCACGAGAGTCATTGTTGAATATATAGGAGTCATCACGGATCTCCAGATCCCGCTATTGATTATTGATCGGAGAGGATTCTCGATCATGTCTATCTTATTCGCGAACCGTAGGGTGACACACTTAAGGTTCGATGACGCGTTTTAGAGGATACAGAATATCGAAGAATATTTTGGGCAGCGCCGAAATTGTTTCGAGGAAAATTGAAATAGTTCAAGGGGTTTTTCGTTGAATGGTTGTTACAAATGATTCGAGGTGCTATATGCAAATGTTTGTTAATGGAATTAACAAATATAAATAAAGAAATAAAAATGTTTTATTTATTTATTAAAAGAAAACCTTTGGATTTTCCAAGTGGGAAATAACGGGAGCATGAGTGGGTGTGAGTGGGGCTTCCACTCACATGAAGAGGGAAGAGGTGGGGGCACCACCATGGCTGGACGCACCCCCTCTTGGGCTGCCTCCCCCTCCCTTATAAAAGGAGGGTGAGAGCTCCTATTCTTTCACACACTTTCCCACCTCATTTTCTCTCCACCCGCTGCTCCATTCCATGGTCTCCGGCTTGGCGAAGCCCTGACCGTGGGATTCTTCACCCCCACCACGTTGTCGTGCTGCTGGAGTTCCGAGGGATCCTCTACTTCCGCGCCCCGCTGGATCGAGGGAACGGAGGTCGTCATCAACCGTACGTGTGACCGATCACGGAGGCACCGCCGGATTGCGGTGCACATCTTCTCGCTATTGGGATCGGTGTGAGTACGACTACGCCAAAAACGAGATTTGATCTCGTAACTCTTTGTGTCTTTGAGGGTATGTGTTCTCCTTAACCCTCTCGTTGCCCGTTGCACTTCGTCTCCTAGATTAGATCTTGGCCTTTCGGGTGTCTCTCGCGTAGGAATTTTTTTTGTTTTCTATGCAATGACCCCTTCAATTAACTTCACTCATTTTTATATATAATTTTCCTCAAGATTCCACCATCTACACTTTATTTGTTGCCACGATTTTCAAATATCTATGCAGACACTTCTTTTTTGGTCCAGTTGTTGACAAATAGTGAACTATGGACCAAAAATATTTTAGGATACCATTTTTTGTATATGTCCACTTCCAATATTAAATGCACCAGTTTAAAAATTGTATTTTCGTGTTTTAATCTTTGTAGATTAGAGTGCAAAATATCAAGTTAAATAAATATTTTTCGTAGTCAAATTTGAAACCGGGATGACTGGAATAAAATCCATTGCTTCAGTATTTTTGTGCATGTGAGATGTTGTTCCAAGAAGTATCAAGGTAACGCAAAAGCTGCCTTGCATTTTGAAGAACTAACAAGTGGTTTGCCAGAGTTTTGGTAAAGCCATCGTTATAAACCCGACGCCCCTTTACAAGTGTTCTTCAATCTAATCTCACAAGTACTTAACTTTATTATATTTAAATGTTATCATTCCTCTGACTATGTTCAATATTTTACGTGCAACACGTCGTGCTTCAGCTCGATGAAATTTACGTACTGCTCGACCATCGAAAAGGTTCTTTGCTTAGTCAAAGAACTACTTTAATGATTCGCTTTATATTGGGAAAACAAATCTTATAATTCTGATGCCCATATTGTGTTCTTCGAGCCAAACAAGTAAGTACTCAAATTTGTTATCTCTCTTTTGACTATGTGCCATAATAAAATTAACTTTACCGATTTACAATTTCAAACTCTCTTTGCTTAGTTTGGAAATATAAACCTTACATATTGCTCTACAATTTGAAACATGTACTAGTGTTTAATGATTTCTTATTTCTAGCATGCAGCCCCGCAGCAAAGCGTGGGGCATCATCTAGTTATATAAGATACAACTCTTGCACGAGATCATAGGCAAAAAGTATTGTCAGTCTAATCACAAGCAAGAATTATGCCAAAATCAATTAATGCAACTTAACTTAGATACTATGTATAAGAAACAATGAACTAGAGTGGTTGTTTCTTAGATTGTACTCTTATCTTTGATAGTGTGCTAAGATATGATACGTTACGGAAGGCCTCAGAAGCTAAGGAGAGGCCATGCCCCTCCCCACAGTGGTTGCATGCTGACAGTGTCAGCACGCGAGAATTTTAGTGGGTTTTCTCATTCCCACCGCATACAGGATGTGTGCTCATTTATTTTGAGATTCGTTTTTTTAAAACGAAATATCTTGAGGAACGTTTTTTCGGAATTACGAACCGTTTTCATATTTTGAGATCCTCGCGTTGAGATCTGCAAAACTAGATCCCATATTGATAGGTTTCGAGAAAAAAAAATCGGACTTTGTACTCCCTGTTCTATATACTTTATACTTTTAGTAGTAGTCGCGTAGGTGTACACCATGTACACCGTGTACATCCAGTAGTAGGGATGCTCGGCTTCGTGTCGATAATTTTTTACGGCTTGGCTTCGCCTCGATTGGTACATAGGTTGTTGTGCGCATTGGTCGTAGTGTGTGCTACGGCTCGGCATTGCCTCGTGCTACCGTCGGCTTCGCCTTGAACAAAGCGCCTACGGCGCTTCATCTAAAATGTACACACTATGTTTTATCTATTTTTCTAGAGAAATCACAAATCTTCATTAATAGAAAATTAAGTTACAATAAGCAACACATGTGGAAACTAAAATACAAACTGGGATAAAATGATTATCTGAATTTACAGATGAAAATCTAGAAGATCAGAAAAATACAAAATGGTCCCTAGGTTTCCCTGCAACCACAGTGGCGAGTGGCCGCCGCCCAACTCCAACGCCGCTGAGGCGAACGCCGGAAGAGACGTCGAGCCTCCACCATTGCAAGATCCAAGAAAGCACCATCTCCAACGAGACTTTATGAGTCGATGAACAGACCCGCTGCATGCAGCAAGGCACATGTCGATGTGATACGTCGACCGGGGGAAGTCTCCGTGCTATCTTGAACTAACATCTGTCACCTCCCATCGACGAAGTTGGAGAGGAACGACAGATACAACACCTCCAGACCAGCATCCTCGCTCCAGAAGAACCACCTCGCCCCGGCCGCCAGCGCCGTCACGAGTAACCACGAACGCCAACGACACACCGAGAAACAGATCTCGCCAGTTCTGAAGAACGACAAGAAGACCAAACTGTCGATCTAAAGTACCAAGCAGCACACGTTGCCATCAACTCCAAGACGTCGCCGTGAAGGTCGTCGCCGGTATGGGAGTGGAGTTGAGGCAGATTTATTTGCCTGGGCACCGCTTTCACCACCCCGAACGGCGCCCCAAGAAAACACTAGGAAACCCCTAACTACAAGCAGGCGCCGAAGCGCCATGGTCCCCACCTCCTCGCGTCGCCGGAGTGGCTAACAGAGGAGGCAGGGACCGTTGACGGCCGGTGTAGTTGGGGCAGACAGGTCGCCTGGCATATCGCCTTTTCTCTGGCCATGAGTCGTCGTTATTGTGATTCACACATGTTGTATCTGAAAGTATACAAAAATTGCTACTGAAAGTGTACACACGATGTAAAGGAAAAGTACATTCACGTGCTACTGAAAGTACACGCACGTTTCTATACACCGACGCTAGAACTGTATATACACCCACGCGCCTGCTACTGGGTGTATACCCTACGTTGCTACTGAAAGTACACGGTGTACAAGTACGTTGCTACTCGATGTACATGGTATACACTTACGCGCCTGCTAGTGGATGTACACTCATGTTGCTACTGGATGTACACCCACGTTGCTACTGTAAGTATAAACTGGTACTGAAAGTATAAAGTATATAGAACATAGAGTACAAAGTCCAAAAAAAATCTTCTCTAAACCTATCAACACGGGATCTAGTTTTGAAGATGTCGACGCGAGGATCTCAAATATGAAAACGGTTTGTAATTTCGAAAAACGGTTCTCAAGATATTTTGTTTTTTTAAAACGAATCTCAAAATAAATGAGCGCACACTCGTCCTTGTGAGGGGAGGGACAATCCCACCAAAACTCTCTCGTGCTGCCACTTGTCACGCATGCGAGCAACTGTGGGGGGCTGCAAGGAAGTAGAAGGCGACACTTGTCGCAAGCACAACGAGCGCGGGTGACCTTCTGAAAGGCTTCCCTATTTCTAGTGATCCTGCCTACACGCACTAAATTTGTGTCCCCTCAAACAAAAAAAACAAATTGTGCCCGGCTGTGCTCTCTGTGGCCTGACATGTCCGGTGGTATTGGTGGGTGCTATCCCAGCGACCATTCTTTGAGAATTTTTGTAACCAAACAATAGTCGGTCGCTAACATATCGAATAACCAAACATGGCAATCAAATGAAAGTATCGGCCAACTCAAATTCGGCCATCAAAAAATTACTGTCTCGGCCAACGTAAGTCCGGCCATCAAAAGAGCACCACCATCATAAACAGTGGCAGAGTCAAAGAAAAATAGGAGCCTGGGCGGATCATAAGCTAAGCAAATAAATCGAGTATGGAAACCAGATATTCGATACATATAATCTAAATATAAATATTAAATTTGATAGTCGTACATTCATAATAGTTTCTAACCACAAAAAACTGGAAATTAACGTGTTCGGTAATACCTCACTAGACAATATGAGGCAACTCACAAGTAAAAGTTCAAATAGCCAAATGCCTAGTCAAACACTCTCAATGGAACCTGCAAGATTAAAAGTCGAGTAAGAGCTAATAATTCAAAGAATTTCATACACTTTCTCACATTATAATATATTACACGTACCTTCCAAATACTAATAATGCCTCGTCAAAATCCCTTTATGATTTTTGAAGGCTTGAAACCGTCGAACAATGAAAACATCATCAATTAATTTAAATATCTCCCGCTCGGTGTAGCATACCATCAAGTGATTAAACCAATCATCATTTATCTTGTTGCGCACTTTAGACTTGATAATTTTCATTGCGGAGAAAGCTCTCTCAACTGAAGCCGTTGACACCAGCAACAACAACGCCAACTCTATGGCTTGTAAACCAATGGAAATACCAAGCATTCATGGAGGATAGGAGCAGCAAGACATGGAGGATCACATGGAGAAGAAGAGGGATTTCATGGAAGATAACTTTCGAAAAATCTCAACATGTGCTTGAGGGAGGAGAGAGAGGTAGCACATAGAGAGGGAGAGGAGGATGGCGCCCAATGCATTGTTATTGAGCCAAGGAGTGGGTCCTAATCTAATTAGGACCATGACATGTGTGTCCCTTAGGCCGAACCCATATGGATCGGTTTGTATCTGAGTCTGAGTCCAAGTTTGAGTCCAACCCGAAACATTAAGGTGGTGCTGCGCCATACCTCTTTGGCCGCACCCTTTCCCTCTATATATAGCTAGCCAATGTGAATTAGAGAGTTTAGACTATGTTAATCATAAACCCTAGGTTTCTAGATTGAACTTGCTCTTGTAAGCATTCGTCTTGAAGTAAGATTCATCCATTGCAAAATTGTGTGTTATCTGTTCTTCCATTGGGAATAAGATGATACATGACCACCTCGTAGTCGGTGGCTACGTTGTGCAAGTGTGTGGAGTTGAGAATATCCATTGGGATGCAAACTATTGCATTTTCATCAGGGATCAGCCGGAGAGTTCTTAGTGAGGCACGACCTATCTTATCAAAATTATCGATAGTTCATCGAGAAGATTGGTCCACCCCTTATTATCTTGGTATCGATTTACAGGTTTACTCGGTGAGCGAATTCATCCCTATTTTTTGTGTTTTCTTCCTATCCAGAAAAATACCCACAAAAAGATTTTGATTAGTTTTTGTCTTAGTCTAGATCAACACCGAATTGCACCTTCTAGTTGTTGTTTTCTATTGATTTTGCGTTTTTGTGTTTCTTTTTGTGTTGTGTGTCTATTTAGGTTTAGGGTTCTTCAAGTTTGTCTAGTTCTAGTTTCAATTCAAGTGTTTATTTCTATTTCTGAGTCTATACAAGAAAATCCCACAAAAATATCATACTAGAGCTAGTTTATGGTTTCAATCCGACCTAAGATCCAATCCTACCGCGGCATAGATTCCTGGAGTTTTTCCGCCGTGGTCTTCCTTGTTTCTATCGGATTCCAATCTCTGGCGAGCTCGGCACAAATTCTTGCGAAAACGCTGTCGCGCCCTAGTACTACACAGAGAGCAATCCGACTCCTGCCGGGGCACCAGTTCCGCGTGTTATTCAATCGCGCGTAGGACTACTTCTACTCGGCCTTGCTTTTTGCCGCGGCATGGCTTTCCACATTTTCTCTGCCGCACCCAAAGCTCTCAATACACCCCGCGCGCATTGAGTTTTCTGTCGGGCACCGTTCTTTAAAGTTTGTTGCCGCCTGTTGATACATCATAAACGTATCCTTAATTTCTAATGTTCCATGTTGTTTTCATGTTATTTCCTCCATGTTTGCTATACATTTTATGTCATTTTTATCGATTTCCGGGACTAACCTATTGACAAGATGCCACAGAGCCAGTTCCCTGTTTTCTGCTGTTTTTTGTTTCAGAAAACTTGTTCTGGAAATGTTCCCGGAATTGGAAAATTCGAAGCTTGGAAGTCTTAGAATTCTCGAATGTTCCACGGAGTCCCGAAGAGGCCCGGAGAGGGGCCACAGGGGGCCACACCATAGGGCGGCGCCCCCTGGCCGCGCCAATGGGTGGTGTGGGCCCCTCGGGCGTCCACCGCCATCGCTCTTTCACCTATATAATCCCCCTGATACGTGAATCCTAAAGACATCCCACATTTTTCCGAGAAACACCCGAGGCCGCCGTCATCATCATCTCGAGATCGGGAGGGTTCTGGAGCTCTCCCCGGCACACTACCGGGAGGGGAATTCATCACCGGAGGGGTCTACACCACCATGCCCTCCTCCGAAGTGATGCGTGAGTAGTTCATCCCTGGACTACGTTCCCATAGTAGTAGCTAGATGGTTGTCTTCTCCACTTTATGCCTCATGTTTAGATCTCGTGAGCTGCCCTACATGATCGAGATCATATTTATGTAATGCTACATGTTGTGTTTGCTGGGATCCGATGAATATTGAATGACATGTCTTCTGATTATCAATCTATCATGTTATCTTCATGCATATGTTATTTATGATCTTGCATGCTCTCCGTTATTAGTAGATGCTCTGGCCAAGTAGATGCTAGTAACTCCAAGAGGGAGTATTTATGCTCGATAGTGGGTTCATGCCTCCTTTGCATCTGTGTTTGAGTGACAGATGGAGGATATGTTGTTTCCATTAGGGAGAAAACAACGATGTTTACTTTGTTTACATTGTTTATATTACACACTTTGCATACTGCAATTATGTGTTGCTTGCAATTTAATACCCAACATTAGTTCGGATGATATTTGGAGGATGGATTATTAGTCATAGATGCAATTGGATGACGGTCTATGTATCTTGTTGTACTGCCCGCATGAATCACATAGTAATATTTATGTCTTGCATATGCAGTACGGTGCAGCCTTCATTTCTGTCAATTGCCCAGCTGTAATTTGTTCACCACACATGTTATTTATCTTCTATGGAGAGACACCACTAGTGAACTGTGGACCTCGGTCCATTTTCTCATACTGATAATACACACTGCTTCCACTGCTTCCACACTGCTGCTATTGTTTTCATACTGCTTTCATATTATTTTCCACACCATACGTTTAACCTCTTTGTGTTCAGCAAAACCGGTGAGATTGACAACCTCACTGCTTCGTTGGGGCAAAGTGATTTGATTGTGTTGTGTAGGTTCCACGTTGCTGCTGAACCGGTAGTGCGTCCTGCCATCTCAGTTGCATCAACCTTCTGAAGTTATTCCTTCCTCCTACTGGTTGATTCAACCTTGGTTTCTTTCTGAGGGAAACCTGCTGCTGCACTCTTCATACCTTCCTCTTGGGGTCTCCCAACGAACGTGTGTTCACACGCATCAAGCACAATTTCTGGCGCCGTTGCCAGGGAGGAAGAGAATTTATGCAAGGGGAGTCTCTCACCTCCAATCTCTTTACTTTGTTTTAGTTTTTCTTAGTTTATTTATTTTGTCTTGTTTGCTTCTCTTTATCAAAAACACACAAAAAAGAATTTCTTATTCTAGTTGTTACTTTTGTTACCTCGTTGTTGTTTTCATCATGTTGTTCCCTAAGTTTACCCTGAAAGATCTCCCATTTGGTAGTGGTTCTATACTTGGAAAGGATACCATTAAAGAATTCTTTAATCATGTTAGTAAGCATGATAATTTTGAGGTAAAATCCATAGTAGAAGTTTCTCCACATTATGAAACTGCTGCAACTTCTTTAATTCACATGACAGAAGCTAGGTTTTTTAACCTCCATCCCATACTTCAGCATTTGTTCTTCAACTTTAATAGCATTTAAGATATTGAAAAAAGAAACTTTATCTTAGAAACTGTGCTTGAAGAATTTGGAGATGTTGCTATAGAAGCTAGAAAAGTCTTTGATCATTTCAATATGCTAGGCTCATGTGTAGATATTGTTGGGGATCTTGAAAAAACTGAATCTAAAAATGAAAAGGAGGAGAAAATACCAATCCCCTTTAAATTGGCAGCACTGCATGAAGCCCAAGAGAAGAATTTTGATTGGATTGTTCGTGAGAATTTATTTGATGAGAATAGTAAGCCTAAATGTTCTAAGAGAGGAGCCTCTGAAACTCACTTAGATAAAATACAATGCATTATTAAGGAATTGCCATGTATTGATTTGGATGCTTCTTCACTTGAAAACACTTGATTCCACTTTTCTGGGCCTAGCTAAAGGCGTTAAAGAAAAACACTTCTTGGGAGATAACCCATGGTTTTTTTCTTTGTTTTTATCTGTTTTATTTGAGTAAAGGGGTCGTATACTTCTATAGCAACTCATTTGTATCTTTATTTTCATGTTTTAGTTGTGCTAAGTAAAGTTTCTGACGAGAGTTGGAGTTGGTTTTGGATTTCCGCGCAGCAAACAGATTTCTGTTGTCCATCGTAAAAAATCGCATAATTCATAGAAAGATCAAAATGACCTGAAATTTTTTGTGCTTATTCGTCATCTAATTCCGCAAATTTTCGTTCTTTAAGTTTTTTCTCTGAGCAACATAAGTGCCCTGAAAAAATTCGTCTTTACAGACTGTTCTGGTTTTGGCAGATTCTTCCATTTTTCTTGCATTTGCTCTTTTACGATGTCAAGTGGATTTCTTTGCTTCACAAAACATTAGTTGCTGTAGATAATGTTTAAAAGTATCAATAGCACTTGTGCCCATACAGAACCCATGGATTTTTTATTGTTGCACTAACCCTCTAATGTGAATTACTCTGAGTGTGCTGTGAAGGAAGTTTTCAAGGGTCAAGAGAACAGGGTGATATAATGTGATCAAGAAGAGTGCAAGGTCAAAGCTTGGAGATGCCCCCGTGGTTCATTCTAGAAAATTCTAAGAAGACTCAAGCATCTAAGCTTGGGGATGCCCAAGGCATCCCCTTCTTCATCAACAATTTATCAGGTCACTTCTAGTGAAACTATATTTTTATTCGGTCACATCAAATGAAATTTACTTGGAGCGTCTGTTTGTTTTTCTTTTGTTTTCCTTGATGAAATAAAAATATTTGGACCCTAGCATACTTGTTTGGGAGAGAGACACGCTCTGCTTTTTATTATAATACTCGTTATGCTCGTATTCTTAGTTTTTCTTCTAGCTGCTGCAAAATTTCTGTTTAACTCTTGTTTTCATTGCATCTCTTATTCAGAGATGTTAGTTTTAGTAGTATTATGTGAGCACTCTCATGTTTTCTTGCTTTACCATTTAGAGAGTTTTTGTTAAAAGATATTTTGTATGGTGCTTGTTGGGAAAAGAAACTGATGCATGTAGTAGAATTTATAACGATGCAAATAGAAGCTTGTATAGACTGTGGCTAGAATTTTTTCATATCATGCTAGATGTTATAATTCTAAAGCCTAGTAGTTATTTTGTAGAATGATTTGAATAAAATATCTGAGAGTGTTTAATGTTCCATTGAAAGAATCATGAGTTGTTCTTGTCATATTGAAGCATAAATTTGTGGTGTTCTCCTTTGAATGTTTTATTTGGTTAACTTGGCGCATGCTCACACCATCTTTCTGACTATGAACCAGTCACTTATAGTCTCTATGATCATTTAGCTTTTGAACTTGTGGTACCACTTATGCTTTGATTAATGATGTTTTTGTCGCTATGCATGATTATGGCCTTTATGCTCTCTTGATTTGTCGCTCCCAGTCTTTTGCTAGCCTCCACCTGTACTAAGTATGAGCTCTACTCGTGCATCCAACTCCCAAAAACCAAAGTTTGCCAAATGTTTCCACCATACCTACCTACATGTGGTATTTAACTTCCACTTCAAATTAAATTGCTCATGTGTTACCTTTAAAACTTTCAAAATTACTCCTGTTTTGTGCTCCTGTTTTAGCTCATGAGGACGTAAATAGAGAATCTTTATCTCACTTGTTGATTGGACTTTCACACCCTGGACTAGTGGCTTCATTCTCTTATCCAATTGATAGAAGAGCTGGCAGCGGGGTGCCCAGCCCCAAAGTAATACAACAAATTATCTTCACTATTTTTGCCCCTGATTTATCAGTCAAAGCATAATTGTGTAAACAAAAGAGAAAGAGGGATGACCTTCTACCTAGATGTGTCCTTCTATGGGATCCACTCTTGTGAAGTCTAGTTGGCTTGTGACGTACTGTATTTTCTGTTTACCATTCGTTGACATAAGCATACACCTCTCTAAAAAAATAGCCACTCCTCCACGATATGTGATTGTTGGTAGGCACCCGAGGATTCGGTTAGCCATGGTTTGTGTAAGATGGTTGGGAGGAGTGTCAAACATTTTATACCTCTTTTTAATAAAATAAAAATCTCTAGCACAAGAGTTGATCCCTGCTTCCCTCTGCGAAGGGCCTTTCTTTTACTTTTATGTTGATTCTCCATCTTATAACTTTATGCACAGTTGAGAGAGCATAGTTTTCATTCTGAGTTTAATGTGCATTTGTCCCAGAAAAATTATTAATTGATTCATGATGTGTTATTGCTTGTTCTCTAATTATTTGTTCTAGTCTTCCTCATGAACTTTGAAGGTGTCCTGGCATTTATGTTTTGCCCCACTCTTAAGGACAAGCGAAATATCACTTTGCCATGTTATCTCTATGCTTGAAACAAATGTATAACTTTCAGTGCATTACTATTCATGATCTTTTATTTGTGTTACTTTTCATGATGCAAGTTGATTGCTATGCTTTATTGTTAAAATTTTATTCATCATGCTAGTGCTTAAAGTACTATGATCCCAGCTTACGTATGCTTTTACATTATTGATGATAAAGTTTATGTTGGTAGCATGTCACCTAAGAAATTATGTGTTTTTATCGTTTACCTACTCGAGGACGAGTAGGAACTAAGCTTGGGGATGTTGATACGTCATAAACGTATCCGTAATTTCTGATATTCCATGTTGTTTTCATGTTATTTCCTACATGTTTGCTATACACTTTATGTCATTTTTATTGATTTCCGGGACTAACCTATTAACAAGATGCCACAGAGTCAGTTCCCTATTTTCTGCTGTTTTTAGTTTCAGAAAAGTTGTTCTCGAAATATTCACGGAATCGGAAAATTCTAAGCCCGGAAGTCTTAGAATTCCCAAAGGTTCCATGGAGTCCCGAAGAGGCCCGGAGAGGGGCCACACCATAGGGCGGTGCCCCCTGGCCGCGCCTAGGGGTGGTGTGGGCCCCTCGGGCGTCCACCGCCATCGCCCTTTCGCCTATATAATCCCCCCGATACGTGAACCCTAAACATATGCCACTTTTTCCCGAGAAACACCCGAGGCCACCGTCATTGCCATCCCAAGATCGGGAGGGTTCTGGAGCTCTCTCCGGCACCTTGCCGGGAGGGGAATTCATCACCGGAGGGGTCTACACCACCATGCCCTCCTCCAAAGTTATGCGTGAGTAGTTTATCCCTGGACTACGGGTCCATAGCAGTAGCTAGATGGTTGTCTTCTCCACTTTATGCCTCATGTTTAGATCTCCTGAGCTTCCCTACATGATCGAGATCATCTTTATGTAATGCTACATGTTGTGTTTGCTGGGATCTGATGAATGTTGAATGATATGTCTTCTGATTATGAATCTATCATGTTATCTTCATGCATATGTTATTTATGATCTTGCATGCTCTCCGTTATTAGTAGATGCTCTGGCCAAGTAGACGCTAGTAACTTCAAGAGGGAGTATTTATGCTCGATAGTGGGTTCATGCCTCCTTTGCATCTGTGCTCGAGTGACAGAAACGTGACGGACGGAGGATGTGATGTTGCCATTAGGGAGAAAACAACGGTGTTTACTTCGTTTACATTGTTTACATTACACACTTTGCATACTGCAATTATCTGTTGCTTGCAACTTACTACCCAATGTTTGTTCGGATGATATTCGGAGGGTGGATTTGATGGGGGGATAGTAACCCGGTAGGCCAACTCCACGGTGTGATCCGGCCCAAAGGATATTGCACAGGATCCGGCTAAGAATAAAGAGACTTCTGGAAGGCCCAAAGTTTGTAGGCCTCGTAACCCGGATTGTGGGTTGCGGTAAGGAAAGCTAGGGTTTGTAAGCAAAGTTTGAATAGGACTCAAGATGTGCCTTGAAGGGCAAGTTAGGGGAGTACGGGTGCTTTATAAACCGGCCCCTAAGTTTGGTTTGCCAGAGGTTCAAGCCATAGTTGTAATACCTGTTATCGAGTATCCAGCATTATTGATATCGAGATCCGGCGAGTTATTCTCCGGTTCTTAGATCGCTTTCGCCATGTCTTCCTTTGAGCTAAACCCTCTCCCGAATACCTGTGTCGACTTGCCCCAAGATCAGTTACCCCAGGTAACATCTGCCGTGATTATCCCACGACAGTTGGCGCCCACCGTGGGGCCTGCGTCCAAAGGTGTTTACATCACGGGAGAAGCTCGGAAGAGCATGAAGAATCTCATCGTCGGAGAAATCTACGTCAATAGCCAAGGAGAGAAGATGGTAGACGATTCTGGCTGGGGGCCAGAGTCGGACCACCTCGAAACCGGATCCGTCGTGACAGTCGGCCGCATCAACGTCTTTATCGGTATGGTATGTACTTCCAATTCGAATCAAGATAACCTTGGGTCTGATTCCGTGTCAGGGGAAGACGAGCATGTTCAGTCGGAAAAAGAAGAATCGATCGGAACAACGGACCAGATAGAGAGGGAGGATGATACCGAATCTATACGGGATTTATCAGAGAATCGGTATGAGAAGGAAAACAGCGAGGAAGAACAGTACGAATCTACGCCGAACATTATGCGCCGGGTTGCAGTTTATGCGGCTCCCGCGATCAATGTCAATCAGGAAAACGCAGTCGCGGCGCCAGTCGGGGCGGCACAAGCGGTGGCCCAACAGCAAGGTACAGTTGACCCGGTCTTGGTCCGGGTCGATGGAGAATCGGCGTCAGTCACCAGTCGCCCGGCAGACGAGGAGCGACACGCAAATATGTTTGGGTTCCAAGCAAACCGGACACCGGGGGCGGGCCCCTCAAACCCGCGTCACCCGGCTATGTTTGATAATAATTTGATTTTGGACCCCACAGTCTTGGCCACAGTTATTACCCCAGAAAACGCGGCAGAGCGTGTAAGAGACCTGGACGTGGCTCGTCGCGCATTGGAGCAGCAAAGAAGGCAAGTGGAAGCAGAAAGGCAGGGGATGGTCGCGCGGCAGCGCGAATTGGACGACCGAGAGACCCGGCTCCGGGAGGAAACGACAAGGATGCACCAAAGGCACCGAACTATGCTGCCGGCAACAGGAGGGGTTATTAACCCGACTGCCCTGGTGTTCACGCCTCAAGATCAGCCGATTCCACCGACGAACCAAGGAACCATACCGCGACCTTCAACAGGAGCACATCCGGTAAACGCGCCAGCCGTGCTACCTTTGCCACAGACGGGGGCGACAGCCGGTAATACCATGCCGCCACCACCATCACGATTCCGCGCACCAGCAGGTCATTACAACAATCCCATGGACAACGTGTACGCAGCAACGCTCGCATTAAACCAGATTCCTGTGGGAGACTCGCCTCATGCGGAAGGAACCCGACGAGCAATCGATCTGCTACACACCGCGGTAGCACAGCAAGCCAATTATCCGGATCATAGAAGCGGGATGCATGGGACGCCGTACGCCAGTCAGCAACAGGGCAATGCCCAAACAAGTGCGGCACGACGAAGGGAAGAGCAGCAGCAAATGCCGCCTCCACCGCGTATCCAGACAGTACCAGTAGTATCAGCAGCGCAGGCGGTGGTGGACAGTTCCAGAGCCAGAAGAGCCGGGGCCGGATCTGCTGGGCACGAATTGCCGGTGGCGCCGCACCTCGAGGCACCCCCAGCCGGGTCACGCGCCTCCCGAGTAAGACCACCCCCAACCACCCTGGCGGGACCCAAGTGCCTCTCGGACGATATCAGGGCAGAACCTTACCCGGAGAAGTTCAAAGAACCGGGGAAAGTAGTAAATTATGAGCCAACAATGGATCCAGAAACGTGGCTGAGCAGCTATGAGATGGCAATGTCAATTCGCAACGCATCCGAGAATCTCCAAGCCAAATTCATGTACTTAATGATGTCAGAGGGAGCAGCAAAGTTATGGTTCACCAATCTACCGGAAAAATCGATCAAATCGTGGGAGGAGCTAAAGACCGCATTTATCAAGCACTTTCATGGGACATGCAGAAAGTTATTTACTATTGATGATTTAGAAAGATGCGTTCAGAAGAAGGGAGAGTCAGCACGCAGCTGGGTACGCCGGGTTATGGAGATACTCCACTCGTCTACGGATATCCAGCCTAAGGACGCGCTACAAGCTATGGCAAAAACATGTAAGTATGTTCCTTTAGTGCAAAAGCTAACTCGCATGAAATCTAGTAGGAATGCAGCGGAGGTTACAATGGGAGAGCTAATGGATGCGTGCAACAAACACGCTGCAACGGATACCACAGAGGAGGAAGTTGATGACAAGAAAGCAAAAGCAAACACAAGTAGCAGCGGGAAAACCGGCAATGGATCGGCGCCAAACAATAATGGAAGTAGCCAAAACAAGCGCCCGTTTGAAGGGAATTCCGAGTTTGTAGCCAACACGGAGGCCGGGTCTTCAAGACCTAGATCCGAAGGGAATTTTAATACTGGAAATCACAATGGGGGACACTACCAGGGGCCTCCAAGACCAAGCAACAGTTGGGACATATTTAGGATGGCGTGCCCGAAGCATAGCAGGAATGGCAAGCCGGCCAATCATTCATTGGAGCAATGTGCCGACTTACAAAGGTGGAAGAACGAGGAAGTGAACAGAGCCATACGAGGTGCGGGCCGAGGAGGAGGCCCGGGTCTAGGTGGAAATTTGGGCAACGGACCGCCCCCAGCCGGTAATCCGCCAGCTGGAAATCAAGGTAGCAACCAAGGGGGAGCGGGAGGTTTTCAAGCTAACCCCAAACAGCTGGGTCAATATCATGTGCACACTACGGGAGGCTCTAACAAGGATAAGAAGATACTGAAACAAGCAGTTAATTCGGTCTCTTCCGCTGTTCCAAGATATTTGAGGTGGTCAGAACAGGAGGTAACATGGAGCAGGAGAGATCACCCGGACAGGATTGATCACCCGGGAGTCTTAGCGTTGGTAGTAGCACCCCAGGTCAACGGTTACGAGCTAAAGAAAGTCTTGATGGATGGAGGGAGTAGTATCAACATCCTATACTGGGAAACTTTCCTGCGCATGGGCTTAAAGGAATCACAGCTGCAAAGAAGTACAACAGTTTTTCACGGGATAGTGCCAGGTCATTCGGCATGCCCCGAAGGAAAAGTGGCACTGGAAGTAGCTTTCGGGGAGTCAAAGGACAATTATCGAGTCGAGTGGCTTACCTTTGAGGTAGTAAAGTTGCGCAGTCCTTATCATGCATTGTTTGGAAGGCCGGCTTATGCCAAGTTCATGGCAAGACCGTGTTATGTGTACCTACAGCTGAAGATCCCGGGTCCTAAGAAGACCATCACCATACATGGAAATCGAGATATAGCAGCTGAATGTGATGAGGGAGATGCGGCGATGGCCGAGCAAGCTTGCAGGAAGGAAGAGCTCAAACATTATCGTTCTAAGGTGGACCTAGAAGAGAGGACGACGTCAAAAAAGCCAACCCCTGAAGGGGACAAAGCAAAGATTAGGGCAGAAAAGGACCTTAAGATGGTAGGTTTCATCAGGGGCGAACCTTCCAAATCCCCTAACAGAGAAGAAGGCGTACTGCCGCACGCAGCTGATCACGCTTCAAGGACGGTATACCCGGATTGGCTAGCAAATCCGATACTCGTTATGAAAAGGCCTAGCGAATGGAGAATATGCATCGGCCACGCCAGTGTGAGGCCGATTCCCGAGAACAATTAAAGCAGTGTAATCGACGGCAGGTTTCACACGCACTCTTTTCCTTACCAGGGTACCTAAGGGGACTGGAAGGTTTTTAACGAGGCGGCCTGCTGATTCAAAAAAGAAATTTTTATCAATAAAAGAAGGTGGTTTCGAGTCTTATCAGGATCCTTGCTTCAGTTACAAGTAAGTAACGTTTTTATTTATCAACACATCAATATCATCGAAATACATTGCGTGAATATAGGTCTCCGGGGGGTGATCTGCTTCAATAAGTAATCACAAACCCGGAGACCCGGCCATGATGCCTATAAGTTATGGGGGCTGCTTACTCGTAGCAACGAGTGCGGCTACAATCCTATGACTGGACGAAGGAGCCAAATTTCTTGATTATTCTTACTTAAGCTCGATGTGACTCGCGCTAAAGTGGCATGATCTGTTCGCGTACGATTACAATCAAACTATGCAGCCCAATGGGGCTTGCTTGATCTTGTTTTTCGTATAGATGCAACGACATGGTATCCACGCGAAAGCCGGCTTACAGTACAAGATAATCAAAAGGGTCATCTAAACCACAAGTCCATGCAGAGTATAAGGCTAAAAAAGCCGGAAACTCAACAAGTATTAAGCATGACTTCAGTATTTATGTGAACAGCTATTGGTAGTCAGCTTGGTAAACATCAGTATGTCATCTGAGAAAGGCCACACCCCCATAGCTCGTACTTTGGGCCATGGGGACTGGGGACTTCGAAACAGAAACAAACTGCTTAAATACCAAAGCCTGTAAACCTTAATTTCCGAGTATTGGGGACTTAAAGAAAAGTTCATCTATCAAAACCTGCGATACTCGGTTAGCCGAGTCTCAAAAGGAAATTGAAAACAAGAGTTCGAAGTATCGAGAATAAGCTTATAAGTAACACAAGGATGGATATTATCAAAAGCCAGGGGAGGCAAAGAGTTATCATGAATCCACAAACGCAAAGTCATAGTGTCAGCACCAATGGCGCACAGGCGCACCGCTAAAATTTCATATTAGTCTCGAGAAACGCAAAAGCACTAGGTAGCATCCTACTCGGCGTCCTGAGAGTGGCCCTCCGGGTCTAGGTCTTGGACTTGCTCCTTGGCCTTGCCGGCAGTTTTGCCCGGGCTCCTCACATCTGGACGAACAGGCGGGGGCACGGCCGGTGTAGAGGTAGACGGCTTTACACCTAGCTTTGCTTCTCTCTTCGCAGCCTCTTTCTTCCTCCTAGCCAGGTCAGTCGACCATTTGTCCAACATATCAAAAGGAGGGGGTGCCTCCACCAAAATAACCTTGCCCTCAGAGTCGTACGAGCTCATAATTCTGTTTAGATCCATCTTGTCGGCCAAAGTTGTGGCTGAATGACGTACCGCAGATTGTATAGCTTTGAAGTCCTGAGGCTCGAATTTGGATCCGTCAGCTTTAAATTCTGGGAACCCGGATACTACTTTCGCCGGGTCAAGCTTAGGAAAATAAGCCTTCGCCAGCGTTAAAGCCCGGGTCATCCCAATTCGGCAAGACGAGCGCTTCAGTATTTCAATCCATCCAGGCGCTGTGGAAAAGGCCTGCATAAGATTTTCCTCACCCGGGTATACCTCAGAAGGCCACTTAATAGCATCCAGCAAAAGTTTAGTGCCGGCAAAAAATGTCCGAAGCACAGTCTTCAAAGTTTTAGTCTGAGTAATGGCGTCCTCCTCCGGAGTAGCAAGGTTGGCACCTGCAATCGGAAAACACAAAGGCATATCAGTAATCTTGATTATTACAACGGCACGGCAGAGATACGCAGGTTAACTGCAAATAAAAACTCACTCAGTAAGATGCGGTAGGTGTCCGCAATTTGAGCCGATAAGTTCTTCAGCGAGGATTGGGCGGTATCGTACTTCTTCTTGTATCAGGAGACATCTTTTTTCAAAGTCTTTACCTCTGCTTCAAGGGCCTCCCTACGCTTAACTTCAGCCAGCAAGAGCTGCTCAGCCTTAAGTAACGCTTCGTCTGACTGAGTAATCTCTGCCTGCAAAGACCGGGTGAAGCTGTAAGCCGGATATCACGAGAGTATTTCCTCTGAGGAAATGATTACCGAAAAGTATTATGTGAAGTACCGAGGATAATTACAAAAAATTATACTCGGAACTTGGGGACTAGATGTATGATAGAGAGTATCAAGTAAAGGTTACCTGATGTGCTGCAGCCATGCGCTCTAGGACATTTCCTTCTGACGCTTTCATGGCGAGAAGAGCGCTCATCAGCTGGTTAAAGTCAGCGTTATCCGAGTTAGATGGCTCGGGTACCTGGAAGGTGGGAAAAGGAACATTTCTTGTAACAGGAGGTGGCACCCGGGTCATCCAAATATCGCAGTTTGGTCCTCCTCCCGCGCTCGAAGTTGTTCCCGTCTCCTTCTCGCCTGCGTGCGAAGCGATGGGATATCCGGCGTCATGCCTAGCCAGCTCCGGTGACGACGCTTGCTCGTCGCCAGTTGTGGCGAATGCGTCGTCAGCCGGCTTATTCTCGACTCGGACCTTAGCCTCCGGGCCCTCTTCGTCGCTAATAACAACCGTGGCTCTGTAGAAGGTACGAAGGTGCAGTTAGTTTTTTGTTGTGAAAAGGTGATAAAGTTTGGTATAACTCTAAGGAAAGGAGTTTACCCGGTGTTCACCGGGAAGTCCGAGGGGAAGCCGTCACTAGACCCGGAAGAGACTGAAAAATGGCAAGAAAGGTCTGGGATTACATTACAAAGGAATGTCCGGAAAGAAATTTTGTTTACAATAAATACCAGGGTGTTGAACCGGGGGCGGCGAAGTGACCGGGTTAAGGGTCTCGTTGCCCGGATGGTTCCGGGTTACTCGGCGCCTAGTCGCGGGTGGCTCCTTCAGTTATGATCAAAAGGGGTGGAGATGGGGTTAGCCCCGGAGTGACGTTATGGGAACAAAAAAAAAAAAAAAAAGAGAAAATGTAAGGAGATGAAGTAAAAACCTGGAGGGCTATCCTCTGGGATTTCCTCTTTGTTCCGGCTTTGGTGGCCAGCTCCGGCTCTTCCTCCTCGCTGGCGGATCCGCCCCTGCTATCCGTTTCTTCTTCTTCGCTTTGGTCCTCTCGCTCTGAAAAATATCCGAGTTGTAGCATAAAAAAGAAGAAAAGGCAGGATATAACGTGTACAAGGGAATCAAGTATGTACCTTCATCCGAGCTAACAACATTGTCTTCCTCCTCCGCATCTTCGGAGTTAGGAGGGGTGTTAACCGTCCAAAAGTCTTCATCGGCCTGAGGAGGAAATACCAAGGTAATGGTTGATATCGAAACAAGAGAAGCGGATAAAAGTAAGCTGTTAGAAGTCAAAATCAAAAGGTAGAAAACTTACTACGGGGGCTGGATTCTCGAGGGTAAAAGGTTCTAATCCGGCTATGCCCCGGATTACCTCGAGTTTCTCTGTCAGGAAACCCTTAATTGTTTTGTTAATGTCACCCGGAGCAAGGGTGCTGGTAGAGAATCGGATTGGGTCCGTGGTTTGACCCGAGTATTCGCACATCAGCTTCTCACGAATGGAGTTTGGCTGAATGCGGAAGCTAACCCAGGTCTTTACCAGGTTTAGCCCGATGAGGCCTCGGGCTGACAAGATGGAGATCCTAGCTAGCAAAGGCAAGATCGCCTCCCTGTCCGAGTCAGGGGCGAAGGCGTTGAATTTCTCGGAGATGTCAAGCTGACCCTCCGAGTAACCCGGCAACTTCTTTTCGCCGGGTGGAGAGGTATCCTGGCAGTAGAAGTATGAGAGCTGCCAGTGCTTCACATGAGAATTGAGTGTAATAGGAGGCATTAGGGAGTTCTTGCGGCGCTGGATGGAAACCCCGCCGCAAGTAAGAAGTGCGCCGTCGCCGCTTTCGCGACACGGCTTGCACTGAAAAAGTTCGACGAAGAGAGCCAGACTTGGCGGAGCGCACAAGTAAGACTCGGAAAGAACGATAAAATGAGAGATGTTTAAAATGGAGTTTGGGCCTATATCGAAAATACGGAGTTTGTAGTGGTCTAGGACGTCACGGAAGAAAGGGTGACCCGGAGGCCTGAAGCCCCGGGTCACGTGCTCAACGAAACATATTACCTCGTCCGTTGCTGGGGAAGGTCGGGTTTCGTTGCCTGGCACTCTCCAGTGGATAGCTTCCTGTGGAGGTAGGGTTCCAAGCTCGACCAACTCCTCCAGTTTGGCCGTGGTAACAGAGGACTTCCCCCAATTGGCTGATATGGAGTTTGTGGATTTAGCCTTTGCCGGCTGTTTCCCCTGCCTCTTGGGTGCCATAGGATTGACCTGGTAAAACATTGAAGGAAAGGGCGTAAGAAACAAAAACTCGGAAGTTAGTAGATAAGCAGTTACCGGCAATTTAAGCACAAACCGGGTATTGCCTTGCCGAGTCAAGTATGATGTGTCCGGGTATTGCGTGCTACTACAAAATCTATGGAGCTTTCCATAAAAGCAAATGTTTGGAGAAGTTATGAGGGTGTTTATATGCCTACCATCTGCGAATGATCCGGAGAAGTGAGATTTTCTGAGGAGGGAGAACAAGGGCGGAAATTTTATATGGCTCGAGCCTAGATTGGGGATCTTATTTCTAAATTTATGGCCATGTTAATGACTACTGGAGTTAGGAGAATAATATAGGCTATGAATCCTATCTATGGGGATGTTTATGGTAAGTATCATTGAGCTAATCCGGCGCGGCCCGAGAAATCGCGGACTACTTGATTCAGATCTGATCTGAGGAAAAGATGAGAAATTGCGAGGATGAGCCGAGGGATACGAGGAACTTACCAAAGGGGATTGAAGTAGAGCTTTGCGGAGACAGATGGCGCAAGATTGATGTCCTTTCGAGGTTGTTGGTCGGCGAATCGGGTGCTTGGCAGGCGGATTTGGGAATTGGAGTGAGTCGCGCGGTGGCGGAGCGCAGGCGACGGCGGATGGGCTCCGGCGAGGTGCGTGGGGCTTCCGTGGTGGCACTCCGCGAGCTCAGATTTGAGAAGAAGTGAAATGGGGAAAATGAGCCGTTAAGAGTTGGGTTTGTCCCCTGAGCCCTATTTATAACCGCCCGGATGGAAAAGCCTAGCTTAACGGTCGAGACCCGGGGGGTGCGGAGTAATAATTGGCCATTTCGAAATTTGAAAGGCGCATTCCATGCACAGACCAATATGATCCCGAGAAAAGGGAAGGGGGGATTTTCTTCTTGGTATCAGCGATAATTATCAAAGAAGGTGCGAAATCACGGAGTTCCCTATTAAGGCTCGAGTTTGGAAGATTAAGGGAGAACCTTTAAGGGAGAGCCGGGTCTTTGCCTGGCCCACTTGGTGCTAATTCCAGCCATTCGTCAACATATTGTATCTTGATCTTCATGTGTTTCTGTATCCAATATTTCTGCAGGGAATAGCCAGCACTTCGAAGAGTAAATCTTGGAAGCCCAGGCTATTCTGGGGACTACTGATGGGGGGATAGTAACCCGGTAGGCCAACTCCACGGTGTGATCCGGCCCAAAGGATATTGCACAGGATCCGGCTAAGAATAAAGAGACTTCTGGAAGGCCCAAAGTTTGTAGGCCTCGTAACCCGGATTGTGGGTTGCGGTAAGGAAAGCTAGGGTTTGTAAGCAAAGTTTGAATAGGACTCAAGATGTGCCTTGAAGGGCAAGTTAGGGGAGTACGGGTGCTTTATAAACCGGCCCCTAAGTTTGGTTTGCCAGAGGTTCAAGCCATAGTTGTAATACCTGTTATCGAGTATCCAGCATTATTGATATCGAGATCCGGCGAGTTATTCTCCGGTTCTTAGATCGCTTTCTCCATGTCTTCCTTTGAGCTAAACCCTCTCCCGAATACCTGTGTCGACTTGCCCCAAGATCAGTTACCCCAGGTAACATCTGCCGTGATTATCCCACGACAGGATTATTAGTCATAGATGCATTTGGATGACGGTCGATGTATCTTGTTGTAATGCCCACATGAATCACATAGTAATCTTTATGCCTTGCATATGCACTACGGTGGAGCCTTCATTTCTTTCAATTTCCCAACTGTAATTTGTTCACCACACATGTTATTTATCTTCTATGGAGAGACACCACTAGTGAACTGTAGACCCCGGTCCATTTTCTCAAATACACACTGCTTCCACTGTTTTCACAGTGCTGGTATTGTTTTTATACTTCTTTCATATTGTTTTCCACACCATATGTTTAACCTCTTTGTGTTCAGCAAAACCGGTGAGATTGACAACCTCACTGCTTCGTTGGGCCAAAGTGATTTGATTGTGTTGTGTAGGTTCCACGTTGCTGCTGAACCGGTAGTGCGCCCTGCCATCTCAGCTGCATCAACCTTCTAAAGTTACTCCTTCCTCCTACTGGTCAATTCAACTTTGGTTTCTTTCGGAGGGAAACTTGCTACCGCACTCTTTATACCTTCCTCTTGGGGTCTCCCAAAGAACGTGTGTTCACACGCATCACCCGTGTGCGCGCTACCGAGACGGCACAAAAACACCCAGTTTTCTGCTGCGCCGGCACCGTTTCTCGCAGTTTCTCTGTTGTGAGTGCTTAGTGATGTCTAGTTAGTTTTCTTTTGTTTTTCTTCCAGTTTTCTCTAGGAATTTTTGTGTGATGTTTGTTGAGCCTAGCTACAGCCATTCTACAGCAATATGTTTAGCAACTTACCTACAAGACTAGCATTTTATTTGCTCAAACAGGCTGCTCTTTTTGGATCATACACTTGTGTTCTATTGTTGTTTTCTATTTTGTTGCTCCTAGTTGATAAATTGACCATTGGAAAAAAATAGAGAAGAGAAAAAGTATAAAAAAGAGAAAAGAAAGAAAAACAGAAAAATATCAAAGAGGCCGAATTACTACATTGCTTACTAGTGGAGCTTGAGACATATATTTTGTTGTACTTGGACACTATAATTGAGCAATCTTGTGCATGTTTTATTTGAGCTTTTGCTAGTGTCTTTCTAGTGCTTGCAGCAACTCTACCATATAGTTGCTAGCCACTTTTTTCTCCAAGAGTATGTGTGTGTTTCCTGCGACATTTTCTATCACATTAGACAACAAATAGGAGTTGTTATTTTGGTGTTATTAGGACTCCCCACCAAGCTCCACCATATACCCTATTTTGTCATGTAATAGCTAATACCCATAATATTCTCTTCTTCATATCAAGTACACTAGTTGCTTCTACTTGTTGGTAAGTATTTCTATTCACTTTGGAACGGTAAGATACACCTTTCTTTGGTGGTTTGAAGTGAGTTGTGAGAGACACCACCTATAATTGTTTTATTTCCACTAACATATTAATCATGGATTCTTCTAGTGATGTTATTGTGCATCAAAAGACGGGACATGATGAACTGGTGAAGTGGAATGAGTATGAAGCTTTGCGTGATGTGTTGACAAACAAAATTGATTCCAATAGTTCATCTTTGAGGAAACATATGGTAGATGCTTCTGATGAGATATATGTGGAGATGCAGAAAGTAGATACTAAGGTGGATGATATTGCTAAGTTGGCCACTACAAATCAGCCACATTGACAGAACAACTTGCTGATTTCAAAAGTTTTCTTGAGCAAAGGCTGCTCACTCAAGAGGATAATCAGAGTGTCCATAGTGATCCTCACAATGCTGCCAATGCCAATGGAGGTGCTGATCTTAATTTTGGCCGAGGTGGGAGAGAAAGCTATGGTGCTCCTTATGGCCGAGGTTCTTACCACCAAGGTGCAAGACGTGTGCCTCATCATAAGGTTGCTACAAATTTCAGAGAGGATGATGCTTTGGGAAAACCGAAATTCTCAATTCCTCAATTTAGTTTTGATACAAATGATGTGGAGGAATATCTCACTTGGGAGCTGAAAATTGTGAAATTGTGGTGCTTGCATGATTACACTAAGGATAGAAAAATAAAACTTGCTTCTTCTGAGTTTGATGGTTATGCTTTTCGTTGGTGGGATAATGTTGTGCAACTGAGAGAAGAAGAAGGTGATCCACCAATTATTACATGGAGAACAATGAAGCAAGTTATGAAGGACATATTTGTGCCACACAATTATATTCGTCCTCAATATGTTCAATTTTAACAATTGAGACAAGGTACTATGACAGTTGATGCTTATTATCAAGAGATGGAGATGATTATGCAAAGGGCAAGTGTGAGGGAACAATTGGAGGAAACAATGCAACGTTTTTTTCAGGTTTGCAATACAAAATTAGAGGCATTGTGAGTCACCATCAATATAATGAAATGAATGAATTATTGCACCATGCTAGAGAGGCCGAATCACAGTTGGCTGAAGAGGCAAAAATTACAGCACGTACAAGGAGTCGTTTTCCTATGAGATCTTCTCCTATTTCGAGTGCACCAGCCCCTATATCTAATTTTTGTGGTGATACATCTTCTAAGGTTGTTTCTAATGTTTCCAATACCAAGAAAACAACCCAACCAGCAACTAGTGCAACAGGTTCTTCTGTGTCCACAACACGTAATAGAGACATGGCATGTCATACTTGTGGAGGAAAAGGCCACTTTAAGAGGGATTGCCCTAATACAAAAATCATGGTGGTCAATGAGAACAATGAGTATGAGACGAGAGATGATGCTGATCCTAATGATAATGATGGTGATGGTTATATTAGTGATACTCCATTGGATGCTTATACTACACATCTTCCATCTATTGTCTGCACACAGAAATCTTAGCTGTTATTGGTCCTAATATGGCTGCAATTTATTCCAAACTAACCCTATTATTGGTCTTAATATGGATTGCAAAGTTATTATTGATGGAGGAAGGTGCAGGAATTTAGCTAGCAAAAATATATGTGCAAAGCTGAATTTGAAATATTTACCACAACCCAATCCTTATTATATTCAGTGGTTGAGCAGCACCGGGGAGATGAAAGTAAGCTATATGGTGCGTGTGGAATTTCAGATTGGTCCATACAAGGATATCATTGATTTTTGTGTGGTTCCTATGACTGTTTGCCACTTGTTATTGGGAAGACCATGGAAATTCTTCATGAGTGTGAAGCATGATGGAAGAGAAAATACCTATGAGTTGAATTGGCATGGGAGGAGAATTATTTTGAGTCCTATGACACCATAGAAAATTGCAAATGAATCTCGTCAAAAAATTGAAGTGCATCTCGAAAAGGAGAGTGAGAGAGTAGAGAGGAGAGAAAACAAAATGTCTATGGGAGATAATAGCAAAAACAAACCGAGTGGGAAAAATAAAAGTGAGGGAGTGAGCCTATTATTCATGTTAGCCACCAAAGAAGATTTGAGGAAATTTCGAGAGGATCCTACTTCAGTCCCTACTGTGCTTGTTCACAAGGAGAGATACTAGTTTCTAATGACATGACCCTTATTTCTCTTGGTGTTTCTAATGTTTTGTAGGAATTTGGTGATGTTTTTTCAGAAGAGATACCCTCGGGGCTGCCACCATTGAGAGGGATAAATCACCAAATTGAATGGTTTCATAGCATAAAACAAAAAAAATCCTAACAACGATAATCGAAAAACAGCCAGGATTATTACTATGCAGATATAGAGTAACAGAGAAGGAACGGTGATCATACCCTTGAAGACCAAAAGCGAGGATTACCCTCCCGCACAAGGGTTGTCGATGAACACAACTAATCCGACCTCAAGGTCGAGGAGTGGTTCCACGACTAGTGCCCCAAGTGTTGCACCTCGTGGGATTACACACATACGGTGTAGACGATGACTCCCGATCTTCGGCCCAGCGAAGTTTGCATAATAGAGAGATGGGCCGAAGAGTAATAGCACGGTGGCGTGCTTATAGTGGAGAATTCTCAACTCCTAGCACGGCTCCAAAGAGAACCACATTTGGAGAAGAGAGAAGAGAGATATTGAATTGTGTTGAGAAAAGGGGAGGGGAGTCCAACTATTAAAAGGGGGAAGGGGGAGCCTTTCCCCTTGGCCAAGCCACGTGGGACTAATCCCACAAGGCATGGTGCGGCCAAAGGGGGCAGCCGGACCCCCACATGGGCCCCATTCAGCCCATGTGTGCTCCCCTCTTTTTTCCCTTTTCTTTCCCCACTTCCCCCTAATGGGACTCTTTTGCCCGGAAGGCCCATTAGTGGAATAAATGCATTTAAAAATAACATAAAATGGTATTTAATTATTAATTACACTAATTAATAACAAATATACATTTATTATTTATTTCGAGTCCCGGGACCCCTTCCGGTACCCTTCGATCACCATCGGGCATTTCTCCCTTAATTCTGATACCCCTTTGGAACTCTCCGATCTCTATCAGATAAATACCGGAACGATTATGGCTCTCTCTATTATTCTCTTCGGTGCTAAGATCACTCTTAAACATCGTCTACCCTTAAGTGTGACACCCTACGGTTCGAGCTACTCCAGACATGGCCGAGACACCTCTCCGACCAATGACCAATAGCGGGATCTGGATATCCATAACGGCCCCTATGTATCCATCGAAGTTTTGCGTCACTTTGAACCTTAAACGTAAGTCCCAATACCTCTTGCCTCAGTGATAATCTGTTAGTCCAAAACTTGATCTTACTGTATCTTATACCCCGTTCAGTCTCGTTGCCGACATAACAATTATACTCGTTCCCATGTCGTTGCATCTCCGTGACCTAGTCACATGCTTGCAACCTAATTGATGCAATTCCACCGAGTGGGCCCCGGAGTATCTATCTGTCATTAGGATTGGCAAGTCCCGCTCTTGATGGCTTGCCTCAACATATCCCTTTTTATTACCCAAGAGACACTTTTATAATCACCCTGTCACGGTGTGACGCTTGATGCAATCAAAGTAACTTCCAGGATAACAATTAATATACCATCTCATGGTCAAAGATCATGGTACTACATTTTCGTTATCATAACGTTGAACTTAATGACTTGATCTCGTTATGATAAACATAATGGGTGTGAGTCCATCACATCATTCACCAATGACATGACTCCGTTGTCAATGACATAAATGCCCATGACCACGAGACCTTGATCATTTGTTGCCCAACAAACTAGTATAACTAGAGGTTACTAGGGACCTGGTTTCTTTACATACCACACGCATATCAATGTTTCTGCTTAATACATTTATAGCATGGTATGAAACATCATGAACAAATGAGTTATGAATAATAAATTATCTTTATTAAATTGCCTCTAGGGCATAACTCCTTCAGGCTCCCACTTGCACTAGATTACAATTTAATCAAATTATATCAGGTAATATTCTAATACCGATGGCATCTCGATGTTTCTCGTGCTTTTCCAGTAGGGGACTCTTTGTCAACGGATCGTCTACATTAAGGTTTGTGTGTATCTTGCAAATCTTTATGTCACCGTTCTTCTGATAATCCGATATCACATGGTAACGCCGGAGTATATGCTAGGTTGTGGAGTGAGATATTGGTTCCTTCGTGTTAGCCATGGAACCTATGTTGTCGCAGTAGATGTTCACAGGGTCTTGTGCGCCTGGACACACTCCAAGCTGCATGAGGAATTTCCTCATCCAGATAGCTTCATTCGCCTCATCATTAGCAGCGATGTACTCCGAACTCATTGTAGATTGAGCCATCACAGGTTGCTTCCCGCTTCTCCAGCTCACAGCGCCACCATTCACCACAAACACATAACTCGTCAGCGACTTCTAGTCATCTGGATCTATGTAGGAGCTCACATCAATGTAACCTGTTACGTTAAGCTCATCTGTACATCCTCCATTGACAAGAAACATATATTTGAGGATGATTTCAACTGCTATCCAGTGTGCCTCTCCATGGTCACACTGGTATCTGCTCGTCAAACTGAAATCATGTGATACATCAGGTCTAGTACATAACACGACATACGTGATTGAGCCTATGGCTGAAGCATAGGGGATGTCTAACATCTTATTTTTCTTCTCTACCATTGTTGGACATTGAGTCTTACTCAATACCATCCCCAATACCATGCGCAAGAAACCTTTCTTAGCCTCTTCCATGCTGAACCTCTTCATAATCTTATCAAGGTATGTACTTTGACTCAACGGTATTAGGCGTATGGATCTATCACGATAGATCTTAATGCATAATACGTAAGCAGCTTCTCCCAAGTCTTTCATAGAGAACTTATTTTTCAAATACTCCTTCACGCTGTCCAACAATTTTACATCATTCCCAACCAGCAATATGTCATCCACATATAATACCAGGAACACAACTGAGGTCCCACTCATTTTCTTGTAAATGCGGGCCTCTTCTATATTTTGGACAAATCCAAAAGCTTTGATAACCTCATCAAAGTAAAGATTCCAGCTCCGAGATGTTTGCTTCAGTCCATAAATGGAACGCTGAAGTTTGCATACTTTATCAGCATCCTTTGGATCGACAAAACCTTCCGGTTGCATCATATACAACTCTTGCTCAATGTTTCCATTTAGGAATGTTGTTTTGACATCCATCTGCCATTTCCTATAATAGAAATAGGCAGAAATTGCTATTAAAATCCGAATAGACTTGAGCATTGTTATGGGTGAAAAAATTTCATCGTAGTCAATTCCCTCAACTTGTCGAAAGTCCTTTGCGACAAGTCGAGCTTTATAGACGGTTACATTACCATCAGCATCAGTCTTTTTCTTAAATATCCATTTATTCCCGACGGCCTTGCGGTCTTAGGGAAGATCCACCAAAGTCCATACTTTGTTGTCATACATGGATTGGATTTCGGATTTCATGGATCCTAGCTATCTCTCAGACTGGGGTCTTTCCATTGTTGCTTTGTAGGTTACAGGTTCATCTTCGTTAGTCACCATGACCAATCAGGTGTGGTACGCTGTCTAGAGACATGCGAGGTACGATAGCCGACTCAATATCCGCTATATTAGCAGAAGACGCTTCCAGAACAATTTCCGGTGCGCTACTCTGAATTTCAAGTTCAGGATCAATGATCTCATCGAGTTCTATCTTTCTTCCACATACTCCTTAAGCGAGAAACTCTTTCTCAAGGAAAGAACCATTTTTGGCAATAAACGTTTCCCCCCGGTTTTATTGTAGAAGGTATATCCAATAGTATCCTTTGGATATCGTACATAAGTGCATTTCTCCGCCTTAGGTTCGAGTTTGTCAGGCTGCAGTTTCTTAACATAAGCCTCACAACCCCAAACCTTCAGAAACGACAACTTTGGTTTCTTGCCATGCCATATCTCATATGGTATTGTCTCCACGGATTTGGATGGTTCCCTATTTAAAATGAGTGCAGCTGTTTCTAACGCATAGCCACAAAAAGACACAGGCAAGTCGGTGAGAGACATCATAGATCGCACACTATCTAGCAAAGTCCTATTACGTTGCTATGAGACACCATTGCATTGCGGTGTTTCGGCCGACGTGAATTGTGGTACAATACCACATGACTTCAGATGAGTGCCAAACTAAAAAATCAAATACTCACCACCTCGATCGGATAGAAGGTGTTTGATTTTCTTGTTTAGTTGATTTTCCACTTCATTCTAAAACTCTTTGAATTTCTCAAATGTTTCAGACTTATGCTTCATCAAGTAGATAAACCCATATATGCTCAAATCATCAGTGAAGGTAACAAAGTAACAATAACCATTGCATGTCAAAATGCTCATTGGTCCACATACATCGGTATGAATGATTCCCAATAAGTTCTATGCCCGCACCATAACACCGGAGAACGGGGTCCTAGTCATTTTTTCCATTAGACATGGTTTACATGTGTCAAGAGAATCAAATTCTAATGACTCTAAAGGTCCATCAGCATGGAGCTTCTTCATGCGTTTTATTCCGATATGACCAAGACGACAATGCCATAGAGTCATGGAATTATCATCACTAAGTTTCAATCTCTTTGCATCTGTGCATACTATTGTCGAGATTCAATAAGAACAAACCATTGCGCTACGGTGCATGAACATAGAAACTATCATTCATAGAAATAGTACAACCATTTGATACCGATTTAAATGAATAATTATCTTGTAACAAGCAAGAACCACTGATAATGTTCATACTCAATGCAGGCACATAATAACATTTATTCAACATTAAAACTAATCCCGGCGGTAGATGTAGGGGGAGAGCGTCGATGACCATCACTTCAACTTTATTGTTGTTGCCGACGCGCATCGTCACCTCGTCCTTTGCCAGTCGCAGTTCATTCCGCAACTCCCTCTACGAGTTACATACGTGAGCAACAGAACCGGTGTCAAATACCCAAGTGTTACTCCGGACACTGGTAAGTAAACATCTATTACATGTATATAACATATACCTTTATCTCTACTGGCAAACTTGTCAGTCTTCTTGTCAGCTAGGTACTTGGTGTAGTTGCGCTTCCAGTGACCATCGCCCTTGCAGTAGTAGCATATCACGTCGGGCTTTGGCTTGGAGCCAGAATTGGGAGCCCTCAGATTAGCAAAAGGCTTGCTACTTGATGACCCACAAGTATAGGGGATCACAATAGTCTTCGAGGGAAGTAAAACCCAAATTTATTGATTCGACACAAGAGGAATCAAAGAATAGTTATAAGCCTTAACAGATGAATTGTCTGTTCAGCTACACCTGGAAATAGACCGGCTCGCAACAGTTTATCAGTAGCAACAGTTTTGTAGTAGTAGCAGTAGTGAAATAATAGCAAGAATGAAATAAAGACAACAACAGTAATTGTAGTAGACAGCAGGATTAAAATATTGTAGGCATAGGGACGGATGAACGGGTGTTGCATGGATAAGATAATTCATATAATAATCAGGGCATGGGCAATTGCAGGTAAATAATGATAAAGCATCCAAGTACTAAGTAACCATAGGCATGTGTTCCGTATTTAGTTGTACATGCTCGCAATGAGAAACTTGCACACCATCTTTTGTTCTACCAGCCCGTTTGCAGCGGGGCCTCAAGGAAAACTACTGGTAAATAAGGTGCTTCTTTTAATAAAGAACCGGAGCAAAGAATTAACACTCCGTGAACACACTGATCCTCACATCACAACCATACCCTCCGGTTATCCCAATTGTTGTCACTTTGGGGCCTCAGGTTTCGGACAACGATATGTGTATACAACGTGCAGGTAAGATAAAAAACAATAATTATCCTCATGAATCAATAATATGTTCAGATCTAAAAGCATGGCACTCGGGGGTACCATGAGACTACGGGTAGAGACGTGGGGGAACGTGGTTGCGCTAAGGACAAAGACACAGGTTTTACCCAGGTTCGGTACGTCGTAGTAATACGACGTTCCTACTCCTGGAATCTCACTATTCAGGTCTAAAGCCTGTGTATATAAAGTACAACGTGATGTTCTGTTGGCTATTCCTCGAGGATCAACCTCTCGACGAGTTAGCTAGTAGCTTCTCCTCTATCTATCATACCTCCCGCCCGGCTTTATATAATAGCCGGGTTAGGGCATACAGAGTAGGAAACCTAGAAGAATACGGTAACTATTAACTTGGAAAGTAAGGAATTCGCCTTCTACTCCAAGCCAGATCACGTGGGCCGTGATCCGGGTTCTTCTAGAATTCGGCTTCTGTGCATCAGCCTACTCGGCCTCCCAATGGACCGTAGCCCACTACCATTTGGGCCACCCGGGTAATCCGGCACTTTAGACTACCATCTGATATACCCCTATTCGGTATATATCCGACAGTAGCCCCCAAGAAGGATCGAGACTCCATTTTCGCCGTCTTTCGCCAAATGCATCTTTTCCGAGAAATATCGGCCTGCAGTCTTGATTCTTCTTTTTCTCCTTAAAGGATGTGGTAACGTTAAACTCGGAATCCAGAAAATTCGGCTTTTCTCGCACGATCCTTCGTGGAGAAGGAACTTCCTACGTTAGCGCTTAAAACTTGCTGACGTAAGGGACGTTTGGGTTACAGGTGGGAAACCCAGAAACATATCCTTAACAGATTCTCGCGGGAAACGAGGAGATAGCAATAATCATCCTGTCGTTTAATTTTCCGGATTTTCCGTCGAGTGACACGCGTTGGACATCCAACGGTCAAAAGAGCCGTTAGCACGCATCGTGACGGAATTCCGGCTATAAATAGCCGTCTTCGTCCACCGTGAAAACCTTCCGCTCTCACTTCGCACGCCATTTCCCAGCGCCCAAGCTCACAGCAAAGCATCTCCCAAGCGCACCGTCGCGTCCAAGACCTCATCGGAACGACCAAATCGCCGCCACTCTATGGCATCACCGTCAACCTCCCCGGCCCGCACCGTCGCAAAAGATATCGACGACATAGTCGCTACAATGGACCCGCAACTGGATTCTCCGGCGCGGGTCACCGGCGACGAGCTGGCGAAGGCCGCGGGCGGCGCGGAGGGCGAGGAAACCTCTCTCGCCTCTGCGGATCTTGCGGGATCTTCATCTGCGCCCACTCCACCGTTCGCTCCCGAGACGGTGGAGGAGAAAATCGCGCTCGTCGGAGACGAGCTCGCGGCCGCAGAGGCCGCCGCTGCCGGAGCCGAAGAAGAGGCGGAAACTGCCGGCAATTGGAGTGCCAGCAGTATTCCGCCATTCCTCCTTCCGACAATGGAGAAAGAGGGGCTCGTGCTGAAAGGGAAATGGTGGCTCCCAGAAGACGAGACCGAGCCCCTGCCGAATGATGGAGAACGAGTCCTCCTCTCCTCCCACATTCTCAGAGGTATGGGTATTCCGCCATCCGCCTTCTTCCTCCAGATCTTGTCCCACTACAACATCCAACCACATAATCTGCCACCAAATTCCATCCTTTACTTAGCCGGGTTTCAGGCCCTTTTCGAGGGATATCTAGGTATAGCGCCTAGACTAGATTTCTGGCTTTACTGTTTCGGGGTTAAGCGGAACTCTTCGGAGGGCGCACTCCCAACTTGCGGAACCATTTCCTTTACTATTCGGAGATTCCGAGAGGATTGGTTACCCAAGATTAAAACATCGGAATCCGTCAAGTTTTGGACGGGTTCCTTCTTTTATCATCCCGACGTTTCCTTTCCTGGAAAAACGTTCGGGGTTCCACCTTTCTCGAACACCGCCGCTGTTCCCCAAGAAAATTAGGGAACTGAGGCAGTTCAAACCCTGCCGCCGGATCTTCTAAGGATCAAGCGGCGCATCGCAAAACTCATCACTTCTGATCCGCCTTTAACCAGCATGGACATAGTCCTTTGCTGGTTGGATAGGCGGATCCAACCCTTGGCTAATCATGGTGCCCGCCTTCTCTGCGAGTACAAGGGAGCCAGTGACGAAATGCGGACAACCAGTAGGACTGGTCCGCAAAAGATTTGAGGCGACGCGTGAATCAGTTGGTCGCATCACGCGACCAATATGAAGAAAGCCGGCCAATGTACACGGCCGAGAATCCGGCTCCCAAGGTATAATTCTTTGCCTTTTGGGGTTTAAATTCTTTCTCGTTTACTCGGTTTTTGTGTTTTTAACTCAGCTTTTTCTTTTTAACAGATTGCTGAACTTCCTGAGTCGGAACTTGCTTCCGACGCCGACCTGGAGGCGTTGTGTGCCACCTTTGCCGGTGGGAGAAAGCGCAAGAAGATCTCCTCTTCCCAGGAAGTCATCGATCTTGACGGAATTCCCGTCGCCACCTCCAGGTTTGAACATCTGGGTTACTTTCCTTTGTCGGAGTTTTTCTTTCACTTTCGGAGTTTTAACTTTTCCGGCATTTTGCCTTGTTTTTAGCCTACCTCCATCTACTCTAAAGCCAAAAAAGCTGAAGAGGCATAAGGCTGTGGCCAGCAGAGGCCCTCATCCTTCCCCTGCCACCGCTCCGACCACGCCGATCACAGTAACAGAAGAGCATGTCGCATTCCCCACCACCGAGTCTCTGGAGACCAGGCAGCCCATTGTGACGGAAACGGACACGAGGGAAAAGGCGGCTCCTGAGGTGGGAGGTCCTTCTCGGATAACCGAGGAGGAGATCCCCACCTTTGACAAGGACTTCAAGAACATCAGTGATGGCCTTAGCGCGGCCGGGACTCTTTTTGCTGAGTACGCAAAAGAGTTCACTGAGAACTTAACAGGGTTACAGCGGATGAGCCAGGTATTATCTTTAGCCCCCAAGCATTAAGTAAAATGTCTACTTTTCACTTGATGCTTTTCAATATCATGACTTTTTCATTTCCGTGTTCCAGCAAACCGCTGAAACCATTAACATGGAAGTTTTCAACAAACTTTCCATCAAGAATAAGGAGGTTAGAAACCTTCTTTCTATTCTTGACGTGAAAGAAGCAGAGCTGGCATCATCTCAGCTACAGCTGTCGGAAACAACGGGTATATTTTGATTCTCTAAAGTTCTTTATCCAGCTTTTTGTCTAAGTACTTTCCCAAGTTTTTCTAAACTCGGAATTTTGTTCCTTGCTTTCCAGCTTCTTTGGCTAAGGCCAAGGAAATAGCTGAAGATGCCGGCAATGCCGCGATTCTCCGACAGGAGAATTTGGACCTTCATAAGGATCTTATGAAGGTTCGAAAGGATCTGGAGGCCAGCAACATGGCCCTTGGGATTGCTCAATCCAAGGCCTCTCAGCAGGCAGAGAAGGACAAGGCCACTATCCAGGACTTGGAGAATGCCTTAACCCTGCGCCTTGAGGAAGGCTCCGAGATGGACAATATTCTCGGTAAGTTGTCAACATTTACCGGTTTTTCCATGTCTTGATTTCCTTCTCTGCTTTTTCGCTAACCTTTTGGTTGTTTGTCTGAAAAAACAGGAGATAACCTAGATCTCACTCGGATTGAGAAAATCCGAGCTTTTGGGAAGGTATGGACTGCGATCAGGGCTGCAGGAATGCAGCTGGTCAACAAGTTCCTTCCCTCAAGAACTGGGGAATTCTCGGAAGTTGAGAAACTTCCGGAAGCTATCCTGGAGGTGGCGGAATCCAAGGAGTCCACCTTGCGCTCCGCAGCACGGGGTGGTGCACGCATGGCCTTAGGCCTTATGCGAATGCATTACCCTAGTGCCAAATCTTGGCGCGTGGCGTCCGGTATCCCCCTTGGATACTCGGAGACCCAGCGGACCACCATCTTCGACGAGATCAAGGGTCATGCCACCAAGATCGCCTCCATGGTGAACATCTCCATCACCTACCCGGAAGAAGCGATTCCCGAAGCCCCCGAGAACGATAGCAGCGATGAAGACTCGGATGCCTGAAGGATTCTTCTTAACCTGGATGGTGGAAGTAGAAAATAGGAGCATTACTGCACTTTACAATGTAAACTTATATTGTAATGCTTCTATTCTTTTGTATAAACAAGTACTCCGCCTTTTGCAGTTAATTATGAAATTCTTTGCAAGTTTTCCGGGTTTGATATTCCTTTATCTTCTAAGTTCTCTGGCTTATGTGCTTTAACTGTCCTTAGTGTTTGAAATGGCTCAATAGTACTATGAATCTTCATGCCGAGCTACTGGGTAAAACCAATCAGTTTGAACTCGGAAACATGGATCATACTAAGGGCATTTTTACTAACTAGCTCCAGTAACCCAACACATAAACAATCAGATAATGCTTATAGAATAGTAAGGAATTTTTTTTTGAATGAAACTCGGGCACGCAGGCACAATCCGAGTTTCCTTTAACCTTTAATAGGCTGAAAATCATTCAGTTTTTAAACACCGAGCACGCATGCACAATTCGGGCTAACATTGAGTATTTGTAAGATCATTGGGAAATAGATAAGGTGGAATCATGTTTTGTACTATAATAAACTTGTAAAAAACATGGATAAAGAATTCCGACAACTTTATTTCATGATCTCAAAGATGTTTACATAGAAATTGAACTAAGTATAGAAGGGACGTAACTGCTGGATACTCCAGGGCCTTTTTGTCTCTCCTAGTTCATCATATATCTTTCTCTTTCTTTTGCGATTCGGCTTCTCGGGATCATATTCCGTATCACGAATGTCGACAAGATAATATGATCCATTCTTCATGGCTTTACTGATGACAAATGGTCCTTCCCATACTGGGGCAAGTTTGTGCTTTCTTTGCTGCACCAATCTTAGCATTAGGTCACCTTCTTTAAAAGAACAATGCCTGATTTTCCGACTATGATAACATCGTAAACCTTGCTGGTAGATGGCGGATCTTTGAAGCACAAGTTCTCGTTCCTCTTCTAAGAGATCGACGACATCCTGTCGTGCTTTTTCGGCATCCGAGTCGTCGAAATCTTGCACTCTTGGTCTATCATGGATCATATCCATTGGAAGGATTGCTTCCGCACCATAAACTAGGAAAAACGGGGTTTGCCCAGTTGACCTGTTTGGTGTCGTTCGAATACTCCAAAGCACGGAAGGTAACTCTTCTACCCATGCTCCAGCTGCTCTATGAAGAGGAGATTCGAGTCTTGGACGTATTCCTTGCAGGATTGAGCTATTCATTCTTTCAACCTGTCCATTGGATTGCGGGTGTGCCACAGATGCAAGATCTAGGCGAGTTCCCGTTTGTCGGCAATATTTTGCCAACTCTCCAATGGAGAAATTTGTCCCGTTGTCGGTTATTATGCTGTGTGGAACGCCGTATCTCATGACTACGTCAATGATGAAATTTCTGGCAGTTACACCGTCAA
This sequence comes from Alopecurus myosuroides, assembly GCA_028641055.1. NCBI lineage: Eukaryota > Viridiplantae > Streptophyta > Magnoliopsida > Poales > Poaceae > Alopecurus > Alopecurus myosuroides. The sequence goes on along the minus strand of CM054063.1, from coordinate 201,558,170 downwards.
GATTTTTGATGGGTTTAGCCTCCACCCACTTGGTATATTTGTCCACAGCTACAAGTAGATGTGTGAGTCCGCCTCGTGCAGTTTTGAATGGTCCCATCATATCTAGCTCCCAGACCGCAAAGGGCCATGTAATGGGGATAGTTTTGAGTGCTTGGGCTGGCATATTAGTCTGCTTGGCGTAATACCGACATCCTGCACATGTATTTACTATGTGCTCAGCGTCTGTCTTGGCTGTTAGCCAGAAAAACCTGGCACGGAATGCTTTTTGACTATGCTTTTTGATTGAGCATGATGTCCGAAATCTCCGGCATGGATTTCTTGCAGGATTTCTCGTCCTTCTTCTGGTGAAATACATCGCAGAAAAAGTTAATTACTGTGTATCCTTTGCATCGACGCTGGATCTGTCTTTGCAAGACTTCGTCTGCTCCTTCCGGGTACTTATGATTAACTAAGAAGTTTATATATGGGATTGTCCTATCCGGGTTCACGAGCATAACTTCAACTGACTCGGAAGCCAGAGGATAATCAACATCTCCACCTTTTATCGATGGTTCGTACAAGTGTTGGACGAATACACCTGGTGGTAGGATTTTTTACCCTTTCCGATCCCATGCGGGCTAACGCATCCGCGTTTTTTTCTTCCCTTTTAACATGGAGCACTTCGAATCCGAAGAAACAAATGGCGAACTCGTCCACCGTTCTCCGGTATTCGGCCATTATAGGGCTTTTTGCGTCCCAAGTTTGGTTGAGCTGATGTTGTACCAAATCTGAGTCGCCGTAGCATAATATGCGCTTGACACCTATTTCTTTTGCAATATGCAAGCCATGAAGCAGAGCTTCATATTCTGCCACGTTGTTGCTGGCGTTGAAGTGTATTTGTAATACATACTCCATTGTGTCTCCTTTAGGGGATTTTAAAACTACACCAGCTCCAGCGCCCTCCTTCATCTTGGATCCGTCAAAGTGCATGATCCAGTACTCGGACTCCGGCATTGGTGTTTTCTCCATTGCTTCCGTCCAGTCGGCGACAAAATATGCCAAAACCTGGGATTTTATTGCCGTCCTCGGCTGATACTTAATGTCGAACGCTGCTAGCTCGATGCCCCATTTGGCTACTCGGCTAGTCGCCTCCGCATTGTTTATTATATCCCCTAGTGGTGCTTTGCATACCACTGTTATGGAATGTCCTTGGAAGTAATGGCGAAGTTTTCTAGATGCGAAAAATACGCCATATGCCAGTTTTTGATAGTGTGGATATCTTTGTTTGGACTCGGAGAAAACTTCGCTTATATAATATACCGGATGTTGGTCTGGTATACTCTGTTCGTCTTTCTTCCGTTCCACAACAATTATTGCACTGATAACCCAGTTTGTAGCCGTAAGGTACAATAACATAGGTTCTTCGTCTTTTGGGGATGCCAAAATCGGAGCTTTCATCAAAGTTTCCTTTAACTTGGTTAACGCTGCGTCTGCCTCTTCTGTCCACTCGAATTTGTCGGATTTTTTCAGCAACTTGTAGAGTGGCAAGGCTTTATCCCCCAGCCGACTAATGAATCTGCTGACGGCTGCAGCGGAACCCGTCAATCTTTGGACATCTTTTACACACGTAGGTTTGGAGATGTTTAAGATTGCTTTGATCTTTTCTGGGTTTACTTCTATTCCTCTATGAGAAACGATGAAACCCAGAAGTTTTCCTGAGGGAACCCCGAATACGCACTTTGATGGATTTAACTTCATCTTGTAAGTGCGCAAATTTTCGAAGGTTTCTCGTAAATCCTCAAGGAGAGTATCTTTTTCCTTGGTTACGACAGCAATGTCGTCCACGTAAACGTGGACATTTTTGCCAATCTGACTATGCAAACAACGTTGCATGCAACGCTGGTAGGTTGCACCTGCGTTCTTCAGGCCAAATGGCATGGTTATGTAATAGTACGTCCCATAAGGGGTTATAAAAGATGTCTTAATTTGATCTTCCTTTTTCATGCGTATTTGATGGTACCCGGAATATGCATCCAAAAAGCATAAAAGCTCAGAGCCTGCAGTGGCATCTATTATTTGATCAATTAGCGGTAACGCGAACCTATCTTTTGGACACAGTTTGTTTAAGCCGGTGTAATCTATACACATCCTAAAGGCAGTAGTATCTTTCTTCGGTACTAATACCGGATTTGCAGACCATTCAGTATGTATAACCTCCTGGATACAATCTGCTGCTAAAACCCGGATAATTTCCTTGCCAATAGCCTTCCTTCTTCTTCCGTTAAATCGACGGAGACCTTGTTTGACGGGTTTGGAGCCTAGAATCACCTTAAGTTGATGCTCAGCAAGTTCCCTGGGTACGCCTGGCATGTCAGCTGGACACCAGGCGAAAATATCCCAGTTCTCACGGAGGAACTTGATGAGCTCGCTTTCCTATTTGTCGGTCATCCCAGTTCCCACTACGACAAATTTTTTCAGATCTTTGGGATCTAGGATTACCTGTCTTGTGTTCTCTGAGGCCTTGAAGCTGTCTGCTGGCTTCCGGGTTTCTTTTCCTGCCGGCATTTCTGTCGGCGATACCTCTTTGGCCAGCTCCTTCAACTCTTCCTTTGCTATGATTTTCTCAGCGCAAAGGGCGTTTATTTTTTCCAGCTTGTTTGCCAACTTGAAGTCTCCCGATATGGTGATTACTCCTCCTTTTGGCCCTGGCATCTTCAGCTTGTTATATATATAACATGATCTTGCCATGAATTTGGCGAAAGTTGGACGCCCGAGTATTGCGTGATACACGCTTTCGAACGACACCACTTCGAAGGATATTTTTTCCCGACGGAAGTGATCTTTTTCTCCGAAAGTGACGTCTAGGGAAATTTCTCCTAGGGATCGTGCTTGCCTGCCTGGGACAATGCCGTGAAAACGTATGTTGCTATGGTTGAGCTGGGTCTCGGAGATTTTCAGATGCCTCAGTGTATCCAGGTACATTATGTTAATGCTGGATCCTCCATCCATCAGCACTCTTTTTAGCCTAGTGTTTTGGACAATAGGGCTTACAACAAGAGCTTGCGTGCCGGGTTCAGGAATATTCCCGGGATGATCAGACTGATCCCAGGTGATTGGTGTGTTTGAATACTTCAAGAATTTCGGGGTTGCCGGAACAACCGCGTTTATTTCTCGAAGCGTTCTTTTTGCCACCTTTGGTGATGGAGTTGCCAGGAAAGTTAGGGCACACTCTCCATCAACCCTCGGAAACTTGGGCTCGCCTTTTCGCTGGTGTTCCTGGATTTTTTCGTCAGTGTCCGATTCACTGTCTTCTTTCTCAGCTTCTGGCTTTTGCTTGGAAAACTTCCTTTTGGAGCTCTTCCCCTTGTTTCTGGATCCTGCACTGCCTTTCATATGCTTGTTCAGCTGGCATTGTGCGTTAGTGTGGGTGGGTTTCCCAAATTGCGAATGGTGGACGCAGGGTTCCGACTTAATCTTTTCCCATTCTTCCTTGGTGTAATTGATTGGTTATGAATTGCGTCCTTTCCACCTATTCCCTTTTTCACTTCCAAAGGCTATGTTAACTTCTTTGGGCTTTTGTGTTGCGTATGGAGTTCCTTTTTTCTCAGGGCGAGGATTCTTTTTGGCCTGTATCAGTGTATCGATATTGCCTCCTCTAGCTCTGATGTCGTCTTCGGCTACAGCGTGTTCATTGGCGGTTGTAAGCATAGATCTGAGATCTTTGTGTTGTTTGGAACCAACCATGAACGGTACAAGTCCGGGTTTTAGGCCATTGACGAAAGCATGCATTGCTTGTACGTCAGTTACTCCAGAGCAGCTATTCTTCATTGCAGTCCATCTTGAGATGAAATCCACGTATGGTTCGTCCTCAAATTGGGTGCAACGGTTTAGCTGGTTGATGCTATTCGGGCGTTTGTAGGTTCCCCGGAAATGCTGAGTAAATACTCGAGCCATATCATCCCAGCTGTCGACAGTTCTGGAAGGTAATCCGTTAATCCAATCTCTGGCTCCATCTAGTAACATTAGGGGAAGAAACTTTACAGCTTCAAGGTCTGTCCCATTGTTAATCTGGACGGCTGTATAATAGTCTGAGAGCCAGGTATCCGGGTTTGTACTACCGGTATATTTTTGGTATGTTGGACCAACTTTGGCAAAACCAGAATGCAGGGTTATCCTTCGGATCCTGTCTGTGAAGCACTTGGGTCCAAAGTATAGATCATCTCTTTCCGCCCTATCCATGTGTGCGGAGTAGCTGCCGGCTTAATGAACAGAAGGGGATCTACTCCTTTCTTTTCCATTGTTGCGCGGACGCGCTTTTCCGGGATTATCTCAATTTCTTCCGCTATCACGCCCCTTTGGATGAGGTGGAGTTCTACTCCTGTACCTTTCCTTATCCCTGGGGGGTGTCCGAGATCTCTCACGCCTGTGAGGTATACCCTGTCTTCCAGCTTTTTCAGCTGGGTGTCTCGGATGTGGCATTGCTTTGCCGTCATTTCGGTGTTTTTCTTCCCGATCGTGGGGGCTAAGTCCACCTTTCGGGAGATGGGATCCGGTTCTAGACGCTTCATCCTTGTTATCAGGATTTTTCTTGTCTTTTCTCGGATCCGTTTTCCTCTCTTTTGAGTTGTTTGAATCTCTAGGCTCCTCCGGTCCGGGTGCTCCAGCGGCGCAAGTAGCTGTTTTGCATAGGGCGGAGTCGTCATGCAACTTCCCTGATCGCTCTTTCCCCCACTGTTGTTGTTGCAATGCTTTTCCGAGGAAAGCATACACCCCTTGAAGTTTTTCGCCGTTGGAGTACATATCGTTGTTGAGGATGGCGAACGCTGCTTCTCTGTTTTCTGCTGCGGTTTTGTATATTGGTTCGCCTCTGGCATCTTTGTTGTTTACTTGCTTTTGCCAAGATGGGTTGTGAAACCTTTCTTTTGGCGGCAGTACTTCCGGTCTTACGATTCCGGGTAACCTTGTAGGTTTAATGGCAGATCTATTCTTTTTCTCGTACTCCTCAATTTCTTCCTTCATGAGCTTGATGTCATCCTGGGTTTTTTGGAGGTGTTCACGAGTTCTGAATAGATGTTGATGTTCCCTTTAGAGAGCTTGTCTCCTGGCTTCTAGCACTTCAGGGGGTTCATGCAATCCCACTGGTGTTTGTAGCAATTCCCGTTCTTCTTGCTCTGTCATTGGCAGAACAAGGATTTCTTTTGTTTTCTTCTCCGCGGGCTTTATTCCGCTTGCATCTCCTACTTCCGGGCTTTCATCATCCGGATCAGCCGATTTCTTCTTCCGGAGTTTGTATTGGAGTTTTTTAGCGGCCTTGTGCTTTTTCTTGGAAGAGGGAGGTTTTTTGACAGGTTCATCCTCTGTCAGTTCTTTAACATTGGGAAATATTGGAGATGTTTCTCCGTCTTCTCTCTCTTCCTCTGGCGGAGGAGTTCTAGGGCTTCCCTGACTGTCGGCATCCGTGTTTTCAGCCGGTTTCGCCATTAGTACTTCGTGTAATCCCTCCTGAAAAGACTTAACCTTTCTTTCGAAGGCGTCCTCGTCTTCGTCTTCGGAATCAAAGTCATCTAATCCGGTTTCTGACTCTAATCTCGCCTCAATGGCGGCTAACACAGAGTCAGCTTACGAGTTCATCGCTATATTGGCGGATGTCGGATCTTCCACCTCTGTAGTGCGTTTGATGTTTTCTACCTCTTGCACGGGATTACTTTCATCCGTGTTTTCGGCGACCTCGGATTGCACCATACCGATAAAGTGCGAATCACTTTTTTGTCGGTGATCTGAGCAAAACCCGGTATCGTAGTCATCTTCGACTGGGTATAGGGCGGGTGGGAAAAATTTGCTTCCACCGCAAAACCCCATGGCCTCTGCAGTTAGTCCGATAAAGATATTTGCAGATCCAATCGGTAACACGCAGGCACTTACTAGATGATTTTGCGCCGGTATGTAAGATCCATTGTCGAGGAAGCGTCCAACATCGCCGTCGAACTCCAGGCTCCCGACAGTTATGGAACTGCCGATTCCGCCGAGTATCCCAGATCGAAACTTAACGCCTGACGCCGTTTGCCCCACGGTGGGCGCCAACTGTCGAGACATCGTAGTAGAATTCATAGACGGGGGTACCATGAGACTACGGGTAGAGACATGGGGGAACGTGGTTGCGCTAAGGACAAAGACACAGGTTTTACCCAGGTTCGGTACGTCGTAGTAATACGATGTTCCTACTCCTGCAATCTCACTATTCACGTCTAAAGCCTGTGTATAAAAAGTACAGCGTGAGGTTCTGTTAACTATTCGTCGAGGATCAACCTCTCGGCGAGTTAGCTAGTAGCTTCTCCTCTATCTATCATACCTCCCGTCCGGCTTTATATAATAGCCGGGTTAGGGCATACAGAGTAGGAAACCTAGAAGACTACGGTAACTATTAACTTGGAAAGTAAGGAATCCGCCTTCTACTCCAAGCCAGATCACGTGGGCCATGATCCGGGTTCTTCTAGAATCCGGCTTCTGTGCATTAGCCTACTGGGCCGCCCAATGGACCGTAGCCCACTACCATTTAGGCCACCCGGGTAATCCGGCACTTTAGACTACCATCTGATATACCCCTATTCGGTATATATCCGACAGGTAAATAAGGTGCTTCTTTTAATAAAGAACCGGAGCAAAGAATTAACACTCCGTGAACACACTAATCCTCACATCACAACCATCCTTTCCGGTTATCCCAATTGTTGTCACTTTGGGGCCTCAGGTTCCGGACAACGATATGTGTATACAACGTGCAGGTAAGATAAAAAACAATAATTATCCTCATGAATCAATAATATGTTCAGATCTAAAAGCATGGCACTCGGGCCCTAGTGTTAAGCATTAAGCATAACAAGGTGCAACATGTCAAAAGCACTAATAACGGATACTAGGCACTATTCCCTAACAATCTTGGCATCTATTACATGAATAATCTCATCCAATCCCTACCATCCCCTTCAGTATACAATGGGGATTACTCACACATGGATGGGGGAATCATGGATGGTTGATGGAGAGGCATCGGTGATGATTATGGCAATGATCTCCTCCAATTCCCTGTCCCGGCATGGTGCCAGAACGGAGTTTCTGATCCCCAAATTGGTGTTTTCGGTGGCGGCGGAGCTACGGAACTTTTCGTGGAAAAAATGTCTGTCCCCCGGTGTTTTAGGTCAAGAGGCTTAAGTATTCGAAAGGGGGCACGAGGGGATGGCCGAGGCGGCCACACCATGCCACGGCGCGGCCTAGGGGGTTCCCGCGCCGCCACATGGTGTGGGCCCCTCGTGGCACGTCTCCGTCTCGTCTTCTGGTAAAATAGGGACTTTGCAATATTTTCTGGGCATTTTCCTGAAAGTTAAATTTCTGCACAAAAACAAGACACCAGGGCAATTCTACTGAAAACAACGTTAGTCCGTGTTAGTTGTATTCAAAACTCACAAGTTTAGAGGAAAAACAACAGCAAAAGTGTTTGGGAAAGTACATCCGTTTTGGACGTAACAACTCCCCCAAGCTTAGCTTATTTCTTGTCCTCAAGAAATTCAGTTAACAACTGAGTGCGATAAAAGAACTTTTACGAACACATTTGCTTCATACGATGTATATATTCTCACTATATGACAAGCACTTAGACAATTCATAATAAGAAGTATGCAAATAAAGCCACCTAACAGTTGTGCAAACCATGCAGAGATACCAACACAATAATAATAAGCAACATGAAGTATATCTATTTGCAGGATCGCAATGTTCATAATAAGATATGATAAAGTGGTATCTCGATTGCCCTTTTTTTTGGAGCAAAACATAAATTCTAGGACGTCTCTGAAGTTCAAGTGAAGACTAGAAGTAGAGATATCAAAGATAAAATCATCAAAGTTATACCACAATTAACCGTGTTCTGGGACAAGCACATTAGACTAAGAATGACGGTTATGCTCTCGAGAAGGTGCCCAAGAAAAGATGGCGACTCAACAATAAAGTAAAAGATTGGCCCTTCGCAGAGGGAAGTAGGGATTAACATGCACTAGAGCTTTTTATTTTTTTTAAACAGAAGTAAAATAATTTTGGGAGGTGGTTGTTTATGTCAACGAATGGTAATAGAGTTCTATCTATCTTCCATACTAAGCAAGTTGAGAGCGGTTCCGAATATTGATATTAGGCATTTATAGTATGCACTTTTATATATAGCTTGACACTCCTCCCAACCTTTGCTTATCACAAACCATGGCTCACCGAATATTTGGGTGTCTGCTTTTCCCCTTGGAGGAGTGCCTATTTTACTTTCTTTTTTGGATGTTATAGTGGACTAACCAACTCTTTGAAAAATTAGTGACAAGCAGATGAAGCATGCAAGTCAGGGGTACTTAATTTAGTATGGAAGATAACAAACCCAACTACTACTTCCTCATGAGCTAAAACAGTGTCACAAAATGAGAAGTATTTTGAAGGTTTTAAATGTAGCACATGAGAATTTACTTGGAATGGCTTGAAATACTATGCATAGGAATTTATAGTGGAATCTTCGGAATGACTTGGTTTTCAGGGATTTGGAAGCACGAGCAGCATTCCCACTCAGTACAAGTGAAGGCTAGCAATAGACTGGGAAGCGACAATCAAGAGAGAAGTAACCGTCATAATCATGCTTGTGATAGAACAAAATTAACGGGGGCATAAAAGTGATACAAGAACTCTCATGCAAAACAAATCATCAAGGCTTAATTGACTTTTTGTTTTCAGACATATGCATGCGTGAGCATGTGCCAAGTCAATTCAAATGAAACATTCAGAGGAGGATACCACAGTGTCATACCTTTTTATGAATAGAACAATGAAAGCAAACATTTATACGACATGCTATCTAATATTAGTAAGTTGGAACTCATCATAAGAGAGCACAAACTACTAAGCATCCATTAAATAACATACACCTTACATGAACAAACTAATCATGTCCACATGGATGATTATATGTACAAAAATGAAATCAAATAGAGTTCATACCAGCCTCTCACCACAACTTGAATTGTCATAAATCGTCATTATTGCTTTTCGCTTGTGTGGCTTGAATGATATGAGATGATAACCAAGATCCAATGGAGTCACGGAAGACTGTTGAACTATGCAACAAACTTTACAAAACCAAAGAAGAAGAACATATATTTTTGGGTTTTCAAATTTAAAACAAGAACAGAAGGAAACAAGCAAACAAAGCAAAATATTTTTGGATTTTTGAATAACAAACTGAAACTAGAAAGTAAAGCAAACTAATAATAGAAACTAAAGAAACAAATAAAGAGAAACATCATAAATATTTTTGGCCTTTTTGTGTTTTGGAAAGCAGAAACTAAACAAGAACAACAATGGAAAAGAAAGAAACAGAAACATGTATATACAAAGTACCGAAAGAATTATGATATGTAAATGAATGTGATGTCGATATACACCCCCCCAAGCTTAGGATTTTGGCCTAAGTGGAGATCAATCCCAAGAGGGCCAAGAAGTGCCCCCCAAAGTATGATGAGGAAGGGCCATCATCCTGATATAAATTCGAGGACGCCCCAGTGTAATGCACGGCGTAGTCCTCAGAGGGCGTCACATGACCCGCTTGATAATCGGAGTCGTGCTGCACGTGGAAGCCAAGCAAACATAGCTGCTCGTCCAACTCCTCCTTTGAGCGCGACCATGGCCTCCTGCGAATACTGAACAAACCAGGTTGTGGCAAGGTAACTTTCTTTTCATCTCCATCAATATATAAAACTCTATAAACTAGATTTCCCGCACAAGAGATAGCGGTAACAAAATGATGGACTTTCATAGAAGCAAGATCAAGTCTCTGTGGGGTTAACAACTCATCATTGGGATCAACAGAAAGGACTAGAGCAGCTATAATACGTGCAGCAATAATTCCCCCATAAATGGTCCTCTAGTAGCTAAACGACGAGCAATGAGGGCACCAAGGTTGCAACTAGTATTATTGTTAAGTGCAGCATCCAGAAAAGCTAAATGATAATTAGAAATATTACTTGTGTTTTTTATACCAAGAACACTAGTGGAAACATAATAAGCAAAGTATCTAATGGCTGGGAGCTGAATGTTCCTTATCTTGCCACACTGGGCTGCACGGTCATCATCATTTTTCACCCCTCCGTAAAGTTCCAGCAAATCAGTGGGTCGACCTTGAATCCTCTCCGCTGTCCCATACAGAGCAATACCTATGATACTACAAAATCTTTCCAAAGCCATGGTAAAAGGCCTATCATAAATTCTAAATGCAATAGATGGATTGTAGGAGAAGTTATTAAAAGGAAAGCTCTCAACAAAAGTTTTGGTGATCATAGCATATTGGTTACTTTCATCATTCATATACTCAGTCAAACCAACCCTCCTAACAAGAAGCAATAAATCATCAAGGATCCCTGCATCACTCAAAAACTTAGCACAAGGGAAGGTAGATGGATGTCCATCTCCATCACCCCCCCTGATATGTCTCAAACGTATCTATAATTTCTGATGTTCCATGTTGTTTTCATGCCATACGCTACTTGTTTTCTATACACTTTACATCATTTTTATGGATTTCCTGGGACTAACTGATACGTACAAAACGTATCTCCTTTTTCAAACACTTTTGTTGTTGATTACCTCTAAACTTGTGAGTATTGGATACAACTAACACGGACTAACGCTGTTTTTAGCACAATTACCTTGGTGTCTGATACGTCTCAAACGTATCTATAACTTCTCATGTTCCATGTTGTTTTCATGCCTTATGCTACATGTTTCTTATACACTTTCTGTCATTTTTATGGATTTTCTGGGACTAACATATTGAAAAGATGCCACAGAGCCAGTTCCTGTTTTCTGTTGTTTTTTGTTTCAGAAAAGTTGTTCTGGAAATATTTTCGGAATTGGACGAAACAAAATCCGAGAGTCTTAGAAAGTCGTCACATACACGGAGTCCATAGGAGACCCAAAGGGGGGCCTCAGCGGCCCCACACCATATGGCAGCGCCCCCTGATGACCCACAAGTATAGGGGTGTATCGTAGTACTCTCGATAAATAACAGTGTCAAACCCAACGAGGAACAGAAGGTGTTGACAAGCAGGTTGGATAGAGGATTCATTGTAAACACTAGCAAACGGGTTTTTGGAGGTTTTTGATATAGCAGATAAATAAAGTGCGAGTAAATAAAGTGCAGTAAATAATATTGCAGCGAGTGGCCCAATTCTTTTGAGAGCAAAGGAAAAGCCGGTTGTATTACATATGACTACCAAACGTTCTCGAGGACACATGGGAATTTCGTCAAGTGCCTTCGCTTCATTACGGTTGATTAATATCCATTGGTTCGCAAAGTGTTGTGTGGGTGAACCTATGCTAATGCACCGCCCAACTAGGACTAATACATACTTGTGATTATACCCCTCGTAAGCATCCGTGTATACAAGAAAGTAATTAAGATAAATCTAACCACAGCCTTAAAACTCCGGGATTCTACGCTCCCTCGTGCATTGGTTTCCTAACGGGGGTTTAGGTTTCTATCACTCCGGCAACCCCACAATTAGTAGCCAAATACACAATGCATACTCCTAGGCCCATAAAGGTGAAGTATAATGTAGTCGATGTTCACATGACACCACTAGAAGAATAGCACGACAACTTAAATACCGAACCACGAGATGTTACTTCAACATAACTTCACTATTAACATCATGACTTCTCCCATGTCCTGAATAACTAAACGAACTACTCACAAGACATCATATGGATCATAATCAGAGGTGATATAATGTATAATAACAATCTGGTCATAAAGTGCTAACACCGATAAACCTCACAAGCATCAACTACTAACAAGTAATCCACACCGAGAGAGAGAGAGAGAGATCTAATGTAAAACAACGATAGAGGTGTCACACCCCAGATTTTGGACCATATGTAACACAGTGAGAGAAGCCATTTTTGTGAGCCAACAAAAACTTTTTAATGCACTTGTGTAATCCAACATTATGTAATGAATTATGAGTATCTATGCAATGCAAGCAAGCTTTTGATTAAAATCAATTATCAATTTTTCCTGATGTTTCTTATTGTTTATGTGATGTTTTCAATATGATGATTAGAATAATTTTTATTCCAAGTGTTGAATCAATGTTGCTTTCAACCTAACAATATTATTTGTGTTTGTTTGAATCAAGAAAACAAAATGGCAAAAGAATATTTGGATGTTTTCCTTTGAGTTTTCTATATAAACTTGTTTCTGGAAAACTAGCCAAGTAGCAGTATTTAACACATGTTATCAATATGTTAGGGAATCACATTTTATGTTTTCTTGGCATGAATGTGTTCTCTAATATATGGACTACAAATGTATAAGATTGGTTTGAGATTTGGAACAAGAAAATAATCAAATACTTGATGACTTTTGTGGAAGAAAATTAGGACAGAAAAGTGGATTTTTAGAAAACAGAGAAAAACAGAAAGTAGTTTTTTTGTCACCTTGTTTTCAGTGCCTTTGAAGATTTCAAATTTGTTTTAAATTTATGATTATGAAAGTACAAATCATGATTAACAAACCCATACATTGAAAACAAATTTTGGAAAGGTTTTTAGCCTTGAAAACAGAGATGACTTTGGGTTGATTTCATCTGTTTTGACACTTAGCCAAAAACGGGTAAGTCTGTTTTTTTTTGAAATTTCTGAATTTTCTGAATTAGTGAAGTTTACTCTAGTTTGATTGCTCATAACTTTTTATTGGAAGTGAATTAGGCAGTACCATTTGTTTCCTCTAGAATCCCCCCTCTACGATTACCATGCATTGGATCCCCTTGTGGTTGACCAGAGAGGTGGAGAGTGAAGAGGGAACAGAGAGGGAAGGAGGAGAGAATCGCGGGGGGGGGGGGGGGGGGGGGCGGAGGGACAGTTCGGGCTAGCCACTGTTTGTGGCTACTGTCGCCATACCCCGCCTCCACTCGCGTCACCTCGACCTCCCAAAACAGTTGCTCGCCACCCTGCGTCGCTTAGACACGGTAGGCAACCGTTGGCACGACGGGGATGCCCGGGAGCACGCCCCCGTGTCCACCGCGGCCGTGCCATGGACGCCCGCGCACAGCCGACCACGGCGCCGTGGCTATAAAGCCACGGGCATGCCCTCGACTTTCCCACACCACTCTCCACACTCCTACCCACCTCCCCACCCCAAGCCACGAACGCCGCGAGCTCTCTGTGAGCCCAGCGAGCCCGAATTTCCCGCCGGCCACCTCAGAGGAGAGACAGAGGTGGAGAACGCCCCGCGTCACCCCACCCCTTGTTTTCGCCCCGTTGAGTTCGCCTCTCGCCGTAGAACGTCCCTGGCCCGTCGCTTTGACCGCTCGTTTGCAGGAGGGTCGTGGACTTCGCCGGAGCCGCAGCGGACCCGCACTTGCACGCCGCCGATTGGAGCTTCTCCGACCCCCTGTGACAGCGCCCCTGCACCGCATCGACCTCGTGCGGCCTCACCGATCCTTCTCCACCGCGCCACGAGCCCCCTAGGTGAGCTAATCGAGCACCGCGCCGCCGGCCTGCTTCTCCGTCGCGAGAGAGAGAGATAGAGAGAGAGAGAGGGAAGAGAGGAGGGAGATGGCCGTGCGCCGTTGATCTCGCGATCAACGGCCATGTTTAAATTGTGAACCGATACGCGCGTTCGCGCGCGCTCTTGCGAGCTGGGACGCATCCGGCCTGGCGGGCCGCGCGCAGAGAGGGAACCAGCCCGCATGTGTGTTTGTTTTTATTTTTAGATAATAACAGAGAACTTTATGGTTACTTTAATCCTGTGAAAAATAGCAAACTTAAGAAATAAAATCCACAAAAATTCCTAGTGGTAGATCTACTTTTTCTTAAACAGATCCAACTGGTAGATCTAGATTTGGTGCTATATTTTGCCTGTAGTATTTGTTTTTCTACACACTGCCTGTTAGAGTAAATCTTGCATAATTTTTTTGTATGTGTGTTCAAATTGAGAAAACTAAAATTCTTCAGGTAGCTTATGAGTATATCTATCAGTAGGGCTTGATCTCACATCAAGAAGAGTTGCCATTTGGAAATGTCATCCATTTTGGTATTTTTCCAGTAGCATATTCTAGGATTTTTAGAAGGAGTTGAAAAAAACTTTTTGATGTGAATCTAGTTGTATCTGTTTGTGTATGCTTATATCTATGTTATCCTAGCTTTGTGTAATTTTTAGAGCTCTAGATTATTTTTGGCATGCATATTTAGATACAGCACCTTTTCTGTTAGAAATAGATTTTGTGTTTTTAGTTTAGAATAATTGCTTGCTAGTTGTTATTTTATTTTCTAGCATGCTTATATGATTTGCTCTCTGTTAGAATGTTGTTATCTTGCAGTACTAGTATGGTAGAAATTTTGTGCATGTTTGGAAAAGAAATAGAAATAGGATTTGTCTAGTATTGTTTTTCTAGTCTTTATTTCAATGGATTTTGTGAGCAAAGTATAGATAGATTTATTACCTAAGTTTTTAGAGTTGCTTTGTTGAGTCCAGTACCATTTTGGTACTGGTTATGTTATGTTTTCACCTCTGTTAGTTCATACTTAGGTCCATAGAGAAGCATGAGTAGCATTTCTTGTTTACTATTAATAGTGTTGTTATTTTCACTAGTATGAATAGGTGTATTTTTGTTTGGTAGAATTTTTTTCCACAAGTATAACCATAAGCATTTTGACCTCTTAAATATCTTGGAAATCTAGTGGCACACCCACTGGTTCCATTTCATTTAGGTGAGAAACAACATTTCTCGACCATTGTAGTAGTACTGATAATTAGTGTATTTTTATGTGTGCATGTGAAGTGTTGTTCTTGCAAACTTGAGTGTTGTTTTGTTTTATGCATTGCTTGTTGTATGTTTGACTTAGTACCATTGCTTTCTTAGTTTGGTTCTGATTGTGTGTCCTTATTTTATTTTGCAACGATAGAAAACGAGGAAGAGATAGTTGGTGTCGGAGGATATTACTATCACTCATGTTGCTACCACGAGCAAGACCCTAACATAAACCAAGGCAAGCCATCCTAAAGCTTGTTGTTATATTACTTATCATTATCTATCATGCATGTCTGACATCTGAAGTTTTACAAAAAACTTGATTACCAAACTATTTTTGAGTGGCTATTATTACTATTAATATTATATATGTATCTATCACATTGCCATTAGTCAACTTGGTGTTACCAAGCCTTTAGCCACCATATGGTACATAAATACCACCCAAGATAATAATCTTGAGTCCCTAAGTGGACACATTAAAAATTTGCTTTTGCAAACAAATGTTCTTATGACAAGTTCACGGTGGAAAGGCGGGACCTTATTCACCAGGGGAGGCAAAAGAGGATTTTTTTTCAAAATGGTTTACAAAAGACACATAACCTAGTCTTCGCTGGACAACCAAGGCGTACTGCCACTCTATCTCAACATGGGTACGAGGCCTACCTAGATTGTCGTGGGATAATCACGGCAGATGTTACCGGGGGTAACTGATTTGGTGCAAGACGACACAGGCGTTTGGGAGAGGGTTTAGCTCAGAGGAAAACATGATGGTACTCGATCTGGTAGCCGGCAATCAAGTCTCCGAGTCTCCGATCTCGATATATTAACTCAACTCTCGTGTTACACTGGATGCTCGATATCAAGCGATATTGCTGGAACTCTTGGATCTCCCTTAACCTAACTTAGGGGCCGGTTTATAAAGCACCCGAACCCCCTGACTTGCCCTCCAAGGCGCACCCTGAATCCTACCCGGACACTGCGTATAAAACCCTAACTTTCCTTACCGCAACCCACAATCCGGGTTACGAGGCCTACAATCTTGGGCCTTCTAGAAGTTCTTTTATCCTTAGCTGGATCTTGCGCAGCGTCCTTTGGGCCGAATTGCACCTTGGAGTCGGCCTACCGGGTTATCATCCCTCCATCAGTAGTCCCCAGAATAGCTTGGGCTTCACAGGATCCTCTTTGAAGCGCACGCTATTCCCTGCAAAATTATCAAACTTACAAGTTCAATGGAGGCCGGGTTACATTGCTTTGATAAACAGCTAGGTCTAACTCCACGGCGGCCATATAGTAACCCGGCTTCTTCCAAATCTCTTGCCTAACTTTTCGGGCCAGCACCTTGACAAAAATGTCAAAGATCCGGCTTGCTTTACTCGATAATTGACCCTGATGTTGCGGAGAAGATCTCCTTCTCATTTTGTCCGGATATCCCGGCTAGCACTTAAAGCATATCTCACAAAATCCAGGCAAATAGCCGTTAACCCGAAATTTCCGGCTGCCACCCGTTGGACTAGGTTTATCCACCCACACCCTTATAAATAAGTGCTTAGAGGTAAACCCAACCACGACGGCTCATTTCCCCCCTTTCCTCTTTCTCTTCGCCTCCGCACCCAAACTCACAGAACATCATCACGGAGACTTCACGCGTGTCACCAGAGCCAATCTGCCGCCGGGTGCGCTCCGCCACGGTTCGCCCCGTGCCGCCGCCAAGATCCGCCGCACCCCCGACCTGCCCGCCGGGAATCGCAAAGGGGCACCAAGCTTGTGCTATTTGCCTCCGTCGGGCTTCACTTCGATCTCCTCCAGTAAGTCTCTCATATCCATTAACTTGTGCTTGCAATTTTCTCGATTTACTTCAGATTAGATCTAAGTCAACCCGCCGGTCATTTTTCTGGTCCCGCCGAATTAGGTCGCTCGAATTCATTCTAACTCACCCAACGGATTGAATATAGACTTCACTTTACTCCCCTACTGCCCATAGTCACTAATTTCACCATAAATCTAGAAATGGAATCTCCAATCCAGGCTCGGGCCGCCCAAAATTTCCGCGCTTGCCGTTGACACCCGGAAAATTCTCTTCTCCCAGCTCTTTTGTTTGCAGTAGATACAGAGGTAACCATCCATCTTCCCCAAACACCTTTCAACACGTAAACCCTTCATAGTTTTTGTAACGATATTTGATACCCGGATAACTTGTAACCTTGCTCCATAGAATGATACTCGGATAACTCTTTGCTTCCATGTTTTCTTGATATCCCTCGCAAATATTCGGATGACTCATGGTTTCCCAGTCTTATTTCTTGTACCCTTCTATCTTGTGCTTTGCAGGTTAATCTCATGGCTCCCAAGAGGCAGGGGAAACAGCCGGCCAAGGCCAAGACCACCAACTCCATATCCGCCAACTGGGCGCGGTCCACGGTTACGAAGGCCAAGTTAGAAGAACTGGCCGAATTAGGAGTCCTCCCTTCTCAAAAGGATATCCATTGGAGGGTGCCGGGTGACGAGACCCGGCCCACGCCTGCCAATGATGAGGTAATATGCTTCGTAGAGCACGTGACCCGGGGGTTCCGTCCTCCGGGTCACCCTTTCTTTCGAGATGTTCTGAGCCACTATGGCCTCCGGATATTTGACATAGGGCCTAACTCTGTGTTAAATATTTCCCACTTCATTGTTCTTTCCGAGTCATACTTGTGCACTCCGCCAAGTTTGGCTCTCTTCATCGAACTTTTCCAGTGCAAACCGTGCCGCGAAAGCGGTGACGGGGCACTTCTCGCTTGCGGCGGGGTCTCTATCCAGCGCCGCAAGAATTCTCTAATGCCACCCCTCACTCTTAACTCCCACGTCAAACACTGGCAACTTTCTTATTTTTATTGCCGGGACACCTCCCCTCCCGGCGAGAAGAGGTTGCCGGGTTACTCAGAGGGCCTCCTCGATATCTCCGAGACCTTCAACGCCTTTGCCCCTGACTCGGTCAGGGAGGCGATTCAACCTTTATTGGCCAAAATAACTGTTCTCTCGGCCCAAGGTCTCATTGGGCTCAACCTGGTAAAGACTTGGGTCGATTTCCGGATCCAACCCAACTCCATCCGCACAAAGTTAATGTGCGAGTATTCGGGGTATACCACGGACTCGCTCCGATACTCCACCAATAGCTTTGCAGCCGGAGATACAAACAAGACTATCAAGAGCTTCTTGACAGAGAAGTTGGAGGTAATCCGGAATATAGCCGGGTTAGAACCCTTCACACGTGAGAACCCGGCCCCCAAGGTAAAGACTCGGCTTCCATATATTTACCTTCACACTTTCCACTCGATATGGCCAATAACCTTTATTCTTATATCTTCATCTCAGGCCGATGATCCTTTTTGGAAGATTGAAACTCCTCCTAGCTCTGAAACTCCAGAGGAGAAAGAAGACGCCGTTAACTCGGATGAAGGTACATTCCGAGTTTCACTTAGCTTTTTTGAAATTGCTATTGCTCGTTCTTCATTTTCCGATTGTAAATCCTGATAACTTTCAGAACAAGAAGAGAAGGACGACGAAGAAGAAACTGAAGGCAAGGTGGAATCAGCGAGTGACGAGGACGACGCTGAGCCAACAGTCAAGGTCGGAGCAAAGAGAAAACCCCAAGGGGTCGACTTCAAGGTTCCATACCTTTTCCTTGCCTCTAAACCATATTTCTTTGATAACATGCACGAGCTAAACCGGAAATTATCCACTTGGTCGTATTTGAAGGAACCGCTCGTGACCAAGCGTCGGGTGACTCGGAACTTTCCGGGTGATGGCGCTCTTAATCCGGGCATTTCGTCGTCTCCGGCTCAACGCGCTGGTATTTGACTAATTCCTTCTTGGGTATCAACGCCTTTCTGAACCATCCCCTTACAGGATAATCCTATGTCTTGCTTGATGTTTTTCAGCTTCATCCGGGTCCAGCAGTGAGCTCCCCACGGACTACGTGGCGAACCCCGGGTAAAGTTCCTTTCCTGATGCCTTAACACTTTTTCATCACTTTTTCCTAGTTATACGTTAACTGCTTTACTTATACTGCCCGCAGGGCCACGATCACTGTCATCGACCAAGATGATATGGAAACTGACGACCCGGGTAAGGAGAACCTGACTGATGATATGCATGCCGCAGCTGGCGGAGAAGAACAAGAGGCCGACCGAGAGGCCGAGTATCCCATAGCCTCGCATGTACTTGAGGAGGAAGAAACTGCGGGCTTGGGCACGGGAGGAGGGGCACCAGACTCCGATACTCGGACGACCCGTATACCCTCTTTCAAGAAGAGAGCCCCTTCTCCAAGTCCCCAAGATCCTGGGTCTTCCCATTTGGGCAATGATACTTTTGACCAGATGATGATAACTCTCCTTGCTATGAAGGCCTCGGAGAGAGATGTGCTAGAGCGCATGGCAGCGGAGCACCAGGTAATGTTACCTAATATCTCTTCTTATCCATCTAGTCCCCAAGTGCCGAGTATAATTTATTGAAATTGTGCTCGGTATTCTGCGCGATAATCGGCTTGCCATGATACCCGACTAATTCTTATACTTTGGTTTCTCACAGGCTCAGGCCACCCGGTCTGATGAACTTTTGCTCAAGACCGAACAACTGCTGCTTGCCGAGGTAAAGCGGAGAGAGGCCCTTGAGGATGAAGTGGAAACTTTGAAGAAAAATGTTTCCAAATATAAGAAAAGGTGCACCACTGCTCGAACTGCCCTGAAAAAGCTGTCGGAGCAAATTACCGATACTTATCGTATCTTGCTTAGTAAGTTTCTTGCTGCTGACTGCTTTCATGCCTCTATTTTGTTACATGATACTCGGAATTACTGATATGGCCTTTCTTTCTTTCAACTGCAGGTGCTAACCTTGCAACCCCAGAAGAAGATGCTGTTGCCAAGGCTAAAACTTTAAAGACTGTGCTCCGGACTTTCTTTGCCGGCACCAAGTGGATATTGGATGCCGTGCAGTGGCCAACTGAGGTATATCCGGGTGAAGAAAATCTTATCCAAGCCTGCTCCACCGTGCCTGTATGGATCGAGATCTGGAAGCGCTCGGCATGCCGGATTGGTATGACCCGGGCCTTTGCGCTAGCTAAGGCTTACTTCCCTAAGCTTGAGCCAGCAAAGGTTATATCCGGGTTTCCAGAATTCAAAGCGGATGGCTCCAAGTTTGGGCCCAAGGACTTCAAGGCCGTACAATCCGCGGTGCGCCACTCGGCAACCACTTTGGCCGATAGTATGGATCTGCGCACACTTATGAGTTCGTACGATGCTGACGACAAAATCGTGAAGGAGGAAGCACCCCCACCGTTCGACATTTTGGAGAAATGGGCTGCCGATTCGGCCAGGAAGCGGGAAGAAACTGCGAAGAGGGAGGCCGAGTTAGGATCAGAGCCAACCACCTCTACACCGGCTGTCCTCCCGCCTGTCCGTCCTGATGCGAAGAATCCGGGTGACGATGCCGGGAGATCTGCGGAGCAAGCCCAGGACCAAGACCCGGAGGGCAAGGGCAAGGGTGTGGAGCCTATGCAAGAAGCCGAGTAAACAAATGCCATCACGATACCTTGGTCGTTTCGATGCTTTTGTTCGAAACAGATATTCTTTTATCGGTGCACCTATGCACCTTTGATACTAGTACCAAGACTTGTAACGTACTTTAATTTCTTGATATACCTCGTGCCTCTTCTGGCCTCTGGATGAACTTGATATTTATCTGGTTTTTCAGCTTATTCTCAATATCCGACTTTCTTTATGGTTCCTTTTGTGAGACTCGGTTTCCGAGTTTCATGGATTTTGAGAAGCGGACTTTTTTCTAAGTCCCCAAGTCCCCAAGACTCGGATGTTTGGGTTTTGAGTTTTAGCAACTAAGCAACTTTTCCTTTTTTCAAAATCCCCAGTCCCCAAGACCCAAAATGCCGAGTCTGGGATGTATGGTTTTTCCAAGGGAACAAGTTGTTTGCTACTAAGCCCAAGCCCAGAGCTGTTTCACATAGGTATTGAAGTTATGCTTGATAAACGTTGAGTTTCCGGCTATTAGCCCTGTACTCTGCATAACTTGTGGTTTAGATGACCCTTTTGACTATCTTGTACTGTAAGCCGGCTTTCGCGTGGATACCATGTTGTTACATCTATACGAAAACAGGGTCAGGCAAGTCCCGTTGGGCTTCATGGCTGATTGTAATCGTAAGCGAGCAAATCATGCCACTTTAGTGCGAGTCACATCGAGCTTAAGTAAGAAAAGTCAAGAAAATTTGGCTCCTTTGTCCGGTTATAAGATTGCAGCCGTACTCGTTTGCGAGTAATCGGCCCTTATAACTCATAGGCATCAAGGCCGGGTCTTTGAGTTTGTAACTGTGCTATTCAAGCAATCAGCCCTCAAGACCTATAGATATGCAACATACTTGATGATACTGATGTACTGATAATACTTATCTGTAACCGGAGTGAAGATCATAACAAAATGAGACTTGATAACCATCTCTTTATTGATACGAGAAAGTTTTGGGTCAGCAGGCCGCCTCATTAAAAACCTTCCAGTCCCCTTAGGTACCCTGGATAGGAAAAGAGTGCGTCTGAAACCTGCTGCCCGTTACATTGTTTAGTTCTTCTTGGGAATCTGTCCGGAACTGTCATAATCGATACACATTCTCCACTTGTTGGTCTTTTTTATTATGAGTACCGGGTTTGCTATCCAATCCGGGTGAGGTGTTTCCATGACGCGGCTGGCTGTGAACGGCCGTGCGATTTCTTCTCCTGTGGCAGATTGTTTGGGGGATCATGTTTGATGAAGGCCACCACCTTGGTGTCTTGTGCTGCTTTGAACTTTGCTTTTTCATCTTCAGTACTCTGCCTTTTCGATGCTGTTCTGTTATCCGGGTCTGTTTGAGACCGGTAATACTTGAGTTCCTCTTTTCTACAAGCTTGTTCAGCCATTGCTGCATCTCCTTCATCGCACTCAGCCGCTATGTCCCGGCTTCCATGTATGGTGATGGTCTGTTTAGGACCCGGGATTTTTAGCTGTAGGTACACGTAACACGGTCTAGCCATGAATTTGGCATAAGCCGGTCTTCCGAACAGTGCGTGATAAGGACTGCGCAACTTGACCACCTCGAAAGTGAGCCACTCAACTCGATAATTGTCCTTTGATTCCCCAAAAGCTACTTCCAATGCGATTTTTCCCTCGGGGCACGCTGAATGACCCGGCACTATCCCATGAAAAATTGTTGAACTTTTTTGTAGCTGAGACTCCTTGAGACCCATGCGTAGAAAGGTTTCCCCATATAGTATATTGATGCTACTTCCACCGTCCATCAGGACCTTTTTCAACTCATAACCATTGACCTGTGGTGCAACTACCAATGCCAAGACTCCCGGGTGTTCTATTCTTTCCGGGTGACCCCTTCTGCTCCATGTTACGTCCTGTTCTGACCACCTCAGGTGTCTCGGAACAGCCGAAGACACCGAGTTTACCGCCTGTTTCAGTATCTTCTTGTCCTTGTTGGAACTTCCTGTAGTATGCACGTGATATTGACCCAACTGCTTGGGGTTGGCCTGGAAACCTCCAGCTCCCCCTTGGTTGTTACCTTGATTTCCGGCTGCCGGGTTACCGGCTGGGGGTGGGCCGTTGCCCGGGTTTCCACCTGGACCCGGTCCTCCTCCCCGACCTGCACCTCGCATGGCTCTGTTCACTTCTTCATTTTTCCACCTCTGTAAGTCGGCGCACTGCTCCAAGGAGTGGTTAGCTGTCCTACCGTTCCTGCTGTGCTTCGGGCATGCCATTCTGAAGATGTCCCAATTATTATTTGGCCTTGGTGGCCCTTGGTAGTTTCCTCCATTGTGATTTCCAGTATTGAAATTTCCTTCTGCCCTGGGTCTTGAAGATCCGGCTTCAGTGTTGGCGACAAACTCGGAGCCTCCCTCAAACGGGCGCTTGTTCTGGCTGTTTCCGTTGTTACCCGGCGCTGATCCATTGCCGGTTCTTCCATTATTACTTGTGTTTACTTTCGCTTTTTTATCGTCAGTTTCCTCTTCCGTAGTGTCCATTGCGGCGTGTTTGTTGCATGCATCCATCAGTTCTCCCATCGTAACCTCTGAAGCATTCCGACTAGATTTCATGCGAGTTAACTTTTGTACTAAAGGTGTGTATTTGCAGGTCTTTGCCATAGCTTGCAGCGCATCCTTGGGCTGAATATCTGTAGATGAATGAAGTATTTCCATAACCCGGCGCACCCAGCTGCGCGCCGATTCTCCCTTCTTCTGAACACATCTCTCTAGGTCATCAATAGTGAATAACTTTCTGCACGTCCCGTGAAACTGCTTGATAAACGCATTTTTCAGTTCTCCCCATGACTTGATAGATCCTTCCGGTAGATTGGTGAACCATAACTTTGCTGCTCCCTCTGACATCATTAGATACATGAATTTGGCTTGAAGATTCTCGGACGCATTGCGAATCGACATGGCCATCTCATAACTGCTCAACCATGTTTCCGGATCCATAGTCGGCTCATAATTCACTACTTTACCCGGTTCTTTGAACTTTTCCGGGTAAGGTTCAGCCCTGATGCTATCCGAAAGACACTTGGGTCCTGCAAGAATGGTTGAAGCTGGTCTTACTCGGGAAACGTCTGATCCTGCAGGGGGTACAGCTGGACGCGGTACTGCTGGTGGCCCATGTGCCGCAGACCCGGCCACGGCTCTCCTGGCTCTGGAACTATCCACGATGGCATGTGCTGCTGATGCTGCTGGTACTGCCTGAATGTGTGGAGGAGGCGGCATTTGCTGCTGCTCTTCCCTCCGCCGTGCCGAACTTGTCTGGATATTGCCGGCATTACCTTGCTGTTGGCTGACATATGGTGTCCCATGCATTCCACTTCTGTGATCCGGGTAATTAACTTGTTGTGCCACCGCAGTGCGCAGCATATCTATCGCCCGCCGGGTCTCCTCTGCGTGGGGTGACTCTCTCACGGGGATTTGATTCAGTGCAAGCGTTGCCACGTATACGTTGTCCATGGGATTGTTGTAATGACCCGCTGGTGTGCGAAAACGTGATGGTGGTGGTGGTGGTGGTGGTACAGTATTACCGGTAGTAACTCCAGTCTGTGGTACGGGTAACCCGGCCTGCGTGTCTACCGGTTGTACTCCTCCGGTTGTCGGCTGAGGGGCGTTTCCTTGATTTGCCGCTGGGATCGGCTGATCCTGAGGCGTGATAAACAGCGCAGCCGGGTTTATGACTCCTACCAATGCTGGCAATCTGGTTTGGTGCCTTTGATGTATTCTAGTTGTTTCCTCTCGGAGCCGGGTTTCCAGTGCATCCAGCTCGCGTTGTCGCGTGGCCATCCCTTGTCTTTCTGCCTCTACTTGCCTTCTCTGCTGCTCTAATGCACGACGGGCTACGTCCAAATCCCTAACACGTTCCGCCTCGTTCTCTGGAGTGATAACTGTGGCAAGAACTGTCGGATCTAGGATCAGATTGTTGTCGAACAGGGCCGGATGTTGTGGATTGGAAGGACCCGCTCCTGGTGTCCGGTTTGCTAGGAATCCAAACGTGTTCGCGTGTAACTCGTTTTCTGGCGCTTGACTGGTAACCGATGCCGACTCTCCGTCAACCTGGGCCAAAACCGTGTTTCCGTTAGCCGGTCCCTGCTGCCGGGTCAATGCTTGTGCTGCCCCGGCTGCGGCCGCGGTTACGTTCTCTTGGTTGAGATTGGTCACGGGAGCCGTGTAAACCGCAACCCGGCGCACAATGCTTGGCGCGAATCCATATTGCTCCTCTTCACTGCTGTGTTCCTCGTACCGGTTCTCCAGTAGATGCAGGATAGATTCGGTATCATCTTCTTTCTCGACCCGGCCACGCGGGGTCCATGCTGGCTCCTCCGGCTGTTCCCACTTCGTGGTGGGCTCTTCTGTCGGGTTTGTTGTCCCAACTGATTCTTCTCCATCTGATTGGATATAGCTGGTCTTTCCTGACACAGAATCAAACCCAAAGTCGTCAGGGATCGAACCGGAAGTACGTACCATACCGATGAAGACGCTGATCTGGCCGATTGTCATGATAGATCCGGATTCGAGGTGATCCGACTCTGGCCCCCAGCCGGAATCGTCCACCATCTTCTCTCCTTCGTGGTCGATGCAGATCTCGCCGATGACTAGATTCTCCATGTTCTTCCGAGCTTCTCCCGTGATGTAAACACCTTTGGACGCAGGCCCCACGGTGGGCGCCAACTGTCGTGGGATAATCACGGCAGATGTTACCGGGGGTAACTTACCTTGGGGCAAGACGACACAGGCGTTTGGGAGAGGGTTTAGCTCAGAGGAAAACATGATGGTACTCGATCTGGTAGCCAGCAATCAAGTCGTCGAGTCTCCGATCTCGATATATTAACTCAACTCTCGTGTTACACTGGATGCTCGATATCAAGCGATATTGCTGGAACTCTTGGATCTCCCTTAACCTAACTTAGGGGCCGGTTTATAAAGCACCCGAACCCCCTGACTTGCCCTCCAAGGCGCACCCTGAATCCTACCCGGACACTGCGTATAAAACCCTAACTTTCCTTACCGCAACCCACAATCCGGGTTACGAGGCCTACAATCTTGGGCCTTCTAGAAGTTCTTTTATCCTTAGCCGGATCTTGCGCAGCGTCCTTTGGGCCGAATTGCACCTTGGAGTCGGCCTACCGGGTTATCATCCCTCCATCATAGATACTTGTTCTTGTTAGTGTGTTCTATCCCAAGATGCTATAGATAGGATGATTCTTTGAACCGAAATGTCGCCAGGAGGGAGAAACGGGACATGCAAAGTGTGGGATTAATTTCTCCTCCGGTTGCAACAGTTGGGTCTCCTGCCATGGCGGGGTGGACCTGGTGCCGGGGAGATTACACCCAACTGAAGGGATAGGCATATACTAGCTTGACCAGAGTGGGCAGTTAGGATCATTT
Source organism: Alopecurus myosuroides (assembly GCA_028641055.1). Taxonomy (NCBI): domain Eukaryota; kingdom Viridiplantae; phylum Streptophyta; class Magnoliopsida; order Poales; family Poaceae; genus Alopecurus; species Alopecurus myosuroides. The sequence goes on along the minus strand of CM054063.1, from coordinate 201,532,411 downwards.
ATCTAATGCTTGCATATCGATGTGTTGATCCATGGGTGGTTCATGGCAGGTAATTGGATCTTGTGGATTGTGTACACCTCTGCAGAGTAAAACTATTATGAATAGCCAAGCCCTCGGATATGGGCAGTTGAATGGCCACTTAGCTAAGCATTGTGTCAGTTTTCAAAAAGGAGGTTTTGGAGAAAAGGGATTTGTACCATGGAGGTACCGATGCTGAAAAACTGGAGTTGTCTATAAGAAGTTTTGCAAAGAGAAAATTTCTTTTATAATACAAGTTTTATAAAATCTCTTGTACATGCGATATCAACAAGAGAAAGAGAATTGTATTATTTTCTTTTGAAGTATCTTCTTCAACAAAGATATAAAGATGTTAAAGAAACCATGATGTTATCTTACATACACCATGGGTAGTGAACCCTATTTATAGCCTACCTATCCTCCATATAAGCATACTTGCATTTCTAAGTTTATAAAGGATGTCTTGCAGAGTACATTCAAATGTACTCATATTGATTTCGTCCCTGGCTATTTACTTGGCCAGCCTTTGAGGAACTGCCGGACGAGGATGAATACTTTACTGACGAATATGCGAATTAGGTCCGGCTCCCGGTCAGCAGCCTGTTGGTGAAGGCGTGGCGCGGGCTATCTGCGTTGTGTGTTTTGCTAAGTTTTCGTTGCATGCTTTTTAGACATTTGCCTGCCCTGCGTGGCAGCTGTTGAGACTTGGTCATGTGACCATTGCTTGTAAGACTCTATTATTCGTGGAATGGATAATGTATTTGTGTACCAACTTCGTATGTTGTTCATGACTGAATTCCTGGGATCGTGAATGTATGCATATGAGGGGTTCTGGACCATCCGGTTTGGGGCCTCTACAAAGTTGGTATCAGAGCCATCCTGACCTTAGGAGACCTTAATTAGGATGGACGTTAGCTAGTACTCTAAAAAACTACCTTATAAACTAAGTTACTTATGTGACTGAGTTTCAAACTATTCTCATACCTATCTTCTATGATTTACAAAACCCTACTTACATTAAGTTATGTCTTGTTCAATCTAAAAATTTGCGCACTTTGGTCTAACTTAAGCTATACTTAAAATTTTGTGTAGATGGAAGTTGTGTTCACCGAGGCTTGCTAGTTGGGACTAGAGACGTGGCGTTTCTTTTCGAGCAGAGGCTCATAGTGAGGACAGAGCTTATCGATCGCCCGGTTCCTGAGTTGCGTGGAGGGCTGATCTTTGGCTCTCCAATTGAGGGAGATTGGTTCGTGGAGTGTACTATTCGTCCCCCACTGACCACTCCTTCAGGGGAGACTTTCGTTTTCACCGTCGTTGATCGCTCTTGGCAGGAGGGCGCAGTTAGGGTGATTGATGGTGCAGATCTTGCACTCATTGGGATACCCCAAGAGAGGGTGTGATGAGCACATCGGTAGGAGTTTTCCCCTTAGTTAAGAACCAAGGTTATCAATCACAACCAAAATACTTTGTCCCAAAGGTACAGTGAGGTTGTCAATCTCACCGGTCTTGGTGAAAACAAAGATTAGACGTATAGTATGGAAAATGGTGTATGCTTGCAGTAAGTAAAGAAAGCAGAAAATTGTAGAGGCTTGTTTAACAGTGTAAAAAAATGGACCGGGGTTCATAGGTTCACTAGTGGTGTCTCTCCATAAAAGATAGCATGCCGGGTGAACAAATTACAGCTGGGAAATTGACAAACAAAGGTTGCACCGTAGTGCACATTCATGACATGATGACTACTATGATATTTATTGCGGGCATTACAACAATATACATAGACCGTAATCAACTTGCATCTATGACTAATAATCCATCTTTAGGTTATCATCCGAGCCCCCTTAGGTATTAAGGTGCAAGCAACAGATAACTGCATTAAACAAAGTGTGTAATGTAAGCAATGATTGTACACGCGGGCACTCTCACCACTCACTACCAAATTCCGTGCAGTCCGGAACGTTTTGAACGGAACGTTTTGATAACGTCGCGCAGTTTCCTTCGCGGATGGCTGAAAAGTGGAATTTGCTCTCGACGTATTGGTTTGGTCTGTCGCAGACTGGTGTTGCTCGACGTTTTGCTAGTTTTACGTCGCGGATTTTCGTCTCTGTCCCAGTAGCCCACTAAGAGCCCAGTTGCCTTCGACGAAACTTGCCTGGTCACGTAGAACGTCGCGAATTTTTCTTGGGGCCACACATCCTGTCCTGTTTGACTGGCTACGACCGACCAGTTGATGCCTGGACCCCATTTGTCATCCACGGTAAATAAGCATGCACAATAATCTTCGAAATTAAGCATGCACATAATCTTCGAAATCATCACAGTTAATGTCACGACCCCGGACCCAGAGATATACATACCGTTATGTGCTCCTAGCCATGGACTCACAAGGGCTTCAGGGTTACCAGCCCCGGCCGCAACAAACAACGGCAGGCAGACTGGATTCATCGGCACGTAGTCCGGATCCCCAGTCTACTACTCCTTGTGTCCACGCTAGTCATAACCAACTACGCATATCAACGCGTCCACGAATCGAATGAAACTGAAGGAAACGGGACCAAAGCTATACAGAGATGCTATGTGTCCAGAAAGTGCAACAACAATCGAGGGTTACTGGGGTTACCTCGCCCCAGGCCGATCACATCGACAGGCGGGCTCGGACATGGATCATCGGCTCCACAACCCCTCGACTGCGACAACTATGCAGGCATAGCCAAAACTGTATAACAATGAGCTCGAAACCAACAACCGATCAAAGCAGTACTCTAAACATGAAGCTTTATTAAACAAGTGTTACTAGAGTATAGCTTACAAGCAGAGGTCACATGACCCAACATTACATCAGACAACGGAAGGCAAATTATGTTGCTAATCAACAAGAACCAAAAAGGCCTAAGAGGCCGCAACATAAGGCGACGTCCCAGCCCATAGATTCCAGGCTGCTACCTGGGAACCCCGAACTACTCGTCGATGTCCACGTTGAAACACCACCGCTGTGAGATCTTCTCCTGAACCAAAATTAAGCAAACCTGAGTACGGGAGATACTCAACAAGGCTTAGTTAACCTATTATATATCTGCTATCTTCAGAAAGGTTTTATGAAGGTTATTTGCGTAAAGCCATCTTTGTTTTGCAAGTTGAGGAAGGAATAGCACGTCTCATGGAATATTTTGAAAACAGATGAGAAAACTACTCAACTACTGATATCATCATCTTTTAATCCACCAGAACATATCAGCACCGCGTGCTTCAGAGATCACCTCCTCCAGTTGTTCCACACTATCTCATGCTACAAGGTAACCCCTCTCGGCATCTCCGAGGAGGCATCCTTCATTCGTTATCAACAAGTTTTAAGCATTCCGTTTATGTTGTCTATGATCACAGAATCCGTTGCCAAGTCGTCCGTAACCGTGGACACGGCTTCTCGAGGAGATTTATCCCTGCAGGGGGTACACTTTACCCACACGTACCATCCGACTCTTAACGCCACATGTACGCTCGTCCATGGAGCGCGGCAGAGGGTGGCTGGCCACGACCTTTACCTTGCTCGACCCTATCCATGAGTCAACCCAAACAGGGCCACCCCGTCAACAGGGAGTTGGCCACCTCCCGACGGCACCTGTTCTGTGAGTCGGGAACAAGATCCGAGTACGTCCATCACTTGTCCCGGTCACGCCCTAAGTTTTCTCCAAATCGTTTTCTGACTCACACGCAGATGGAAAGATCAAACTACGTGACTCATGGACGTGGCCAAACAAGTTAGTTGGTCGAGCGCGGTCTGTTAGGCCCCGCGTGTGGTTGCACGCTCAGTCTTGGCTTCGAAGGCGAGAACTCGCTCCTAGGGGCATGAACAGGACAAAACGCCACAACCCATTGTGGCCTCACATCCATGCCGTTATTTAGTCAAGTTATCAAAGTTAATACAATTCATAACAACCTGACGTAAATGATTCACGTACTGACCAGATTCATCAACCGGATGGATCAGATCACAACTAAGCATGGCTAAGCAAGACTCACAGGGTTTAGCAGAGCGCGCACAAGCAAACCTATAGCTGCTAGGAGCAGTGGATCAGGATATCTAGGTTATGCATTATATAGGGGAACTCTATCTACTGACCTCAAATAGTTTAGAACCGCATGCAATATACGAGATTCCAAAACACTTCGAAAACCATATATGAGCAGATAAGAGGTTATGCTTGCCTTGGTTATAAGAAAACCAAATAAAGTCTTCAGGAATAAGTGCTTGACTTGTCGGTTAGGATCAAGTATTCGTCATGGAATTGTTGGCCTTCTCTTCGGAGTCACGTTCTACCGAGGGGGAAACAACACCGAAAGAGAAATAACAATCAAACATGACATCGATGCAATGCGCAGTATGTATGCATGAGCAAGTTAATGCACTGGAATAAAACCCTAAACATGATCGTTGGGTTGCTAGGGTTCATATGTCAGTTATGAAATTTTACTCAAAAAGTCCCGAAATAGACCCCGGAGGGGGTTTCGGGCGATTATGAACATGAGTACCATTTTAGTTGCTCAAATGGGTTTGAAAACATCATAAACATGTTGCATTTGTCATTTTGAGCAATTTGGTATATAACTTTTAATTTTCTAATTTTCTTGAATAAAAACTTATTTTTCTATTTTAAAATGATTAAATAATATTAAATAAAGGTCATTTTTCAACTTTCTCAAAAATGTGTGAAAATAACATATTCCTGTAGATTTTATTTTTCTGAGCATATTGGTACCTCATTTTTATTTTTCTGAGGTATAATAGAATAGTTATTAATTATTCAAGTTTAAGGCATTTTCTGGAATTATTAAAATAGGGGGGGTCCCACCTGTCAGTCATTAAACATTTCTTTCAAAAAGAAAAAGAAATAAAAGGCTGGCCCACGATGACGTCGAGCTGACATCATCGTGGCGTCAGCAATTGGCAGCAGCGCCTCTGCCTTGGATCAATCCATCGATCCCGTGTGCGACTCGCGAATCGCTCACCAGCAAGCGACGGAGGAGGAGACGGCGAGTCGAGTAGTGGCAGCGCCACTATTTATCATCGCCGGAGCTCCACCGGCGAGGAGCTCTAGCGACGGACGGCGGCGGCCTACGGCGTGACGATGACGCAGAGCACAACAAGCACATCGGAGGGCACCCCAATGCTCAGAGGCTTACCAGCAACGCGAGGAGATGGTCGGAGACAGGAGGCGCTGCTGGAATCGGCGTCAATGGTGCAACGGTGGTCCGCTGCCGGATAAGGGAGAACGGCGAAATTCCTGAGCCTCAGGCCATCTCCGGCCACGGGAGTTCATGAGGAGGGGCGACGGGACATGGTGGAGCTCGTGAGCTTGTCAGAACGGCGAGAGGATCATCGAGTCGCCGGCGGCAACAGATCACAGAAGGGCTAGGGTTTCGGGATACAGGGAGAGGAGGGGACTGTGAGGGGGCGGGAGAGAGGTAGGAGGGCGCACAACGTCTTCCTGGTCTTCTCGGCCACGCAGGCAGGCGGCCGAATAGGAGATGGCAGCTCGATGCGTAGCCGGCCTCCACGCAGCTAGTCCTTCTGTCAAGAGGTTGAAGAAAACCATCTTTCGAAAACCCCCTCAAGCTTCAGAGAAATAGCAGATAGGTCCTTTTCTCTTTGAAAACAGAACCAAGAACAAACTTTTGAGGGACTTTTTGGAAGAATAAAATTTGGCAAAAATTATCTTTGAAAAGCTCATGAAATTTCCAACAACACCATGTGTCACTTTGGTGTAATTGAAATACTTTTCAGAACAAAATTTTGGAAACCCTTTTTAAGTACTATTTGAGGGATTTTTGAAACCATTTAATTTCATAGCTTAAATTGGTTCAAACATGATTTAAAATTTTGTTCCATGCATGAATGATATGAACACCACACCACACACCCTATGGTTGCAAAATTTTGGGATGTTACAAATCTACCCCCCTTACAAGAATCTCGTCCCGAGATTCCCGAAGGAGAAGAAAGAAGGAACACCGGTTTTGAACGATCTTCTCGAACCTTACGGTTCTCTTCTTGAAGAGATTGATCTGTAGCACTTGTGAAGATCTCCAGCGGATACACCTTAGGTGAGAGGGAAAAATCTTAGGAAATGATCTTTACAAGGATCGAGTATCCCATGGTTAACTCATGACAGGGATGTTCATAAAGAACTGTGGAGTTAACAAGCATGAAACACATCAAGATAACGGAGGGAATAAAAGATGGTTTCAAGTTTACGGACGATGGTTCTTGAAAGGATTTAGAATATGAGCTTTGCACAAGACTTTAAATCCTTTTGGAAAAGAAGGTTGGACAACTGATGATATCGAGGTTTCTTCAAACAGATAACCAAGATGAAAAGGATGGTCTTGGATATCACGACATAATATCCGTAGACGAGGGAAAACACGAGAAAACACTGTAATCGTGCGTCGGAGAGAATTTGATACAGGATCATGTTCACTCTTCGGAGTGTACACGGAAGATGAAGGAACTTTCGACCATTCCGTAACAACTTTCTTGAAATCCTTATCAGGGATCGGGATGTTATTTCACGGCAGAGGATGAGTAACCAAAGGATGTTGTAACACCATAATTAAGAAGGGATTCTTGGTCACACCATAAGGATGGTTAACCAACGAGAGATTGAAGCACCGGAAGAAAACAGGGAATCTCTTTCCTATTGTGGTTTATCCGTAGCAATACGTTTACCACATGGTTAAGATCCCATGGCTGAATTAACTGACAAATTCACAAAATGTGTGAGATGAACAGAACTCCAAGTACAAACAACTTGAGAAAGGAAACTGATCAAGGGCGGTTACAGAATACCACGAGATGGTCTCACGATGAACTTGTTTCCACCGGAACAAACGTTTCGAGGATTGACAAAGGGACATTGGAGGAAACAACTTCCAGGTTCCCCTGGATGTTCTAGATACCAATATCAGGCTCATGACAAGCCTTCTATAGGTCATCAAGTCAATGTAAAACTCCGGTTTGGAAGAACGGGGAGGAAACTTGTTAGAATAAGCCACACGGGAATTCTCACGGAGAGTGGTTGTTCTTACGGATTCAAAGAGATATGACATTAGGCCTTCCGGCTAATTGTGTCAACCACAAGATCAACCATGCCGGATTTTCAAATGGACCTAACTCAATACTCTTGAGGAAACACCAACCATCCTTGCTGCTTGAGATTCAGCTCTGGTTAGTGGATTGATAACTTAGACTCGATATGTTTGAGCGAAGAGATTTGCACCGGTTATCAACAAGATATATCTACTGGATTCTCAAGACATGGGCTACGATGTCAAGCTCAAGAAGATGAGCAGGATTACGGAACTCATGTATTAGCAACTTGTGAAAGACGGTTACACCTGCATGGATTCCTTACGGAGGAACACATCGGAGTCCTTGTGGGAAAGATGATTACCGAGATAACGAAGTTCTTAAACTTCCTCTCTTTTACGAATAATCAGTCAGTGGCTTAGCGTGGACGCAAACTTCTTCAAATAAATGGAGGTAACAACCTACCATCTCAAGAATAGTCCACACATGCGTGACTGACTTGGGATTACTCCCGAGGGAACAAGAAAACTCTACTCGCGTCCATGGCGACAACTTTCACCAAAAGCACACGAACCCGAGAAAGTCACTTCGAACATCTAGAACACAACCTCGTAATGAGAAAAAGATGGTTCTCGAATGTTTCCAATATTGTTGCCATTTGTTCAACATGAACCTCTTACAACTTGAGAAAATAGGAATGTCATCGATGGGCTCGACAACACGACTATCATAACACTCCAAGAAGAGGGATTCATATGGTATATGAACAAGGCAAAACATTGGTTAGACCAAAGAACATGAAGGTGTAATTGGGAAAACACTATGAGTGAAAACACCGTAGAGATAGTCCTTGGATCTTTTCTCGATTTGACGATAGCCCAAATCAAATCAAGGGTAGAGTGATAGCATGTCCATTAAAGAAATACTATCATGCTTCAACACGAGGAAAACTAGATATCCCTTATCAAAGGAATAAGTTGGCGGATCTTTTGCCTTTCAACTCTCCAAGTTGTTGTTTAAGCTCAACCACTATTCCAAGGTGTCTAGCGTAGTTTCTTGGAGAGAGGAGTGGTTCAAATTACTCCTGGTTTAGACATCACGGTCAGGTAAAACCTGGTGAAACTTCTGGAAAGGCAACCAGAATATCACAACCTACGAGTATGTCTTAGAGTTTGGAAGGAAGCTTGATTTCCAAAGAAACTGATACGGCCTTGAGAGCTTTGGTATGAACCTAACTCTCTGACCAAGATTGTGCACCGGAATGATCGGATTTGGTGACTCAGTCAAATTCAAACAGAGGCTGGGTGACCAGTAGTGCTAAGAAGGATACAGATGTTTCTTAAACTTTTCAAAGCAATAAATTGCTAGGAATAGCTGATACACATGTCGATGAACAGACTCATCATTCTCAAGCATTCAAGCTTGGATGAAGGGGAAGTGAAGACAGTAAGAGCATCACTTCATCAATAAGGCCATGAAACTTAACACGACCTCTTGATGTAAAGGGGTATGATACTCTGAGGTGGAACAAAATAGAAGCTTATAAACTTATTTATTCTGTGAATTACAAAACTTTGACCTGGTTCTGGAGATGAACAAGGTTCTGGAGTTTGTTTGTCCTGATATCCCAAGGTGGAATGTTTTGACGGAAAACAAGAGCACATGCATTGGATTATCCAACACACATATGCAACTTGGTTTCCAAACAACGGACGAAGTTCGGAAAGCAGCTGAGAGTAGAAACGTGCTCTGGAAAATCCTGAGATCACGTTGGATGCACAAGGTCATACTCATTTGTAAAACCCATGCTAAAAGAGAGGTATAGCTGAACCAGGAACAAAGATATGGGAATCATAAACAACACTCTTGTTATGATTCCTTTTTGGTTCCAGAGGAAGGCCTACGGCTATTGGATCTGAGATTACCTAGCCATCCCGAGGTAGATCAGATTTTTCAAGATCCAAGGAAACAGAACTTGGGTTAAAGGTCAGCATCCTGTACTGATAGAGTGAGCATCACATGGTTAAGAAACCACACGATCCAACTCACCACAATTCAGCACATTCCGGGACCTTCGGTTCAAGTCCAAGGTTAAAAACATTGAGAAAGGAGTAACTACTATCTTAGTGCCACGAAGAACACTACGAACAACAATCACGAAGTATCTTTCCAAGAGGACAAACTTAGCTCCGGAAGTACTTGAGCAGAGGATAACGGATACATTCGAGATGAAAGCAGATCTCGAGGTTCAGGATTTAGAACTTTGAAACATGTGAAGAATGTGGAAACCACACAGTTCTGAGAGATTAGAATGGAAAGGAAATCTCCCAGATTAAGAGATAACGGAATATGGAACACACACGACTCTAGAAACTCATAACTAGGTCAACTTGGGTAAAAGACGTCCTTGCCAGAGAAGGCACCTATGTTTTGAATGACTAGAAGGGATAGCAAAACCTTTTCAAATCAAAACAGGTAAGGTGACCCAGAATTAGAGCGATACCAGGTAAGGAGTAAAAAGAATCCTAAGAAGGTTTTCACAACTCATTTGAGGTTTCAAAGTAGTTTTCCCAAACACTAGACTCGACATCGACCAAGCAGTAAGGTTTTCCTACAGGCAGTCCTGCTCTGATACCAAGACTTGTCACGACCCCGGACCCAGAGATATACATACCGTTATGTGCTCCTAGCCATGGACTCACAAGGGCTTCAGGGTTACCAGCCCCGGCCGCAACAAACAACGGCAGGCAGACTGGATTCATCGGCACGTAGTCCGGATCCCCAGTCTACTACTCCTTGTGTCCACGCTAGTCATAACCAACTACGCATATCAACGCGTCCACGAATCGAATGAAACTGAAGGAAACGGGACCAAAGCTATACAGAGATGCTATGTGTCCAGAAAGTGCAACAACAATCGAGGGTTACTGGGGTTACCTCGCCCCAGGCCGATCACATCGACAGGCGGGCTCGGACATGGATCATCGGCTCCACAACCCCTCGACTGCGACAACTATGCAGGCATAGCCAAAACTGTATAACAATGAGCTCGAAACCAACAACCGATCAAAGCAGTACTCTAAACATGAAGCTTTATTAAACAAGTGTTACTAGAGTATAGCTTACAAGCAGAGGTCACATGACCCAACATTACATCAGACAACGGAAGGCAAATTATGTTGCTAATCAACAAGAACCAAAAAGGCCTAAGAGGCCGCAACATAAGGCGACGTCCCAGCCCATAGATTCCAGGCTGCTACCTGGGAACCCCGAACTACTCGTCGATGTCCACGTTGAAACACCACCGCTGTGAGATCTTCTCCTGAACCAAAATTAAGCAAACCTGAGTACGGGAGATACTCAACAAGGCTTAGTTAACCTATTATATATCTGCTATTTTCAGAAAGGTTTTATGAAGGTTATTTGCGTAAAGCCATCTTTGTTTTACAAGTTGAGGAAGGAATAGCACGTCTCATGGAATATTTTGAAAACAGATGAGAAAACTACTCAACTACTGATATCATCATCTTTTAATCCACCAGAACATATCAGCACCGCGTGCTTCAGAGATCACCTCCTCCAGTTGTTCCACACTATCTCATGCTACAAGGTAACCCCTCTCGGCATCTCCGAGGAGGCATCCTTCATTCGTTATCAACAATTTTTAAGCATTCCGTTTATGTTGTCTATGATCACAGAATCCGTTGCCAAGTCGTCCGTAACCGTGGACACGGCTTCTCGAGGAGATTTATCCCTGCAGGGGGTACACTTTACCCACACGTACCATCCGACTCTTAACGCCACATGTACGCTCGTCCATGGAGCGCGGCAGAGGGTGGCTGGCCACGACCTTTACCTTGCTCGACCCTATCCATGAGTCAACCCAAACAGGGCCACCCCGTCAACAGGGAGTTGGCCACCTCCTGACGACACCTGTTCTGTGAGTCGGGAACAAGATCCGAGTACGTCCATCACTTGTCCCGGTCACGCCCTAAGTTTTCTCCAAATCGTTTTCTGACTCACACGCAGATGGAAAGATCAAACTACGTGACTCATGGACGTGGCCAAACAAGTTAGTTGGTCGAGCGCGGTCTGTTAGGCCCCGCGTGTGGTTGCACGCTCAGTCTTGGCTTCGAAGGCGAGAACTCGCTCCTAGGGGCATGAACAGGACAAAACGCCACAACCCATTGTGGCCTCACATCCATGCCGTTATTTAGTCAAGTTATCAAAGTTAATACAATTCATAACAACCTGACGTAAATGATTCACGTACTGACCAGATTCATCAACCGGATGGATCAGATCACAACTAAGCATGGCTAAGCAAGACTCACAGGGTTTAGCGGAGCGCGCACAAGCAAACCTATAGCTGCTAGGAGCAGTGGATCAGGATATCTAGGTTATGCATTATATAGGGGAACTCTATCTACTGACCTCAAATAGTTTAGAACCGCATGCAATATACGAGATTCCAAAACACTTCGAAAACCATATATGAGCAGATAAGAGGTTATGCTTGCCTTGGTTATAAGAAAACCAAATAAAGTCTTCAGGAATAAGTGCTTGACTTGTCGGTTAGGATCAAGTATTCGTCATGGAATTGTTGGCCTTCTCTTCGGAGTCACGTTCTACCGAGGGGGAAACAACACCGAAAGAGAAATAACAATCAAACATGACATCGATGCAATGCGCAGTATGTATGCATGAGCAAGTTAATGCACTGGAATAAAACCCTAAACATGATCGTTGGGTTGCTAGGGTTCATATGTCAGTTATGAAATTTTACTCAAAAAGTCCCGAAATAGACCCCGGAGGGGGTTTCGGGCGATTATGAACATGAGTACCATTTTAGTTGCTCAAATGGGTTTGAAAACATCATAAACATGTTGCATTTGTCATTTTGAGCAATTTGGTATATAACTTTTAATTTTCTAATTTTCTTGAATAAAAACTTATTTTTCTATTTTAAAATGATTAAATAATATTAAATAAAGGTCATTTTTCAACTTTCTCAAAAATGTGTGAAAATAACATATTCCTGTAGAGTTTATTTTTCTGAGCATATTGGTACCTCATTTTTATTTTTCTGAGGTATAATAGAATAGTTATTAATTATTCAAGTTTAAGGCATTTTCTGGAATTATTAAAATAGGGGGGGTCCCACCTGTCAGTCATTAAACATTTCTTTCAAAAAGAAAAAGAAATAAAAGGCTGGCCCACGATGACGTCGTGCTGACATCATCGTGGCGTCAGCAATTGGCAGCAGCGCCTCTGCCTTGGATCAATCCATCGATCCCGTTTGCGACTCGCGAATCGCTCACCAGCAAGCGACGGAGGAGGAGACGGCGAGTCGAGTAGTGGCAGCGCCACTATTTATCATCACCGGAGCTCCACCGGCGAGGAGCTCTAGCGACGGACGGCGGCGGCCTACGGCGTGACGATGACGCAGAGCACAACAAGCACATCGGAGGGCACCCCAATGCTCAGAGGCTTACCAGCAACGCGAGGAGATGGTCGGAGACAGGAGGCGCTGCTGGAATCGGCGTCAATGGTGCAACGGTGGTCCGCTGCCGGATAAGGGAGAACGGCGAAATTCCTGAGCCTCAGGCCATCTCCGGCCACGGGAGTTCATGAGGAGGGGCGACGGGACATGGTGGAGCTCGTGAGCTTGTCAGAACGGCGAGAGGATCATCGAGTCGCCGGCGGCAACAGATCACAGAAGGGCTAGGGTTTCGGGATACAGGGAGAGGAGGGGACTGTGAGGGGGCGGGAGAGAGGTAGGAGGGCGCACGACGTCTTCCTGGTCTTCTCGGCCACGCAGGCAGGCGGCCGAATAGGAGATGGCAGCTCGATGCGTAGCCGGCCTCCACGCAGCTAGTCCTTCTGTCAAGAGGTTGAAGAAAACCATCTTTCGAAAACCCCCTCAAGCTTCAGAGAAATAGCAGATAGGTCCTTTTCTCTTTGAAAACAGAACCAAGAACAAACTTTTGAGGGACTTTTTGGAAGAATAAAATTTGGCAAAAATTATCTTTGAAAAGCTCATGAAATTTCCAACAACACCATGTGTCACTTTGGTGTAATTGAAATACTTTTCAGAACAAAATTTTGGAAACCCTTTTTAAGTACTATTTGAGGGATTTTTGAAACCATTTAATTTCATAGCTTAAATTGGTTCAAACATGATTTAAAATTTTGTTCCATGCATGAATGATATGAACACCATACCACACACCCTATGGTTGCAAAATTTTGGGATGTTACAGTTAATATTATAGTGAACAAGCCGTTTCTGAAACAAATCACAAAAAGAAAAGGATAGACACCGGACCTAGCGTCCTAGCCAAGGGTGCGCCGCCGCGCCCCCGCCAGCGCTGCCGCATCTTCATTCTGCATCAAATGGCAGATCGCTTCCGCGGTGTTGGCCTCTAGCTTGACAGTTAAAAGCCGGTCGAGCCTCGCTTGCCAGAGCTCTTCTGCCGCGAAACTCTCCAAGGACGCTAAAATCCCCGCCTGCATGTGGGGCCACTGCAGGGCCTCGTTGTGGAACTCGACGGCGAGATACTCCTCCTCTTCTTCCTCCTCGGCGTACGAAGATACGATGGGTGGAGCCGGAGGCGGTGGTGCGCGGGACGAGTTGGCCTGATGCACCTCGCGCCGGTACGCCTCGCGGGCACGCGCACGCTCCCCGCCTTGCACTCTGCGCCGGGGAAAGTACGTGTGGATCTGCTTCTGGCGGCCCTCCTCGCGACGGCCAGACATGGTACCGTTGGATCTGCATACAGCGAAGGGGAGTAGAGAGGTGTGGCACAGACGGACAGTTTGGGAGTAGAGAGGAGAGCGTTCTGCGTCTGTATGGGGAGCCGCTGCATTATCCACAGTTTGGGAGTGGAGAGGAGAGATAACCGGATATCCCACGTGGCGAGTGTCAACTAAATTGCCGAATATATAGGAGATCTAAATTATAAAATGCACTCTGAAATGTAAATTAATTGACATGGTTTTACATTTGCAACAATGGATACCCTAGTACTAATATTAATATACTGCCTCCTCGCCCTCTTCGATGTCTGTTCCGCGCCATCATCCCGGTTACATGCACTCCGAAACATAGGAGATTTATATTAACTAAATTAGCATCACAAAAGGTTCAACAACAGGTCCACAGTTAACCAGAACTTTTTTTATGCCAACATCCGCTCCGAAGCCACATCCACAGTTTCACATCATCCAAAGGATATTTTCCTATGCCAGCATGCATTCTGAAGCCACATCCAGAGGTTCACATCATCCACTGGAACTTTCCGAAACCGCGTCCACAGAAACACTAGTAGAAAAGCATCATACATGTTTAGCACATCTACGAAAAAGAAGCAGATATACTTCCAAACATACAAAGATGAGTGACAAAACTGCCCCACGTGTTCAAATGACACAAGTATAGAGGTGATAAACCGCTAGACCCGGTGGCATAAACAAGCTACTAGGTCTAGAGGAGTCTCCCTCTGCATTTTAACATTGCACAGTTTAATCATCGGCACTCTGATCAAACACAAATATGGCACTCTTTTTTCTATGGTACGGCAACTGTTGGAGACATTGTTGCATATTAATCATCGGCAGAGAACCAAGCCTAGATAGGGGCCTCATAGTAAAGAAGCACACACAAATCAATGAAATTATCGACCACTTGCCAAGGAATATGCAGAACCAATATGGCTCATGCATTACAGACAAAATCATAATTGGGGCCTCATAGTAAAGAGGCAAACAGAAATCAATGAGATCATCGAACACTTACCAATGAAGATGCAGAACAAATGTAGTTGTACACAACACTAGGTAAGTGCCAATATCTCACCGAGAGAAGGTGCAGAGTTTAATCACCAGCACACAGAACAGAGAATGAACATAAAATAAGCAAGCCTCATACATACATTGCAAAAAAAGTCCAAAGGGTCAAGCTCCACAGGACTAGGGAGTATGAACAAACAATGTCCGTGTAAACGCTACTAGGTACTGGGGAGTAATCCTTTGGATTTTAGCATTGTACATTTTAATCATCGGAACATGCAACAAAACAAAGAAATGAGTAACAGCTAGACTCATTGGAAAGCATTGCAGGTTGACATAATCTAATTAAAGAGAAAAGTAGTTTTACCTCATTCCATAATCTTGCAAGAAACTTAGAATGTATCTCAACTTCACATTGGTGTCCTTCGCACTCCCCAACAGGGTGTCTATTCCCCCTGGAGCATGTCGCACTTCTCTTCGGCTACTTTCAAAGTTTTCTTCGCACTCTTCAACTCAGAATCAAGCTTAGTAACCAAGCCGTGCATGATCATATAGCTTCTCTTTTGCTCCCGCAGTTCAAACTCGAGTGCTAGCATTTTTGAAGCTTTCATCGCCTTGTCTAGCATGTCCTCGCAGCAGACGAAACAGATTAGCTTCTCAGTGCTGGTATCATCAGCCAGCTTGCAAACTTCAGAGAGACGATGAGATTCAATTGTCTCAACTGACTGCTGCACCAATTTCTGAATTGTCTCAACTGACTGCTGCACCAATTTCTGAATTGTCTCAACTGACTGCTGCACCAATTTCTGAATTTCAGTACGCGACATGCTGTAGAAGTCACAACCTGCACTATGGTCCTATAGCCAAATACGAAAAGAATAAAAATCAAAGAAGTGTCGATGAAGGAGAAAGGAGATAGATGAATCTTAAGAGAACATTTGGCTACAAGACTAATTTATATGCTATTTACTCAGCTATCTGAATAACAGGGGGCTTTGCGAGCTCCGAGGCCTTGTTCAGGTCGATCTCCATCTGGGTGGGGGAAACGATCTCCGAGGGCCCTGTAACGGTAGCCTGAGCTAGATCCATGGCCGGTGGTAACTTAAAACATCAACGGTGACCTACATCCTCCGGCATTTAACCTACATCCGCCGGTATCAAACCTAGATCTACCGGCATCTAACCTACATCGCATCGTTTGGTTGAGGATGGGGAAGGGAGGGAACCATGGCTTACCAGTCATTGTTTGAGAACAACGCCGAGGATGGGGGAGGGCGAAGCCGTGGCAGCCGCCCTTGGGGCGGGAGGGCGAAGTGGAGGCTTTCTGTGGAGGCGCTTTCAGTGGAGGAGTAGCAGAGTGGGCGAGGAGCGCGGTGTGGTGGAGATTTGGCGCGTAGACGCTGGCGAGTGGGACCCTGCGTGAGGCTGATTCCGTGGAGATTTGGCGCGCGGCTGTTAGTCATAATTTATTCTTGTTTTTCGGATTGAAAATAAAAAATAAAAAAAGAACCAAAAGGAAAAGAGTCTTAGGATCTTATCGCATTTTTATTCTACTTCTTCGGATTCTTCTTTATTTTAGTTAGCAAATAATTGCAAAAATAAGACAGTGCCTAGTGGTGGGGGGAGGGGCTGACTCATTTCCACACACCAAAGATCGAGTCTTGTTACTCACATTTGTGATGTTGCACCAACTGTTGGCTTATTAGGGTATGATCCAGTAGTAAAGGGATGTGACAATTCATTGATCGACCGGATCAATGAGTTGTCACATCCACTTATTACTAAATCATGCCTAATAAGTCTTTTGACATCCTTAAAACATGATCGGGTTAAGAAACATATACTAATATAATATACATATTAGATTCTTACATACCAACATGATAGAGGTTCTTTAAAAGTTCTTACTACGCACACACCAGATGACACTACCAGAAGTAAGAGATAACACAAACACAACATGCAAGCTGCAACAACGAGCGCACAAGAAGCAGCTACATCATGTTCTGTCGCTTCCGAGCCTTCATGGCCCTCCTGGCCTCGTTGAATTAAGGGCGCGAAACATGTTCTCCCGCTTCCGAGCCTTCCAGTTCTGCAAGACCTGTGAGGATATCCTGCGCAAGCAGCTTCTTCCGGAAGACGCTGTAGGCAGCATGCTTGGCCCTAACATGGGACGCACGATACTCGGAGCCATTTTCCACACCGACGGCATGTTGGATCAAGATGTTGCGATCGTTGGCTACCTTTCTGACATAGAAAGGGTAGAACAAATTGCCGTAACGACGGTACCGAATGGTGCCCGCCTGCAACTTCCTCAGGACATGTCTGCTCTTCACAGCCATATCGTCCTCATCCGAGCCGCCAGATCTTCTTCCTGCAAATTTGCAATAAAAAAAGTTAGCAACACAATCTTATTGACAAAATAGTAATATATCTAACCAGATCACAAAGAACATAAAAAATAGGTCTTCATTTATTTGCATACACTTCATCAAGTAACTTATTTAGCAGATGCGCCCTAAAGAGGACATCAATGTTGAGAAAAATGTGTCGAATTTTATACAATATTAGAGTTTCCACTATTTGGTGAACTAATGCACAAAAGCAGATAATAACACATCAGGAATTCATTGATGATATAAGATAACATTCAACAGATTAATATTCTAATCAGGACATGTTATTATACCTTACTAGATCAAAAATATCATACAAGAATCGTTTTTTTAATTATATGCATAAACTGGATCAAGTAATTATCATGCACGGGGTACAATATGTGATTTTGCAACAAATTCATAATGTGACAAGAGTGTCTGCGAGACAAAATAACTACACAGAATGAAAATGCTTCCAAAAAACGTAGAATCTCTAACTCACATGCATACTAACATGCACACAAAAAACTAGAAGCCATAAGAACAGATGCAACTACAACCTCTGAATCACTAAAATAAAAATAAAACTGCGAACCCCTAAGTATAGATGCAACTACAACCTCTGAATCAACTCTCATCTATATTTGATCATCCATAACTCTATATAGAAGATCATTTAAAAAGATTCATGCATAGATGTTATTAGTTTCACAACAGTACATCTATATTCAGGACATCTATATTATCAATTTAGTATCTAGTACATGTCTATTTTTCTACAATGTTTTTACCTTTGGTCTCTAAGTACAGATGCAAGCTGTCGCACCCGGACTTCTAGAGGATACTCGCAGTTCCGTTGAACAGTAGTTGATTGGATTACGGGGCTTACCGGCACCCGCATCTCTTACGAGTAGGCCAACACACATATGTGTGACAACCAACCCCTACTGTTCATCGTCTACGTAAACCATCCCATAGAAATCAGGATACTACCATTGACGTACTTCATACCATACACACATGGTACGTCAACGGCGTTTAACAAAATGATAGCACAACAGATCTCTAAGACACGAATAAATAGAAATAAGTTGCAAATAGCTCTCACTAGAGCAGAGATAGCTAATACAATCATCCAGAGGACACATGTCCCAACATATCATCATTACATCACAGCGGAAGCATTCAAAGGGTCTGAGTACAGACAAATCCAAATAGGCCTAAGAGGCCGAGAATGAAAGGAAAACGGAGCCCATCCACGTAGTCTCGGATCCTGCCCGGGTCCGCTATCTACTCGTCAGCAGCCTCGTCAAACTCCACGTAGTAGCCATCACGGGGATCCTCGTAAGCGTAGTCTGCGGAAACCACAGCCCCAAAGGGGTCAGTACATAAACGTACTGGCAAGCAAGACTCACAGTTCACCAAAGTGTACCCCACAACATCAAGCACAGATGCTTTGGGTTCAACGGAAAGAAAGTGATACAAAAGATGCGGCAGCTGGCTGCACTAACCAATTACAGATATTCTATAACTTCCGGCTAACAGAAAGGAGATAAGATAGCGTATCGGAACCAACTAACAACTAACTCCAAACAAACCCATCCTGGATCTCGCCCCTTATCCAAAGAAGCAATCCGAGGATAACTCACACAGTTGGATTAAGGATGGTTCAAGTTATTGTGTCAATAAGACTATTACTAGGCAAGTTATCATTAGTTAGGTGTAAGTTGTTCTGAGTACTTGTTAGCCAGTACTTTCACCAAGTTAACCATAACCGCGGAAAACACGGCTTCTCGAGAAGATTTATCCCTGCAGGGGTGCACCAATTTGGCCGTACACGTAAGAATATCCCGCCAGACGGGAATCAAACCCACCAAGCGAGGCACTCAACACAACTCAACTATTCTTCGCATCAAGCCCAAAGAACCACGTGCTGTGCGTGCGCGGCTAATCGAGCCCCACGAAGAAAAGGGGACCCTCATAGCACTCTAAGACCACGCCGCCCTAAATGCCGACTACAAAAGTTCCACCCTGGCCTCGGGTTCGTACCTGCATATGAGTGCATCAAATGGAAAGCCCGAACTAAGTGTGGCGATTTGGACGAGATGCGAATCGAATCAAATTGAGGGGGGCGCCCATACAGGCTTCCCACATGCGGATAGTGCGCTCATCATGGATCAGTAGACAAGACCCTTTTCCTAATTAGGGTCGACACTAGCAGGCCTCAAAACCACGCCGGGCCTCCTGCCGGTGCCTTATCAGCAAATTATTATTACCTCAAAATTAACAGGTTGTTGTTTAACATCGAGCCCCAGAACATAATAGAAATGTAGTAACAGAAAGTTACGGGTAACAGACTCGAGCAAAACAACCCTAAGCATGCTAGTAAGACACGGGCAACAATCAATGGGGTTATAGGTGTGGAGGTGAGGCTATCTCAGGGTTAAGGATAACATGTGATAGGATCGAACAGAAGCAACGATTCATAGGGCTAGCAAAATAGACAACAGAAAGTATCGGTATCCAATGTTGAAAGGACACAATGGTTCATGTGAGTGAATACTTTCCTGCAAACTCAGCAGCCTGGTACTGAGCTAGATCCTCAGAAGGGGTGTCGTAAAGCTCGTCTGTCTCAACGTCGTCGTCTATTCGAGAAGAAGAAAACAAAAAACGCAGAGAGACAAACAATCAATAACATGGCATAATGCACAATTATGGGATGATGCATGGCAAATTAATTGATGCATCAAAGGTAAGCTAGTTAACATGGTAACAATATTAAATGGACCCCTATGCAATTTGGGTTGCATATGGAAATCCCATGAATTTAGGTTGAAATATTTGTTTTACAACTAATCAACAGGTGAAAGTGGATTAGTATGATGCATGGATGAGGAAAACAGAAAAATAACAACAATAGAAACAATTTAAAATAAGGTTTACCAAGTTTGGAATTTTATTTATTAAGTTATGAAATTTTGGTTACTTAAAGGTGTCACACAAACATTTGTTGTTTTCAGCAATTTAAATTGTCCAAAATCTCTACCTAATAATAAAGGCATTAAGGTTTCTGCCAAAATTTTCGTCCAACACAAATTTACAGATTTGCCCTCCCACCAAATAACATATTACTGCCAAATTGCCATAATACCGGTTCACCTATTTTATTTCTTCCTGTAGAGTTCACCCCGTTGGATTTCGCCCTCGATCTGGTTGTTCCCCTGCATCTCCTGTGGCCGGCGGAGCGTCCCCCAACCCCATGTCCTGCACGGCTGCCGGCGCGTCCACTCCTGTATCCTGAGCGTCTGGTAGGGCGGCGTTGCGGCCAGGGCGGGCAAGTCCCGTCTCTTCACTAGGACCACGAGCGTCTCCCCTCCTGTCATCCTCTTCACGGACGCCGCCCTCCTCTTCCCTACGACCATGTGCTTCGCCCCTTCTATCTCCCTCCAACTAGGATGCATCATCCGAGGCGGAGAACAACACCAACATCCCAATCGCAGCGGTAGCCTCTTTGCCTCTCCTTCAGATGCAATTGACGGAGAATGTCTAAAGGGCCAGCAATGAGCACTACCCGCCGTAAGCTGCCAGTCCACTCCCCTTGCACCCCTTGCTGCCGCACTGCTGATCGAAACTCACGGAAAGACACGGGCACACAAGTAGCGAGGAGCAGAGTCTGGTGGTAATCCAGCGTGTTGCCTGGGTCATCAACGTAGAGCAGGGCGCCTAGCCGAAGACGGCCAAGGTGACCAAGCTGAGGCCTGGAAAGTCAGGGCCTCCACGAGAACGCCTAGCAGGTGCAACAAGATTTCACCGTCATCAACATCTATGACAGCTACAAGGTACGCACGGGGAGGAGGGAGCCTCTCCTGCTGCATGGGCGACTCCGCTTGGGCACCACGCACTAGGTGTTCGTTGATATGTCTCTGAGCTTATGGTGCTTCTTTGATTTTTTTGGTTCAGACTTCCCGACTGCATTTTCCGTTCCGTACCAAATATAGCGACTACTAACTACCAATAACACAATTTTATTGAAGAAGATGCTCAAATACCAAAAATTGTAAGTAGACTATAGGACACAGATGACCATATTAGCCAATTGCTAAAAGACCAGGTTCTTTGATCGCTAAAATCATGCCATCTCCCAGAACATTCATCGTTGGAAGTGACCAGCCCAACTATGAAGCCGAGGTGCGCTTTCATTGATTTCATAGCCGAGAGGCAGGCGGCAGGCTTTTGCTGGTCCGCAACGGACAACGCCGCAAGAGCTTCGACATGTTTGCGACCGCGGAACGTTAGTAACACTGGCAGAAGGTGGCCCGAAGCGGCGAGTCTGGCGGATGATGACATGCTCTTCGTCGTCGTGCACTGCTCAAGGGTGCAGACAGCGTCTCGCTGCCGCGGCCACAGTCAGGCTAAGGAACCGCATCTACTTCGCTGTCTGCACATGGGGATCGGCCACAACATAGCCATCTTGGGCATCTAGGACATGAAAAAATACTAGACCATCTTTGACATTGGTCTGCCCGTGCGGTTCTTTCTCCGACGACTGCAAACCCACTAGGTCATGGCTCTTTCCGTCGAGTGCCGATCTATAAGCATTTGTATATTTATTATAGTGATTATATTTATTATGGTTCACGGTTGCAAAATGTTGGATTTCCTAAATATTTTTGCTTGTTTGAGGGCAAGGAATTGGAAGTTTGTCTCTGTACGATGTGATCTAGGAATTACAATTTATCTCTCTAAACATGAGGCATCTATTCTTCTTGTGCAAAATTAAATCAATCCGTATACATTCGTGTTTAAATTAGAAGTAGGAACAATCAATTGGGATCCCACTTGAATATAATAATTCTTTAACATCCATTATCTGATTTTTTTTTTCATGGGTAGAAATTGCAAAAGTCAGACTAATGGTAGAAGGTTCATGAATGCAAAATACATTTTTCAAACTTTTCTAAGAGAATTGTATGCGTAGTCATTTTTTAAAGTATTAAGACAACAAATTGGAGACACGATCTGTTCAGTTTGTAATTTTTGATGTAGATTTTTTCCCTCCCGTTGCAACGCACGGGCATTTTACTAGTAGATAACAAAGTTCATATTTGAATAGAACACAAAATTTTAGTTGGAATACATGTTTCAATTATTGAAAAAGGAATTAGGATGAATTACTTATGATTTAAACAAGTTTTAATTGAATTTAATTCAAGTTTGAATTTTATTTGAATTTTTATTTGTTCAAAACATTAATTCAAATTCATATTTGAAAAGTTTATACTTTTCTAGTTTGAAAACATATTTTATATGTTCAAAAATAATTTAATTTGAGCAAGTTATGAATTTAGCAAATTTAAATGATTTAAACAAGGTTTAAATTATTTAAGCAATTTTAATTATTCAAAACATGAAACAAAATTTATATTTGGAAAGGTGGTTCAAAATAGCATGGAAAACATATTTAATATGTGGCATTTGAATTAATATTGAATTAGTTATGGATTTAACCAATTTGAAAATGATTTGTTTGAATTTAAATTTTGAATGCATTTGAAATGCTCAAAACAGAATACAAATGGTTTAACTAGGTAGAGAATTTAATTTGGTGCAGTGTACATATTTTAATTACATTATTTGGATTTAGAAATTAAAAGTTATTAGCCTTTTAAGATTAGGGACCAATCTGTAAAGAAAAGGATTTGATTTGAAAAAAGAAAAAGGCTGAAAAATGTTTTTCACTCCGCAGTGGCTAGCCCTAGCCACTGACAGAGGGCCCCTGGGCCACGGTGGACCGCGTGTGCACGCGTGGCAGCACAGGTCACTGGCAGGTGGGGCCTGCCTGTCAGCACCCTAGCGAAAAAGGTTGGGGTTTTATTCGCGAGCGCAGGGCTCGAACCCGCGTCTGCTGCGCGCGCTCGCTGTGTGCTACCACTGCGGTAGCGAACGTGTTCTTGTCAGTATAGGATGCGCAGCTAGGATTAGGTTCAGTTTCAGCTAGCTAACTGAAACTGACGAAAACACGCGCGCTAACTGAACCGTGCGGTGGCTGCCGGCGGCGAACGGCGTGGCTGCTGCTGCGTGTTGGTGTTGCCGTGCTGCTGTGGATGATGTGCGCGTGCGTGCAGCAGAGAAGGAACAGGAGGGGGACGAGGACGTCGCTGTGCTCACCTCGAGGGACAGAAGGGGAAGCAGGCGCGGGGCAGAGGTGGTCGCCGGCGACAGCTGCGAGGATGGCGGCGGAGATGCAGACCCCTCCCGTGCTCGCAGAGGTGTCCAAGATGTAGAAGGTGGCACGGGGAGCTGATCCCCGTGGTTAGCCAGCGAGGTGGAGCGACCACGCGGCGGCGATCTCCATGGATTCAGAGGGTGGAGCTCGGGTGGTGATGAGGTACAGAGAGGAGAGGAGCGGTGGAAGGAGGAAACGACGGCGGCGATCGAGGGAGAAGGGAGGTAGGGGGTCTAGGGCTAGCAGCTCGGGCCTAGGGTTAGGTTTTATAGGGCGCAGGGGCGAGCGCTGACCGTCTCTGCGCGACGGCGTCGACGTGGATAGGCGCGATGGGGCGCCGTACAGGAGGAAGAAGGGGGCGAAGGGGTATCTGGCCAGTTTGGTGGGCTGGGCCTGCCCACTGGCCTGCCTCGCCCCCTCTCTGCGCGTTTTTTTCCTTTTAATTTTTTTTTCTTCTGTTTCTTTTTTTTTGCTGAATAGAAATAGGAAGAAAACTAGGGTTTGTGAGTTAGAAACTTTTAGAAAAAAAAATTTGGTATTGCTTAATTATGTAACAGCAACAACTTGCCAAGTTTTGTTTTCCAAAAAGTTCAAAATAAAATGCTGTTTGTAATTTGATGAAAAATTTGAATGAATTTAAGATTAAGTGAAGTATTGAAAACAAAATTCAAATAGGGTGAACATTGTCGAGACATCGTAGTAGTTTTCATAGACTGGGGTGCCATGAGACTACGGTAGAGACGTGGGGTAACGGGATAGCGTAGTAAATACAGAACACGGGATTTACCCAGGTTCGGTACGTCGCGACAGTACGGCGTACCTACTCCTGCACTTCTCACTATGAGGGACTAAAGCCCGTATAATAAGGTTACAATGTAAGGGAATAGATCTAGCTACTCGACGAGGATGAACTTCCCGGCGAGTTGCGCAAGGCTTAAGCTAGAACCTAGAACCTTGGACTAAAGGAACTTATTGAACTTATCTCCCGTCCGGCTTTATATAATAGCCGGATTAGGGCTTACAGAACCAGAAACCTAGAAGACTACGTTTAACTTGTAACTTGGAAAGTAAGGAATCCGTCTTCTCCTCCAAGCCAGATCACGCGGGCCGTGATCCGGGTTCTTCTAGAATCCGGCTTCTACGCGTCGGACTACTGGGCCGCCCAATGGACCTAAGCCCATTACCTTGCAGGCCACCCTGGTAGTCCAGCTCTTTTGTCTACCATCTTCTATACCCCTATTCGGTATATATCCGACAGTAGCCCCCAGGAAGGATCAAAACTCTGAAACTCCGCCTTTCGTCAAATACATTTTATCCGGGAAACTTGATTCAGCAGTCTTGATTCTTTCTTCTTTCCTTTCAAAGGAGATGGTAACATAAAACTCGGAACTATGAAAATCCGGCTTTTCTTTTCGCGATCCTTCGCGGAAAAGGAACACGTGACATCAGCGCTTTAATCATGCTGACGCAAGCGCCGCTTGGTTTTACGCGGGAAACCCTGCAACGTATCTCTGACAGATTCTCACGAGAAACGAGGAGATAGCCATCATTCCTCTGTCGTTCCGTTTCCCGGATTTTCCGACGAGCGACACGCGTCAAACATCCAACGGTCAAAAGAGCCGTTGGCGCGTATCTAGAGGGTTTTCAGGCTATAAATAGCCGTCTCCTTCCTCCTCGAAAATCTTCTTCACTTCCCTCACTGCCTTCACCATTGGTACGAACGCAAGCTCGAGAGCAAAAGCTAGTTCCTGCCCCGACGAGCCCTTGCTACGCCGGAGCGCACCAGCACCACCAAGTACGATGGCGTCCCCGAAATCATCACCGGCCCGCGCCTCCATCGACGAACTCCTGGGCGATCTAGATCCCCAAGTTGGGTCGCCCAAGCACGCCGGCGGCGAGCCAGAGAAGAACGTGGCGTCCGCGGCGGGCGGAGGAAATGCTTCCGCCGCCGCAGATGTTGCGGGGTCCAGCACCAAATCGACTCCACCGTTCGCTCCCGAAACGGTGGAGGAGAAAGTAGAGCTCCTTGACGAGCAGCTCGCCGCCGCGAGGGCCGCGTCCGCTACCACCGCCGGTGGAGACGAAGAAGAGGAAACTGCAGGCAACTGGAGTGCCTGCAGTATTCCTCCGGCTCTTCTTCCTAACTTGGAGAAGGAGGGCCTGGTGCTGAAGAAGAAGTGGCGGGTCCCAGAAGAGGAGACCGAGCCTACGCCCCAGGAGAACGAAAGAGTGCTCCTTACCTCCCACCTTCTGCGAGGTATGGGGCTTCCACCCTCTTCCTTTTTTCTCCAGGTTTTATCCCACTATAACATCCAACCACGTAATCTCCCTCCCAACTCTATTCTGTACATGGCCGGCTTTCAGGCCTTGTTTGAGGGTTACCTAGGAATAGAGCCTAGGTTAGATTTCTGGATGTATTGTTTTGGGGTAAAACGCAACTCTGTGGAGGGTGCTCTCCCCACTTGCGGGACCATTTCCTTTACTCTTCGGAGATTCCGAGAGGATTGGTTCCCCAAGATTAAAACTTCCGAGTCCGTCAAATTTTGGACGGGCTCTTTCTTCTATCACCCCGACGTGCCCTTTCCTAAAAAGGCCGTCGGGGTTCCACCTTTTGTAAACTCCGCCGCCGTTCCCCAGGATAACTGGGGAACAGAAGCCGTCCAAAATCTGCCGCCTGATCTGCTAAGGATCAAGAAGCGCATCGCCAAGCTCACCTCCTCAACGCCACCTTTGACCGGTATGGACACGGTCATCTGCTGGCTGAATAGGCGAATTCAGCCGTTGGCGAACCATGAAGGCCGCCTTTTGTGCGATTACTCGGGGGCCAAAGATCCTATGCGGACAACCGACAAGGATTGGGCCCCGAAAGAGCTTAAGCGGCGCGTCAATCAATTGGTCGCATCTCGCGACCAGTACGCGGAGAGTCGGCCAATGTACACGGCCGACAACCCCGCTCCCAAGGTAAAGTTTCCGTCATTTGGGTACAACTTCAATTCTTGGATAATCTACCTTTTGGTTTTGATTAGTTTTCTCGACAGCTTGCGGAACTTTCAGACTCGGAGTTAGCCTCCGAAGCTGAGCTGGACGCGCTGCGCTCCGCTGCTGCCGGAGGTCGCAAGCGCAAGAAGATAATTTCTTCGGATGAAATTATCGACCTTGACGGCGTCCCCGTCGCCACGTCCAGGTTAGTTTTTCTGGGTTTTCCTTTTTATGGGAGATTTTTTCGTCCATCTTCGGTGTTTTGACTTTACCCGGATTTCCTGTTTTTAGCCTGCCGCCTTCCAACCTAAAGCCTAGGAAGCTGAAGAAACACAAGGTTTCTTCCGGCCGAGGCAGCCAACCTTCCCCCGCCGTTGCCCCGGACACGCCGCAGACAATGGCGGAAGAGCCTACTGCAGCCACCACCACCAAGCCCCCAGAGCCCAGCCAGCCCGTTGTGTCCGAGTCGGACACGAGGGAAAGGGCGGCCCCGAAAGTGGGGGAATCTTCTCGGACTTTTGACGAGGAAATCCCCACCTTCGAAAAGGATTTCAAGGCGATCAATGAAGGCTTGGACGCAGCCGGGAACCATTTTGCAGAATACGCAAAAGGATTCCAAGAAAACTTGGCAGGTTTGCAGCGTTTGAGCCAGGTATGTAACTCTAGCCCCCAAGCATTAAACAAAATGCGTGCTTTTTTGCTTTGATGTTTTTATTAACCATACTTTTCCTTGCTGTGTTTCAGCAAACCTCCGAGGCCATAAACCTTGAAGTTTTCAGGAAGCTCACTATCAAGAATAAAGAAGTTCGAAGTCTTCTTTCTATTCTTGAGGAGAGAGAGGCGGAGCTGGAATCATCTCAGCTCGCTTTGACGGAAACGAAAGGTAGGCTTTTTCGTTTTGAAATTTCCGGTTTAAGACTTTGTCTAAGTTTTTTCCCGAGGAAATTGATAAACTCGGATTTTCACTTGCTTTTCAGCTGCTTTAGCCGAGGCTAAACAAGCAGCGGAAGATTCCGGCAACGCCGAGATTCTCCGCAATGAGAATATTGAGCTTCACAAGAATCTTGTGAAGGCTCAAAAAGACCTGGAAGCCAGCAATCTGGACCTTGGAGTAGCTAACTCCAAGGCTTCCGAGCAGGCGGAGAAAGACAAATCCGCTATCCAGGATTTGACTGAAGCTCTGAACCTTCGCCTGGAGGAAGTTTCGGAAATTGACAAACTCATCGGTAATTTTTTACCCTTGTCTTCATCTTTCCATGTTTTGCTGTTTCTGTTTGTCTCCTTAACTCTTTTGTATGCTTTATCGGATCAAACAGGAGACACCCCAGATGGCGCTCGGGCTGCGGGCATCCGAGCTTTCGGGGAAACATGGAACTTGGTGAAGGCTGCTGCAACGCAGTTGGTAGGCAAGTTTCTTCCCGAAAAATCTGGGGAGTGCTCGGAAGTTGAAAAACTTCCGGGTATCATCATGGAGGTGGCGGAGTCCAAGGAGTCCGTTCTCCGCTCCGCTGCACGGGGTGGTGCGCGTATGGCCTTAGGCCTTATGCGCATGCACTACCCTAGTGCCAAATCCTGGCGTGTGGCCACCGGTGTCCCTCAGGGATACACGGATGCACAACGATCCACCATCTTTGGTGAAGTTAAGGGCCACGCCACCCAGATTGCCGCCATGGTAAATGTCGGCGTCCACTATCCAGAAGAAGAAGCTCCTCCGATTCCCGATGAAGAAAGCAGCGAGGAGGAGTCGGATTCTTGAAGGGTTACCTGGAACCTGGATAGAAGATTTAGACAATAGGAGCATTACTGTTCTTTCATTTGCAATCCAAAATGTAATGCTTCTTATGTATTAATGAAAATTCCGCCTTTTGCAGTTTAAACTATGAAATTACTTTGCAAGTTGTTTGAATTTTACCATTCCTTTATCTTCTAAGTTCTCTGGTGTATATGCTTTAACTGTCCTTAGTGTTTGAAATGGCTCAAATAGCATTATGAATCGTTATGCCGAGTAACTGGGGACGAACCAAGCAGTTTTGAAACTCGAAAACATGAATCATGCTAAAGGCATTTTTACTAACTAGTTCCAGTAACCCAGCATACGCACGATCAGATAAGACTTAGAGAAACAAGGAAAGTTTTAAGTGAAACTTGGGCACGCAGGCAATTCAAGTTTCCTTTAGCCGTAAAAAGGCTGAAAAATCATTCAGTTATGTAACGCCGAGTACACAAGCACAATTCGGGTTAACATTGAGAAATTTGTAAGATCATTGGGAAATAGATGAGGCGGAAACACTTTGCACTTATAAGAAACATGGATGACAGCATTCCGACAACTTTATTTCATGATCTCAAAAGATGTTTACATAGATTTGAACTAAGTACAGAAGGGGACATAACTTGCTAGGTGTTCCCGGGCTTCCGCAATCCACTTGACCTTGTCGAAATTTTTCAGCAACTTGAAGAGTAGTAGGGTTTTAGCCCCCAGCCAACTAAGAAATCTTTTTATGGCTGTGGCGGAACCCGGCAATTCTGGGACATCCTTTACACATGTAGGTTTTGAGATGTTCGAGATTGCCTTTATGTTTTCCGGGTTAACTTCTATTCCTCTGTGAGAAACGATGAAACCCAGAAGTTTTCTTGAGGGAACCCCGAATACGCACTTAGATGGATTCAACTTCATCTTGTAAGTGCGCAAGTTTTCGAAAGTTTCTCGCAAATCCTCAAGGAGTGTATCTTTTTCCTTGGTTATGACAGCAATATCGTCCACGTAAACATGGACGTTTTTTCCAATCTGACTATGCAAACAACGTTGCATGCAACGCTGGTATGTTGCACCTGCGTTCTTCAGGCCAAAAGGCATGGTTACGTAGTAATACGTCCCGTACGGGGTTATAAAAGAAGTCTTGATTTGATCTTCCTTTTTCATGCGTATTTGGTGGTACCCGGAGTATGCATCCAAAAAGCATAAAAGCTCAGAGCCTGCAGTGGCATCTATTATTTGATCGATTCGCGGCAGCGCAAACCTATCTTTCGGACATAACTTGTTCAATCCTGTGTAATCTATACACATTCTGAGTGCAGTTGTGTCTTTCTTCGGTACTAATACCGGATTTGCGGACCAGTCAGTATGGATTACCTCCTTGATGAAATCCGCTGCTAAAAGCCGGATAATTTCCTTGCCAATAGCCTTCCGTCTTCTTCCGTCAAATCGACGGAGACCTTGTTTGACGGGTTTTGATCCGGGAATAACCTTGAGTTGGTGCTCAGCAAGTTCCCTGGGTACGCCTGGCATGTCAGCTGGACACCAAGCAAAAATGTCCCAGTTCTCACGGAGGAACTTGATGAGCTCGCCTTCCTATTTGTCGGTCATCCCAGTCCCTACAACGACGAATTTTGTCGGATCTTTGGGATCTAGGATTACCTGTCTTGTATTCTCGGATGCCTTGAAGCTATCTGTTGGCTTCCGAGTTTCTTTTCCTGCCGGCATTTCTTTCGGCGATACCTCCTTGGCTAACTCCTTTAATTCTTCCTGAGCTATAACTCTTTGAGCGCAAAGGGCGTTTTGCTTCTCCAACTCGTTTGCCAGCTTGAAATCACCGGCAATGGTGATTACTCCTCCTTTGGGTCCTGGCATCTTCAGCTTGTTGTAGATATAGCAAGATCTTGCCATAAACTTGGCGAAAGCCGGACGTCCGAGTATTGCGTGATACACGCTCTCGAACGGCACAACTTCGAAGGATACTTTTTCCTGCCGGAAGTGATCTTTATCTCCGAAGGTGACATCTAGGGAAATTTCTCCTAGGGATCGTGCTTGCCTGCCAGGAACAATGCCATGGAAGCGTATATTGCTGTAATTGAGCTGGGACTCGGATATCTTCAAGTGCTTCAGTGTATCCAGGTACATTATATTGATGCTGGATCCTCCGTCCATCAGCACTCTTCTTAGCCTAGTGTTTTGAACAATAGGGCTTACAACAAGAGCTTGTGTGCCGGGTTCAGGGATATTTCCGGGATGATCAGACTGATCCCAGATTATCGGTGTGTTGGAATACTTCAAGAATTTTGGTGTTGCAGGAATAACCGCGTTTATTTCTCGAAGTGTCCTTTTGGCCACCTTTGCTGACGGGGTTGCTAGGAAAGTTAGCATTGCTTCTCCGTCAACTCTCGGAAATTTGGGTTCGCCTTTTCGCTGTTGTTCCTGGATTTTATCATCAGTGTCCGATTCACTGTCTTCTTTTTCAGCTTCTGGCTTTTGTTTGGCAGGTTTCCTCTTGGAGCCCTTCCCTTTATTTCCGGATCCTGCATTGCCTTTCATATGCTTGTTTAGCCGGCATTGCGCGTTCGTGTGGGTTGGCTTCCCAAATTGGGAGTGGTGGACGCAGGGTTCCGACTTAATTCTCTCCCATTCTTCAGGAGTGTAATTGATGGGATCCGGGCTGCGGCCTTTCCACTTGTTCCCTTTTTCTCCTCCAAAGGCTAAGTTAACCTCCTTGGGCTTTGTTGTTGACTCCGGGGTTCCTTTTTTATCAGAACGAGGTGTTTTCTTGGCCAGTATTAGTGACTCAATATTGCCTCCTCTTGCTCTGATATCGTCTTCGGCTGCAGCATGCTCATTAGCGGTTGTAAGCATAGATCCGAGATCTTTGTGCTTTTTGGAGCCAACCATGAACGGTACAAGTCCGGGTTTTAGGCCATTGACGAAAGCATGCATTGCTTGTACGTCAGTTACCCCAGAGCAACTATTCTTCATTGCAGTCCATCTGGAGATGAAATCCACGTATGGTTCGTCTTCAAATTGGGTGCAACGGTTCAGCTGGTTGATGCTATTTGGGCGTTTGTATGTTCCTCGAAAATGCTGAGTAAATACTCTCGCCATATCATCCCAACTGTCGACAGTTCTTGATGGTAAACCATTAATCCAATCTCTGGCTCCGTCTAGCAACATTAGGGGAAGAAACTTGACAGCTTCCAGGTCTGTCCCGTTGTTGATCTGGACGGCTGTGTAATAATCTGAAAGCCAGGTATCCGGGTTTGTACTGCCGGTATATTTTTGGTAGGTTGGACCAACTTTGGCAAAACCAGAATGCAGGGTTATCCTTCGGATCCTGTCGGTGAAACACTTAGGACCAAAGTATAGATCATCCTTTTCTGCTCTATCGATATGCGCAGAATATCTCCCGGCTGAATGGACAGAAGGGGATCTACTCCTTTCTTTTCCATTGTTACGCGGACGCGGTTTTCCGAGGTTATCTCTATCTCTTCCGTTGTCACGCCCTCTGGGATTAGGTGGAGTCCTGCTCCTGTATCTTTCCTTATCTTTGGGCGGTGTCCGAGATCTTTCACGCCTGTGAGGTGTATCGTATCTTCCAGCTTTTTCAGCTGGGTTTCTCGGAGGTGGCATTATTTTGCCGTCGTTCCGGTGTTTGTCTTCCCGATCGTGTGGTTTATATCCATCTTTCGGGAGATGAGGTCCGGTTCTAGACGCTGCGTCCCGGTTGTCGGGGTTTTTCTTGTCTTTTCTCGGGTCCTCTTTTTTATCCGAATCTCCGGGTTCTTCCGGTCCAGGTGCTCCAGCAGCGCAAGTAACAGTTTTGCAGAGGGCGGAATTATCATGCAGCCTCCCAGATCGCTCTTGTCCTCGCTGTTGCTGCTGTAATGCTTTTCCTAGGAAGGCATACACCCCTTGGAGTTTTTCCCCGTTGGAGTACAGATCATTGTTCAAGATGGCGAACGCTGCTTCCGCATTTTCAGCTGCGGTTTTGTATATTGGTTCGCCCTTAGCATCTTTGCCGTTTAACTGCTTTTGCCAAGATGGGTTATAGAACCTTTCTTTCGGCGGCAGTTCTTCCGGTTTTGTAATTCCGGGTAACCTTGTAGGTTTTAAGACAGATCTGTGCTTTCTCTCGTACTCCTCAATTTCTTCCTTCATAATTTTGATGTCATTATGGGTTTGTTGGAGGTGTTGCCGAGATCTAAGCAGTTGTTGCTGTTGCCGTTGGAAAGCTTGTCTCCTGGCTTCCAGCATCTCAGGGGGTTCATTGGGTCCCACTGGAGTTTGTAATAGTTCTTGCTCTTCCAGTTCTGTCATTGGCGGAGCAGTGATTTCCTTAGATTTCTTTTCCGTAGGCTTTGTGCCACTAATATCTCCAACTTCCAGGTTTTCATCAGCGAGATCAGCTGACTTTTTCTTCCGGAGTTTGTACTGGAGTTTTTTAGAAGCACGGTGCTTTTTCTTGGAAGAGGGAGGTTTTTTGACAGGTTCATCCTCTGTCATCTCCTTGACATTAGGAAATATCGGAGAAGTTTCTCCGTCTTCCCTCTCCTCAGCTGGCGGAGGGGTTTTAGGGCTTTCCTGGCTATCGGCACCCTTTGTATCGGCTGGTTTTGCCATTAGCACTTCATGGAATCCCTCTTGAAAGGATTTAACTTTTCGTACGAAGGCATCGTCATCTTCGTCTTCGGAGAAGTTATCCGATCCGGTTTCCGACTCCAATCTCGCCTCAATGGCGGCAAGCACGGACTCTGTTTCCGAGTTCATCGTCTGGTTGACAGATGTCGGATCTTCCGTCTCTGTGACGGGTATTGGTTCTTCCGTCTCTGGGACGGGTGTATTGTTGTCTGCCTCTTGCACGGGATTTCCGTCATCCGTGTTTTCGGCGATCTCGGATTGCACCATGCCGATAAAGTGGGTATCACTGTTTTGTCGGCGATCTGAGCAAAATCCGGCATCATAGTCGTCTTCGACTGGGTATAGGGCGGGTGGGAGATAATTGCTTTCACCGCAAAACCCCATTGCTTCCGCGGTTAATCCGATAAAGATATTTGCAGATCCGATCGGTAAAACGCAGGCACTTACCAGATGGTTTTGCGCCGGGATGTAGGATCCGTTGTCGAGGAAGCGCCCGACGTCGTTGTCGAATTCCAAGCTTCCGACAGTGATCGATCTTCCGATTCCGCCTAATATCCCAGATCGGAACTTCACGCCTGACGTCGTCTGCCCCACGGTGGGCGCCAACTGTCGAGACATCGTAGTAGTTTTCATAGACTGGGGTGCCATGAGACTACGGTAGAGACGTGGGGTAACGGGATAGCGTAGTAAATACAGAACACGGGATTTACCCAGGTTCGGTACGTCGCGACAGTACGGCGTACCTACTCCTGCACTTCTCACTATGAGGGACTAAAGCCCGTATAATAAGGTTACAATGTAAGGGAATAGATCTAGCTACTCGACGAGGATGAACTTCCCGGCGAGTTGCGCAAGGCTTAAGCTAGAACCTAGAACCTTGGACTAAAGGAACTTATTGAACTTATCTCCCGTCCGGCTTTATATAATAGCCGGATTAGGGCTTACAGAACCAGAAACCTAGAAGACTACGTTTAACTTGTAACTTGGAAAGTAAGGAATCCGTCTTCTCCTCCAAGCCAGATCACGCGGGCCGTGATCCGGGTTCTTCTAGAATCCGGCTTCTACGCGTCGGACTACTGGGCCGCCCAATGGACCTAAGCCCATTACCTTGCAGGCCACCCTGGTAGTCCAGCTCTTTTGTCTACCATCTTCTATACCCCTATTCGGTATATATCCGACAAACATTATAGTTTAAATGGAAACAAATGATTAGAATCGTGTTGTAGTTATCATTAATTCCAAAAGGTTGCTGTTTGAAAAATGTGATTTGAATTTTGAATGGAATTTGAGTTAAATGAGTTATTAAATAAAATAACAAGTTAATAGTAACAATTAGCTGTTTTTAATTGAACTTTTTATTTGGAAAAATGTAACATCACAAGTATGAACAATTGATTTGGAAATTGGTTTGAATTTGAAATGGAAAACAAATAAAAACAGATGCAAAACAAATGAAAACAAATGCAATGATTAAGATGCCATGATGCAAAACAATAATAAAACAAGAAACAAACATTCTAGGGGTGTTTTCATACTTGGGATGTTACACAAGCAGACCTCTGAATCTTGAACTTGCGTGTACAAAAAACTCTCGAACCCCTAGGTACAGATCCAACTACAAACCTTTTAATCCCGAATACAAAAAACCTCGAACCCCTAAAGAACAGATGCAACCGTAAACACCAGAAGCCCAAAATTTACAAAAAAAACAAAGTATAGATGCAACTACAAACACTAGAAGCCCGAACTTGCGTGCAGTCATGCACAAACCCTGGATCTTTGACAATAAACTAAGTCGGCCTGGACATAGGTACCTCAGGGTCCTGGTCGTCGACGTCCTCGTCGAACGCCTGGCGATGCCCGTAGGGATCACCCAGATCTGCCAGGAGAGGGAAAGCAGCAGGCACCTCCACCGTGGCAAGAGCAGGTGGTGCACTCGAAGCGCCTTGGCTAGCCGACGAACCTTTGGCGGCGACGACATCCTGCGGTTGCGACGAACTAGAACCGCCATGGGTGGCTCCTGCGGCGACGACAACAGAAGGGACGACGCCGTCGTTCTTCTGCTGCGAACCTTCCATTCTGCGGAACCGCCTCGCGGTTGTGCACTCGGCAGTTGGGAGAGAAGGAGGGTGGGAGACGATGCAGAGTGTTTTTTTTTGCTAGAAATGGGGGGGGGAATGGATTGGGGAGAGAGGCGACGCGGCATGAGCTTTATATACAAAGTGCCGTTTTGAGGCCGCCCTGTTTCGACTGGTCGCCATGTCGTGTGCGCATACATGGTGGGAACGCGCCGGCTGACTTAGTCAACATAGAATGATGTGACATTTGGTCACTGGCAAGTGGGGCCCCGGACGCCGCGGGGCCACCAATCAGTGACCCAAATTCACCACAAAGCTCACCCCACCAAGTCAGCGAATATCAAAGGCTCTATCGTACGTGTAGAAAAGAGGATACCGTTTTATACGTGTACGCGTACAAAACGATATGGCATGTGTTTGCTTGTGAAACGTGGTACCAATCTTTGCCAAGTTCACTACAAATAATGGTATGTGCTAACACAACTACCATATGTATGCAACCAAGGTGACGAACATATGGTTACGTGCCAACACGCCTCTGCATTCACACGCCTTGGACATGCACACGGTGTCGTGCAGGTGGTGGTTAGCCTGCCGCGCGTAACGGCGACGACGGGACGCGACTTGCACCAGGCGGCGGGATGGTGCTTCGCCTCTGTCGCACGCCTAGAATTAACGCGGTATGTAGCCTTCCCGGCTCCCCAAGCGGCGCCAGGGTCATTGCGGTTTGCATGTCGCCGCCATTTACTCCGACGGGACGCGTGCTCCGACGCGTGCACCATCCATGGCACCGAACGATGACCAGGCCAGCATGGCAGCGAGCAACGATGAGGAGTACGGCCGGACTGGCGTCTAGGATAGTTTAGGACTAATTTATATTTCCCACCGTATTTTTAATTAGAATGTAATGATCTATACTTACTAATATATATGTACTACTCCAGTTTAGTTATAAACCGTCGATGCCCCCCTTTCGGGGAAAACGGAGGGAAAACTGTTAAAAGTATAGCTAGATTTTTGGTTATTAATGTAGTTATGTCCTAACCTAACACAACCAAGCAAAATAGTATTGTGGTCTACCCCCTTCCTACGCTGGTCATAGGGGTAGACCAAAAGGTTGACTTCTCGTCAACAGATCAATGTTCCAGCGAAGCGGGGGAATCTTGCCAAGAGGTGGGCCCTACCATTGTCTTGGGTGTTCATTGGGCCTAACCTAACACAACCAAGAAATTGGTTCCACTTTGCTACCCCCTTCCGGCTCACGTAGAGGGGCCAGAACGGCAGTTCTGTATTTTTCCCTAGCGGGGCTATGGTTTCTCCGGAGAGGGGGCTCCGGATCGTTTGAATGCCACCAAATCCCATGGTATGAAATACCATGTGTGTTATAGTATTCCATGGGTCTTGTATGCCCAACATTCCCTCACTCGGTGTGCTATGGCTTCACCGGCGTCGGATTCTCTCTTGCGGGTTCAAGGACTACTCAGAGCCCGAAACTCCCGGATGTGATGAAACAGGGGGAATCCTTCCAAGAGGTGGACCCTACCATTGTCTTGGGTGTTACTTGTGACTAACCTAACAAAACCAAGCAATTAATTCCACTTTACTACCCCCTTCCGGCTACGTAGATGGGCCAGAACAGCTGTTCCGTCTTTTTTCCCAGCGGAGCTAGGGTTTCACCGGAGAGGGGCTCTGGATCGTATGAATACTACCAAATCCCATGGTATGCCATACAATTTGTGTTATAGTGTGTCATGGGTATTGGATTCCCAATATTCCCTCTCTTTGTGTGTTAGGCCTTCGCTGGCGTCAGATTCTCTCTAGCGGGTTCCAAAACTATTTAGAGCCCGAATATCTCGGATCTAACGGAACAGGGGGAATCTTGCCAATAGGTGGGTCCTACCATTTTATTTGGTGTTACTTGGGCCTAAACTAACACAACCAATCAATTAGTTCCACTTTGCTACCCCTTTCCGGCTCTCTGGCAGGTCCCAGGACTACTTAGAGCCCGAAACTCCCTAAACTGATGGAACTCGGGGAATCTTACCAACAGGTGGGCCCAACCATTTTCTTGGGTGTTCCTTGGGCCTAACCTAACACAAAAAAGCAATTGGTTCCACTTTGCTACCCCTTTCCGGCTCATGTAGAGGGGCCAGAACGGTTGTTCCGTCTTTTTCCCAGCGGGGCTATGGTTTCTCTCGAGAGGGGGCTCCGGGTCGTCTGAATGCCACCAAATCCCATGGTATTCCATACCATGTGCGTTAGAGTGTGGGGTCTTGTATTCCAAAGACTCACTCACTCTCTCTGTGTTAGGGCTTCACCGCCTTCAGATTCTCTCTGGCAGGTTCGAGGATTACTTAGAGCCTGAAACTCCCGGATCTGACGGAACTGGGGGAATCTTGCTAGAGGTGGGCCCTACCATTTTGGTGGGTGTTCCTTGGGCCTAACCTAATACAACCAAGAAGTTGGTTCCACTTTGCTACCCCCTTCCGTCTAATGTAGAGGGGCCAGAACGACAGTTCCGTTTTTTTTCCCAGCGGGGTATCCATGGTTTCTCCGGAGAGGGGCCTCCAGATTGTCTGAATGCCACCAAATCACATGGTATTCCATACAATGTGTGTTATAGTGTGTAGTGGGTCTTGGATGCCCAAGATTCCCTCCCTCTCTGTGACCGGCGTCGGATTCTCTCTAGCGGGTTCCAGGACTACTTAGAGCCTGGAACTCCTGGAACTGACGGAACTCGGGGAATCTTGCCAAGAGGTGGGCCCTACCACTGTCTTGGGTGTTCATTGTGCCTAACCTAACACAACCAAGAAGTTGGTTCCACTTTTCTACCCCCTTCCGGCTCACATAGAGGGGCCAGAATGGCAGTTTCGTCTTTTTCCCTAGCGGGGCTATGGTTTCTCCGGAGAGGGGGCTCTGGATCGTCTGAATGCCACAAAATACCATGGTATGACATACCATGTGTGTTAGAGTGTTTCATGGGTCTTGAATTCCCAAAATTCCCTCACTCGGTGTTTATGGCTTCACCGGCGTCGGATTCTCTCTAGCGGGTTCAAGGACTACTCAGAGCCCGAAACTCCCGGATGTGACGAAACAGGGGGAATCCTGCCAAGAGGTGGGCCCTACCATTGTCTTGGGTGTTAATTGGGACTAACCTAACACAACCAAGCAATTACTTCCACTTTACTACCCCCTTCCGGCTATGTAGACATGCCAGAACAACAGTTCTGTCTGTTTTCCCAACGGGGCTAGGGTTTCTCTTGAGAGGAGCTCTGGATTGTCTGAATACCACCAAATCCCATGGTATGCCATAACATGTGTTTTATAGTGTGTCATGGGTCTTGGATTCCCAAGATTCCCTCTCTTTGTGTGTTAGGCCTTCGTCGGCGTCAGATTCTCTCTAGCGGGTTCCAAAACTATTTAGAGCCCGAAACTCCCGGATCTGATGGAACAGGGGGAATCTTGCCAAGAGGTGGGTCCTAACATTTTATTTGGTGTTACTTGGGACTAAACTAACACAACAAAGCAATTATTTCGACTTTTCTACCCCTTTCCGGCTCACGTAGAGGGGCTAGACCGGCAGTTTCTTCTTTTTCTCCAGCAGACCTAGGGTTTCTCTAGGGAGGGGCTCCAGAGCGTCTGAATTCCCACCCAATACTAGGGTATTACAAACCATGTGTGTTATATAGTGGCATGAGTCTTGGATTCCCAAGATTCCCTCACTCTTTGTGTTGTGGCTTCACCGGCGCCGCATTTTGTTTCGTGGGTTCCAAGAACTCAGAGCCCAAAACTCCCAGATCTCATGGAGTGGGGGGTCTTGCCAAGAGGTGGGACCTACCATTGTCTTGGGTGTTACTAGGTCCTAACATAACACAACCAAGCAATTGGTTCCGCTTTGCAACCCCATTCCGGCTCACGTAGAGGGGCCAGAACGGCAGTTTCGTCTTTTTCCCAGCGGGGCTATGGTTTCTCTGGAGAGGGGCCTCCGGATCGTATGAATGCCACCAAATACACCATGGTATGACATACCATGTGTGTGTATAGTGTTATGGGTCTTGGATGCCCAAGATTCCCTCTCTCCCCGTGTTAGGGCTTCACCAGCGTCGGATTCTCTCTGGCGGGTTCTAGTACTACTTAGAGCCCGAAACTACCGGAACTAACGGAACTCGGGGAATCTTGCCAAGAGGTGGGACCTACCATTGTATTGGGTGTTCCTTGGGCCTAACGTAATACAACCAAGCATTTGGTTCCACTTTGCTACCCCCTTCCGCCTAACGTAGAGGGGCCAGAACGATAGTTCCGTCTTTTTCCCCAGCGGGGCTATGGTTTCTCCGGAGAGGGGCGTCCAGATCGTCTGAATGCCACCAAATCCCATGGTATTCCATACAATGTGTGTTATAGTGTGTCGTGGTTCTTGGATGCCCAATATTCCCTCTCTCTCTCTCTCTCCGTGTTAGGGCTTCGCCGGCGTCAGATTCTCTCTAGCGGGTTCAAGGACTACTTAGAGCCCGAAACTCCCAAAACCGACGGAACTCGGGGAATCTTGCCAACATGTGGGCCCAACATTGTCTTGGGAGTTCCTTGGGCCTAACATAAGACAAAGAAGCAATTGGTTCTACTTTGCTACCCTTTCCAGCTCACGTAGAGTGGCCAGAACGATAGTTCCGTCTTTTTTCACATCGGGGCTATGGTTTGTCCAGAGTGGGGGCTCCGGATCGTATGAATGCCATACCATGTGTGTTAGAGTGTGTCATAGGTCTTGTATGGCCAACATTCCCTCGCTCTCTGTGTTAGGGCTCCACCAGCATCATATTTTCTCCGCGGGTTCCAGGATTAGCCCGAAACTCCCAGAACTGGGGAATCTTAACAAACAGTGGGCCCAACCATTGTCTTGGGTGTTCCTTGGGCATAACCTAACACAACCAAGAAATTGGTTCCACTTTTCTATCCCCTTCCGGCTCACGTAGAGGGGCCAGAACGACAGTTCGATCTTTTTCCTCATCAGGGCTATGTTTTCTCCGGAGAGGGGGCTCAGGATCGTTTGAATGCCACCAAATCCTATGGTATGTCATAAAACGTGTGTTATAGTATGTCATGGGTCTTGGATGCCCAAGATTCCCTCTCTTTGTGTGTTAGGCCTTCGCCGGAGTCGGATTCTCTCTAGCGGGTGCCAAAACTATTTAGAGCCCGAAACTCCCGGATCTGACGGAACATGGGGAATCTTGCCAAGAGGTGGGTCCTACCATTTTATTTGGTGTTACTTGTGCCTAAACTAACACAACCAAGCAATTATTTACACTTTTCTACCCCTTTCCGGTTCACGTAGAGGGGCCAGACCGACAGTTTCTTCTTTTTCTCCATCAGACCTAGGGTTTCTCCGTGGAGGGGCTCCGAAGCGTCTGAATTCCCACCCAATCCTAGGGTAGGCCAAACCATGTGTTTTAGATTGTGGAATGGGTCTTTGATTCCCAAGATTCCCTCACTCTTTGTGTTATGGCTTCACCGGCGCCGCATTCTCTTTCGCGGCTTTCAGGACTACTCAGAGCCCGAAACTCCCAGATCTCACGGAATGGTGGGGATATTGCCAAGAGGTGGGACCTACCATTGTCTTGGGTGTTACTTGGGCCTAAACTAACACAAACAAGCAATTTTTTCCACTTTTCTACCACATTCTAGCTCACGTAGAGGGGCCAGAACGGCAGTTCCGTCTTTTTCCTAGCGGGGCTATGGTTTCTCTGGAGAGGGGCCTCCGGATCGTCTAAATGCCACCAAATCCCAAGTTATTCCATACCTTGTGTGTTAGAGTGTGGCGTGGGTATTGGATGCCCAAGATTCCCTTACTCCCTGTGTTATGGCTTGCCCTGCATCGATTATCTTTCGCGGGTTCTACTTAGCCCGAAACTCCCGGATCTCACGGAACGGGGGGAATCTTGCCAAGAGGTGGGACCCACCATTTTATTGGGTGTTACTTGGGCCTAACCTAACAAAACAAAGTAATTGGTTCCACTTTGCTAACCCTTTCGGCTCACGTAGAGGGGCCAAAACGGCAGTTCCGTCTTTTTCCCACCGGGGCTATGGTTTCTCTGGAGAGGGGCTCCAGATCGTCTGAATGCCACAAAATACACCATGGTATGCCATACCATGTGTGTTTATAGTTTGTCATGGGTCTTGGATGCCCAAGATTCCCTCTGTCTCTCTATTATGGCTTCACCGGCGCGTCAAATTCTCTCTGGCGGGTTCCAGGACTACTTAGAGCCCGAAACTCCCGGAACTGACGGAACTCGGGGAATCTTGCCCAGAGGTGGGCCATACCATTGTCTTGGGTGTTCATTGGGCCTAACCTACCACAACCAAGCAGTTGGTTCCACTTTGCTACCCCCTTCCGGCTCGCGTAGAGGGGCCAGAACGGCAGTTTCGTCTTTTTCCCAGCGGGGCTATGGTTTCTCTGGAGAGGGGCCTCCAGATCGTCTGAATGCCACCAAATACACCATGGTATGCCATACCATGTGTGTTTATAGTCTGTCATGGGTCTTGTATTCCCAATATTCCCTCTCTCTCTCTCTGTGTGTTATGGCTTCACCGGCTCGTCAGATTCTCTTTGGCGGGCTCTAGGACTACTTAGAGCCTGAAACTCCCTAAACTGATGGAACTCGGGGAATCTTGCCAACAGGTGGGCCCAACCATTTTCTTGGGTCTTCCTTGGGTCTAACCTAACACAACCAAGTAGTTGGTTCCACTTTGCTACCCCCTTTCGCCTAACGTAGAGGGACCAGAACGACAGTTTCGTCCTTTTCCCCAGCGGGGCTATGGTTTCTCCGGATCAGAGGCCTCCAGATCGTCTGAATGCCACCAAATCCCATGGTATTCCATACCATGTGTGTTATAGTGTGTCGTGGTTCTTGGATGCCCAAGATTCCCTCTCTCTCTGTGTTATGGCTTCACCGGCGTCGGATTCTCTCTCGCGGGTTCCAAGACTACTTAGACCCTGAAACTCCCAGAACTAACGGAACTCGGGGAATCTTGCGAAGAGGTGGGCCTTACCATTGTATTGGGTGTTCCTTGGACCTAACCTAATACAACCAAGCATTTGGTTCCACTTTTCTACCCCCTTCCGCTGAACGTAGAGGGGCCAGAACGACAGTTCCGTCTTTTTCCCCAGCGGGGCTATGGTTATTCCGGAGAGGGGCGTCCAGATCGTCTGCATGCCACCAAATACCATGGTATTCCATACAATGTGTGTTATAGTGTGTCGTGGGTCTTGGATGCCCAAGATTCCCTCCCTCTCTGTGTTAGGTCTTCACTGGCGTCGGATTCTATCTGGCGGGTTCTAGGACTACTTAGAGCCCGAAACTCCCGGAACTGACGGAACTCAGAGAATCTTGCCAGGAGGTGGGCTCTATAGTTGTCTTGGGTGTTAATTGGGCCTAACCTAATACAACCAAGCAGTTGGTTCCACTTTGCTACCCCCTTCCGCTTAACGTAGAGGTGGGCTGACACCTTGCTGTGGGACTACTGCGAGTATGACATGTTGATTTTTTGGCCACTTGCGGAGAGATGCGTCAGTGGTTTTGCGCCATTTGCAAGCACTACAGC
The DNA here is from genome assembly GCA_028641055.1 of Alopecurus myosuroides. Lineage (NCBI taxonomy): Eukaryota > Viridiplantae > Streptophyta > Magnoliopsida > Poales > Poaceae > Alopecurus > Alopecurus myosuroides. Next base: position 201,489,861 of record CM054063.1, on the reverse strand, counting down.
TGGATTCTTCGACTTTCCCGTGTAGTGCTCGATGGAGGAGAGGGCTCTGCTTTCCCTGCTATAAGAAGGGTCGCCGAGGTTCCCTAAATCGCACCACATGATGAGCTTAATTTCCCAGTTCATAGATGACTTCTTCAAGGAGTACGTCACCCTGCTGGAGCGAGCAAATCCCTCGGAGCACTTCTTCATCGTGTTTCAGTTGTGGCCTGGTGGGATGGGTCACCGTGATCCTGGTAGTTGTGGTCTGCGCTTTCTGGGGCATCCATGACTGCTGGTATGGTGCGAGGAACAAGACCGTGGTGGAAGAAGGACGAGCGGTGGCGCCGGTGGCAGCGCCGGTGGAGACTCACGTCAGTGGCACTAGGCCTGGAGGACTAGAGGGGCTTCGTCGTCGACTTACTCGGGGTTCTACATCAGGTGAGGCTTACTCACCTTCATACTAGGCTCCCACCAGTGAGAGCTAGGCAATGTCAAGGTCTACACCAGAGTAGGTGTAGTGGTCTATGTTGGAAAACAGACTTGTATCTTATTTTTCTGAAACTTTTATCTGTTAGGTGTAATGTTATTTCCTGAATAATGTATCTCTTTGAAGTTCCTGCGAGATTTGTAGTTCTTCATGATCCTTCTTCTGCTTGTGGGGTGTTGTGGCAAAGCAAAGTGCAGAGTGTAGTCACACGAGGGCAGTCATGGAAGGGTTTTACTTCCAGTAGTCCTTCAGAGGATTTTTCTAAGGGAAGGGTACTTAGTAGTTTTCAAGAACACATTCACTATATAAATCTCCAAGGGGTAGAGGGCTCATTCACTCACTATTCAATACAAGAAGGGGAGGGGGTTAGAACTTCAAGTCTTGTTCGGGAGCTCTAATTTAAGTTCACCTTCTGTTGTAAAAACCGATTTAGACACCAGAAGAGGCACTTCCATCACGAAAACTAGGCGTGGTAAAGCCATTTGTTTATAGTGTGTCCTCAACATCATCAACAACGACTAATGCAATTGAAAAATACAGTCATTGGGGTCGATGCCCACAATTATTAATGTGTGGCCCCTTTTTATGTGATACCCATAATAAATAAACAACACAGACCCACAACCCTAACCCTCAAGAAAACCCCTCTTACATGCATCCAAACTAACATATCATTACTTACGCTTAGACATTTCATCTAGTGCTTAGATAAAACTTGCTGACAAGGTTACTCCTTCTTATCTCATTAGCATGGTCCCACAAAATTAATACTTTCCAACTTCATCTCCATATATACCATTCATTGCAAGCTCATTTCCCTATGTAGCTTGCTCATGCCAGGTTGCATATTCACTTTTTCTGAACTATCCTTAAGATGTTCTTTATGTTTTCATCATCTTTGAAACTCTCAGTATATTTCTCAGCCTCAAAATTTGCAGCGAATATCTTCACTTTCCATGTCTTGCTGCATGTATGCTCTCTTCATCATATATACCATTTTAGATGCACATAAATACCATGGGAAACCATCCAAACACTTTGCACACAACTTTTGTTGATCACTGACAACAAATTTAATGCCAACCCTATTCTGAAGCTATACTTCCTTATGTGGCTTACCTCAGTGACCACACTGACTAATTTTTTTGCCTTGCATGTAAAGAAGGATAATTCATATCATCATCTCTAAATTACTTGAACCTGAACTTCGCACTGTCTTCATCTGAATCAGGCTCCTAAATATCTTCATTTTCTAAAAAAAATCTAGGTTCAACTTGTTTTTTCCCTTGTCAGTACAGTTTTTCAAATTGACTTTTCTAACTTATCTAGTTCTCCTTTCCCATGACATACTCAACATCATCATCAAAAAAATCTTCATCACCATCACTGATGTCATTATCGCTATCCACTATCTCTCCGACATTGTAGTCTGAATCATCGTCATCATCTTTCACTAAACCTTCTGTAATCTCCGCTTTCGTTGCTTGCACTCTGTTGGTCTTCTTCCTTGTTCGGCTACAAACCGACATTTCAATAGCTATATGCTCAGGTGTCATTACATGAATAGACACCTAGTTCATTGTGACATGAGATTTTAGTGGATGAAAATTGCATCCAAATCATAGTGCGATGCAATCCTATGAGAAATTTTCGTAAGGATCTAATCCTATGAATCAAATGATCATACATAGGGAAAGTTCCTAAGGATTAAAATCTAAAATTTATGTAAGATTCTTTTTCCGAGAGAATCAAAAGTGGACACGAGGACATCTTACAAACGGACATATTTCAAACAAAATCATAAACTATTTGGAGAGCACTGTTGGGGTTCCCCTTAACTCAGCAGCAAACATCCGTTAAAATTAATGCGGTGAACAAGACTACTCACCAGCAGTGTGTGCTCCATCACTAGCTTGACAGTTAAATAAGCCGATCGTGGGTTCCCTAAAAAAACCGATTGTGTGTGCTTAATAAATCCGTCTGTGTGAAACATCTCGCCAAATGGTCATGCCAGTTCGTTGAGACGGAGCAATCGGGTGGGCGATGAGACGTGCTATGACGATGGTTTTTTCGTCCAGCTAACCTAAGACGATGGGCACTCCAAGTGCTCATCAAAAAATTGGCACCACGTGGAAAATAAAAATCGTACTTTCTCAGGCTGAGTTTAATGGACAGCCATATGGGTAACGGCTGCTACTCCGGGTCGAAGTTCTCTACGGAATAGGTTGACAGTTCCAACTGTTACCCTCAGCGAGCGAGGCATCCTTCGATTGAAAAAAAAGCCTCGTCGCCTCGGTCGCTCCCGCGAGCGACCAGGCGACCATCTCTGTCCTCGTCCCTCCGTCCCTCTTTCTCCTCCTCTTCCCAGCCGTCGCCGACGTGCGCCGCCGGGTCGTCCTCACCCCGCGCATGGACAGGGCCTCGTGGGTAGGCTCGGATTCGCGGCGGTGCGGCTCAGAGTTGCCTCTCCACTAGGCAAGCCATGGGGCGGCGCGGCAGGCGTCCTGGGCGGCAGGGACGACGGCGTCGAGCACCGGCTCCTGGCAGCGGTCTCCTCGTCGGGCGGCGCAAGGCAGGGCCGGATCTGGGCTGCAGTGGCCTGGAGCTGGCATGAAGTGAATATGTCCGAGAGACAATAATAAAGTGGTTATTATCTTATTCCTTATTTATGATAAATATTTATTTCTCATGCTAAAATTGTATTAACCGAAATGTTGATACACGTGTGTTTAATAAACAAACAATGGTTCCTAGTAACGCCTCTCGTTTAACTAGATCGTGGATTAACTGATGATCAAGGTTTACTGATTATGAACACTGGATGTTGTCAATAACGGGGTCATGTCATTAGGAGAATGATGTGATGAACATAGACCCAAACTAGGTATAACAATACGATCAAATCATTTAGTTTATACCTCCAAAAAAAATCATTTAGTTTATATTGTTATATCTTGCATTCGAAGTAACCTTATTCCTTAGACCATGAGATCATGTCAATCGCTAATACCAAAAGAGTACTTTGATGTCATCAAACATCACGCCGTAACAGGGTGACTATAAAGGCGCTGTTGGGTATTCGAAAAGTGTTAGTTGAGGCTCATGGATCAAGAGTGGATTTTTTCATCCAAAATGACGGAGAGATATACTCTCGGCCCTCTCGGTGATATCACATTAACACCGTTTGCAAGCATATGACTAGGTCACAAGAATGTCATATCACAGAACGAGCAAAAGAGTACTTGTCGGTAACGGGATCGAATAAGGTATGGTTGATACCGATGATCGGATCTCGGACAAGTAAAATATCACGAGACAAAGGGAATTAGTTACGACGTTGATGGTTCACACGATCACAAGATTCATCGCTGAATATATAGGAGTCATCACGGATATACAGATCCCGATGTTGATTATTGACCGGAGAGGTGTCTCGATCATGTCTGTATTATTCGCGAACCGTACGGTGACACACTTAAGGTTCGATGATGCATTTGAGAGGATACGGAATATCGGAGAATAGTTTGGACAGCACTAAAATTGTTTCGGGTAGATTTGAAATAGTTCAATGGGTTTTCCATCGAATGATTATTAATAGAATTAACAAATGATTCGAGGTGCTATATGCAAATATTTGTTAATAGAATTAGCAAATGCTGAAATAAATAAATAAAAATATTATATTTATTTATTAAAGAAAAACCTTTGGGATTTTTGAGTGGAGTTTAAGTGGAGGATGAGTGGGTGTGAGTGGAGAGTCCACTCACATGATGAGGGGAGAGGTGGGGGCATGGGGCCTTTAGGCTGCCCCCTCCTCCTATAAATAGAAGGCATGAGCTCCCTCTCCATCACACACTTGGTGTCATCTCCACCTCCCTCCTCCCGCTGATCCACCTTATGTTCATGCGCTTGGCGAAGCCCTGAACGAAGATTTTTCCACCACACCACGCCGTCGTGCTGCTGGAGTTCTGAGGGATCCTCTATTTCCGCTGCCCCGCTGGATCGAGGGAACAGAGGTCGTCATCAAGCCGTACGTGTGACCGATCACGGAGGAACCGCCAGATTGCGGTGCACATCTTCTCGGTCTTGAGATCGGTGTGAGTACGACTACGCCAACAATGAGATTTGATCTTGTAACGCTTAGAGTCTTCGAAGGTATGTTTTCCTAAAGACTCTTTCTCCCCGTTGCCTCTCATCTTCTAGATTAGATCTTGGCCCTTCGGATTTATCTCGCGTAGGAATTTTTTTGTTTTCTATGCAACGTACCCTTCAGTGGTATCAGAGCCGGATCTAAGCGTAGATGATTTGTACGGGTAGAACACATAGGTGTATGTGGGTGTTGATGATCATGCTATTGCCTCCTTGAGTATTTTATGATCTTAGTGGCATAGTAGGATGAAGCTGCCCTAGACTAACTTTACGTGTACTATGTACGCGAGATCTGTCTCACTTGTGGCTGAGGGGGTGTCTGTTTCTCCTACTATAGTTAAGATCTAATCTACGAATGGTTGTTAAAAATATGTTTATCAACGTTGTGGTTCATGTTCGTCGGTATGAACGGTTCTATCCTCAAAAGCCCAAGCCATGTAAAATATGCAAAAATAAATTAGAGACGTCTAACTTGTTTTTGCAGGGCATGTGATGTGATATGGTCAATGTTACAAATTTGATGTATGAGATGATATCTTTTGTAAATTATTGACATACCGGCAGGAGCCTATGGTTGTCTTATTATTTATGGCCTGCATGTTGTATATCATATCCATGTGATATGTTGTAATTTTGATGGACAATCAAGATGGAGGTGCCATGGACCTTGGTGCCACACCGGTGGAATGATGGAGATCATACCATGATGCACAAGATGGAGATCAAGTGCAAGAAGGACCATATCATATCACATTATCTATGCATGTGATGTTAATCCTTTTATGCATCTTATTTTGCTTAGATCGCGACGGTAGCATTATAAGATGACCCCTCTCACTTAATATCAAGATAATAATGTGTTCTTCCTTAATATGCACCGTTAAGAAAGTTCGTCGTTTCGAGACACCGCGTGATGATCGGGTATGACAGACTCAACGTTCGCATACAACGGGTGCTGACGAGGCTAACATGTACAGACATGGCCTCGGAACACACGCAATACTACAGTTCTACTTGGCGAGCCTAGCATGTACAAACATGGCCTCGGAACACGTAACCGAAAGGTAAAGCATGAGTCATATGGATGATATGATGAATATGTCGATGCTCGCCTTTGCAGCTACATCATCTCACGTGATGATCGGTTTTGGTGTAGTGAATTTGGTTTGTGTAATCACTAAAACGACTAGAGGGATGTTGTTTTTGAGTGGGAGTTCATGTAGTAATTTTGAATTAACTTGAACTTATTTTATCATGAACAACCAATCAAAGTGAATTTGCAAAAATTCTAGTATTCATTGGCATCCACAAACTACCTTACACTTAGATTGTTAATTGAGATATAACTGTTATGATGTGGTAAAACCATTTAGATTGGTACCGTATTAGTGGAATTTAAAATTGAGTCCTATTGTAAATTTTCTTTATAACCTACATAGCTCCATATGATTAATGATTGATTGATCTAGAGAGAAAATAATTCCTACTTAGAATCCAGTGTCATGCTAGCTTCCATAATACTTTATCTTCAAAAGAATGTTTTGTTGATCAAGGTATTTTAGTAACTGAAAAGAATTGTTTTCAGAAACAATAAAGTGAAAGATATATTGATATCTAGAAACTTATTTGTGGCAACATGACTGAGTATAATTTTGCGTGACAATGTGTGCTTATATTATTTGAATATATGCAATGATTGAAGACGCTAGGCGTTTAAATCTTCCAAGAAGATGGGCTCTAAAATTTATCCGCTAAATTCCTTCCTTCGAGCTAAAATTGTTATGATGGGATGGATTAAAAGTATGAGTAAAATTTTTACCTTGCTTGGAGATTGCTAAGAGTGGAATCTGGAAGAATGCTTTTAATATGGTGTAGTAGAACAATCAAACTCAAAGTATGACTCAATGGGTGATAGTATATGACTAACACGCAAAGGAAAATGTGCTAGTGTGACTAGCATCATTTGATGTTGAATGATTCTTCTGTAAAGAAAAGGGAGTATTGAAAATAGAATTACAAAAGGTATATGGCAGAAAACAAGATGACTGGAAAAGTCCAGCTCAGGAGTATATGCTTGATATACAAGTTATAGATGTATTACTAGTTAACAAAGTATTTTGGGGTATTCTGATACCAGATTGGTTGGTATGAGTTGTCATACAAAGCAACGCAATGCAAGAAATACAAGGGTCTAAAAGGAACTAGTAGTAGATGTGGAATCGATCATGACAAGAACATAAATAAAGTGTTATTATGTTCATTGTCGTATCGAAACAAATATTCAAGATTTAGTTTAAGAACTTAATAAGTTGTTATTCTGTTCCGGTCTTCTGTGATAACAAATGATGTTGTTCAAACTATGACCATATTCCATAATTGATGGATGCGTTAATATAAATCATGTTGGTAAAGTAAACATCTATAATACTAAATGTTAAACGTTGCAAGACGTAAAAGAATTTCACTTAAATTGTGACACCACCATTTTAGTTCATATCGGAAAGGAAAACATGAAGGAACTCCATGTTAATGGACTTCTGGAGTCATTTTATTTTTGAATAAATTGATGCTTGTGAGATCTCTTCCAAAAGATGACTAGAATTCCGTTCATAGGCCAAAATAGAATGGACGACTAATTTAGTGGAGTATACATATTAATGTATATAGTCCATTATGTGTAGTCATGTGTGGTGGATTAATTTTTCCTTCATAAAATTCCGTCGATGATTTGAGTAGATATATGAGTATATCTATTTAAAGAGAACAGAGTTTGACACTTTTGAATTGGTTCAAACTATTGTTAGTATGAAGTAAAAATCATCGTAACAAGATAATCAAGTATTTATGATTGGATTATAAAGGATGAAGTTTGAGTTACAAGTTTAGCAAAACATCTGAGGAGTTCTAGAATTGTTCTACAATCTATCCTTCTCGAATACCCCACATAAGAATGGAGTGATCGAGAGACAAAGTCAAACCTTGTTTGACATGGTAAGATAAATAAAAATACCATTATAATTTTGTAGTTTATACATTAGAGACAATCGCTTTTACACTGAAAAGAGCGCCATCATGGTCCGTTGAATTTGACACCATATAAGTTATGGCTTGGGTAGTGACCCGAATTGTCCTTTTCTTAAGTTTTGCTATGCATAGCATGTGTAAAATGTTCACAACCAATATAGGATAAATATATATTTATAAGGTTATCCCAAATAATACATTGGGTATTTCTCCTATCACTAAATCAGAGATAAATGTTGTTTGTCAGAAAGGGTTGATTTCTCGAGAAAGTAGTTCTTGCGAAACAAGTGAGTGAAAGGACAATACAAACTCAACGAGATTAGAGAATCTTCGTTAACATGTCAAGAGCAGCGCAACACTGAAAGTTGTTCTAGGGTTTCCTATTTTGACAAAGTAGAAGACACTACATGTGTTGTAGATACTTCGAATGAGTTTGCGAACTGAACCACGAAAGCCCTAAAACTTTGTACTTAGACCAGCTTGTGGTTTAAGAGTAAAGTGTTGTTTTGACAACAAATGATCTGAAACTTATAAAGGAAGCAAATGATGGGCCCTAACTTCGTAAAATTGGCTATGAGTCATTATATCCGTGATAGTATCCCTATATGAATATCAAGTATGTGACTTGGTAGCCCTTTCGATAGGCATGATGCCTAACGATAGCAAACGGGTCTATATAGCAACAAAGACATGGATATTTACATCCTTTGAAAGTTGTGCTTGTCGAAAAGATATTTTCGACGAATTTCAAAGAGTTGACTACTGCAAGATTTTCATCTTCCGTAGTGATGCTTTAGTATTTGCGGATAGTTCTAGCAAAAGTTACATATTATGATATGACAGTTGAATAACAAAACCAACTCTCCTCTCTAGGAAGTTTGATCAAGGATGTGTAATTGACACAGTCTGATAGTTCTGTAAAATTCAAAAGGTTGCCACAAAGGTATGCAAACTTCAATGATTAAAGTGATCATAACGAAGTTGGAATCATTACCTTAATGAAGTTGTCAAAAGAGTTTGATTCCATCATGAACGGTAAAGATGCTTGTAGAGTTACAAGAAATTAAGTGGGAGCGCTAAGACATATTTCTAATGCTTTATGAGATGTCATATGGTTGATTGGAAAATATGTATTTTAAATTAACATGGTTAAGATTTTCATATTGATGAAAGTATTAGGAGATATTGGGCATCAATATCTATAAGAGATGGATTGAAGCGCCTGATATGATTGAAGCCAAATTACATAGATGAAATATTAAAATAAGTCAATATCGAAATGACAAGAAGGGGTTCTTGTCACATGGAAAAGAATTGAGCAATATTCAAGTGTTTTTGCCACATGATGAGCATAATTGAAATTGAGATTTCTAAGTCATGTGTTCCATGCTACGTACACAACCAGATAAGTCTTGTGCTATAGAATGTTATAGCAGGGTAATTCATATGATGATTAGACAACAGTGGGAGAGATCATTATACCATTTTAGAAATGCTAAGGATATGTTTTCCTATGTAGTAATGCCAAAATATTCGCTGTAATATGTTACACTAATAGTCTTGTCATTTATTCAAGTAATTTTATCTCAATTAAAATATGTGTTGAAGGCTAGCACAATAGGTTGGAAGAAAGTTCCATGCTGGATTTAAATGAGTTTCAAAATTAAAGTATTATGGCGGGTACTACAACAAATGCTAAGTATATTGTTGTGTTGACAACAAATAATATGAGTATTTTGTGCCAAGGAGTTCTTCATTGAACTTGGTGTGTTTCCAAGAATACCGGCACTATGAAGCTACATTTCACAATGTTAGCAACATTAGTTTAAGCTGAGGAATTATGATCTCACCGATTGACCAAATATATACAAAGCCATCTCATTAGAGAATGAGTGATGCGTATAGACGCAAAGACATGCAAATACAATAGGACCTGAACAGTTCAGATCTTTTTGATTAAGTTTACCACATGCGAAGCATGGTAATAACACTGGAACGCCATATGAGTTAAGTGCTTACAGACTAGATTATTGACTCTAGTGCAAGTGGGAGACTGAAGGGAATATGCCCGAGAGGCAATAATAAAGTGGTTATTATCTTATTCCTTGTTTATGATAAATGTTTATTTCTCATGCTAGAATTGTATTAACCGGAACCGTTGATACATGTGTGTTTAATAAACAAACAATGGTTTCTAGTAACGCCTCTCGTTTAACTAGCTCGTTGATTAACTAATGATCAAGGTTTCCTGATCATGAACATTGGATGTTGTTAATAACGGGGTCATGTCATTAGGAGAATGATGTGATGAACAATACGATCAAGTCATTTAGTTTATAGTGTTATATCTTGCATTCGAAGTAACCTTATTCCTTAGACCATGGGATCATGTCAATCACTAATACCCAAAGAGTATTTTGATGTCACCAAACGTCACGCCGTAACAGGTTGACTATAAACGTGTCGTTGGGTATTCGAAAAGTGTTAGTTGAGGCTCATGGATCAAGAGTGGGATTTGTCCATCCAAAATGACGGAGAGATATACTATGGGCCCTCTCGGTGATATCACATTGACACCGCTTGTAAGCATGTAATTAGGTCACAAGAATGTTATATCACAGAACGAGTAAAAGAGTACATGTCGGTAACGGGATCGAACAAGGTATGGTTGATACCGATGATCGGATCTCGGACCAGTAAAATATCGCGAGACAAAGTGAATTAGTTACGACGTTGATGGTTCACACGATCACAAGATTCATTGTTGAATATATAGGAGTAATCACGGATCTCCAGATCCCGCTGTTGATTATTGATCGGAGAGGTGTCTCGATCATGTATGTATTATTCGCGAACCGTAGGGTGACACACTTAATATTCGATGACGCATTTGAGAGGATACGGAATATCGGAGAATAGTTTGGACAACACCGAAACTGTTTTGGGTAAATTTGAAATAGTTCAAGGAGTTTTCCATCGAATGGTTTTTAATAGAATTAACAAATTATTCGAGGTGCTATATGCAAATGTTTGTTAATAGAATTAACAAATGCTGAAATAAAGAAATAAATTTTATTTATTTATTAAAGAAAAACCTTTGGGATTTTTGAGCGGAGTTTAAGTGTAGGATGATTGGGTGTGAGCGGAGAGTCCACTCACATGATGAGGGGATAGGTGGGGGCACCACCATGCTTGGCCGCATGGGGCCTTTAGGATGCCCCTCCTCCTATAAATAGAGGGCATGAGTTGCCTCTCCCTCACGCACTTGGTGTCATCTCCACCTCCCTCCTCCCACTGATCCACCTCGTGTTCATGCGCTTGGCGAAGCCCTGAACGAAAATTTCTTCACCACACCACACCGTCGTGCTCCTGGAGTTTCAAGGGATCCTCTACTTCCGCTGCCCCGCTGGATCGAGGGAACGGAGGTCGTCATCAAGCCGTACGTGTGACCGATCACGGAGGCACCGCCGGATTGCGGTGCACATCTTCTCGATCTTGAGATCAGTGTGAGTACGACTACGCCAACAACGATATTTGATCTCGTAATGCTTAGACTCTTCGAGGGTATGTTTTCCTAAAGACTATTTCTCCCCGTTGCCTTTCATATTCTAGATTAGATCTTGGCCCTTCGGGTTTATCTCGCGTAGGAAATTTTTTGTTTTCTATGCAAAGTACCCTTCATGGCATGGCCGGCGCGACGGTCCCAGGAGGCACTGCCGGAGATGTGGTGGCCGGGCGGGGCGGCGGGCGGTTCCAGAGCCGCGCGCGTGCAGCCTAGATCTTGTGGCGTCGTCGTGAGTATACCTTGGGGTTGCTGGGCCGCAGATGCTTGGTGGCTATGGCTACTAGTTAGGTACATGGACGCCGGGGTGGCGGGATGCATGGGTGTCTCTCCGGCGAGCACCATGGCGGCGGTGGTGGCTACGGCGTTGGTCGTGTGGGCGGCAACGGGTAACTCGGGCGCGATTTCTTTGGCGATGGTGTTCGGATCTGAATTTGGTTGGTTGTCCGCTCCACGTGCATGCCTTAGGCCCTCCTCGTTGTGACGCCCCGGGATCGGGCACTATGCAGATTTCAGCATTTCCGCCAAAATCCACATAATAACCGATTCCAGGTTGCCACTTGTGATAACATTACAACAGTTCACGAATAATCCACAACAACAACAGAGGAGGTATATACAAGACGACTCAAACGAGTCAAGGATACAACTGATACAATACAAAGATCCAAATGACAGCGGAAGAAACAACATAGTGTCCGACTACGGACAAGATACAAATTGGACTAAGAGTCCTGAAGATAACCGATGGCGTCTAATCCCTGCCCAGGCCAAGCCGAAGGGATTCCCAAGCTAACGTCGTCAGACTTCAAACCTGTTGACTGCAATGTGGAATATGCATCCACGAAATGGATTCGTGGGTCAGTACTATTAAGTACTGGCAAGTGGATAAACCATACTCACAAGATACCAGCGTAACCAATCATCACAAGATACAAATACTTTAGGTACAACGGAAGGAAGGGATTATTGCAACGAAGCGGCAGCGGGCTGCACTAACTAACTACAGAGACGCGCTACAACATCCGGCTAAAAGAAAGGGATAAGATAGCGCGAAAAAACCAACTATAACTACTCACCAAACAATATCCATCCAGGGTTACCCCCTACTAAGGAAGCAACCCAAGGAAACTCACACTGTTGATTAAGGTGACATTCATTTTTATGGTGGAGGTAATCTATATTACTAGTCAAGTTATCATCGTTAAGTGTAAGTTGTCTGAGTACTTGTTAGCCAGCACTTTCACCAAGTCATCCATAACCGCGGACAACACGGCTTCTCGAGAAGATTAACCCTGCAGGGATGCACCAATTTGGCCATACACGTAAGAATAACCCGCCAGATGGAAATGCACTTCCACCAAGCGAGGCACTCAACACAACCCAACTCTTCTTCGCATCAAGCCCAAAGAACCACGTGTTGTGCGTGCGCGACTAATCGAGCCCCCACGAAGAAAAGGGGGACCCTCATAGCACTCTAAGACCACGCCGCCCTAAATGCCGACTACAAAAGTTCCACCCTGGCGCCAAGGGTTCGCACCTGCATATGCATGCATCAAATGGAAAGCCCGAACTAAGTGTGGCGATTTGGACGAGATGCGAATCGAACCAGAATTGCGGGGGGGCGCCCATACACGCTTCCCACATGCGGTTAGTGCTCTCATCATGGATCGGAGGACAAGACCCTTTTCCTAATTAAGTTCGACACTAGCAGGCCTCAAAACCACGCCGGGCCTCCTGCCGGTGCCTTATCATCAAATTATTATTACCCAAAACATTAACATGTTGTTGATTAAGTTGAAACCCAACTATCAAACTAAAAAGGTGATAAGACGGACAACAAGACTTGAGCGCAAACAACACTAAGCATGCAACTACGACACGAGGGCCAACAAGGTAAACAAACAACAGTTAATAGGAAGTGGAAGGAAGGCTATATCATGGTTGCAAGGTAAACATATGATAGGATCAAGACAGAAGCATCGAATCATAAGGCTAGCATAAGGATAACGGAAAGAATCGGTAACAAGTGATGAAAGGCACCCATAGGTAGCAAGTGAGTATACTTGCCTGGAATCCAGTTTGGAGAGGTACATCCAAACTTGTCGTTGCTCACATCATCTCAACGTCCTATCCGCGAAGAAGCAACGAACTAGAACAAACACCGGATGCAACAATTACTTCTACGGCAAAAGATCCAGCATGATCAAGATATGGATGCATGACATGCGGGGATGCAACTTAACCAATTTAAGTTGAGACAAAAACCCAACATTTAATTAGGAAGGTTTAAGTTATTTATCTAACCATCAATTTAAATGTTGATTAGCATGGATAACAATTAGTGGGTGAGCTAACCAAATTCAAATGGAATGGGGCACAAATTGTATTGAAAAGGTTGAAAACATGTATAAAATGTTTCAATGAACATTTTGAGCTATTAAACATAATTTTTGGATCATTATTGAATTTATTATGCATTTTCATAAGCATTTTTATTCTGACCCTTTTAGTAAACAGAAGGAAACATGTTCAAATTTAATTCAATTGTGACCAAATAAAATACCACTTCGTATAGTTTGTTAAGACAAAATTTTAGAGCCCAAGTTTGCTCAATTTGGGATAACGGAGCTCAAGTTATGAATTTCCAAAGTTTCAAATTTTAATAGCCATTTCTGTATTTAATTATTTAGTGCAAACTTTATTATGGAAACATGTTGCCACTTTGTTACTAACAGAAAGAGCACAAGATGCTGAATCCATAGAAATTTGAATCATTGAAATTGGAGCATTTTTTAATTTGTTATTGATTTTACAAATAAAGATTTAGTTCTGTTTTCTGGATTTCGAGAATAAAAGAAAATGGCCGAAACGTTTTCTACCGGGGCAGAGCCAGCCAGAGTGGTTGACAAGCGGGCCCGCGGCCACGCGGCAGCTGACTGGGAGCGGGGCAGAGCCAACGTGGCCTCCAGAGTCACTGATTGGTGGGGTCGGGCTGCGCGCGAGGGAAACCAAAAAAAGGTGGCCTTTTATTCGGCCTGAGGGGGGATCGAACCTGGGCCTGCGGGGGAGCGCACCAAGGCCTTAGCCACTGCGCTGCTGCTGTGGGTTTGAACACATACAGAACTGAACCTTTAAGAGATAAAAGTAACGCCTGTAATCTGACGAAACTGAAGGACAGGGCCGGTGCTTCACGGGACGGTGATCCAGTAGCGATCGACAACGGTGGCGCTCGATGGCGAGGCAATATAGAGCACGAGGAGGGAAGGGAGAAGGTCCACGCGGACGGGAGGCTCACCGTGGGGCGGCTCGACGTGGTCGTACGTGCTTGGAGGAGATCGTAGAGGACGAAGGCGACGACGGATTGTGGACGTGGTGCTCACGGACAGAGGAGGAAGGCGACCTCGCCGGCGTCGACCTAGGCGGCTTCGGCTCCTGGAATTCGGCGAGGAGGAAGAGGACGGTGGCGCGGCTCCATTCCCGCACCGAGGTGAGGTCGACGATGACCATGGCCATGAGGAGATGCTACTGAATTTCCCTCTTTCTCTCACGGTGCAAGAAAAGTTCAGGGAAGAACACAGAGAGAGGAAGGAGAAAGGGAAGGTGGCGGCGGATGGAGGAGGAGAAGGAAGAGGGGCTAGGGTTTGGGGTTCGGAGAGGAAGAGGGGAGTAGATAAGGAGGGAGAGGGGGGACCTCGAAGGTGGGGGAGGTGGACAGCGACAGGTTCACGCCTCCTGCGTGATTCCTCTGTCGTACGGAGAAGAAAGGAGGGGGCTAGGTGGGCTGGGTTGGCTTTGGGCCAGGTGGGCTGCACCTCCCACAAAACAAAAAAAATTTTGTTCTTCTTTTAGTTGTTACTTTTATTTGCATGTTTTAGTTGTTGCCAATTATATTTTGAAAATAGCAAAGGTAGAACAAAAGTAGTTTTTAATATAAAACATGACAACATAATTTGTTAATAAAATATTTGACTATTTACAAAGTCACATAAACATTTTGTGAAATACTTTAACAAGCCATTTTAAATTTTAAAATTTGAGATAGGTTGAGAGAAAACATTTTTGAGAGTTCAACAAAAATGCAATGCAAGGATGCCATGATGATGCAAAAAAGAAAACAAGCAAAACTAATTGAGAAAACCCCGCGTGTTACAGCCGACACCACTAACAAGGGATTGCGCCCTCGCAATCCGCTCACAACCACGGGAGAGGGAAGAAGTCAGATCTATCGAGTCTTCAGCCACATTGTTGATCTCCTCGACACCACTAACAAAACTTCTCGACACCACTAACAAGGAGTTCTTGCTCATGTTGATGATGATGCTCTTCCACTGAGAACCTTCCGAAGATCAAACCTATTAGGTTAAAGGCTCAGAAAACGTCCACCCACGTAGGATCCTAAAACTTTGAAAGATTGAGAGGAAGAGAGACTCCAAAACAAATAAGATGAGAGGAGAAATAGAATAGAGATAAGGAGAAAACAAGAATCCTATTGAGATGTTTCCAAAATAGTTTAGCAGAAATAGTTTTTGACACTCTAGAAACAACGACCGTTAGCGAGGTTATCCTACAGGCTTTGCGGACCCGTTGCTTCGATAACCATTCGTATCGAAACAACATTGGGAATCGGAAACCATGCTCTGATACCATTTGTGACGCCCCAGGATCGGGCACTATGCAGATTTCAACATTTCCGCCAAAATCCACATAATAACCGATTCCAGGTTGCCACTTGTGATAACATTACAACAGTTCACGAATAATCCACAACAACAACAGAGGAGGTATATACAAGACGACTCAAACGAGTCAAGGATATAACTGATACAATAAAAAGATCCAAATGACAGCGGAAGAAACAACATAGTGTCCGACTACGGACAAGATACAAATTGGACTAAGAGTCCTGAAGATAACCGATGGCGTCCAATCCCTGCCCAGGCCAAGCCGGAGGGATTCCCAAGCTAACATCGTCAGTCTTCAAACCTGTTGACTGCAATGTGGAATATGCAGCCACGAAATGGATTCGTGGGTCAGTACTATTAAGTACTGGCAAGTGAATAAACCATACTCACAAGATACCAGCGTAACCAATCATCACAAGATAGAAATACTTTAGGTACAACGGAAGGAAGGGATTATTGCAACGAAGCGGCAGCGGGCTGCACTAACTAACTACAGAGACGCGCTACAACATCCGGCTAAAATAAAGGGATAAGATAGCGCGACAAAACCAACTATAAGTACTCACCAAACAACACCCATCCAGGGTTACCCCCTACTAAGGAAGCAACCCAAGGAAACTCACACTGTTGATTAAGGTGACATTCATTTTTATGGTGGAGGTAATCTATATTACTAGTCAAGTTATCATTTTTAAGTGTAAGTTGTCTGAGTACTTGTTAGCCAGCACTTTCACCAAGTCATCCATAACCGCGGACAACACGGCTTCTCGAGAAGATTAACCCTGCAGGGATGCACCAATTTGGCCGTACACGTAAGAATAACCCGCAAGATGGAAATGCAATTCCACCAAGCGAGGCACTCAACACAACCCAACTCTTCTTCGCATCAAGCCCAAAGAACCATGTGTTGTGCGTGCGCGGCTAATCGAGCCCCCACGAAGAAAAGGGGGGCCCTCATAGCACTCTAAGACCACGCCGCCCTAAATGCCGACTACAAAAGTTCCACCCTGGCGCCAAGGGTTCGCACCTGCATATGCATGCATCAAATGGAAAGCCCAAACTAAGTGTGGCGATTTGGACGAGATGCGAATCGAATCAGAATTGCGGGGGGGCGCCCATACACGCTTCCCACATGCGGTTAGTGCGCTCATCATGGATCGGAGGACAAGACCCTTTTCCTAATTAAGTTCGACACTAGCAGGCCTCAAAACCACGTCGGGCCTCTGCCGGTGCCTTATCATCAAATTATTATTACCCAAAACATTAACATGTTGTTGATTAAGTTGAAACCCAACTATCAAACTAAACATGTGATAAGACGGACAACAAGACTTGAGCGCAAACAACACTAAGCATGCAACTACGACACGAGGGCCAACAAGGTAAACAAACAACAGTTAATAGGAAGTGGAAGGAAGGCTATATCATGGTTGCAAGGTAAACATATGATAGGATCGAGACAGAAGCATCGAATCATAAGGCTAGCATAAGGACAACGGAAAGAATCGGTAACAAGTGATGAAAGGCATCCATAGGTAGCAAGTGAGTATACTTGCCTGGAATCCAGTTTGGAGAGGTACATCCGAACTTGTCGTTGCTCACATCATCTCAACGTCCTATCCGCGAAGAAGCAACGAACTAGAACAAACACCGGATGCAACAATTACTTCTACGGCAAAAGATCCAGCATGATCAAGATATGGATGCATGACATGCGGGGATGCAACTTAACCAATTTAAGTTGAGACAAAAGCCCAACATTTAATTAGGAAGGTTTAAGTTATTTATCTAACCATCAATTTAAATGTTGATTAGCATGGATAACAATTAGTGGGTGAGCTAACCAAATTCAAATGGAATGGGTCACAAATTGTATTGAGAAGGTTGAAAACATGTATAAAATGTTTCAATGAACATTTTGAGCTATTAAACATAATTTTTGGATCATTATTGAATTTATTATGCATTTTTTCATAAGCATTTTTATTCTGCCCCTTTTAGTAAACAGAAGGAAACATGTTCAAATTTAATTCAACCGTGACCAAATAAAATACCACTGCGTAGAGTTTGTTAAGACAAAATTTTAGAGCCCAAGTTTGCTCAATTTGGGATAACGGAGCTCAAGTTATGAATTTCCAAAGTTTCAAATTTTAATAGCCATTTCTGTATTTAATTATTTAGTGCAAAATTTATTATGGAAACATGTTTCAACTTTGTTACTAACAGAAAGAGCACAAGATGCTGAATCCATAGAAATTTGAATCATTGAAATAGGAGCATTTTTCAATTTGTTATTGATTTTACAAATAAAGATTTAGTTCTGTTTTCTGGATTTTGAGAATAAAAGAAAATGGCCAAAACGTTTTCTACCGGGGTAGAGCCAGCCAGAGTGGTTGACAAGCGGGCCTGTGGCCACGCGGCAGCTGACTGGGAGCGGGGCAGAGCCAACGTGGCCTCCAGAGTCACTGATTGGTGGGGTCGGGCTGCGCGCGAGGGAAACCAAAAAAAGGTGGCCTTTTATTCGGCCTGAGGGGGGATCGAACCTGGGCCTGCGGGGGAGCGCACCAAGGCCTTAGCCACTGCGCTGCTGCTGTGGGTTTGAACACATACAGAACTGAACCTTTAAGAGATAAAAGTAACGCCTGTAATCTGACGAAACTGAAGGACAGGGCTGGTGCTTCACGGGACGGTGATCCAGTAGCGATCAACAATGGTGGCGCTCGATGGCGAGGCAATACAGAGCACGAGGAGGGAAGGGAGAAGGTCCACGCGGACGGGAGGCTCACCGTGGGGCGGCTCGACGTGGTCGTACGTGCTTGGAGGAGATCGTAGAGGACGAAGGCGACGACGGATTGTGGACGTGGTGCTCACGGACAGAGGAGGAAGGCGACCTCGCCGGCGTCGACCTAGGCGGCTTCGGCTCCTGGAATTCGGCGAGGAGGAAGAGGACGGTGGCGCGGCTCCATTCCCGCACCGAGGTGAGGTCGACGATGACCATGGCCATGAGGAGATGCTACTGAATTTCCCTCTTTCTCTCACGGTGCAAGAAAAGTTCAGGGAAGAACACAGAGAGGGGAAGGAGAAAGGGAAGGTGGCGGCGGATGGAGGAGGAGAAGGAAGAGGGGCTAGGGTTTGGGATTCGGAGAGGAAGAGGGCAGTAGATAAGGAGGGAGGGGGGGACCTCGAAGGTGGGGGAGGTGGACAGCGACAGGTTCACGCCTCCTGCGTGATTCCTCTGTCGTACGGAGAAGAAAGGAGGGGGCTAGGTGGGCTGGGTTGGCTTTGGGCCAGGTGGGCTGCACCTCCCACAAAACATTTTTTTTTGTTCTTCTTTTAGTTGTTACTTTTATTTGCATGTTTTAGTTGTTGCCAATTATATTTTGAAAATAGCAAAGGTAGAACAAAAGTAGTTTTTAATATAAACATGACAACATAATTTGTTAATAAAATATTTGACTATTTACAAAGTCACATAAACATTTTGTGAAATACTTTAACAAGCCATTTTAAATTTTAAAATTTGAGATAGGTTGAGAGAAAACATTTTTGAGAGTTCAACAAAAATGCAATGCAAGGATGCCATGATGATGCAAAAAAGAAAACAAGCAAAACTAATTGGGAAAACCCCGGGTGTTACACTCGTGTCACAGGGGAGTCACTGAGCGAAAGCTGTGTGCTTTGGCACTGACGACGGCAACGCCCGCGGGTGTCGTTCTTCCTCTTGAGGACGTCGCCGGGTGCTCATTCCTTTGATAGTCTCCGGGTGAAAACTCAAGTCCACTTGGACTCGGCGGCGGGGACGCCTTGCGTCGTTACCCTCATGAGGGCGTTGTCGTGGAGATTAGGTGCCCTAGGGTTTATGTGGCGTGGTGTGCTCAGCCCTTCCGGCGTGCTTGTTTCGCTTCTTAGTCGTGTCGTTCGGTGCGACTTCTGTTGTCCGGTTATCCTAGGATCTTCTTTGTAAGAGGGTTACCTCACCACCTTGTATCATTCGGCCCGTGTGTGGCTTTATTTATAAAGCGGAGCGAAAGCTGTTTCAAAGAGGCATCCTTCATTTGCAACCAGAAAACAAACAAAAAAAAATTGGCTAGCCATAGCCAATGTCTTGGGCTGTTGGCAAGCCTGTATTTAGCAAAGCCAGTTTTTGGGTCGGTGTGAAAATTTGGACATTTGGTAGCCAAGTTATGTGTAGGCTCCTCCAAACAATGCAAGCCAGTATTCTACGTGGCATTCCATCTCTACTCACTCATGCGCGCAGCTCTTGTATTAACCTCCAAATTAACCTTGGCATCTAATAAAATTGCTCCACTACCACAAGCTTTACCGGCTCTAGTGAGGGAGTGGTGAATACGGTGACGCGACTTCGTCTTGATACAGTGTTTATAGTCGTCGTTAAGTGGTCTCAAGATCTATTTACAATTTTTGTTACTTTTCGGACCCTTTATGCTATAGTTGGTGATTTATATATTGATTGACCTATTTGAAAAAAAAACGATCTAATGGCCAACGTTAGAAACATTTATCCCATTTATCCTAAGGGGAAACATTGGAGCGACATTTTTAATGTTGGACTATACTAATAAGGACGTCTCCAATAGCTGTAAGATAGCTGTTGGTAAAATATGCCAATTAGGATATGTGATTATGTGGCATGCAATAAATAGTGAGAGAGAGTAAAGTTGTATGTGAGTTAACCAACAACTCTTGCACAAGCTCCAAGGTGAAATAGAGAGCAATCACATTTATTTTTCACATTCTTTTGGACAACTTAGATACAATCATTGGAGAGATTGTATGATAACTTGTTAGTTGATGACAATGGCTACTTTTACCAACACGCTAACCAACAAACTATAGGAGATGCTTTAAGGGTACTGTCCCAGGTTAACTTTTTATGGCCATGATTCAAAATATAGTATTACACACGTAGATTCCCTCTAGGTTTCGAAATTTAAAATGTTTTATCTCTCAAACAGTAAATCAAAATTCAAATTTATTTTCACGATTGGCTTTATCGTGACGAGATCTTAGAAATTAGATAGCATGTTGATATGTTTCGAGAAGTTTTTTCCGGCCCTAATTGCTAGATTATAGTTATTTGGTTACCGGGTTATAGTCAAAATTGGTTATCACGTTACCCTTTTTTAAACTTCGAGCCCCTCATTAATTTAAGCCTTTGCGGAGAGTAATGTCATCTTTTACGTGTTTAGAGTGGATAAAATACTCTGTAGATCGTTAGTTTGACAAAAATATGTAAAATTTTACGTGTTAATTGTGTACTATATGGACAGTAACGGTTAACTAGTAACATGGCAGTTACAGTGATATAACTTGCCAACAATTGGTGATTTTTTTTCTACAAAATGTATTAAGCTACTCCCTCTGTCTTGGTGTATAAGGCACACTTAGAAAAACTCTTGGATCAAGATGCTAGTTGATTGGGGATAAAACCTTGCATGCATTGGTGCAAAAACAAGGAGTTGCATACATGATACATATTGAATATTGATACGAGAAAAAAGACCCTCGGGCCGCCTCCCCTCAGGCGGCTCCAGGGCGATCCAACCCTAGCGAAGCCAGCCCCCCCTCCCGCCCATCCATCCCAAGGCCGCTGCCGTCGCCAGCCGGCGGCGGTGGCAGCACCCCGGCTGCTTGATGCGGGCGGGGATGGCGGACGCTCTGGTCGCGGCGCTTGGAGCGGGGCGGCAGCGGCAGAACGGGCGCAAGGCGGATACATTTGGCGGCGGCGACGTCGTCTGCTTGGCTCCTGGGCGGGGCACCCTTCTCTGTCCTAGCGACGGGAGGCGGTGGTGCTAGGGACCAGCGGCGGCAGGGCTCCCGGCGGCGGTGGATGCGGAAGTTCCAGGAGATCTGCCATTTCCTCTCGTATCCGTTACTGCTGGGAGTTGTTTCGCAGCGTCGGGGCTGCGAGATATCAGAATAAAGGAGGTGGTCCTAGGGTTTCCCATCGCGCGAGGACGAAGATCTGCCTGATGTAGGTCCTCTTTGATCAAGCCGAGGTGTCGACCCGGAAGGCTCCGCCGGCCAACTACCATGGGCGATGCCTGGAGATTGCTGGATCGGTGGAATTCGGTCGCAATGCACGGTCATCAAAGGTGACATTGGAGGACTATAAATGGTGTCCGGAGTCTTTGCATCGAAGGGGAACTGTCTTGGAGTTACAAGATTCGTGGCAGCGGTATATAAGAGGGGGCGACAACATGCGTGAAGTCCAAAGTCCTACCTTTCAGGGTGAAAATACAAGGTCTCACCTTAATTGTTTGTGCCTGGCACTGGTCTTGTTGGAGACATTGTTTTGAGAGCGAGGATTATCTTCAGGGTGAAAATCCAAGGTCTGACCTTAATTGGTTGTGCCTGGCACCGTTCTTCTTGAAGACGTTGTTTTCGAAGAGCTGGACATCAGCTGTTGTTTAGATGGTGGTTGTGCGGCTGCTGCAAGGACTGTAACTCTATAGCGGGACTTTTCTTTTTAGTTCTTATTTTTATTGTCTTTCGGTTGTGTGCGTCCGTAATGGCTATGGCTATTGTGTTGTTGCAGAGACTGGGTGTAATTTGTATCCCCGCGATATTAATATACATTTCTTTTTTCAAAAAAAAAAATTGGTGCAAAAGGGAATCGGCACTAATTGAGATGAAATTAAATGCTAATGTGCGTCAAAGGTGGGGTGTTTCAGGACAACATGATTTTAGGATTATGCAGTATACACCATAGAGGGAGTAGGATTTTGTTTTAAAATCCTCGTCAAGACTAACTAGGGTGGATATGGATCGCCAATTGAATTAGACTAACGGTTAAAGAGGTAATTTATTTTGAATTTTTGAATCGTGGAAAGATTACATGCATGCGTTGGTCCCACTTAAACCTGGGCATGGGCAGCCTGGCCCGACTCGACCAAAAATCCCAGGCCGGGCTTGGGCCTAAACGCGGCATCGGGCCGGGCTCAGGCCAGGAAACTGAGAGAGAGATGGTCGGGCTGGGCCGGGCTTACAGGAAAGTTTTTTTTCGGCCACGGTCGGACCGGGTTTGTTGGGCTTTTACGTGTTTGGAGCAGTCTCGGGCTCGATTTAGTAAGCTGACGGTCACGCCAGGCCGGGCTCAAGCCTAAGTTTTCGGCTTCGGGCTTTTCCAGCCCGGCCGGGCATAGGCCCAGGTGTAGTCCCTCGCTTCCCTAATAGCGAAAATGTAACTCCTATCGTACATAAATGGTTAGGTCTATGGTAGAGTAACCTTTAATGAGATCTCGCTTTATAAGAGCATCTTCGGAGCCGCTATGTTCGTCCGCGGTAAAACCAGTTTAAGATGGCGCTCGCCATTTAAATTGCAATAGCGCTAAAATGCAGTGCAAGGAGTGCAACGCTACTCATCAGACGCAAAAAATGCAGCGCGCGTCAGGCTGCCGCTTGAACACAAAAATGTACATATGCAAAATACAAACAATAAACAAAAAAATTCATACAAACACAACATAAAATTAAAGATAATCGGCATAGTTCAAAAGCAAATCCACCACGTTTGACAATCCGCTAAAATCATTGACCAACATGAACGAAGAGATCTCGGTGCGATCGGCCAATAGAACGGTGTTAAGATTATCAAAGTACTCATTCATCCTCAACCAATAGGTGTCTCTTGTTTGGTCCGTGCCTATGAACGCATCCATGTCTACTTTGCAATATGTTTTGCAAAGCCAAATATCTGCTTGTGCGGTGTAGTTGACCGCCCTTCCTCTCGGTACATTGTTGAGTATACCCTTCCCTTTCTCGTCAACTTCATCATCATTTTGGGCATAGCCATAGTTTTAAGACAAATTCTCATTGTTTGGTTCACATTTCGTAGTTGACAAGTAGGTGGCATCATCATAACTACACCAAATGAAGGTAAAACACATATTAAATGGCAATTTCATCATCCACGCTGTAATGCTCAGAGTTGACAAAAAATTGTACGTTTGGGGCATTTCATCAAACATGTTGGTCGCATCCGCCCGCGCAGCAACATCCACAAGAGACGACGACGGTCAGGGAGGCAGAGGCGCGTGGAACGGTGGAAGGGCTACGTAGGGGGAGCATCCGGCGCGAAGGGACGACCTTGATCTTTTTGCTCGACACAGCAGCGGTGGACGAGCGGCGGCGCCAGGGCGCTTCGGCACTCCAGCACGCACATGTTTGGCTGCAGGCGCTGACACGGCGGGCTGGAGGGGACGACCGTCCTGTGCGTTCGTCCAAGGCGTGATGAACAGCTCGCGCGCGATTCCGCTACTCAGATTAGGTGCAACGGCGGCACTAGGGTATGGGGTCAGCGCGTATGGGCCGCCGTCGGCGTAGGGGGGTGGGTGGCACATCGAAGGAGTTCTCAATCCCAGGCGCTGCGCGAGAAGGGGAGGGGGCGGGCGCGCGGTTTTCCGATCGGCTGTTGGACCTTCGCGTGTGAGCTTGCGGGAGTGGATGACCGAAATTCGCCGCGCCGGCTTGAGACTGTGCCCGCGCGCTGGCCGGAATTTGCCGCCCGCGCAAGTTTACAGCGCCTGCTAGAGCGACTTTTTTTTGCTCCCGCGCGCTATATTGGCGGTTTTCCCACGCTAGAGGGGAGATGCAAGGGGAAAAAAAGTATTTTTTGAAGCAGGAAGCAAAAGTTTTGTTGTTTCATTAATTAAGAAGATAATTATTTTATTAATTAAGGAGAAGATTGTTGCCCAGCTAACTGAAGTGAACAGGCTGAGAGATGAATGTACGCGGCTACAGTAATTAGGTACAGCATTTAAGTACACTGAATAATACACACACTTCTGCTACAATCTCGACGTTAGAGGCGCCGGCTCCGAGAGATTAGAGGCGCCGGCTCCGAGAGATTTAGGTACAACGAGGACCAAAGCCAGTGGAGCGTGTTTGGGTACAACAAGGACCAAACCCACTCGAGCAATGTTCATCGCTTCGTCAGCATGGTTACCAAAACCGTAGGCGGCATTCAATCAGAGCGAGGAATCGGTTCCATCCTCAAAACGCGGGGCACACACACGAGCACGAATGCGTCGACAACGGGAGCAGGCGGGGGCAGAGCTGGGGGGCACACGCACAGGCGTAAACCTTCCCCGCCTTTGCCTCCCATCCCATCCCAGCCCGCATGTGCTCCTCTGCCACCTCATTCAAGCGCGCACCGTGTCACACAGCTCAGCAAGCACTGTACTACTCCAACTTGTGTCTTTACCGCTACTACCATTCATTCGCATCGGTCGATCCACAGGTTCCCCCGGCGTACGGGCAAACCAGTTTAACTTTCACGACGGAGATCCGTCATCACGAACAGTCTGCCGTGGTCACGCTGGCCGGCCGCGAACGCAGTGAATCGCCCGTGGCCCGCGCATGCAAGTGCAGGGCTACTGTTCGGTGCGATCTCGGGGGGCGATGGAGCGGTCCGTACCAGCAGCAGCGCCCTCGCGGAGATGCCCGGTGCGGCGCCCTCACGCCCGGCCCGGGTGCAGAGCTCGATCGCGACGACAAGTCCTGGAGCTAGCTGCCCAAGTGCCCATGGCCATCCGTATGCATCTCTGATCGCCATTCAAGTCCACGGCACGGAGGGGGTTGCGAATTACCCCACACGAGTTAAGGGTTTGCGCCCGAGATCGGTCCATGTCACTCTTAATCATCTTAGGATCCATCCCAACCGGCGTATTTAACCGCTGGTTCACACGAAAACAAGACTGCCAGCGTATTAAAAGAAGGCAGATATACGATACTACTACCTTAGTTTTGTCGCCATGATGTTGATCGATACATCTGGAATCCCAGGCAGATGAGATCTTGACCTCAGCATCTGCTGCGCTGGTCTCGTCGCATAATTTGGACCAGATTCCATTCCAGGCGGCATCGTCATTCGCCAGTCGGTGTTAAAACTGCGTGGCTGGCAAGAACTCGCCGGCGACCTTGCCGTTACACTTTCTTCCTATACTTCTACTCCTGCGCCTGGTGTGTGCGTTTGTGTCAGCGTCGTGCAGGGTGAATACAGTCTGTAGATGCGCACTTATTATTAATCAACGACGCGCACTTATTATTAATCAACCTGTAATGCGTACCATCGCAAGACTGCCTTGAGCAGGGTAGGTTGGGAGGGCGTCGTCATGCGATGATGGTGATGTGACTCATGCGAAGCAACTCCAGTCCTCTGATTCACAGATCTTTAAGGAGCAGCACGGAGAGCAGGACGTATGTCTCTTTCTCCTTACCTGCAGACAGATAGACAGACCGAATTTATTTAAGGAAAATAAAAGGTTTAAACCAAACGGGGAAAAGAGCGCCCAACACGAAAGATTACAGCTTGAGATTGCTGTACTACTAGTCAAGTAAAACTATCCCTAGTTAATATTTCGCACTTCTCATCAAGTAGTAATATAAGTTATGGGTTGCAGGGAAAGGAAAAGACTGCAGCACAGTGCAGTTGGCAATAACTGTATCTTTTTTCTTCTTCTTTTTGAAACCGTGGCATACCTGTATCTGGTATCCATTCTATTTCACTCTTTTGAGCTCACGGGTTCCATGGCCGCAGGCGAATGAAAAGAGAGCAACCTACAACTGTGGCGGTAGCTACGGTGCTTTAGCTCTCACTCTTTTCATGTGTGCTAAGTAATTATATTTCTGCGGAATACACAGAGGCAGTTGCTGGGCATCTTAAATAATGTTCGTTTGCTTTCCACTTAAAAGTTGGTTTTACTATTGTAGCCTAGTACTTTCAAGTGAGCACCACCCAATGGATATGAGGGTTCTAGTATAATCTATACCAGTAATGTACTACCAAGCCCAGGTTTAAATTGATCCTAGTTACAGTAACCTATAGGGTGTGATGTATGTATCTTCCCTAACCAAGTGAAGAACACGGCATTTAATACCACTTACTCTCTTGTTATGGCCATCAATGGTGCTTTGCTTAGTGCTATTGACATGCTAGACACGATAGGTCAACAGAATTGGTTAGTTCAAGTCTGTTTGGCCTTCAGTTTGCACTAATGGTCTGAAATAGAAACACTAACAAGAAGCCAACAACTCAATGTCATGCATAATCTTCATCCGAAGCATGGTCTGGGAGTTCAAGCCGCCAGGAGATTTGTCAGCATATATTTGGTGCAGAGGGTACGTAAAGATGGCAGCACACGCTTTCAGCAACAGGTATATAAAATTAGCACCATGCTACTACAGTTTCTACAGCTGGCTTTTTTCTATGGAATAACTGGCATTCATACACGGCAGCATCTACCCCTACAGAGCAGGACTGTCGCAGTTTTTAAAATGCGGCGAACATATCTTTTGCAAAATAAAATAAAGAAACTACTGCGCTGGCGTAACCAATTGGCAGAAGAAGAGGAATAGAAAATATAAGAAAATTGGAAAGAGAGAGAGAGGGACGACAGTCATTCTTGTAAATGAAGAGGGGTGGTGTGGGCACCTTCATCGCAGCCTTGCATTGGTTGGTTGGTTGATGAAGGCCATAAATCACAGTTGTACCGGAGCAGTGCTGCCTATGCATTCAATGCCATTACTGCAGCTGGTGAGCTCCCTTCAATGCACACACGATACTCTATTGGCTTCCAGCCCTCCTCTGGCGCTGCGCCGTCTACATAAACGGGTTCAAGTCCGGTGGAGGGAGCTCGAGAGCTAGCTGGAAGTGGAAGGTAGAGCCACTGGAAGGAAGAAAAGGGAGCAAGCTTTTAGCTTGGCAGGTGCTTTCTCAGCTCCGATGCCTTCGAGCAAGGGAGTGGCACCCATGTCCTTCTTCAAGGTCATAGTATGCCTCTGCTTCTTCAGATTATCCCAAGGTATCGTTTCTACCAGTGTTTCTTAACCGTTGCTGTTCCCATTCAAATATCTCTGCTTCACCTTTCAAATGAGGGACTTGCTTTGCTGGGAGATTAGCCGCTTAGAAATGCTGCAGTTATGTTTTTGACCTTCTGTTTTCCTAGTCACTTCTCATTCAGTGATCTTCTCTCCTCAGACATTTTGGTTCCAGTCTCTGTCTCCTCGGACTATGTTTTCTCTTTTGGTAACATAAAAAACCATGCATTATACATTAGAAAATAAAGTATATGAAGAAATGGACAAAGATTGTGCTATAAAAAGGTGTACCTGTTAATCCGGTAGTCCAGTCCTAGACAGAGACCAGATGAATAGTTTAATGAGTACTACATTAGCTCACCTAAACTGGGACATTCTTTCCCCAAAAGACAAAGCTAAGCTTAAACTTTATTAGAGCTCAAACAAAGCGGGCAATGACAACAGTGTGGAACACTTGTACCTGCAGGCAAAGGCACGGCCAAGCAGCCATTCACCTTGAAGAATCTCCCTTCCCTTGAGAAGGCAAGCAGCTACCCAGCGATGCGCCACGCGACGTACGACTACATCGTCGTCGGCGGGGGCACCGCAGGGTGTCCCCTGGCTGCGACATTGTCGCTCAAGTACAAGGTGCTCCTGCTGGAGAGGGGTGGATCCCCTTATGGCAACCGCAACATCTCGTACATGGAGAACTTCCACATTGGCCTGAGCAACACTGCCCCAGACTCTTCGTCTCAGGCCTTCGTCTCCACCGATGGCGTCATCAATGCCCGAGCAAGGGTGCTGGGCGGTGGTACCTGCATCAACGCCGGCTTCTACAGCCGGGCCAGCTCAAGGTGCGCAATGAATTGTTATGCTGCATATCTTATCAGTGTGTTCACTCTGTGCATCGCAACGAAGGGATTTTACAAAAGAAAAAATATTTTTTTCCTGAGGTCATTATATATACCCAAGCGGGTACAGTGAGGTTTATAGCCTTCCCCTACCCATCCTGGTCTCAACAATGTTCAGGATTGAGGACTTGGATTTTTTTATTTTAGAGGCAAGCAGATAAATACAGTGTCTGAAACCGAAATCAGGTTAGCTTGGGTATAAAATGGCATGCCATTATTATTCAGTCTAAGCAGCAGAAAACCCTGTCACTTTCAGACCAGTAAATGTCAGATCTAGGGTAAATGCAGAGCAGTGATAGCACCAGGAGAAAATAAATGTAGATGTTGGTCGACTGCTGCCATCCTGCTGGCAATGTATGCTGCTATAATTAACTCCCTGAGTTTGCAGATTGCCGAAATGGGCAGCAAGAGCAACTGTTCTTAAGTATCTACCATTAACTTTCTTTCTACAGTTGTACACATAATAAAACAGAAGCCTAAGCACCTCAAATATGTCCTGAAAGAAGTAAGATTACCCTACCAAAAGAGGCAACTGCAAAGGAATTTATCTTCTGCGTTACTGTACCCAACACTGCTTAGTATTTTGGTTCACAATTTGGCACTGATTCTACTTTTTGGTTACTATACAGTGCGGTTCTAGAGTTGGCAATGTTTTCATCCATGAGTACTTGCGTACAAATGACCACTCGTGGCTAACTTGATAACATAAAGAAAAACAAGCAGATGCTGCATTAATTCGCATTTAAGTGGCTCAGCTCTGGTAGTACAAAGAAATAACTGGTCTGGCAGTTACACGTGCTTTGTTTCCCTCATATAGAATTAAAACCATATAAGAATGACTCATGTTTTTCATGCTGGAATTAAAATCATAAGCTATATATTACAGAAGGAGACCAGGCCGAAGGAGGCAACCAAAAAAATCACATGGGCCTAGCAATAATTCTTTGATGCCAATGGTAACTATGTTAGCTAAGCAAAGACTGGCAAATAACCAAACCCCAACACAGTTCAGTGCAACTTAAAGGTTGAAGCATTAAGTTTCTGAGATATCACATTAGCAGAACCATATCCGTGGAAATGAATCAGTAA
Source organism: Alopecurus myosuroides (assembly GCA_028641055.1). Taxonomy (NCBI): domain Eukaryota; kingdom Viridiplantae; phylum Streptophyta; class Magnoliopsida; order Poales; family Poaceae; genus Alopecurus; species Alopecurus myosuroides. The sequence goes on along the minus strand of CM054063.1, from coordinate 201,460,155 downwards.
GCATTCCTAATTGATAAGCATGCTGCATTCTAAAAGGAAAGCATACATATCATGCCGAAATTCCTGATGGCAATTCACTTATTGCAACTTGATAGTTACTAACCTTGTGTTTGTTGGACCAGCAGCTTTGTGCAGGATGTTGGCTGGGAAGCAGATCTGGTGAATGAGTCCTACCCTTGGGTAGAGGATAAGGTTGTCCAGTGGCCTAAGATTGCGCCTTGGCAGGCTGCACTGCGGGATGGGCTTGTTGAAGCAGGTGTATCTCCTTTCAATGGATACACCTATGATCATGTTTCTGGGACCAAGGTTGGTGGCACCATCTTTGACGCGAATGGTCACCGCCACACAGCAGCCGACTTACTTGCGGCTGGAGATCCTAATAACCTGAGGGTGCTGCTTCATGCTAGTGTGCACAAGATAGTGTTCAACTCGCGACAAGGTATAGCCAAGCTCCTAACAGATTTATTCTTTTCCAAAATAGTACCAGTCTTACAGGAATGTCTACAAGGCTACAACAGAAGAGTGGATACTACAGTCATCATGTACGCTTTTTAAAGAACCTGAATTTTGATGCAGGGCGACTGAAACCAAGGGCTATCGGGGTACAATTCGCCGATGAGGACGGGAGACTCCACCAGGCACTACTCAACAACAACAAAGACAGTGAAATCATTGTCTCTTCTGGTGCAATTGGCAGTCCCCAGCTGCTACTCCTTAGTGGCATTGGGCCCAAGAATGATCTTAAGAAGCATAACATTCCTGTAGTTCTCCACAACAAGCATGTGGGAAAAGGAATGGCGGATAACCCCATGAACTCCATATTCATACCTACGAAAAGCCCCCCTCGGCAGTCACTGATTGAGACTGTTGGAATAACTGAAGCCGGTGTATTCATCGAGGCCAGCAGTGGTTTTGGCCAGTCACCAGATAGCATCCACTGCCACCACGGAATCATGTCCGCTGAGGTTTGGCATCCATCGTACTTGCATACTACCTCAGTACCTATACATTTCGTAATTTCATCTCAAGGTTGCACTATGTGAAGCTTTTTCGTTTACATGATCTAACATGGGTAGTTTGGAGCAATATCACAAACAAATAGAAATCCTACTTTGAGCAAAAGCATGATATCTTCAGTAGGGGGAAAACATTCTAAAGTGTGTATAACAACGCATATAGTCACATCTTGCAACATTCAAAACACAAATTCAGCATCATCCATTTATTACTAATGTGCATGCATATGCATATTATTGTGTTTGTATGTTTCGAGAAATAGTAGTCTTTTAAGTTTTAAATCATAACGTCATCATTGCATTCTCACAGCTAAGTGTCACGAAATCTGGACGGATCTCATTATGCATGTAACCATAGATTTCAAGAAAAAGATGTTATTGAAATTGTAAGCCATAACTTTAACTTCTGATTTTCATGCATTAGGACTCAAGATGAAACTTGTTGCCTCCGAATGCAACTAAAACTCGCTGTTTTCACTATTATGTGAATCTAATCCTTTTCTGCCGTTGTTGGTTCTAATGCACTACCATGCTACATTCTTACAAATGCAGATCGGACAGCTGTCGACAGTTCCTCCGAAGCAAAGAAGCCTGGAACTAGCCAAGATGTATGCACATAACAAACTCAATCTACCCAAAGAGGTATTCCAAGGTGGTTTTATCCTTGAGAAGATCGACGGTCCACTGTCTACAGGCCATCTTCTCCTCATAGACACTGATGTCAAGAACAACCCGGCAGTTACTTTCAACTATTTCAGCCATCCACAGGATCTCAGACGGTGTGTCTATGGTATCAAGACCATTGAGAAAATATTGAAAACAAATCGTTTCGCTCAATTGACTCCTGATGGTGCTGGATATCAAATGGAAAGGGTGCTCAACATGAGTGTACAAGCTAATGTAAATCTGATACCCAAGCATACCAATACCACAGAATCCCTGGAGCAATTTTGCAAGGACACAGTAATCACCATCTGGCACTATCATGGTGGATGCCATGTAGGGAAGGTGGTTGACCAGCACCACCGGGTGCTTGGCGTCTCGGGTCTCCGCGTTGTTGATGGCTCAACATTTTCTAAATCACCAGGGACCAACCCTCAAGCCACGGTCATGATGATGGGCAGGTACTTTAATACAGACATAACTTACGTATTTACCTAAATAATTTCTTAGTTTTGACTGAATGACTTCTAATCATGATTCATGCTCAGATACTTTGGAGTGAAGATCTTAAGAGGAAGACTAGGACAAGCATGTGGCGTGTAGTAGAGTTGTCAATACCAGCCTTCTATGATGCTGTGTGTGTGACCTAGAAAGGAAATTACTAATTTTTGCTGGGTTCCTGTGTGAATCGCTAATGAAAGACAATCTAGGAGTTTCATCTGTACCCAGTAATTATTTGTCTCGTATGATATTGCACTAGATTGTTGTTTATCAACTTTCTTCTTTCTCGTTCTTTTTCTTCTTAAGTAGGGTTTGGGAAACGAGCCCTGATGAACTGCTTCAGTATATATGCTCACTAGTCTTACATGAATGGATCGGTAAAACATCTTACAAAATAAAAATCCATTACATGGTGAAAACGCAAGATATTGCACAAAAATAGAAAAGTATCGATTCAGAAAATATAAAGGAAATGATTGTACAAAAAACTTTATTCCATAGACGATTGGAATGCCTAAATTTGCCACATATGATTCCTCTGTTAAGAGTGATGGGGAGGGGGTGTGGGAGAAAACTAGTAAAGGGAAAGCTTCATGCGAGGGGTTCAACATATTACATCGTGCGCTCATTTTACTCAACTAGAACTACAGAAAACCTGTAACCATCATTTATCAGTGGCTAAGAGATAAACACATTGTGCCCAATAGTTTTAGAGCCTTACGGGTATACTGAGACCGTCATAGCTAAGCTGGATGTCAAGCCCCTCTGTTTCCATCAGCCTCGCGAGATCATCATTTACTTTTTCATGGTCCATTAAATGCATCATTCCTGAAGATACCATTCAATCCAATTTAATAGCAACATAGTGTAAACAATGGAAGATGAGACACGTGCAGTTTGATATAATTAGACAATATAGGATTCCCATAGTTGCATGTCCATAAGGAGAGATTGTAACCGAGTTTCTAACACTTTATTCCTGACATCAATAAGCTATGAACTGTAATTGACGTAAATTTTGCGGTTTAATGTGTTTAAGAGAAAACTTCTTGTTTTATTTGAAAAGTATTTGGAAGGTAACATCTAATATCAAAAGCTAAAAGGTAAGGTACACCAATGTCAACTTGAGTTAAGTGTTCTGCGTGGTGTTTCAGACACTAAGTTATCAAGTTAATAAACAGGACCCTAAAGAGATCAAATAGTTGGACGATTTATCTCCTTTCTTGTTTCTTTTAGCTTTTAGATGAAATCATGTACATTATACAACAGGCAGGTAACATTTCTCGCCCGTACAATACAATCATGTAAGAATTTCTGTTGCAAACAGTAAAGTATGTTTAAGAGAGGGCTGTGTTTTTGTAGATCCACAGTGAAAATCCAATGTACTTAAAAGTTGACTAAAAGCTATTTTGAAAAAATAAAATCGCTATGAAATTGTAGAAGAAAAAATAAAATGAAATGATTAGTTAGTCAGGCCATACCAGTAAAAAGTGTTTTCTTTGGTTTGATTTTCCGGACTTCCTCAAGGGCCTGTACAGTTGAAGAATATATCAAAACTGAATACGATGAAACAGTAAGAAGGTAAAACTGATGTATTAGAGCTTACCCTAGGTAATCCAAAGTGTGTTGAAGAAGACCGATCAGGTCTAAGAGCATCCTGTACGAAGTTAACATAAAACCAAGATCAATCTTATATATAGTCAATAGGCAATGCTCAACAGAGATGCACAAACATAAGTTAATACAAAAGCAAGCAGCGCAAGAAACGTACAGCTTTCTGATGGATCCAACTATTTCATAATTTAAAATTCGAGAGATGCAAGAAAGTAAAGCTAGCAGCATAACAAATGTACTGCTTTCCAATGAATCAAACAATTTCATAATTTAATAGAGATGTTGCAAAAAAGGATACCATTATAAGGAGTTCGCAGTCTTCCAGAAGTTTGTAGGTTTCTTCAGGTATATCACTGACATCACTGCAAACATCAGACTATCAGAGCCATTCAGACAAGATGCCTTCCAACAAGACAATTCAATAGAACAAAATGAGCCTGAAGTAAACTCAATCAACCTTATGTAGCATACGTCACCAAAGCGGAAACCAAGGGAACGGTAACACTCACCATGCCACACAGGCAAAGGAATTACCTGAAACATAAGCATTATATTTTTTAGCAAGATAAATTGAAGAGTTCAGTCTGTTACGAGTACGAGTATACTCAGCACAGATTGACATAATAAAAGTTATTTGCATTCGAGCATGCAAAATAGATAATAAGTTCATGACAGGTTTATTAAGACCCACAGGTTGGTAAGTTCCCCATATTATGTTCGTATACAAAAGTTCCCCATATTACGTTGAGCTATCAATAAATATAAATTTAGTACTCCCTCCGTTCCTAAATATAAGATGTTGTAGCTATTGCTCATGTTGTCTAGATACATACTAATATGAGTGAACATATACACTAAAAGTTGTCTAGATACATGTAGACATGTGTGAATGTAGAAAAAGGCTAAAACATCTTACATTTAGGAACGGAGGGAGTAGAACTTAATGGAAAGCATCTTTTCTAAATTGCTCTGACAAATTTCCCTGTCCAGTATTACTAAAAAAACTAACAGTTATTTAAGTGATCTCATCCCACGATAGTTGACCAAAATAAAGACATAATCATCCATTTGTATACCTGACTACATGGCCTATTCTCTTACTAGTTCTGCACTCACCAAATTGAAAAGGGAAGTTCCCTCTATAATTTATAAACAATACAGGTGGGTATCACTCTTCGTCTATATATCTACTTCTAATTTCAGAGTACAAACCTCAAGATTGTGAACTGTAAATGGTTCTTCTTTTATAATGTTGAATTGCAATGTTGAAACTGCGGCTCCAGGTATAACTGTGCTAGTATCAACCAAATAGTGGTGGGTCATCTTCATCACCTGGTACAAACCAGAAAATAGGAAAAAGAAAGAAATGAAGGAATAACACTGAGCCAATTCTTAAATCTAAAACAGAAAATCCGAGTCACAATTATTTTAGTATATTTCGTGTAGAGAAAATTACGCATAGCATAACTCAGCACAAGATGTTCCAACCTCAAAATCACGTTGTGCCACATAAATTGGGATGGATGGCTGGACATTGTTCGTCCAATCACGAAGACAGTCAAGGCCTGCATCATAGAACATGTTATCTTTTTGGAAAGAACAAGACCATAGGGATGATGATTTGTTGTCTCACTGGTTGTCTCGATTAATATAAGCAAAACTCCTCGAGGAAAGCATTTTAAAAGGATAGACGCTACGCTAGGAGAGATTTTTGATAAATGGCCCAACCATTCGACTAAAGGGTGCATATCACAGGGATTCATAGGAATTGAGAAGGCTGAAAGACACTGCAGACCTCCAATTGCATCAGCATGAGAATGGGTGATAATGACAGCATCAATCGCCCTCAACCTGAGGATCAGCAGCCAACTGTTAGCATGATTAAGTTTCTTGGAAGCAAATAACAGAACATGTGAGCAGTTCAGTACCCAAAAACAGGAAACCACTGGATTGCGGAGTGGTAGAAGAACCTGACAGAAGAAACAAAGCAACCAGCGTGATAAGTAACTACTCTTTTTTGTTTCCGATAATGTTAAACTCGGTGATCGGAAAAGAGCTGAAGCGGTCCTTAGTGCAAGCAATAGCGCATACTTCCCAGCGTCGACGAGGATGTTGGAGGTGCCAGATGGCGTGACGTGCCGCAGGAGGATGCCGGTGTTACGCCTTCTGTTGGGGTTCCCTGGCTGCGTCGCCTTGGTGCAAACCTTCAACCAGGACGCGGCAAAAAAAAAGGCCAGCATCACAATGAGCACTATGGGAATGCAGAACCGAAGCAAGGCCGAGATGGAGGTGGAAGGTCATACGGGGCAAGTCTTGGAGGGATGGGTGAGGCAGCTGACACGCGGGATGCCCTCGCTGGTGCCTGTGCCAAGGAAGATGAGCTCCGACTGCCGCGGGACCTCCTTCTCCGACACCAAGGAAGATACCTCGTCGCCGGGGGCACAGTAGGAGGAGGAGAAGGAGCGCGCTGCAAGGACGCACGCTAGGCATTACGTCGAACAGCTGATGGGCCAAAGGTAATTCACGCAGTTAGTACAGTTTTACTTACGAGACGCACCGAAGCGGAGGCTCGGGAGGGAGAGGCGGGAGGAGAGAGGCGCGGTGGACGCCGGGGCGCGCGGGAGAGGGAGACGCCCGCGCAGGGAACGCGCGGCGGCGAGCGGTGAATGCAGCATGGGCAAGCGGTGGGCACGCAGGAGAGTCGCGATTGCGCCGGCCGCCCCTGACATCGGAAAAGCGCAGATGCGTCTGACTGGCCGGCGGCGGTGGGCGAGTCGGTAACGACGGGGTCTCGCCGGGTTCTGGCCACAGGTCGCCTGTCGCGGGGACGGGAGGGGGCGACGCTGGCAAGTGGGCCCGGTGTCTCTGTTCGATGGTCAAGAAAGACGCACGACTTTCCTCGATTGGTCCCTTTCTCAATGACATGTGGGTCCAAGGAGCCCGCATGTCGGGGCGTAGATTCGGGTTGCAGATAATATTCGCCGCGAACTGGTTCTCGTTTGCCAATGGGCTTTTTGGGCTAGCCCGAGGAATAAAACTATCTCTTCCTTCTCCCACTTCCCTTCCTTCCGTATCGTCTCCCCTCCCGTTTACCACCGTCCGCACATCTTCCCCACTCCCCCTACCGGAGAACGCAGAAGATCAACTTGGCCGCGCCGGCTCGCCGGCGACGCCGCCAATCACAGGCACGTAACTATATCTCCCGCTCTCATTTCAAGCAACCTGCGTGCCATACTCGCGCTCCACGTGTTGTTTCGTATTTGACCGATCCGGGAATACGCTAGATCGATCGCTCGTGGGGCTTACCAGCGAGATCCCGCGTGCTCCACCGGCAGTACGATTCTGGGATCAGCGAATAGACGAGTAGCACTTCTGGCCGTTTCTGGTAGAGATGTTGCCAAAAGGGTAGTGCGTGGCAGTGAACGAGGACCGCAGCAAAGCTAGCAATGTCGATTTGTGCATGTTTTCTGGAGCTGTAGGCTAGCAATTCTCGGTTTATTTGCTGGCAGATACTTGATCATCTTTGTTTCGTGTTAGCTAGTGTTGATTAGGTGATTATAGTCAACATATATAGTTTCCTGCAGAGCATGCTGGCGGTCACTTGCTGCAGTTCCAATAGCTTGTGCGTATCCCTAGTTTCATGATGCCTGATTTCATTTTCATGTATACCTCTGCGACTGAGATGTCTTGCATATTTGTACAGAGCAGTGGTGTGTAATGACCAAAGGCAACATTCACAACAAGGAGACTCACGGAACAAGCGGCGACATAAACGAGAATACGTCTGTGGAAAAGGTGAAGGCCCCCAATCTGCTTGAACGGGCCAAGGAAGAGATCGAAGCTCTCGTCTCAACTATTCACAACAAGATGGAGCACCATTCCACTCCCCGCAAGAAGGAGGGTGGTAATTTACTCAAGCTGAAGTCATTTCGCCTAATTTTACTTCTAGAAGTATTGCGTCCTGTTACGTAGCGTATGTTGAGTGATACTGAAAGTGACGGTAGCATTTAAAATAGGAGTTATATGGGAAGAAACAAAGATGGGTAGGACAAGAGAGAAATAAAGGTGGTGCAACAGAGAGAAGATGGACATCTTAGTGCTCTTTTACCTATGAGACTTGTCCCATCCAGAGTGTTTATACCGCTTTAGATTGTTCAGGAACAAACTGAGTCTACTTAAGTCAGTTCTTGGCAGGTAGTACCAACAAATACACAAGTTTCAGCTTTTCAATTCTTGGCAGGTGACAGAGTTGGACAGAGTGGTGCCTAATTCTTTGGGGAAAACCAGTGCTTCTGTGTTGAATAGGAAAATATGTGCAAACGTGAAATTTCTGCTTGCAGTTCTTTTTAATGCATATTCAGTTGATTTATTTGCAATGAGGAACTATTAAGTTGATGTATGCTTCTGCGGGATTATTTTCACCTTGATAAGAATGAGTTGTGTTTTGGGTACCACTCTACTGGGGTTTTTTAGATTTGTCTTACTTATACTAGACTTCTTGACAATATGGTTTTAAGGTTTATAACTTAAACACACGCGAACACTGAAAGTTGAAACAATAGATTTTTGTGGACTAAATTCAGTTATAAAAGATGTTTCTGAAATATAGCTTCTCTAGAAGCTATACCTTACAAAGCAGGTCTTCCATTTTGATAGAAGGAAAGTGAAACAAAGTATGTACAGGAAGGAAACAACGGATAATAATAAATCCCTGAAACCTAGTGTTCAATTCCTATATTTCCGGTTCTTTCTTCTTTGTACTACTGTCAAAACATGCATTGTAGTAGTCGGGGTCTCTTTTATCAACACATCTTGATCATTATGCACCACTCTGAATTGTGTGCAGAACTGCACAAGGACTCCAAGGAAGGCAGTGAGGTGGCCATGCATAACAAGACACACGAGAACGAAACACATGGTACCAGTAATGATATAGATGAGGACACCCCAGTTGACAAAGTGAAAGGCCCGGGCGTGTTTGAACGAGCCAAGGAAGAGATCGAGGCTGTCGTTGAGGCTTTCCTTCCGAAGAAGGGATCTGATAAGAAGTGAGGATTGAGTGCAGAGCAGAGGTAGTGTCATCAGTGGTTGTGAAACTTGATGGGCACTGTTTCCAAGATATCCCACAGGCAGGCCTGTAATTTGCATTGTGAAACTTTGTAAGAGCTGGAAATACTTTGTTGTACCGTCGCTGCTTGGTGTTGGAGTGGAAAGGTTTTGTATAAAGTGTGGCATAACCCTACAACTCTACAAATACAACGTTTGTCTTGTGAGCGAGTTACTAATAATAAGACGTATACAAAACAACCATCGTCATATGTTCAGGCATGCTCTGTGGGGTACAATTGAGCTGCAGACTGTCATTGGTGCCGATCTGGCTAGAGCAGGAAGAGGAGCTAGCAGACACTAACGGTCTGACGGAGTAGGATGGTGTATTGGAGGTATCATCATTATTCAGAAAATGCTGCAAAAGCAAATTTTACCAGACCTCCATGTCGTCTCTATCAACAAAATTAAGAAGGCAGATCAAAAGGTGATTGACGAGTCTATTGATAAAGTTGCCATCATATCACAAATCAACCGTACAAAATGTTGTAAAACCCTATAGGTTGCACAAGAGAGGATCGCCATTCTCCCAAAAATGCACTCTCTGTGAACAGTTTCAGGAGAACATCTACCATCTTCTGGTCCAGTATTACCGGGACAATTTTGGTTCAGACTTCGTCAAGCGGAGGTTTTAGCGGATTGTTGTCTACAGGGCAGGAGACAGTTAAGGATTGATAGTGCTGGTTGAAGCTGAGACTTCCGGGGCGAAACGAAAGGGAGTGCTGGAGATGGCGATTCTGCGAAACGAATGCAATAACATTTCGTCGCCATGCCTCGTCATTACACCAGCTTATCAGTTTGGTGCCAAGTGATTTATCCATTAGACCATCTCTAGCAGAACCCCGAAAAAGCGGAATTGAAAACACAGTTTTTTTTAGTTCGCGTTCTAGGTTTTTTTTTCTGGCTTCGACACATCGGTCACTAGCGGCGCTCGTAAACATAACCTGCATATTTAAATTAGCTGATTTTTGCCGCGAATTTAGATACAAAAGAGGCGGTAACAATCACCGATTACAACGATTCTCGCCGTCGGTGATCACCAGACTAGCCCTAACCCTAGCCCTGGTCTACCTAGGGGCAACGTTTTGACCTATATGTTGCGGCGGCGCCACTCACTCCTCGTCGGAAAAGCCGATGTAGAGTGGCTTCACGAGCGAGGAAGTGATGCCCTTCTAGATGAGCACGGCGTTCACCTCGAAGTGCTGGCGGCGCTGCGCCTGGAGCTCCTCCTCCTCCGCCGTAGAGCGCTGGCAGAGGGTCGCCATGATGGCGTCGACCGCATTGTCACGGACGAAGCCCAGCTCGGAGAAGGAGGGGCCAAATGCCGCAGGGTTGCAATCTGGCAGAGGCTCCACCTCGCGTGGCTCCGTCCTCACGAGGACGCGGGAGGAGCTACCCGCACTAGAGGAGCTCCCTGCTCCGCTCGAGCGGCCCTCGAGAGTAGGCGGTTGCTGAAGGCGTGCGCCGCCCTCTTCCTCGCGGCGTCGGAGCGCAACACCCTCCTCCGTGCCTCATCAGACAGATTTGACCGGTCGAACGTGGCGCGGGAGGCGAGCTCGCACTTTGGGGTTGTCTTCTTTGGCAGCATGGCGGCGCGGCGGAGTTGGATCTGGGTGGCGGCACGAGAAATTGCTCGTCGAAGGTGGGTGGCGGCGCGAAAGAATTGCTCGTCGGTGGCGGCGGAGGGATGTGGGCGTGACCTGAAAATGCATGCGTGGCCACTACTTAATGGGATCCGCGCCTCGGATTCTCAGGCGACCGAAAACGGTTTACGAGTCGGCTCCGTTATAGGGGTTCTGCTACGGCTGGAAGCGCCCCGGCCCGTAAACCCGTCGGCCTTTTTCAGGTCCCGGCGTTTTACGGGCTCTGCTAGAGATGCTCTTAGTAATACAACATGTACGGAAAGATTTTACGGAAGAAACTTACGAGATGAGATGGAGAAAATCAGGAGGTGGGCCACCCCAGTGAATATTAGGCGGGATGAATACGAAAGGGACCGATTGGATTCTGACACGTAATCCTTAAGGTCTAGTCTGTAACATATTCCTCTATAAGTCTAGGATTCTGTTTATATCTTTGGGGGGCGCCAGAACAAATGTTAGATCAAGATGGTAGCGAAGAGTACTTTCCGGTCCTTTTGTTGTGGCGGGTGGCTTTAGGGCGAAGCTAGAGCATAATTTCATTGGGTTCAGCTTTATTAGTTAGGGTGTATTCTTCCACTAATAAGCGTCTTTTCACCCTATTCTTCGTATCGTGTGTCGCTCAGAATAATACTATTTTCATTGTATCCTCCGCGTCGGATGCCCGTCGGGGTCTTTTCACGAAGTCCGGCCGACTTCACCTCGGCTTCACGTTTTCGCGTTTTGGCCTACCGGAATACTAGTGTTTTCACCGCATCCTCCGTGTCGGGTGCCCGTCGGAGACTTTTTAGGACGTACGGCCGATTTCGCCCCGATTCCACGTTTTCGTGTTTTAGCCACGGTTTCGTCCAAAATATCCTTGATAGGATAATTCAGTCAGGAATAGATTAAATTCGTTGGGTTAAACTAAACCCAACGTTCTATGGCAGCTCTGCCACTGCCATGTAGCTCTTGTTTTAAATCTTGATATACCATCTCCTTTCTTAATGCAATAAGGTTGCATGCTCTTGAAAAGAGTACTCACGCTTGATATATGAGTTCATATATAAAGGCTGACAAGCCCACCCTTTAGGCCTTTGACTGATTCATGATACGTCTCAAACGTATTCATAATTTCTGATGGTCCATGTTGATTTCATGCCATATGCTACATGTTTCCTTTATATTTTATGCCATTTTTATCGATTTTCTGGGACTAACCTATTGACAAGATGCCACAGAGTCCGTTCATGTTTTCTGCTATTTTTAGTTTCAGAAAAGTTGTTCTGGAAATATTCTCAGAATTGGACGATTCGAAGCCCGGAAATCTTAGAAATCTGTCGCGCACACGAAGTCTGAAGGGGACCCGGAGGGGTGCCACAGGGGCCACACACCATAGGGCGGCGCCCCCCTCTGGTCGCGCCCAGGGGTGGTGTGGGTCCCCTGGACGCCTACCGACGTTGTCCTCTCGCCTATTTATACCTCTCGGGAGGTTAACCCTAAAAACATAAGCATTTTCCACAAAAAACACCCGCAGTCGATGTCATCGTTCAACCCTAGTTCAGGAGGTTTCTAGAGCTCTCCCCGGCACCCTACCGGGAGGGGGAATCATCACCGGAGGGCTCTACACACCACCATGCCCGCCTCTGGAATGATGTCTGAGTAGTTCATCCTTGGAGTACGGGTCCAGTAGCTAGATGGTTGTTCTCTCATCTTTATGCGTCATGTTTAGATCTTGTGAGCTGCCATATATGATCAAGATCATCTTATTATAATGCTACATGTTGTGTTTGCTGGGATCCAATGAATATTGAATGCCATGTACAATGATTATCAATCTATCATGTGTATGTTATTCATGATCTTGCATGCTCTCCGTTATTAGTAGATGCTCTGGCCAATTAGATGTTAGTAACTCCAAGGGGGAGTATTTATACTCGATAGTGGGTTCATGCCTCCATTTTACTCACGCTTGAGTGACATAAATGTAACAGGTGGTGGATGTGTTGTTGCCATTAGGGAGAAAACAACGATGTTTACATTGTTTACATTACACACTTTGCTTTATGTGATTATCTGTTGCTTGCAACTTAATGAAGGGAATATGCCCGAGAGGCAATAATAAAGTGGTAATTATCTTATTCTTTGTTTATGATAAATGTTTATTTCTCATGCTAGAATTGTATTAACTGGAAACGTTGATACATATGTGTTTAATAAACAAACATTGGTTCCTAGTAAAGCCTCTCTTTTAACTAGCTCGTTGACTAATAGATGATCAAGGTTTCCTGATCATGAACATTGGATGTTGTTAATAACGGGGTCATGTCATTGGTAGAATGATGTGATGAACATAGACCCAATATCAACATAACAATACAATAAAGTCATTTAGTTTATATTGTTATATCTTGCATACGAAGTAACTTATTCCTTAGACCATGAGATCATGCCAATCATTTGTACCAGAAGGGTGCTTTGATGTCATCAAACTTCACACCGTAACATGATGACTATAAAGGTGCCGTTAGGTATTCGGAAAGTACTAGTTGAGGATCATGGATCAAGAGTGGGATTTGTCCTTCCAAAATGACGGAGAGATATACTCTGGGCCCTCTCGGTGATATCACATCGACACTGCTTGCAAGCACATGATATGATCACAAGGATGTAATATCACGGAAACGAGAAAAGAGTACTTGTCATGTAACGAGATTGAACAAGGTATGGTTGATACCAATGATCGAATCTTGGACAAGTAAAATATCGCGAGACAAAGGGAATAGTTCACGATGTTGATGGTTCACACGATCACGAGAGTCGTCGTTGAATATATAGGAGTCATCACGGATCTCCAGATCCCGTTGTTGATTATTGATCGGAGAGGAGTCTCGATCATGTCTATCTTATTCGCGAACCGTAGGGTGACACACTTAAGGTTCAATGACGCATTTGAGAGGATACAGAATATCGAAGAATGTTTTGGGCAGCACCGAAATTGTTTCGGGGAAAATTGAAATAGTTCAAGGGGTTTTTCGTTGAATGGTTGCTAATAGAATTAAAAAATGATTCAAGGTGCTATATGCAAATGTTTGTTAATAGAATTAACAAATGCTGAATAAATAAATAACAATGTTTTATTTATTTATTAAAGAAAAACTCTTGGATTTTCTAAGTGGGAAATAAAGGAAGGATGAGTGGATGTGAGTGGAGTGTCCACTCACATGATGATGGAAGAGGTGGGGGCACACCCATGGGCTGGCCGCACCCCCCCTTGGGTTGCCTCCCCCCTCTCCTATAAATAGAGGGCATGAGCTCCCTCTCTCACACACACTTGTCCACCTCACTTCCTCTCCACCCGCTGCTCCATTCCATGGTCTCCGGCTTGGCGAAGCCCTGACCGTGGGATTCTTCACCACCATCACGCCGTTGTGCTGCAGGAGTTCTGAGGGATGCTCTACTTCCGCATCCCCGCTGGATCGAGGGAACGGAGGTCGTCATCAACCGTACGTGTGACCGATCACGGAGGCACCGCCGGATTGCGGTTCACATCTTCTCACTCTCGGGATCGGTGTGAGTATGACTATGCCAACAACGAGATTTGATCTTGTAATGCTTTGTGTCTTCGAGGATATGTTCTTCTTAAGACTCTCTCTATGTCTGTTGCTTTCATATCCTAGATTAGATATTGGCCTTTCAAGTGTCTCTCGTGTAGGAATTTTTTTGTTTTCTATGCAACGACCCCTTCACTTAATACCCAAGGTTTGCTCGGATGACATTCTGAGGGTGGATTATTAGTCATAGATGCAGTTGGATAACGTTCTATGTATTTTGTTCTAATGACCGTATGAATCACATAGTAATCAACGTGTCATGCATATGCACTACGGTGCAGACTTTATATCTCTAAATTGCTCAGCTGTAATTTGTTCAACATGTTATCTATCTGTCATGGAGAGACACCACTAGTGAACTGTGGACTCCGGTCCATTTTTCTTACACTGATAATACAATCACTGACATCACTGTTTTTATACTGTTACTATTGTTTTCCTACTATTTTCCTACTGTTTTCCACACCATACGTTTAACCTCTTTGTTTTCAGCAAAACCGGTGAGATTGAGAACCTCACTACTTCGTTGGGGCAAAGTGATTTGATTGTGTTGTGTAGGTTCAACGTTGCTGCTGAACCGGTAGTACGCCCTACCAACATCAGCTACATCAACCTTGGGAAGTGATTTTTTTTTCTCCTATTGGTCGATTCAACCTTGGTTTCTTTCTGAGGGAAATCTTGCTGCTCTGCTCTTCATACCTTCCTCTTGGGGTTTCTCAACGAGTGCGCTCCTGCACCATCAAGATTTTCTGGCGTCGTTGCCAGGGAGAAAGAGAATTTCTGCAAGGGGAGTCTCTCACTTTCAATCTCTTTACTTTGTTTTATTTTTGCTTAGTTTATTTTATTTTGTCTTGTTTGCTTCTCTATATCGAAAACACAAAAAAATTAGTTCCTATTCTAGTTGTTATTTTTCTTATCCTGTTTAATCTTGATTTATCATGCTTGCTATCAATGTTTGATGTATTTTAAACTAGATCTTATTGGCAAGATGGGTTCACGGAAGAACAACAAAAATATTATAAGTAATACCGCTTTTCACAAAAAGGGATACACTTATAGAGCCAATTAATAAACTGCATAACTATGCTAAAATTTTGTGCTCTACTTATAATGTTACTTATTGCTTTGATAAATCTTGTTGCTTTAGGAGGTATAAACACCCCCCCTTTCAATGTGAGTGTAATGATAATGTTACCATATCTTCTTATTTTAAGGGAAATAATGAACTCTATGATGTGGAAGAAATTAAAGAATTTATTTCTTGGAAGGGTGCATTCAAAATTGCTTGTTCGTTTTAAAATAATGATGATGATGATGCACCTTATAAATATGAGACTTATGATATAATTGAAATTTTCTTTGATAATTACAAGGAAGGAAATAGCTATATTCTTAAATATCTTTCTAAATACTCTCACCAAATGCCTTGCAGGAACCTATGGAAGAAGAAACTGTTAAATCTCGAGGCTCGTTGGATGAAAAAGAGGAGGAGAGTGATGATCAAGAGGAGGAAGAATGGAAACCATGTCTACCTCCCATGAGAATAAATATTAAACTCATACCTTGTTTATGATAATCCATGATACTTTGATAAATCCTATGATAATCCTATATTCATTCCAACTATTGACATGCATGATAATGAGGAAGTTTGTTTAGAAAATTTATATGATAATGCTCTAGATGATGGTCCTACGTTACTTGATGTTATAAATTATAATGCTACTGAAAATAGGATTGCTACAATGTGTCCCATACCTTTTAAGAGTGACCAGTCATTTTGTTTTGCTATTGCTAAAAGTGGGAAAGAAGAGGTCTTTAATTTTATTTTGATCCCACTGTTTTTGAGCTTGATATGAATTGTGTGCTTTTAGACCATGACAAACATGCTTTCTGTGATAATTATGTTGTCGAGTTTGTTCATGATGCTACTAAAAATTACTATGAGAGAGGAAAATATGGTTGTAGGAATTTTCATGTTACTCAAACACCTCTCTATTTGTTGAAAGTTTTAAAATTGCTCTTTTTCTACCTTCCCTTGATTTCTAGTTTGAGATTCTTTAATTTATTTCTTTAGAAGATTCCTATGCATAGGAAGTGGGTTAGACTTTAAGTTTTTTTATACTTGCTTCTTGATGCTTCTTCACTTGAAAATACATGATTCTAATTTTCTGGGCCTAGCTAAAAGGCATTAAAAAAAAGCACTTATTGGGAGATAACCCATGGTTTTATTTTTGCATTGTTTTTCTCTGTTTTGTTTCAGTCAAGGTGTTGTATACTTATGTAGAAACTCTTTTGTATCATTATTTTCATGTATTAGTTGTGCCAAGTAAAGTCTATAGTGAAAGTTGAGGTTACATTTGGATTTCTGCGTGGGAAACAGATTTCTCCTGTCCACCGTATAAAATCGCATAATTCACAGAAAGATCAAAATTACCTGAAATTTTTTATGCTTATTCCTGAGCTAATTTCAAAACTTATCCTATCTTACGTTTTTCGATTTGAGCAATGTAAGTGCCCCGAAAAAATTCGTATTTACATATTGTTCTGGTTTTGACAGATTCTTCCTTTTTAGTTGCATTCTCTCTTTTACTATGTAGAGTGAATTTCTTTGCTTCTTCAAACATCAATGGTTGTATCTAACGTTTAAAAGTATTAATAATGCTTGTGTCCATACATAACATGTGAAATTTTTATTGTGCACTAACCCTCTAATGCGAATTACATTGAGTATGGTGTGAAGGAAGTTTTCAAGGGTTAAGAGAATAGGATGATATAATGTGATTAAGAAGAGTGAAAAGCCAAAGCTTGGGGATGCCCCCATGATTCATCCCAGGAAAATATAAGAAAACTCAAGCATCTATGCTTGGGGTTCCTGTCGTGGATATGGGAAACGGGTACCCACATGGAGGTAGGCCGTGGCCCATCATGAGAACCGGCCCAGCATGCCGGATTAAGGAGTCCGGTTAAAGGGTCTGAGTAGCACCCGGGCTGTTGTATGAGTTGGAATAGAACCCGGACTAGTTCGTATCCAACTAGGACTCTACATGTAAGCCGGCCCCTTCCACCTATATAAGGAGGGGCAAGGCGCCCCAAGAGGAGAGAGCTCAGACAGATAGAGATAGACATAGAAAGACTCATATAGAACCTCTCTGATCTAGACACAACTAGAGGAGAGCCGGCACACCAGCGGCTCCCTCATGAGCATACGGAATAAGACCTAGCCACAAACAACATGTAGGACTTTTACCGGATGATGTTTTCCGGGGGCTAAAGCTGGGACCATCATCGTTGCACCAAGGTCATCGCCAACACGCCAAGTTCTACACGACCTTGAGGTCAGCTACGTCATATTCCTCAACAATGTTTGCGCGGGAGCATAGTTTCTGCTTTTCGGTCTACAAGGGTATGTCGCCAAAACTTTCCGTTTACCACATTACTAATAGATAGATCATAGCTAAGTTTTGGCGTACGTTAGTTAGAATATTTTTCTGCTACGAACCCCTTTAGTGGTATTAGAGTCGATCTATGCGTAGTACTGCTTGTACAGTTAGAACACATGTTAATGTGGGCATCGATACTACAATTGTTACCCTCTTGCGTGTACTTGTTCATACCGCGATATTGTTGGATGAAATGGCTCGGACCGACTTTAGGGGTACGCTTATGCCAGACTGGTTCCGCAACTGACGCATGGCTTGTACCATGTAAGAGGTTGGCCGTTGTCTGTCTCTCCTTCAATAATTTGTTTGGCATTTGAAAAGGGGATCCCGAAAAGGGTGTAACAGAGACAATTGTTTGATCGGTGCTGTGATTGTAGTTCGTAAGCAGAAACGGTTCTTCTGTGAAAGACTGCCTTAACAACCATGTAAAACTTTCAAAAAAATAAATTAGAGGTTGTAGCAACATGAACGAATAAGGAGCATTTGGCACAACGATTCAAAAAGATCAAAATCTCCTATGTATCTGGCAACCACGCTAAATCATCACTTTCCATAATTTCGGGATCCGAATAATTGGCCTGCCTTAGGTCCAAAAATATGTTCCAATAACTCTCGAGAAGAGAGAGACCCAATATAGTCCCTTTTAATTCAGATCCAATTAGGCATGGTAATTCAGGGACATGAGAATTGACCTTCCAAACCAGAGCAAAGCTTCCAAAACAAACTGAAGCCTCCTCCCTAGGAGGTGACGGAAAGGGAACAATCAAAGGACCAAAAGATCAAAGAATTTTTTTCTCTGGTCGGCAATAGAATGAGAAGCATTACCCTTAAGAAAATCAAGATTAGTCTTAACCGCAATATTTCTAAAGGAATGACAAGAAAAATCCGCATAAGACTTAAGCCAAGCATTTGCAGCATCATCAGTCATAGACGAAACATCATCCATGTAGAGTGAGAAGTGGCAAATGAAGTATGGCCATACACGATCTTTCAGGAAGTAAATGAAATGATCAACACGATTAGAATCCACCGAGAACCGGAACCGACTATCACTTGGCTTAAAAATTCAGAGACCCACGTGATCACCACCAAATATTTAGGGGAAATGCTTTGTTTAGGGGGACCTAGCGCTCGCTTCTGTAGGTCGCTCGCGCTGGCGTGCATGCGAGCTTTACTTTTTTTTACTCTTTTAGCCCAATAGCTTATATGGGCCTAGTTAGTTTTGTTCTTTAGGCCCAGTTTTCTCATTAGACTATTTTTTTCAGAAGCCCAACATAATAGCTACGTGCAGTGATATATACGTTAAATGTTTTCGCCATTTTGGCCAATGTTGCATACATATTTAAAATTTGTAACAATTTCGCACGTGTTTTGTTGAAAAAGCACAAACAAGATGTTGCAATGTTTTCTATATGATTTTCTACAAAATGCGTATGTGTTTTTTTAAAATTCATTTGCAACGATATGTTTATGCGCTCCTTCACATGTTGTAAACATGTGATTTCATTGTTGCTATCGATTTATTTTGTTGCTGAAATAGGGGATGATTTTTGTTGCAACTGGAACTGTGACAAATTATTTTTTGCTTACCAACTTTTTAATTGATGCAAATAATTGTTTGTTGTTGCAATAGGTTGTGATTTTTCTTGAATTGTTTAAACTTTTTTGTTGCAACGCAATAAACATATAGTTTAACTATTTTTCATAGCATTACTTATTTTTCTATTTTTTTACACAATTTGTTGCAATACTTTTTTTTGTACACGGGACGATAATTTTTGTTGCGATACCCGTGAATTTGTTGCAATGGCATTTTTTGCTGTAATTATCAAGATGACTGGGGGCAACGCAATATACCCAGTCGTTTAAGTGAGGCTGCCGTGGGTGCGGGTTCTATATACGAAAAATAGGAGGGCTAAAATGCAAAATCGTGATTTGCTGATTTCTGGCCGTTGGATGCTGATCCAATGGCTAAAAAGAGACCTAAGATTGGACAAAGCTAAGCCGACCTACGGCTAGCACTGACCTTAGAGCCACAGATTCTTCCAAGAGAGGAAGGAGGCAGAGGACAAAGGAAACCACCAAGAAAATCCTTCTCCGAGTAGGAGGGAGAGAAGTGCAGAGGCAAAACGATGACGAACCTTATCCGCGCGCGACCCTCAAGTCCGGTGAGAAATCCCAATGGAGAAGTCCTTCCATGTCTCCTAGAGGCGGAGGAAGACATTGTTGGTGGAGAGGAGGAGGGGAGATTAGAGGAGAGTGGAGGAAGCCATTGGGCTAGTAAGTGGATGGAGATTAACACTGCTAGCAAAATCCATCTGGCCAAGAAAACACTATTGGAACAACTGCCAGTGCATTTACACGTTGTAGTAACAATTGATTTCATCGTTCCTTGGCACCATGTATGTTTTCTGCCCCAGGTCCAACAAGTGTTGAACCAGATCAATTTTAAAATTAGCTTGATTTTAATAGAATGTGTAAAAAAATTAAACAAAATTGAAAATAAACATTTTTCATTCAAAAAGTATCTTACATTAATTTTAAAAACATAAAAGAAAATAAAAAACCAAGATTTTACTAGAGATGCCATCGAAGCCGAAGATCCTACTTGTCTTCCCCGCAGGTGATGTCGATGCATGGAGGCTGCTCCCAGGGCCAATTATCGGAAGTGGTGGTGGTAGCCCGACGTGCCGTGGATTTGCCTAGACCCTGGAAGTCCACTCCCACGGTATCCCCACTAGTCCTGATCTCAATGGTTCAACCGCCGGGTGCATCGCCTGCTCTTGTCTGGTCGCCCTGGTCTCCATCGCCATGTCGTGGAGGACCAAGCGATTCCCAGCCACTACCTTAACTCGTCAAGCAACGCAGTCTCTAGGTAATTCGACACCGCCTGCTTTAACGTCTGGTCGTCCTCCATGTTTTCCTCCAGTGCCTCCCCTCGTCCTTCTCCTTGGGCTATAGCAGTGGAGAACGGGGTCTGGGAAGACTATGAAGGGCCTATAGAGGATAACAAATCCTCTATGATGAAGACGACCGCCGAAACGGTGCCGGTGGGGTATGAGCGCATGGTAACGGGTGTGGATCCCGTCTGGCCCGGCAGAGGGCGAGGACTTGGTTGACGATACTCCCCTCCAAAATCCGGTGTGGTCCCTCGCGATTCTTGCGATCCGGATAAGTTAGACCATTGTAAGTAACGATCTGCTCCGTATGTGTGGCTAGTCGGGGTTATTCACCGCGTAGGATGGATGTGAGCGCCACCCACCTCGGATGTATGAGATCCACCATCTCATCTTTGTCCTCCGGGAGAGAGGCACAATGAGCCCCCCTATCGCTCATGTTTCATCTTCTTAGAAGCCGCAACTGTGGGGGCGTGAGCTTGAATTTTTCAAACTCCTCGGTGAGCTACTGCCGTCGGCATCATCATTGTTGGACATTGACCCCGTGAAGAGAAGAATGCATCGAGGGAGTGAGCATATGGAGCGGGGGAAGAGATTATCCCCTTACCATCGAGAGGAAATTTTATAGCACCATACAGTCGGAATGACGTCATTGCATTAACGTCGACGTGATCTAGTGGCCAATATTGCGCTTCAACTAGACATGGCAAATTTAGTTAAGCGGTGGCGTGGATGCCCGCGTATTGGGGAAGTGGCAGACGTCTCCTCGGTTTCCGGCATGCGAGGTGACTATGTGGTACTTATAATGGGATTGTTCTGCACAACAAGAGACTACCGGGTCGGCCATCCCCTCCTTGTACCCGCACGTAGCATGCGTGTAGTTAGCTTTTATTGAAGACACGCTGATTTAGTGGCATGCGGCAGTTAACACATTCCATCACCAACATGCATCTTACGGCATGTATGTTCAACACTCCACGGTAAGAAGTGATAGGTGGCGGGCTAAATATCTGGCAGGCCATCGATACTTTTCACTCCGGGTGCACATGTGGGTCCCACATAGTAGTGGCGCGTCGTAGCCTTCCGCACGTTGCTGGTTGACGATTAAAAGTGGTGCCCGTGAATCATGCGCTCTACCGGTACTATTAATAGCATGTAAAAATGAAAATACCACAAGGAACAAGTCTACTATAAGGGTATTTCCTACTCGTATGAAAAAAGTCGGTATTAAAAATATAGAATAGATATGTCATGATTGATCTTGAAGTCCACGGAAGGAGATGTAAAAAATAAGTAAATGGCATAAAATAATTTGATCTGCATAAATACTATAGCACAAAGTTATACCACAAAGACACGTGGTCCCTCCAAATAAGGGAATTATAAAGCAACATTAGTCAAAATATATTTAGAACGAAAAATGGCATAAAAATGGTGGAGTGTTACTTCCACCATTTTTACCACATAAATACTATCTAGGACAAATGTACCATCTACTTAAATATTTAGATGAAACTTACTTGTTGCATCTATTTGCAACATAAAACTACTCCCTCCGATCCATATTAATAGGTGCTGAAGTGGATGTATCTAGCAATAAAACATGTCTAAATACATCCACTTCAGCACCTATTAATATGGATCGGAGGGAGTATCAAGATCCGCCAGTTATTATTGTTCTTGCTGGAATTGTGCTTGCCGATGGTTCTGTATTTGTAGCGGCTCTTGTTGCATCATTTGAGGTATCATATCTTGGTATGAACTGATTGACACATCATAGCACCTAATCTTACTAACAACAAGTTTGAGAAGATAAACTTTAGCCTCTAGTGTTTCATTCAACCTTGCATAAAAAGATTACACATATATTTGGATTAATGACTTAACTAGGTTAGACTTAATAAATACTTTGGTGTATAACTTAACTAGGTTTGAATTAATAAACAATTATGTGTGATTGGTATAAATAAATCACATGGTAAACCTAGGAAAATTGCTAGTGCACCTAAACCATGAAATCAGAAGGTTGGATATAGCATAATTGGAGTCATACAATACATTACTATCCATCACTATAGATTCTATTATATAGCTAATTTAATTTGGAATTCTAAGTTGACAGATAAGATACTAATAAAAGAAACAACACGTCAATGAAAATAACAAATAGTTTATATTCTTATAAAATGGAAGTAACATATACTAAGTGAGTACTAAAAATACCACCACATTGGGGGATCAGGTGGATTTGTCAAAGCGAAATTAAAAACTCAATGTGCATAATGCTTAAATGGACATAACACATTCATCCCTTTACAACAATTGAAATGGTAGCATGAACTAAAATGATTCCATAAAGAAGGTTAGCAATGTAACCAAATTCATGAAATGGACCAAATATTTTACCAAGACACATTATTGCATTTTCTATTTCTTGCAAACCATACACTCCCTCTATGTCAAAAATGTAAAAAATATAGTGAATATACTATTATCTAAAATTTGGGAAAGGTTGACCAAGTTTAAAGAAACTATCAACATCTATAATAAAATATATATAATAATATACATATATGTTTCATGGTGGGTCTAATGTATATTTTTAATACAAGTGTTGATATTTTTCTGTGAGTTTGGTCAAACTTTACATAGTTTGACATAGGAAAATAGTACGCATTAAATATTGACATTGAGTGAGTAAAACATGTATATCCCAACCAATGAATTTTATTTTCTTAGTGGTTATAAAATAGATATCTCACTAGAACACCCAAGAAAGTACCCATAAAGTATTTAATAATTAGTTAGAAAAAAATCGTGACTCAACTCACAAATACTGATGCAAACAACATATTATTCATTACGTGCAAGGGAAGTGTTGAAGTCTGTCAAAGATGAGAGAAATAATTTATGAACTACTTCATGATTGTAGAAGACATATTTTAAGAAAGGGTCAACAAAATTATAAATACCCGGTTAATGATTGGTGAGCTTATATTTATTCATTGGACATCATATATTCCGGGAAATCGTTGCATGCGAGAAAACTATTTTTAAGAGTGAAGGTGTACTAGCGGCACCACTTGGGCTTGTGTGAGAACTTATATATAATCCACCAAATGTAGCTAGGTGCCAACAAATGCTTTCCTCGATGCTTGGTACTTTGGTGACAAAGTAAAATTATTTTCAGGCAGATTGTTCACAGCAATAAAATTACTAATGCGTACTAGTACATGTCGCAAACACTCCAGGAGAAGCGTGTGCACATACATAAATGTTACTCTAACTTTTAACGTAATGTTTTCCGAAGTAGCTAGCATGTGTAGACACACATGTTGGCGAATATGGATAATCTATCTACCTCAAAATCAATTCACAGAAGGCGCAGTTAAAAATACGAGCTCGGTATTTTATATCTATAAAGATGCTCTTTACACAAACATTAGTGTAATTTATAAATGGTTGTGTAGGTGCAACATCTAGTCATTCCTATCACATGGGAAAAAAATTGTGCTTTGAAGCAAATTTGAAATGCACTGTTTATGAGAAAATTCGATAATAAAGAAATTGATAGACTAAATAAATGATGTCGAACCAAAATTCTTAAAAAGGAGTTTATAAATAACAACAAGAAAGATCGTTCAGTTTAAAAAAAAATGTAGATTGAATGTATGGCTTCATCTATGTCAACTTGTAGTAGAAAGCATGCATAAATGTAGTTGGATTGTATTGCTTAGTGGTGTTTAGAGGCGTAGCTAGCGTGTGATGTAGGTCGTACACCGGTGGTGATCAGTATATTTGTTTTTGTTTTTCTGAAAGTACACTTAGGGTTGTTATGGGGTTTTGAACACATATGAATAGGGAAGGGAGGAAATTTTATCTAAGTATTGTGGTTTTAAGTTCAACAACTAGTTGGATAAATAGTAATGATGAACCCTATAAACTATAAGAAAAGGACAAAGTCTATGAAGAATGTAATTATAGGCTTACTCTTCGAGTCATGGATATACAATACTATCAAAAGGGTCACTTGGCTAGTTAGAGTAAATTGATACCTTGCAAAAAAAAAAAAAAATTAAAATGCTTTTCTCGACACCATCAACTTTCGGGAACAAATAGAAACACTTATTCTAGAACTTCGAGATAAGTAAGAATGAGAGACAGGCAAGAAAACATGTTTTAACAGTTTTGGTTCATCATGGTACTTTTGTGTAGATCCTTCCCTGGAACCACTGTGTGGTTTTTTCCTTGTCCAAGACGTCACGAGTATAGACATGATACTTAAGTGAAGTTTTCCTAGTATCTCTGAGCTAAGATTGATCATCTTTTACCAACTTGATCCAATCGGTGTATTGTTATTGCCGGAAGTTCCGAGTGGATTTTCTCCAGAGCTACTAGCTGGACACGTTGTTCCTTCACAGGTACGTCTAAGGTGTTACAGTTCTCGAGATATTCTCCATGAATCAGTCCCACTCGGTGCCATGGATGAACCTCCGGGAACTCTTTTTTTCATGCCCAACCGTCAAAATTTCTTATTGTTCTTGTGCTTCCAGTTTACTTCATATGGAGCTTCCGAGCGCGTTTATGTTTTTTTTGTTAAAGTTGTATTTCATGGCAAAGTGGGTGAAATAGAAGAGGAAGTGACTCTTCAAGCTACCTACTACAGTACCATATTTTCACCTAGTTTCCAAACTCCACGCATACCCTTATGAGATCTTTGATTCTTTGAGAGATTTCTATGTGAAACATTTCAAAGTTTTAATATCCAAGTTCTAGAAATTTTGTTGTTACCTTTTAGAGGGTGTGCACCTCCACGCTGGCTAAGTGTCACTTCGAAGCTTTCGTGGATGTGAATGATGCAAGAGTTTGTGAATGCCATAGAAACAAACACTTAGTCTAAAGATCTTTTTCGATAAAGCGAGTTTTTATTACTTAATATTTTAAGAATTACATCTGGTCTCTGCATAACTAGATGCACATAGCCAAATCCGCACGAACAAAGTGACAGGAAAAATAAAAAGGCGAATTACATATCATAATGAGAAATTGTAAAAACACCAACGGTGGTGGAGGGACAAGACGCAAATTACGTTGTCATCCATGTTGGTATAAACAGACCCTCGCCATATCCTGGTACAAACCTCCATAAAGAGGTCTCGATGCTCCACACGCTGCAACGAAGACCACGAACGGAGAGTAGTTATACTCATGTAGATGACCTGCATAAGAGAAAAAAAATTACTGTTAAAAACCTTGTATTTTCTACACAGACATAGCGACCATATAACGGCTAACGCTCCCACCCTAATAAGCCTCTTAAACCTACTATCCACACCGTTGAGCCAATTGCCAAAAATATTCTCAATACTTCTAGGTTGGTATAAGATAGAACCTATTCGTACGATTGACCATATAGAACGAGCAAATGTAAACCCAAAGAATAAATGTTTAATACACTTGTCTTTGTGACAGAAGACACTCATTTTACTTCCATGCCAATTGTGCTTCGCAAGATTTTCTTTTTGTTAGGATCACTCGTCGGCAAAGATACCACGCAAAAACATTATTTTTGAGTAATATTTTCATCTTCCAATTTTTTTATTGTTGTGAACTAGCACATCCGTCTGAAGATCGACATCTAATGATTAGGCATGGACTTCGTGTCCTAGCTTAATAAGTCGTTGGGTCTTGGTGGTTTGGGACTCTATGTCTTATCGGACTTTATGTACGCGCCTCCTTCAACAAGGACATAGGATAGCTCCGACTATCCGAACCTTGTGATTTTCCAAATCCTTCTGCATCTTTAATTTTGTAGTATGAAATGTTTAATGTGTTGTAGGAAAAAACTAATTATGTTAAAAAAGATCATTCTTTGATATAATTTTGCAATCACCTATTCAACCACTCGTCTAGTTGATAATGCATGGACTTTCATTTGTCAGCAACAAGAATATATGAAGACTAGTACTGCTCATATATGTAAGAAATATAATAGCATACCATTCATCTCTGTTACTTTTGTTCCTCGGATCCATCCAGGTTTGTCATCGTCCGCTTCTTTTTAGATATATGCGAAATGGTTGTACTCTACAAACAAATAATTCAAATAAAAATTATAATTTGATTGTATGAAAATATCAAGTTATCTCATGATAGTCAAGAATACATTCATACAACTAGCTAGGGTCATTTCTCTTGTGGACAAATGCGATTCAGTTAAACTCTGGGAGGACAAATAGCTGTGGGAAAAGTCCTTTTCGGTCTATTCCCGATCGACTTATGACCTCTGTATGATGTAAGCATGCTACATGGACACTTTCATTGGGGAACTGAAAGTCAAGTTGGATTTCGTTACATTCATAGGTCAGCATTTGTTGGCCGAGCCCCCACTAAAAAAAATAGGTCAACATTTGGCTGGTTGGGACACTGCTCTCCTGAAGGCGGTGAAGGTTCGGCGAACATAATTGTAGGAGACGTATAAGTGGGATTTACATATCTCTTTTTTTTCTTTAGTGTACTACAAGTATTCAGCTTTAATGGATTAGCGGGACTGGTTTAGATGGAAACATCTTATGGAAACTTAAAAGTAGATAAAGGTCAGGGAGGAGATGCGTTGACAGCTTTGTCAGGTAAACATTAGGTTTACCGTTTTCTTGTGCAACCGAAAATAACCTATTTCTGAGTCTTCTGACCAAAACATATAGGTTTGTGCAAAACAAAGACAATACTTGAATAGACTGTTATAAATCTCGGCCACAAATGCAAGGTTTTCGAAACTGATTCGATCTGTAGTTATACACTTATACTCCCATAAAAGATATGCTCAAATAATTAATCCTGAGAATCACAAACCTGTAGTGGATGCACTTGTGCAGATAGCGATTTATTCTCCTGCTGCAGTAGCGCCTGTTTTTGCTTAGACCTTTGTGCAGCTGCCCGGTTCCTAAGGATCCTGCAAATAAGTTTCACAAACAGGTGTACAATTAGTTAGTGTAGTGCTAAAGTACTACTCAAGAACCAAAACATTTTCTCTCGTGATCATCATATCTGAAAGAAGAAAGGACAAACTGATGGATGGATCATGGTAATATATATTACCTCCGGACCCTCTTAGGATCTGTCAGAACAATGTTTGCGAGCCTCTTCTCCGCCATGATCTTGTTAATGTCATTCTGGGTGAATAACCCATCGGAAAAAGTTGCTACAAGCGGAGAATTGGCGTCATCCTTGTACTGGATGCTGCTTCCTGGTGCACCTGATCCCCATCCCGTCCCCGGAGAAGACAGCATGTTCTTCTTGCTTCCAACAACCGTGACGTCCGTGTTGACGAAGGAGTAGGCCGGTCGGGACATCCCCGCCGATGAGCTGCTGCCACTGGTGACATAACTCTTACCCAGCTGCGACGTATGCCAGCTCCAGTCCATAGGTTCGTTCTTCACTCTAGCGTTGGCTGCAGGGTATTAGACAGATGCACTAGCCATATATTCCAAAAGTCCGAACTGATGGAAAGACTAGGCTAACAGGTTTTAACATTCCCCCTCACGTCTAGGCTGTGACGTACAGGAAGACCCTCAGACGTGGGATCGATGAAAGGCCGCAACTATTTTAGATTTAATAGTGCGTTGGTCGGGTCTTGAACTTGAGACCTCTTGGCTCTGATACCATATTAGACAGATGCACTAGCCATATATTCCAAAAGTCCGAACTGATGGAAAGACTAGGCTAACAGGTTTTAACACAGGGGTCGGGATAAAACTGGATGGTGTGGGTGGTACTGGAGTCCATGGGGAATGGTAGATGCCATTGCCAGTGTTGCCGGAGGAATAAGGCGGGGGCATCCACGCCGATGAACTGCCTCCGCTGGTGATGGTATTGTTCCCCAGCTGCGACGTCCCCCATGAGCTCGAGTCCAGAGCTTCCTTCTTCACCCAAGCGTCAGCAGGAGCAGGGACCGGGAGCAACAAGCTCGATGACGACGACAGTTGTTGACAGGGTGCTTTGGTGCTAGTGATGCCCGTGTCACGGCCGGAGTAGTTGAGACCGCCGCCCGGGCCTTCCAGGTCCACGTACTGGACAACGTTGTTGCCGGAGTAGTCGTCATCGTCCAGAAGCGAGATGTACACCGGAGCGGGACGGATGGCTTCAAGATCTATGACCACCGGCTTCTTCAAAGGTGGTGGGCCACTGAGGGAGGGGGGCAGGGGTGGAAGCTCGTACTCCTCCATTGACCCGAAGTCGAGGGGCAGGGGTGGAAGATCGTACTCCTCCATTGACCCGAAGTCGAGGGGCAGGGGTGGAAGCACGTACTCCTCCGTCGACCCAAAGTCGACGCTGGCCGTGATCTGCGTCAGGAGCGGCGGAGAGCTATACGAAGACGACGGCGCCTGCAGATCGAGGGACGAACTAAACGGTGTCAGGCCCACCACGCTAGCCAGACCAGTGTCGAGCGAGGAAAGGAAGGTGGCGTAGCGTGGGCTGGTGGTGCTGCTGCTGCTGCTGCTTTCGCTTCCATAAACCACACCGCCCAGTTTGGGATGGGATCCAGTGCCATGGGCGCCGTCGAACACGGTGGTGGCATCTGGTAGCAGGAGAACCCGGTGAGGACGCCGTGCGACGTATCACAGGCGGATCTTCCTAATCCGTGGATGAAGTCGCCACTGTCACCCCCCGACGCATGGGTCGTTTCAGGCGGCGGCGACCGTGGCGCCTGGTTGGTCGGTGAACCTATGGGGTATCCGGACCCAGAGAAAGCTTCCAGTGATATGGTGTTGGATCTGTCGCCGACGCTGGATCCGGCACCTCCGGCCGACGCGTAGGCTGTGCGAGCTAGCGGCGAAGGTGGCAGGTGGTAAACTTTGCATCCGGTACCAGCCTGGGAGGAGAAATGGGTGGCGGCGGCTGATTGATTCTCAAATGGACGGCGGCGCGAGTAGTGTTTGTGGTGGGAGTTACCGGCGTCGGTGGTGGTGGGCGAGCGGGGGTAGACCGGCGGCCGGAGCCGGCGGCTGCTCGTGCCGGCGTTGATCTCCTTGTTCTCCATACGGAAGACGGCCGTGCCAGGCGCTAGGGTATTACCTAGGGAAGGGGGGGAACAGGTTGTGCTGGCGGCGTGAGGGTGCAAAAGGATCTGCGTTCCGATGGATGCGAGCATATGTACCAAGCAAGTGCGAACAGATTTGGAAAGGAGCGGGAAGAAGGAGCTGGGAAGTAGGGTTTAACCGAAAAGCAAGCGCAACAGATGGGCCGTGTCGGACTTTTCTGTGTGTACCTCAGCTCATCTACACATCACTGAACGTTTTTTTTTTACAAATATTTTTGTCAAATATCTAATTGAATATGGCTTTGCATTATGGACTATTCCAAATCATAAGACACATCTACTTGTGTACAAACACGTGGCCAGAAATCTGACTTGGGGTTGGAAGAATAAAACAATTTAGAAATACTGTAAACCCTCATATAAGCATATGACCAATTTTGTAAACCTTAAAAAAAGATGGTGAAAATATTGGTAATGTTAATTGCTTGGCGATCAGCTATGCAAGAACTGCATATTTATGAAAATGGATAAAATAGTTTCTCACTCCATTTTTCTGTCCAATCGCATCCATGTCATTTTGCAAACGGAAATCAAATACAGTGGCACAAATATTTCAAGCGGAAACAGAGCTCTGGAGGGTTGCTGGACTTTTTTGGAGTAGCCTAGGCCTTGTAATGAGGTGGAGAGTCGGGCGAGTTATCTGCTAGTTTCTTTTGGGTAGACGGAGTTCTTGGCGTATGTGTCAATTGTTCTGTAACCGGCCTCTTGGCCTCGTTACGTCTCTGAGAACATATCCCAAAAAATGCCAATTTGATTTCAAATTGTAAGCCATCTTTTAGTTTTAGGTTGAGTTACATGCAATATTATAGTTAATAATCCGACTAAAAAATTATTCCATATTTAATCATTCATGGAATTCAAACGGCGTTCATAGGAGAATATAAGTGATGTCCCCTTAATCCACATCTAAAAAGATCTTTATCTTTATCTATCTAAAATGGGTTGTTCCTAATACCGCTTTCTAAAGTAAATGGTGTACTTTATATGCTTAATAATAGGTGAACCTACTAACAAGCTGGTTCATCCACATGTTATATTTAATTTTCATCAACAAAAATTAGTGGTGAAAACATTTTCCTTTCTAATGAAATATATCGGTAAAGATTCTGAATGGTCCAAATAGATTAAAAATATCTCTTCTCGTTGATTAGAAGTCAATTAATAGGAAAGATGTATAAATATTGGATTTCACTCCTTATAGTGTAACTCGAACAATTTTTCCCGCTAACGTGGGTTGACATCCTCACTCCTTATCTTCGAGATAGTGACTGGTGGCATGGGCGACACATTAGTTGAGAAAGTCACCGCGCTTTACGCTCATTCCAAATTTCAAGTGAAAAGAGCACGTAGAACCATAGCTAAGGACATGAATAACAATTGTCCACCATTGTTCAGTTAAAATAGAATACCAACATAGACATACGGATACAACTCATATTTGTACCAAACTCTATCGTCATATAATGAGGAGAACCCTACCCGCCGAGGCACGTCGGGTGGCCCAATTACTCTTTCCTTAAACTCTATTATGTTATCAGAGTAACGCTCTTGACCTAATACGCTTCCGCCACTGTCATTCGCTGAGTCCGCCGCTGCGCGTCCGGCTGCGCCTACCACGATGAGCTCATCATCGTCGTCTACCTCTCTCTTCGTTGTCATGACCACGAGAGTGCCATCTCCTCCGGTTCCGACATAACCTCGCTTCCCGTGATGCCATATGAGGTCTTCACCTCTCCCCTGGCCGCCACCTCCTCGGCGCCCGTGAACTTTGATGGGTTGTCCATAGGTTTGTTGCCACTAGCGCACGTGATGGGATACTCCATGCCACCGAATCCGTAGTCGACGCAAGCGATGCCCACGATGGGATACTCCAACGATCCGCCACTCCTCCGACCATGTTTGGTCCGGTCTACAAACACGGAGGGCACTTCTACAACCATATGATCCTGGGTGGTCAGATTATTCCTGGAGGTGTCGTCAACATCATGTCCTCAATCACCATCAAGCTAACCAGTGAAAAATTACCTGGTTGGGAGGGAACAAGTTAGTCCTCTCCTTTGGAGCCAGCTTCTCATGGGATACGTTGATGGATCGATCACATGCCCTGCTTCTCACTTCATCGTCAACCATGGAGGCACCATGGTCCAGCAGACAAATCCGACGTATCATCACTCGGTTCAGCAAGATCAGGCCATCCTCTCGGTGTTCGTCTCCTCAATGATGCATGACTTCGTCGCCATGGTCATGTTTTGCTGTTACCGTGAGGGAGGCATGGGAGGTGATGGGTGGTTCCTTTGGTTCCAGCTCTATTGCTCGCTCCTAGGGTATCCCTCAGCAGACGGCCGAGCCAAAGAAGGAAAACAAGACCGCCATGGTATACTTCCAACAGATGAAGGCTTTCTCGGATCAACTCACAAGCATAGGGTAGCCTCTCCATCCCAAGGAATTCATCTCCTACATCCTCACCAGACTCGACGGTGATTACGACGCGTTGCATGGAGTTGTCACTGTTTGTACCACACCAATACTCGTCCAAGATTTGTTTGCAAGATCGTGTCGACGGAGTAGCGCATGCTGGCGCGCCGTGCAACTATTGTGGCTCACCACTACCCCGAAGCTTATGTCATTGTATTTGGAGGAGGAGCCCCAGTTGCAGCCTATGGCGCTGCTCGTTGCGGCCCAAGGCCCGCCTATCGTCCAGACACACGGGCGTCCCAGCCTTAGTATGCACAGCAGCGAAAGAACAACAATTCTACCGTGCCTAGGACTAAGACCAGACGTGGAAACACTATTGTGTGTCAGCTATGTGGTATACCACGTCACACGGTAGCTAAGTGCTACAGGCGATTTAATCGCGATTTTCTGGGCATTGGCAATGATGGGAGCAACACCGAGCGTCAAGTTGCTATGGCGATGTCTGCGGCTCATGGTGGCACTCATGGTGGCCAACAGGTTGCAGACCTGGCATGGTATGCAGACTCCAGGGCAACACATCATATCACCCATGAGCTGGAGAAGCTCACTACACATGAGCCCTACCACGACACCGAGCAGGTTCACACGGCAAATGAATAAGGTATGCATGTTCATAATGTTGGTCAAGTTGTTATTCCTACTCCTCATCTAGACCGTTAGCTCTAAATCATGTTCTACATGTTCCCAATGCTACTCGTAATCTTTTATCCATGAGCAAACATTCCCATGATAATAATGTTTTTATTGAACTTCATCCTCATGATCTTTCTGTAAAGGATCGGGACATGAGAACACCCATACTTAGAGGTCGTTGCCATCGAGGTCTCTACGAGATTAAAGCACTCATCATCAAGCAAGAACTCATCAGTGTAGGTGTCACATGATGTCTGGCATAGCCGTCTACTTCATCCAGCCTTACAAATCGTTTAACATGTTCTTCGTAGTCATGAGTTGTCATCTATCGTAGAGTCAAATAAAAATAAAGCAGTTTGTGATGCTTGTCAGCAAGGAAAAAGTCGCCAACTGTCCTTTTCCATGTCTACTAGTGTAATAAAGTCTCCACTAGAGATAATTTATTTTGATGTGTGGGGTCCTGCCCAAACATCTGTTAGTGGACATCGTTTCTATGTTAGTTTTGTTGATTGCAATAGTCGTTTCACTTGGCTCTATTTTCTTAAGCACAAATCCGATGTTTATGATCTGTTTCTCCAATTTCAAAAACATGTTGAACACCTCCTCAATAAAAAGATAGTTCATGTTCAAACAGATTGGGGTGGAGAGTATGAGAGATTTCGTCCTTTTTTTCACAACCTTGGCATCTCACAACGTGTGTCTTGTCCATACACGCACCAACAAAATGGCACATCTGAACGTAAACACCGTCACATTGTTGAGACATGCCTCACTTTGCTTGCTCATCCATCTGTTCCCCTACATTATTGGAATGTTGCTTTCTCCACAACCTGTTTTCTTATAAATAGGCTTCCTAGTCCCAAACTCGACTTGAGGGATTACTTCATGAAACTCCACACTATACATTTTTCAAGGTTTTTGGGTGTGCTTGTTGGCCTATCCTCAAGCCTATAATAATCATAAACTTGATTTTTGCTCCAAGAAGTGTGTTTTTCTGAGATATAGTGCTTTACACAACGGGTATAAATGCCTACACGTTTCTTCCAATCGAGTCTATGTCTCTAGGGACGTTATCTTTGATGAGAATGTTTTTCTCTTCGCCAAAATGCCCACCTCTCATAGTTCATAACCACCTACGGAGTCATCTTTACTTTCAGCTGACCACTTTATGGATACTGCATATGCACCGTATTTTCTTGCTAACAATGGTGCAGGTAACGGGCGTGGCGCTCAGCTGGACATACTTCCAGAAACTGACTCGGAGGAGCAAATGGACCGTGTGCATGGACCTGCGGGTTTGGTGCAATTGCATCTATTTCAGCCAATCCCCGAGCGGGCACCTCCCGTGTCCCCCGATGCACCCGTGCAAGCAGCGGCACCATCATCGCCTGCTGCTCACATGCGGGTCAGGGAACAAGGATGGGACGTGATGTCCCCATCACAATCGTCGTCTCCCTCACATCCTACGAATGAGGACACGCCTCCTGCATCACCGATTTCATGCGCGTCACCGCTCGTCCCTGCATCACCCCTATCCCCGATAGTACCTACGTCCTCACCAGCTACAACACCTGTGTTGCCTTCGTTGTCTCCACCCGCCACGCGGCAGCCGCGCGCTCGCCGCACCACCTCCAAGGCAGATACGGGACAGAACAGCTCTCGGGTGCTAGGATCTTCTGTGATTGGAGATCCTGCTGCTCCACCCACAAAAAGTACCAGATTGCAAAAAGGAATTACTAACCAAAGAATTATAACTGACGACACGGTTGCTTGGATCAGCATTCTGGCTGCATATACAACATCCAAGAGCACAACTGAACCACGTGACTACCATGAGGCGCTTCATATCCCTCACTAGCGTGCTGCCATGGAAGCTGAATTTTCTGCACTTCAGAATAGTGGCACCTGGAAACTGGTACCTTATGTTCCATGTGTTAACTTGATTGACTCTCGCTGGATTTTTAAAGTCAAACTACATGTTGATGGTTCTATTGAGAGATATAAAGCTCGCCTTGTTGCCAAAGGATTTAAGTAGCGTTATGGTCTCGATTATGATGAGACATTCAACCATGTGGTTAAGCCCGCAACAGTTCGTCTATTGCTCTCTATGGCTCTCTCCAAGAAGTGGCATCTTTGACAGCTTGATACCCAGAATGCTTTTCTTAATGGACTTCTTGATGAGCAGGTATACATGAGACGTCCTCCCGGTTTTGCTGATTCTGATAAACGT
The DNA here is from genome assembly GCA_028641055.1 of Alopecurus myosuroides. Taxonomy (NCBI): domain Eukaryota; kingdom Viridiplantae; phylum Streptophyta; class Magnoliopsida; order Poales; family Poaceae; genus Alopecurus; species Alopecurus myosuroides. The sequence continues at coordinate 201,425,244 of CM054063.1, read as the reverse complement.
GATCACTATTGTCAGCTAGTCAAGTCTCTTTATGGTTTGAAGTAGGCACATGTGCCCGGCATGCTCGTCCCAGTTCTGTTCTTGGTTCCTTGGGGTTCTTGCCATCAGTTGCAGACACATCTCTGTATATACTCCAACGTTCTGATATGACCATATATTTGCTTGCGTATGTTGATGATATCATTGTCATAAGTTCGGATCCTTCTGCTATTCCCAAGCTCCGGTGTGACTTCTCGGCTAAGGATCTTGGTGCTCTTTATTATTTTCTGGCCATTGAGGTGCATTCAGCCTCCAAGGGCATGTTCTTTGACGGTGCAAGTATTCCCTTGAGCTTGTTATACGTGCTGGTATACTGAAGTGTAGTCCCACTACTCCAATGACCTCTTCTGGGCGTCTCTATAGTACTGACGGTGATATTCTCTCATCTGAGGAGGCGACTCATTATCGGAGTATTGTTAATGTTCTTCAGTATCTTATAGTGACACGACATGATTTGTCCTTTGTCGTAAACAAGGTGTGCCACTACCTCCAAGAACCTTGTAATCCCCATTGGTCAGTAGTTAAACGCATTCTTCAATATGTGAGGTTTACCATTGACTATGGTCTATAGTTTTGGTCTTCCTCTTCTTCATTGCTCTGAGCGTTCTTTGATGTGGACTGGGCTGGCAACATGGATGACCGGCGATCCACGGGGGGATATGCTATATTTGATGGAGATAACCTGATCGCCTCGAGTGCTCGTAAACAGTCTACAGTTTCTCGATCCAGCATTGAGTCTGAATATAAGGCTCTAGCTAATGCTACATCTAAACTTGTATGGGTACAGTCATTGTTTCAAGAACTTGGAGTTGTCCAAGCTCAACCTCCAGAGCCATGGTGTGAAAATATTGGTGCAACATATCTGTCATCCAACCCGGTCTTTCACGCCAGAACAAAGCATGTTGAAGTTTATTTTCACTTTGTTCATGAGCGTATTACCTAGAAGCAATTGCAAATCTGGTTAATTTCTTCAAAGGATCAAGTTGCTGATATCTTCACTAAACCTCTCCCCTTACCATTGTATGAGCATTGCAAGCGCAATGTCAATCTTCTACCAGTTGAGATTGAGGGAGGGTGTTAGAATAGAATGCCAACATAGACATACATATACAACTCATATTTGTACGAAACTCTATGCTTATATAATGAGAGGAACCCTACCCGACATGGCATGTTGGGCCGACCCAATTACTCTTTCCCTAAACTCAATTATGTTCTACCATCGGTATAGTTGAGTTAAGATCTTTTCCATCATAATACCATGGCTTCTGAGAAGCCTTCTAATCCGAGGTTGACAAACACTAATTGTTGTTAATGAAAGTTGAAGCAATTTTTTCAAAGTTCTAGTAGACAAGTGTACATGTCTTGGTTTTACCTATAGGGAGAGAAAATATTTAATCATTAAGAAGTATAAATTACATGTATTTAAATCTTCTTAATGTTCTTGTTGTTTTGATGTGTGAGTTTGTCATGTTTCCGATGACGCCATTTTATATTTGGCGCATAATCTCGAGAAGTCTATCAATATGAAGCTGTTTTTTGTATTTTGAGAAAATATCCCTTCGTAAGGTAAGTTTCCACAAAAGTGAGCTATATTTTTTTGAAAAGGCAAAGGAGGAGGAATAACATTACAAACAAATTTTAAGATGTGAGTCTACTCTTTACCCTGTAGGTATCTTGTGTACCTCGCCATTACAGAAACTTGCGTAATTCAGAATGGCATCCAGTAGAGCAACGCTTTGATGGCAAGTTGGAAGTTGGAAGGGTGAATTCCTCTTGCATGGATGTTTACTTGTGCTAATAAAATCCATCCATACAAATCTAATGATATTTATGTTATTTTTTCATGAAGTATCAAAAAGGGTACGAAAGCGTCTGAACTTTCATAGATCATGGTTTTTCTAACACAATGATGATAAAAAAATGTAAATATTGGTTAAGAAAGTGGAACGTATCTTGCAACCCAAAGTTTAAGGGGTCTAGGTATAGAGGTACTCATGTTCAAAAATATGTGTTTACTCAGCAAATGGTTGTTTAAACTACTAATGAATCTGTCATAAAGCAGTATAACTTGGTTTTGTAGAGGATTTTTTATGTGATATGGTCACGGTAAGTTTTTATGGATTGTTCAAACTATCGGCAAGAGAAGGCTCAGTAGACTTGGTGCCATGTCGGGGAACATGATGGAGATCAAGGCGCAAGACCATATCATGTCGCACTTTAGTACATTTGATCTTGTTGTGTTATGTGCATCTTATTGTTTTCTAGTATTAGATACACGACGGCAGCACCGTAAAATGATCACTCAATTTAAATAGAAAAATTTATGTTATCTCTTAGTGTGCACCGCAAAGAAAATTTTCTGTTTTTTAAGGAGGCTGTGACGATCGGGTGTACTCATTTTGGTGTTCGCATAGAGTGGGTGTAAGCCACCTTGCATTGCAGATACACTAAGGTTAGATTGGCGAGCCAAGCATGTACATGCATAGCCTTGAACACGTGTGATTGAATGATCTAGCATGATTTGCATAAATGATGTGATCGACATTTTGATGTCCACCTTTGCAACTATACCGCCGTTCGTGACGATCGGGGGTGGTATAGCGAATTCGGGTCGTGTAATCGCTAAGATATTTTTAGGTATGATAATCTTAGTGGATCTCATTTAATAATTTGATTATGAATAGAACTCATTATTATAAACTTAGTATTAATGTTCTTGCAAATATCTCTATAGATCATGTCGTACCCCTTCACCGAATTCGATTTTGGCCCATACCTCCGCACTCCAAAACATAAAATCGATGGGTCCAACTTCATTGACTGGTAGCAAGACCCGAGGAATATCCTAGAGTATAATGACTTACTCTACATAACAGAAGAGACATTAGGCGATGAACCAGGAGACTCCGCGAGCCAAGAAGATGATGATGATTATCGTGATCATATGGATACCGCCATTACTGTCCAATGCATCATGACTAGTTGCATGATTCCTAAGTTGAAATCATGTTTGAAGGACACCAAGCCATATGATATGTTTGATGAGCTTAAGGCGTTGTTCATAGAGCAGATCAGGATGATGACGTATGAGTGTCTCGACACTTTTCTTTCAACCAAGATGGAATAAAACACCTTCTTAGAGAGTTGCGTGAGGAATATGTATGACATACATAAACGCCTCACATTTGACATGGACTATTGGATGTTGGATGCCTTTGCGATAGATGGGGTGTTGCGCTTGCTTCCTCCCAGCGACAAATGCCACGTCCAAGGGTATGTCATGAGACGTGATTCACTCACCTTTGTTCAGTTCATGAGCCAGCTGCAAACTCTCCATGTAGAACCCATAATAGGGGAGACCATCTACGAAGAAGGTATATTTGATATACAAGTTATAAATGTTACACAAGTACTTATTTTAGTTTTTAAAATTATTGGATACTTATTCTGTTTTATGAAAAACATGACCTACTGCTTGAAAGTGGTTTGAGAAAGATGAGGTGACCATGCATGTTGATGGCAAGCAAGACAATTGATGACTAACGGCGTACTCCCTCTACAATTATCAGTTTTTATTAGTGTATTTGACTAGAGCTTTTGTAATCGGTCTGAGTGCAGTCTTTAATTAGTGTGTCTTGTATGTCATGAGATAGTTATTCATTTATATAAACAAGCAGTTGTTCTATTATCATGAATAAGTTCCTTTTATGGGCACATCTTGATTGCAAATAAACTATTCTCATGATAATCTCAATGATGACGCATTAGACATTTATAAATAGAAATGCTAAAAAATATCCAAAGTCAATAATGACATCGTTTTCGAAACTACACTGCCAATTTTAGTCATGATTGGCATTTTATGATATCTCTAGAAACTTTGACCTATTGACATATACAAGATGTGTCTAATAAAACAAGATGGTCAAAATATCTGCATATTGATTGTTCAATGTGTAAAGGGAATAGTTGAATATCATGTACAATGATTAGTAAACTCCACAAGTAGTGGATATAATTAGACCTTCATTATGAATCTAAGTAAAAGAGTGTATGAAACATTAGTCTAAAATAGTTTGATGGGATCAAGAAGTTTTCAGATTGAAGGTGGGTAAAAAATTAACATCAAAATCAGGTCCCTATGATTTGATCAAGGTGACATGAATTTTAGTTATGTTTTAGCACAAAGACTTGTGATAACTCGTTCCACAAATTATGATACTTAAATATACATCAATGTGTTGATATGTATAAGAATTATAATCATACTCTATCTTGATAAAATGTGGTCTTAAAAGGTTAAAGCTATTTAGAGTGATTCATTAAAATTAGTAAAACTCACTTCAGAAAGGTTCCATCTAAAGCTCGTGGAAATAACAACATATGAGTACTGAAATGTCATGGTTTCTAGAACTATATGATAATATGAAACTATAAACGAATAGTTCTTTGTAAAATATTCATAATTGGTTATGGATATGTCTTCCATAACCAAATAGTAATAAAAACACATGTGTTACAAATTTTATTGGTGTTTTGCGATAGAAAAGTTTTTCCGAAGAAAGTGTAAGATTGAACGAGGTGGCTGACCTTGTATCCATAAAACGTTGAGTAGCGCAACGGAATGCGTACCGGAAACAAAACTCTAAAGATGGTAAATTGACGATGGAGATCATAGTGTTTCATTAAAGATCTTTTTCCTAACATAGTAGGCATCAAGAATATTTTCTGTCATGCTGTAGATTAAGTTTATGATGCATCTACAAACTACAAATAAAAAATGGTGACCCCAAGTATAAAAAATGACCGAGAGACATAAATCCTGTAATTTAAGTTACACTTGAGATTGCAAGGTAAATGTTACTCAAATCTCATTAAGTAAAAGCGATTACTTAGTCTTCACTATAAAAGTTACATGGGAGGAACGAAACTTTAAGAAAGACATAAAGCTAATTTTTTTCATGAAGATTGTGTTGGACAAAAAGAATAGGTTGACTACACAAATGTAGACATGCTTGAGTCAATTGGATTTGTATTAGCAAAGTACTAGTATATCGTACCTTGAATTTTGACTTGATGAACAATCAAGGAATTTTCGGGAATTAAGATTATCGAAAGGACTTGCAGGAAATTGGGTGGAATCAGAATGGCTTGCCTAATCGAATATGTAGATGACATATTTGAGTGGGAGATTACTAGCTTTCCTAATCAAATATGTAGATGTCATATTTGAGTGGGAGCTGAATAGGTTGCCTAATCGAATATGTAGATATCAAATTTGAGTGGGAGCTTAATCCTTATGTGTGAATGACATATCATAAATGGTACTACTGGAGTTAATTAGGAGTTATTGTGGGAAGGTAATGAAGTTTAAGTAAACAGTAAAAGTCAAGATGTTTTCTATTATATTCTGAAGAGTGAGGATAGAACAAACCAAGAAAGAATGTCCTGGTTTGAAATCTTTACAAAACATTTAGTTAAATTCTACACAATAACAATGGTTGTAAGATATACTCCATCCCTATGCCTAAGTCATAGGTGGCAACATATTAAACCATGTTATGTGCTCTATGTGATGTGACCCATGCTCTTGTGAAGAACATGTGCTGAGGTGAATTTGGTGGAATTCGTGGAGCATGAAGTTAGGTATATCTTTCTGTGTTTAGATAAAACTGAGGATATATTTCAAGACTATAAAGGATGGTGAGTCTAACAATAAATGTTACTTTATAAATTTTTTAACACCAACCTAGATGATTGAAAATACCAAAACAAATTAAAAGAACCCTTGTAGAAACATCAAACTAATGTGCAAAAGGGTATCAAAATCTACTTTTATATAGAAGTATATGGATGCTTCGAAAGTAATAAGTATAATATATTGGTAGAGAAATTCTGTTCTCTGACTAAGTGTGTTTCTGGTGCACTTGACTAATGAAGAGTAATAATAAGCACAACGGAAACAAAAGTATCACTTAGTTCCCAAATATTTATATATATCCTTGAAAGTTATCACAATGGTATCAAACAAGGCGACATCAGTGATTCGCAAAGAACATACAAAACTGTATGGTACAGGCCGTTGACGAAACCTCTTCCACAAGCAAGCATGATCAGAAACACTTATGAGATAAGGTGTTTTTATTAATAGTAAAATGCAGCTAGTTTATTTGTACTCTAGTGCAAGTGGGATAATGTTGGAGATATGCCCGAGAGGCAAATAAATGATGAGTATTTAATATCGTATCTCATTAAGTTTATAATAAGTTTTATATATGTATTAATCGGGAATTGTTAATACACGTGTGGTATGTGAACAAACCATGGTACCTAGTGAGCCTCTATACAAACTAGTTCATTGTACAATAAATGATCAAGATTCCCAATCATCGACATTTATGTCAATTGACAATGAGGTCATTTAATTGGGTGAACGAGATGATGGACATACCCAACATAAGTACTGCAACACAATCGTGTCACGAAGTTCACCGTTGCAGTATTTAGGAAATGGGATTATTACACATGTGCCCCCGATTCCTTAGTCTTGCTCGTTCTTCCCCACGCTCTAAAATTTTGCTCACTTTTCCCCATTCTCTTAGCTGAAACTCTCGCAAAAGTTGATAACTAACGTTTGTTGTCCAGTCAATGCATTGACCGTCAACTTCTGAGTTTGTGCTGACGAGTGGGGTCGGGTTCTGCTTTGACCGTTGCGTGCCTAGTGGGACCGCATGGAGACACGTGAGTTAGCTTGTTTGAAGCTGAAACAGATCGACAGCGTCGCATCGCGTAGCCTTGCCCACTCCGCCGACGCCGTTGTGCCGCGTTCGCCGCCGCCCCGTCTCCTCTGCCGCGTTATCCAGCTTATCTACCCCACCTCACCATCAACCCCACCTCACCATCTCTAAAGCCATGTTGATCCAGGACCCCAGAATGCCCTCAGCCGTGGAGATGATTGGGTCGAATCAACGGCAGATACTTCATGGATTAGAACCGGGTAAGCAACGTTTCCCCTTGAATTGGTGTTCTAGCTTGTAAGTAAGGTCGTATTTTACCTTTTGAGCTTGAATAGTTCCAATTAATTTCCTCTGTCCCGTGCCTAACTGCAGTCGTATGTTTGAATTTAATAGGATTGATCCTGCGCTGGCTTTCCGGCTGGCGGTTAGAATGGAAACTAGTGTGTTGTGTGGTACTAAACCACATTTACTTCATTTGTTTTCTATCCGGTTGTGATAGAAACAAACATTTGCTTCAGATATTTTCTCGCTACCCTCCGTTCAGTCTATCCGTGGAGTGATGCCGATGCCGTTGAATTGAGTTACTTCAATAGTACCGAGCAAAGATTTATCCAACTAACTTGGGACGAGCATCTCGGGTTGTTTTTTACTCTTAATGCTGGCAGCCGTTTCGGTAAACTTCGTATCGACGTGCTTCAGCCACGCACAGAACCAGTCAAGGGGGAGGGTGTTCAGCAATAATCTGTCTCTGCTAATAGCCAGCACCGCGGGACTCCTTGTAGGTCGAGACCAAATAAAGCGAGTGGTTCGTGGAGCCACAACATGTCTACTACTGAATCTGCTGTCGGTAGTGATGCTGCTTCTCATGTACCTGCTATGGTCGTTGTAGAAGAAGATGCAAAACCTGGTGAGGAAGTGCCTCGAAATGATGATGAAGACAAGATTATGTACCCTGAACTGGTAGATAGAGAAAGTCAGCAAGAAGGGGATGGTAAATATCCGGAGGAGCCCATGTGTCGAGCTAGGTTTGATAACACTGACAATGAAGAGGATGCGGAGAACAATGACATCTTAATTTTGGATGAATACGATGGTGACGACGTGCCAACAATTGAGTGGAACAGGGAGAATCCTGAGCTTACTGAAGGCACCATATTCCAATCGATGGTGGACTGTCGAAATGCAGTAACTACATATTGCATTCTTGAAAATTTGTATAAGATAAAAAGGAGTGAGCCAAGAAGGTTCACATTTTATTGTCAATATGATAGGTGTATGTGGAGGTTGCATGCATCCCGTATGCTAAAGAGCAAACTGATTCAGGTACTCCTAGTTGATTGATTATTTTATTTCACATCATTGAGTAATGTTTCTTATCCATTATTTTTTAACCTTTCTTTTGTTTCAGATATAGAAATACCCACACAAGCACACATGTCCACCTGGAGGGGGAGGGGGGAAGAAAAATCCAAACTAGCAAAAACTCGATGGGTGGCAGATGCAATATTGGATTGGCTGAGAGAAAAACCTGGTCTTGGTCCAACAACACTCCAAGGGAAGCTTTTTGAGAAGTATAAGATTGCCATTCCTTACATGAGGATTTTCAAAGCTAAAGAAATGGCTCTTGACAGGATAAATGGTCAATGGAATGAAAATTTTCAGTTGCTTTACACCTTCAAGGCTGAAGTGGAGATGGCTAGTCCAGGTAGTGTTGTAGAAATTGATAAACATACGGTTCCATTCAAAATAAAAAGGGAATACATTTGAGAAGGAGTGCTTCAGAAGGGATACATCATAAACGTATCCCTGATTTCTGATGTTCCATGTTGTTTTCATGTTGTTTCCCACATATTTTCCTTACACTTTATGTCATTTTTGCACGTTTTCCGGGACTAACCTATCAACAAGATGCCATAGAGCCAGTTCCCTGTTTTCTGCTGTTTTTAGTTTCAGAAAATTTGTTCTGGGAATATTCTCGGAATTGGAAAATTCAAAAGCCAGAAGTCCTAAAGTCCCGGAAGCTTCCAGAAGTCCCGAAGAGCCCCGGAGGGGGGCCACAGGGTGGCCACACCATGGGGTGGCGCGGGTCCCCTTGTTCGCGCCACCTAAGTGTGTGGGCCCCTGGCCACCTCCTGGCATCGCCCTGTTGCCCATATATACCCCCCGAGGCATAAACCCTAGGGGAATCGACCTTTTCCGGAATATACATCCGTAGCTCCGCCGCCGCCACCGACAAGTTTCGGGGGACAGATCTCTGTTCTGGCACCTTGCCGGGACGGGGAAGTGCCCCCGGAAGCCATCTCCATCGACTCCACCGCCATCTCCATCGCCCTTGCTGTCTCCTATGATGAGGAGGGAGTAGTTCTCCCCCGGGGCTGAGGGCTCTACCGGTAGCTATGTGGTTCATCTCTTTCTCCTATGGTGTGATCTTTATGTGATCATGAGCTTTGTAATCTAGTTGAATATGTAGATTGATCTTCATCTGTTATGCTACTCAAGTGGTTTTTTATATCCGTAAACAATTTGATCACGGTGTAAAGGTGATAGTGTGTGCACCGCATGGTTTAGCATGATATTTATATCTTATGTTGGAAGATGAACCTATGAAATTGTGGTGTTTGTTTAGTACTAATTTATGGCGCTCGTAGTGACATTGGGGTGCCCTAGAGAGGGAATATATACTTGAGGAGTGTTGTTAAAGCCCTACGCAATGATTAGTGTTCGTCATTCGACCGGAGAGTGGTTCAGAGTAGCATAGTGAAGAGATGATATTTGTGCATTGAATTAAGTTTTTTTTGTTGAGAGTGTTCTAGTGAAAGTAGGAGCCCTAGGCCTTATTTCCAAGCATTGAAACACCGTTTTCCGCATGTTCTGCTACATGTTTGCTTGCTGCCATATTTATTTTAGATTGTTATTATCACTTATTATTATCCATACTACTTGTATTTTACTCTCTCTTCGCCGAACTAGTGCACATATATACCTGACAAGTATATTGGGTGTGTTGGGGACACAAGAGACTTCTTGTATCTTAATTGCAGGGTTGCTTGAGAGGGATATCTTTGACCTCTACCTCCCTGAGTTCGATAAACCTTGGGTGATCCACTTAAGGGAAACTTGTTGATGTTCTACAAACCTCTGCACTTGGAGGCCCAAGACTGTCTACAAGAATATAAGCGTGCGTAGACATCAAGCTCTTTTCTGGCGCCGTTGCCGAGGAGGTAAGGTAAAAGGTTCTCACATCCTCGGGTGTGAGTGCTCGAAGTTATTTCCTTTAGATTCTGCAATTATATCTTTTTGTTTCTTGTTTTCACTAGTTAGGCTTATTATTACTCGCTTCTTGTTTTTATTTTTACTAGTACTCTTAATGGAATTCTCGCAAAAAAAATATAGTACTCTTAATGGAAAACAAAAAAAAATATGATAGAACTTTATAATATTTATCTTGAATTAGTACATGATGCTTTTGAAGAGAAAAATAAAAAGCCTATGGAAGTTTGTTTGCATAATAGTGATAGTAATGTTATTAGCATTAATTATTTGGATACCATTATTTCTAGTACTATGGAAAATTCTAAGCTTGGGGATTTTTGTGGAGCACTTAGACCTTGTGAAAATAATCAAATTGAAGAAGAATATTGTATCCATCATAGGAATGAAAAAACTAGAATGTGGAGTAGGGCTCTTGATGATCTTGGTGAAAAAGTTTGTGACATATATCCTTTTATTTGTGAACTTTGCTATAAAGTGGGTCATTTTAATTTCCAATGCTTGGGCCATGATAGTATCCTTTCGAAACCTATGAGTACTGCAAGTTTGTATTGTGATGACATGATCACCCCTAATGAGCATGATGAACTTACACTATTTTTGGGGTGTGAAGAGTTATTAAGAAAAACTTCTTTGATAGATATGAGTGCTTTTGATGTAAATAGTGTCTTGCATGGATGCCATCTTTATTGTGTTGATAATTCCCATGCAAATACTTACATACAAAATATTATAAAAGAGGATACTTTACCAAAATATGACAGGACTAATATATGTTTTGTTCTTATTAATAAGGAGGATAAATCCTCCAAAGTTCTTTCTATTGTTCCTGATAATAAACCAGGGTATGTGGAGAAGCTCCCTTTTAATCATCTCCCGCGTAAAGAGGGGAAGAAGAGGAAGAAGAAGAGGAGGAGTAAAAAGAGAGAGGTAATGTCATCTCCCCCTAAGCATGTTGCTCCCATTATAGTTTTTGATGAGTCTGAAGTCGCTGATCTTCCTATGCGTGTTATTTATGAAAGTGATCATTATTGGAGAAACACACTACTTTTGATATTGAAAATTTGTTTGGTACCAATTCTGAAAACAATGACAGTAATTACTGTACCATTAGTACCATCCATGTTCCTTCCAATTATGATGTAGAAAGCTCTAAACTTGTGGATGATGTGTTTGAAAATCCCTTTGCTATTAATTATTATATGCTTGATACATCTCCTCTTAGTAAAAATGATGATATGTTTACAAATAAACGCATTTTGGAAAACAACTATTTTATTGCTTGTGATGATACTTTGCCTCCAATATATGATGATTACAATGATGATATTTTCAGTCCACCTACTATTGAGGAGAAAGTTAATTATGATTATAATATGCCTCCTATATTTGATGATTATGGTGATGAGAATAATAATGATAGCTATTTTTTTGAATTTGCTCCCCCAATTATTATTGAGAATGACTATGCTTATGTGGAGAGTAATAATTATTTTATGGATGTGGCTCATGATAAGAATGTTTCTTGTGATAGTTATATTGTAATTTTATTCATGATGCTACTAAAAGTTATTATGAGATAGAGAAACAAGGTTTTATGCATCGCAACAATATCAAGTTTCCCCTCTTTATGTTTAAAATTATTAAGTTGCACTTGTTTTGCTTTCCTATGCTTATTGCTTTGTGCTTTCATGACTTGTTTTTTAACAAAATTATTTATCATAGGAAGTGGGTTATATTTAAATGTGTTTACATTTGCTTCTTGATTCTCTCTTTTTCTTCAATTCATATTTCTCATGTGAGCATCTTTTAAAAATCATTGTGCCTAGCTGAAAGGCGTTAAAGAAAAGCGCTACCGGGAGACAACCCGTTTTATTTCTCTGTTTTCATTCAGTTTTCCTTTGTTTTCTTTTGTGTGCTTTGCACCTGGGTGTTTTCTATTTCCTTAGCAACCCCTCTGTATATTTTCTTTTGTGTTTTTGTTGAGCCAAGTAAATCCTCTTGTGGAAAGTTGAGCTATATTTCGGATTTCAGCGCAAGAAACAGATTTCTGCAGTCCACCGTAAAACATCGTATAAAATCCTGGAAGATAAGAATGATCTGAAATTTTTTGTGATTATTCCTCAGCTAATTCCTAAACTTGTCTTAATTTACCATTTTTTGATTTGAGCAACATAAGATTTTGGAAAAAATCGATCTTTACCTGCTGTTCTGTTTTGACAGATTTCTGTCATTTATCACATTGGCATCTTAATCTCTTTCTTTTGGTGTTCATTTGAGAAAAAGAGTTTTAAAATAAGTTGTGACAGTATCTAATGTGTTTTTGAGTGATAGTATTGTGTTGAAACTGAACCATGTGAATTTATTATTTCGATTGCACTAACATTGCTAATGAAGATTGTGAGAAGTTTGGTGTGAAGGAAGTTTTCAAGGGTCAAGAGGAGAGGATGATATGATGTGATCAAGAAGAGTGAAAATCATAAACTTGGGGATGCCCCGGAGGTACATCCCAGAAAATTCCAAGAAGACTCGAGCGTCTAAGCTTGGGGATGCCCAAGGCATCCGATCTTCATCGACAAATTATCAGGTCACTTCTAGTGAAACTATATTTTATTCCGTCACATCTTATGTGCTTTACTTGCAGCGTCTTTTATTTTTTGTTTTCAGTTTGTTTGGTTTTCTTTGCTGTAATAAATGGTTACATCTTATCATACTTGTGGGAGAGAGAGACATGCTCCGTTTTCATTGTTTCGAACACTCTAGTTTTCATTCTTACTGTTTTGTGAGTATTCACTTTTTGCTAATACTGCGTTTAGCCTTTGTTTTCATGCATCTCTTATTCAGAGATGTTAGTTTTAGTAGTATTATTTGAGTACTCTCATGTTTTTTTGTTGTATCACAAAGAGTATTTTTGTTAAAATATATCTTGTATGGTGCTTGTTGGGAAAATAAAACTGCTGCTTGAGGTAGAATTTATAACAGTGCAAGTAGAAGCTTGTATAGACTTTGGCTAGAACTTTTTCATGCCATTCTAAATGTTATTTTAGTTTTAAAGACTTGTGGTTATTTAGTAGCATGAATATCCTCAAATAGCTGAGAGTGTTTAATATGTATTGAAATATTCATGAGTTGTTCTTGTCATAGTAAATCATCAATATATGGTATTCTCTTTCGAATGATTTATTTGGTTGACTCGGCGCATGCTCACACAATGTTTATGACTACAAACCAGTCACGGATAGCCTCCATGACCACTTAGTTTTTGAACTTGTGATATTGCTTATGTTTTAATTAATGATGCTTATGTCGCTATGCATGATTATGGCTCTTATTCACTCTTGATTTGTCGCTCCCAGTCTTCTGCTAGCCTCCATCTGTACTGAGTATGAACTCTGCTCGTGCATCCAAACTCCCTTAAACCAAAAAAAATCCCATTGTGTCCACGATACCTACCTACATGTGGTATTTAACTTCCATTCCAAAGTAAATTCCTCATATGTTACATTTAAAACCTTCAAAATTATTCCTGCTTTGTGTTCTTGTTTTTGCTCACGAGGACATCAATAGAGAATCTTTATCTCACTTGTTGATTGGATTTCACACCCTAGACTAGTGGCTTAATCCGCTTATCCAAATGATAGAAGAGCTTGCAGCAGGGTGCCCAGTCCCAAATTAATACAAACAAATTATCTTCACTATTTTTGCCCCTGATCATATCAGTCAAAGCATAATTGTGTAAACAAAAGAGAAAGAGGGATGACCTTCTAAACCAGTTGCATCCTTCACCATGGGAGCCTCTCTTGTGACTCCAGTTGCCTTGTGACGTATTGTATTGTCTGTTTACCATTCATTGACACTAGCATACACTTCTCCAAAAATATAGAAATTCCTCCACAAATGTCAAACATTTAATACCTCTGATTTATAAAATAAAAAACTCTAGCACATGAGTGATCCCTACTTCCCTCTGCGAAGGGCCTTTCTTTTACTTTTATGTTGAGTCTCCATCTTCTAACTTTATGCACAGTTGAGAGAGCATTTTTGCCATTCTGAGTTCTATATGCATTTGTCCCATAAACGTCAATATTTACTTCATGATGTGATATTATTTGTTCTTAAATTATTTGTTCTAATCTTCCTCATGAACTTTGTAAGTGTCCTGGAATTTATGTTTTGTCCCACTCTTAAGGACTAGCGAAATACCACTTTGCCATGCTTTCTCTATACCTGAAACAAACGTCTACCTTTCTTTGCATTATTATTCATGATCCTTTATTTGATTTACTCTTCGTGATGCAAAGTAATTGCTATGCTTTATTATTAAATTTTTATTTATCATGCTTGTGTTTAAAGTTTTATGATCTCAGCGGGCATATGCTTTTGCATTAGATTGATCAAGTTTATGTTAGTAGCATGTCACCTCACAAATTATTGTTTTATCGTTTATCTACTCGAGGACGAGTAGGAACTAAGCTTGGGGATGCTTGATACGTCATAAACGTATCCCTAATTTCTGATGTTCCATGTTGTTTTCATGTTGTTTCCCACATGTTTTCATTACACTTTATGTCATTTTTACATGTTTTCCGGGACTAACCTATTAACAAGATACCACAGAGCCAGTTCCCTGTTTTCTGTTGTTTTTAGTTTCAGAAAAGTTGTTCTGGAAATATTCTGGGAATTGGAAAATTCAAAAGCCAGAAGTCCTAAAAGTCTTGGAAGCTTCCAGAAGTACCGAAGAGCCCCGAGGAGGGTCCATAGGGTGGCCACACCATGGGGTGGCGCGGGTCCCCCTGGTCGCGCCACCTAGGGGTGTGGGCCCCTGGCCATCTCCTGGCATCGCCCTTTCGCCCATATATACCCCTCGAGGCATAAACCCTAGGGGAATCGACCTTTTCCGCAAAATACATATGTAGCTCCGTCGCCGCCACCGACAAGTTTCGGGGAACAGATCTCTGTTCTGGCACCTTGCCGGGACGAGGAAGTGTCCCCGGAAGCCATCTCCTTCGACTCCACCGCCATCTCCATCGTCGTTGTTGTCTCCTATGATGAAAAGGGAGTAGTTCTCCCCCGGGGCTGAGGGCTCTACCGGTAGCTATGTGGTTCATCTCTCTCTCCCATGGTCTGATCTTTATATGATCATGAGCTTTGTAATCTAGTTGAATATGTAGATTGATCTTCATATGTTATGCTACTCAAGTGGTTTTGTTATCTCCGTAAACAATTTGATCACGGTGTAAAGGTGATAGTGTGTGCACCGCGTGGTTTAGCATGATATTTACATCTTGTGTTGGAAGATGAACCTATGAAATTGTGGCGTTTGTTTAGTACTAATTTATGGCGCTCGTAGTGACATTGGGGTGCCCTAGAGAGGCAATATAGACTTGAGGAGTGATGTTAAATCCCTACGCAATGATTAGTGTTCGTTATTCGACCGGAGAGTAGTTCGGAGTAGCATAGTGAAGAGATGATATGTATGCATTCAATTATTTTTCCATTGTTGACAGTGTCTTCTAGTGAAAGTACGAGCCCTAGGACTTATTTCCAAGCATTGAAACACCGGTTTCCGCCTGTTCTGCTACATGTTTGCTTGCTCCCATATTTATTTCAGATTGTTATTATCCATACTACTTGTATTTTACTCTCTCTTTGCCGAACTAGTGCACCTATATACCTGACAAGTATATTGGGTGTGTTGGGGACACAAGAGACTTCTTGTATCTTAATTGCAAGGTTGCTTGAGAGGGATATCTTTGACCTCTACCTCCCTGAGTTCGATAAACCTTGGGTGATCCACTTAAGGGAAACTTGCTGCTGTTCTACAAACCTCTGCACTATGAGGCCCAACACTGTCTACAAGAATAGAAGCGTGCGTACACATCAGTATGTTTCAAGGATTGCTGGAAGGGGTTTCTTGATGGATGCAGACCTTATTTGGTTGTAGATGCTACCCATTTGACTGGAAGATGGAGAGGACAGCTAGTAGTAGCTTCTACAGTTGATGGACACAATTGGCTATTCCCAGTTGCATTAGGTGTTGTGGAGGCAAAGTCCAAGAAAAGTTGGGTCTGGTTTCTGCAGCAGCTGCGCAACATTATAGGCACACCCCCGGGTTTAGTTATACATACAGATGCTGGCAAAGGTCTAGAGAGTGCAGTAGAAATTGTATTCCCTAGAGTGGAGCATAGGGAATATGCGACACCTAGTGCAAAATTTTAAAAAGAAGTTCAAAGGAAAAGTTTTGATGAGAACTTATGGTCAACATCATACAGATGAAGCGAAAGGAAGCATGAACACCATTTGAGAGTGTTGTATGCTCATAAACATCCAGAGGTGAAGGAGTATATGGATGCACATAATGGAAAGGTGTGGTCAAGAAGCAAATTCAACACCATATGCAAAGCAGACTATGTGACCAGTAATCTTGCAGAATGCTTCAATGCAAAGTTTAAATCAGTGAAGGGTTATTTGGTTTGGCAAGCATTTGACAAGATGGCTCTTTGCAAAAGAATTTCTGAAACACAATATGTTGGCCATGTTATACTCTCATCACTGATTAAGGCATTACATCACAAGGAAATAGGACTGAAGATGAGATGCATTTTATTGTCGACATAAGAGGATGAGGTAGCATACACTGATAGTAAAAATAGGGAATGGAGGTATCCAGTGAACCTAGCCACTAGGGAATGCAGTTGTAGGCAATGGCATATTCGTGGGAAGCCATGCATACATGCTCTACATATGATGACTCTGATTGGGGGTGAAGATGGTGAAGTTGATTAGTTTTTCTCTGGGTATTTCTATTTTGCTAAATGTAAGGCTGCTTATGCTCACAATGTGCCTACACTCGTGGGAAAAGACCAATGGAACATAGTAGATCTAGGGTTCAAACTCCATTCTCCTTTACTGACTAGACCATCGGGAAGACCAAGAAAAAACAGGTATAGAGCAGGTGAAGAGGGTCGTGTACCAAAAAAGAGGGCGTGCAAAAAATGTGGAATTATGGGGCACATTGCTAGGCTTTGTTCCAATCCAATGGATGCATCATTTGGAGAATAGGACCGATGGACGGCAACAAATGCAGAGGAGAATGCATCAGCAATGGAGATTGAAGATGGAGGGGACCATGCAGCAGCAATTGAGTCTGAAGATGCACTCCTCGTTGAAGCGGCACCTTGCTATGTGTGTGCATTCCCTTTTTATGCATTTTGTTCTCTTTTATCCATATGTCTTATAATTTTATTTCTCAGCACTAGGATAAATGGAGGCATAGGGAAGAAAAGGTGTAGAGAGGAAGCTATAAGAGAAGAAGAGGATAGAGCCCAAGAAATGAAGTTTGGTCACCATCGGATGGCTTGGAATTTGTCCATGCCTCTTGATGGTTTTGAAGCTATAAGAGAAGAATAGGACAGAGTAATTGTACCAGTTGTTCTTTAAGGATTACCGAACACATAGATGACCATCAACTTGTCGTCGAGTGCTCGCCGAGTGGAATTACTCCGTCACCACCTACACGGCCACAACCCCAAGCGAAGATCATAAGGAACAAGATGATTCCAAAGAGAACTCCAGCTAGGGAAACCCGGAGCAAGACGGTGAAGCCATCTGCTCACACAAGGAGCAGGTCAAAGATTTGAATTTGAATTATGAATTTGAATTTGAACTATGAAATTGAATTTGATGGATTTGTAGTTAGGTGTTTGTGTTGTCAACTTTAGATATTGTGATAACTTATAAGTCTTAATAATATTGTTTGTGCTTTTGTATCATATGTGAGGAAGAAGGCATATTTGAAACAAAGGTTGGATTTGAACCAATATTTGAATTTGGAATAAAATTATAATTTGAGCCAAAGTTGAAGTTGTGCAAAAAAATTAAGTATGTTGCTCTTTAGGACTTATTTGAGCTAAAGTTGAACTTTCACCAACATTTGAACCCCAATATATGAAGGTGATCAATCCGAAGGAGAAACGTGCTACAAATGAGCTCTCAATCTAGGGTAAACAGCCCCATTTGTAATCAAGTTTTTTTGTTCTCTAAATGAGCCAGTATTTTTTAGGTGACACTTATTCCATATAAATAGTGTCCAGTCGAAGTCTCACTATTTATTGAATTATTTTCCATATTACTTATTTATTTTTTGAAAAAAATCTTTTAATTGAAAACCACCAAAACACATGTTTGAGATATGAAAATGTAAAAGTAAGTTCAGAACCGTCTTATTCACTCCAAGAGGAAGCATTGGTGATTTTTTCGATTTATTTAAATTTTTTCAAAACCAAAACCCTCCTTCACTCTCCATCGAACTCTGAATAGGTCTATACACGGTTGCTCATTTGTGAGAAGCCTTTTTCATGAAAATGTCTTGAAACCGAGTTATTTTTTTCTCATACCCATGTCACATATGAGGGATATGTGAGCTTGCCGTGCATTTTTTATTTTTTTTGAATTAGTTATGGTCATTTGAACCTGATTTTGATGGCTCTCTTGTGAAAATGATTTTTCTTGAAAATGTTCCTATAGCATGTTTATATTTTTTCTAGGAACTATATCTTATAAACTCACATACTACGCTTTGTTTCCATTTTTCTGATTTTTTTTTTGAATTAGTTATGGTCATTTGAAGTTCTGTCATACCCTAATAACCCCAAAACCCCGATAACCTCGTAACCCCAAAACCCTAGCGCTGAACGTCAGCCATCCGATCATACCCTACCGCCAATGGCAGCGGTAAGATCTGACCTTCTAGAAGGAATTCTGGGGACATGCCCACGCCGTTGGATGGAATCGACGATGAGATCAGAGTTCAGTCTTCTAGAAGGGCGGGCGATCCGCAGGAGGCTGGTTCTAAATCCCGATTGGTCGCGCCGTTGTATTCCACTAACACATCAACACAGTCACACAACAGCCCGTGCCCTCCTCCACCCATCGACATAGTCACACAACAGCCCGTGCTGGCCTCCCCTTTGGATCTCGGCGACAGAGCAATTCTTCTTCCTCTCTGGCTAAATGTCGACCTCCACTTCATCCTCCCGTCCCTTGTAGCCTACGTATGGTCCAGTGCCGATGTAGCGGTGTCCGTACTGCCCACGCACCACGCCACTGAAGCGATGGACTTCGAAGCAGGAGAAAAATGGAAACTTTAGGCGCGAGTTCGTCAGATGCGAGAGCAGGACGGAGGGGCAGGTAGATCTTGGTTCCTCTCGCATCCTTTAGCTCTGAATTTTTCGTTTCCAGATCTGGGTTCTGTTCTTGCATCCACTGAGTTGGGATTTATGCTTCATTATTTCGTTTTCAGGCCGTGAAAAAAATGCAATCATTTCAAGTGGATTCATGAATATGTGGAGAGGCTTCAAAGGGAGGCTTGATTGATTTAAAGGGGGCTCCAACCCTCGAGCTCAATCTACCTCCATCTCTGAAGAACATGGGGAATGCAGAGTTGAAGGGTGCTCCGATAGTGGGGGATGCAGATCTGAAGGGTTAATTGAAGCAGATGAACAAGAACTTGAAGCAGATGATTCAACTGATGCAGCAAGCAAATATGATAGCTTTAGGCTTTTATTTTTGCATTGTTGTTGTAAGATTCGTTTACGTGCTGGTCAACCCTCGTTAGAGATGTTGTGTGATGTTAACTGTATATTAAGTCCATGTCATGAAACTTTAATGCGATGGATTTCAATATGCATCTCTCGAGATCATCTAAGTTTGTTTGTTACTGTACCAAGTTTTTTAGTTGACCAGATGACAGTTAGCACTACTTGCGCAGCACAAATACCTCTAGATCATCTCTTGTTCAGAGCAACACTCTCTTCAGTTCAGTTTAGCTTCAATTTGGTTACACCGAGTTCTAGGAAAAACCCACAAACACGCGATGCTCTGTTTTTTTCTTTCAACGATTCAAAGAGATTTCATTTATTTGAGGTTTGATTTCCCACCCTCTTCTATTTGCTAGAGGTGATAGTAAAATAGAAAGGTTTTTAGAATGCCAAAAAAGAAGCGAAAGAATATTATTTTTCTTTTTTTCCTCAAGTTAGTTGTCATGCACGCGCAAAAAATGAGTTATTTTTTGGCTAGTTTGATATCTAACCTTATTTAATTGATAAATATGTTTTGATTTTTGTCCTTATCTCAGTATACACAGAACTACAATAGTTCATAAATTTATCTTACTTACTTTTTGGTTTGGGTTCTTTTCTTTTTCACAAACTAGTGTAACTACTAGTTCAAATATAAGAAAGAAAAGATAAAAAACTGCGTCTACTCTAATAGGCTGTGTTGTATGTGCTCTTAGTCGTGCCTTAATTAACTTAGGTGACGAAGATATGGATCCTGGACCCTGCGGGTAAGGACACCCCCTCTCAGGCCCAAGGTCAAGGCCCAAGAGGAAGCGCCCTTGGAGTACTCTAGAAGGCCCATGTGAAGCCCACCCGCATCATCTTGCGGGTTAAGTTAGGAAACTTGTAACCGACCCAGCTAGGGTTTGAGTCCTCTCCGGGTAGAACTCGAGACCTGGCCATCTATATAAGGCCAGGAGAGCCCCCAAGGAGAGGACCAAGTAATACCGCACGACCAAAAAGCCTCGGAACTCGAGATCTACTCTCGATTCTAGCAACCTGTAACCGATCTAATCATCCAATACAGATCAACAGAAGGCAGGAGTAAGGGTTTTACCTCTTCGAGGGCCCCGAACCTGGGTAAATCTCGCCTCCTGTCAAGCCGACGATTTCACCAGCGCTCATGACTTCTCCTAGTCGAAACCCGATAGGGTCACCTGTGGGATTTGTGGAGTCAGAGATTCGACAATTGGCGCCGACCGTGGGGAACGCGGGCGCTGGATCACCGGCATCTTCGGCTTCATCGACATCCAA
The DNA here is from genome assembly GCA_028641055.1 of Alopecurus myosuroides. Taxonomy (NCBI): domain Eukaryota; kingdom Viridiplantae; phylum Streptophyta; class Magnoliopsida; order Poales; family Poaceae; genus Alopecurus; species Alopecurus myosuroides. The sequence goes on along the minus strand of CM054063.1, from coordinate 201,404,324 downwards.
CTCCCGTTGGAAACCATCGACTACGGCTCCGAACAATCCTGTACGGATCGGATCCGTCATAGTCACGCCTCACTCGCCGGAATCACGCCCGGTGTTCGAGGACCTGGAGAAGAGCGTCACCCTGACGTTCGGGAGCTTCAACTTCATGGCAAACAGAGACGGGATCCTCCACTTTTCGGATGAATCTGAACCTGAGTCTGGAGCCGTCAACTCGCGCTTCCCTATGGAGAAAAGTGGCGAGTCCATCCGCTTCAACACAGTCGACTATCACGCCCTCTCGACAGAGGAACCATCTCGGGTACGGGAAGCTTTCCGATCTACGCCTAGAACGCACGAGCCACGACTGGCCCAAGTCTGCATGGCAGGATCGGAACAGCCCTCAGAAACCGAATTCAGCGCAACCGAGCGCGATATAATCGGCGTTTCGCGGGAGGCCTGGAAAAGGGCCAAGGAGGCCATGCGGCGGAGTCAGCCACCCGCGGCAGGAGCCTCACAAGAAGACCTAACCGCCTACCACTACCACCTAGTAAGAGCGGCCTCAAACATCAAAGAAGCCCGGGCAGATCTAGCCCGTCGCAGAAGAGCGGCGGACGAATCAAGCCTGCGGCGAGTCGAACAGTCCCTTGCACCCTCGGTTGGTACCCGACCCGCGAGGAAGGGACACGCAACATCGTCAAGGGGCCACGAATCCGTGACTGCGACCGACAGGTCGACCACGTCTTCCTTCATGAGGGTCGACGATGACGGCAACGTCTACCCGCAAACCCCAGCTGCCGCGATCCTAGCCGCAGCAACTTACATGCAGATGAACCAACCGACGGAGAAGCGACGAAAGCGACCCTCGGGTGGAACAGTACAAACAAATTCGCAAAGGACTAGGATTGGCGGCCGCAAGGCTCGCTTCTCACGATCGCAAGAAGACCGAAGAAGAATTGGAGAAGGAGCGACAGGAGAAGAACAAGGATAAAGAAACGCCCCGCAGGCATAGAAGTTCATCCCCGAGAAAAGACAAATCGCCACGACGTGGTCGGGGAAAAGAAGCCCGCCGCCGCGGCGATAGTCGAAGCAGCAGCGACGACAGCCCGAGAGACAAAAGCTCGCGGCACCACAGCAGCCGCTCGAGAAAGCGAAGCAAAGAACCAAGGAAAGACAACGACCGCGACCGGTCCGAATACGACGCGCGATCAGATCTCGCCCAAAAGAAGGTGGATAGGGCGAGAGCTTCACGGTATCGCGAGCGCTCCTCGTCCAGGTCCTCGGACGACGAAACCTGTGGAGCACTCTGCTTTCGCTCGCAGCATCCGTGAAGCGCCTCTACCCAAGAGGTTCAAGCTCAGCACGGAGGTGACAAAATACGACGGCTCACTCGAGCCCTCCCAGTGGTTAAGCGACTACCTCACGGCAGTAAAATGCCAACGTGGGAACAAGAACACAGCCATGCAATACCTCAATTTGCATCTTACAGGCGCGGCCCGTAGTTGGCTGGAAAGAAGACCCAAATCTTGCTACGCATCGTGGGACGACCTGCACCGCGATTTCTGCAAAAATTTCCAGTCGACGTACAAGAGGCCAGCCACAATCGAAGAGTTACGAGCATGCGAACAGAAGAGTGGCGAATCCACACGAGAATATATCCAGCGGTGGACCACACTCAGGAACACCGCAGGAACCATCTCGGAAGAGGTAGCGATTGAGGCCTTCGCCAAAGGGGCGAGAAGAACCGCGTTTCGAGAAGAGCTAGGCAGAGCTGCGCCCAAAACCATTGGGGAGCTAATGATTATAGCCGAAAAATGGGCTAACGGAGAAGACGCGGTACGCAATGAAAGAGCATCGTCGCCCGCACACGAGGACGACCGCCATGGACGAAGAAAGAGAAGGAAATACTACGACCACGAGGACAGGGAGGAATTAGTGGCGGCAGAATTCACGCGAAACCGCGACTCTGGTCGCCGTGGAAGTCGCGAGTGGAAACCAAAGGCAGAAGAAAAATCCCCCGAGGAGGATCTCAATGCATACTGCTCGCTACACCTGTTTACAGATAAGCGCACGGGCAAAACTAAGGCAACACACCTTCTCAAGGATTGCCGAAAGTTTCTTGACATCTCGGATGCTCTCGCGAGGAAAAGATTTGCATCCACCCAAAACTACCCGCCGCTGCCAGGAGGAGGACAACAATTCCAGCCGCCTCCACCACCACCTCCACCAGCAAATCCAAACATGGCGCTAGCCGCACTACCTGCGCCACCACCACAAAACAATGGAGCCAATGCATACCCGAACCCGGCAGGACAACTCGCGATGATACAGAAGGTATGCCCCTCTCGCAGAGCTCAAAAGACTAACACGAGGAAACTATGCATGGCAGTGCAGACACCGCCAACAAAGACCGAGTACCTGAAGATGGCAGATCAGCCCATCACGTTCTCGAAGAAAGACCATCCACCACAAGTCTATCGACCAGGACACGCCGCCCTCGTCATCCAGGCTCAAATCGGAAATTACGACCTGGCCCGCGTGTTCATGGACGGTGGCAGTGGCGTCAACATCATCTACGCGGATACACTCCGTCGAATGAACAAGAACCTGGACGGCCTAACGGAATCAGAAACATCCTTCCACGGGATAGTTCCGGGCAAGGCAATCCGTCCACTCGGAACAATCAACTTAGAAGTTGTACTGGGCTCTCCAAGCAACTACAGAAGGGAATTCCTGGACTTCGAAGTCGTCGACTGGCCCTCACAGTACCACGCCATCCTTGGCCGAACAGCGTTCGCCAGATTCATGGCAGTACCACATTACGCGTACCTGAAACTCAAGCTACCCGACGAATACGGTGTGATCACCATCGACGGAGACTTCCAGAAGTCAGACAAGTGTGACATAGAATTCAATGAGATCGCGAAATCTTTCGGGATGCAAGAAGAACTTCAAGAGCTGGCAAAAACCACGGATCACTCCGTTATGCCCCTCACGAAGAAAAACGCGCCTGAACTGGAATTCAGTGCCAACAGCGACACCCGCAAGCACCAAGTGCACCCGACGGATTCTGCCAAGACCGCGATGGTTTCCACAACCCTCTCGCCAGCATAGGAAGGCGCGCTCGTCAAACTCCTCCGTGAGTACTGGGAAATTTTTGCCTGGCAGCCCTCAGATATGCCAGGAATACCCAGGGAGTTTGCCGAGCACTCACTCGAAGTCTTTCCTAATGCCAAACCCATCAAACAGACGACTCGACGATTCTCAGAACCTAAGCAGAAGGCGCTTGGAGAAGAAATAAACAGACTGCTAGCCGCCAACTTTATTAGGGAGATCAAGATATCCACCTGGTTGGCAAACCCGGTGCTGGTCCCCAAGAAGAACACGGATATCCTTCGGGTGTGTATCGACTACACATCGCTGAATAAGCACTGCCCCAAGGACAACTTTCCTCTACCACGAATCGACCAGATCGTGGACTCTACGGCAGGCTGCCAACGCCTCTCCTTCCTGGACGCCTATTCGCAATACAATCAGATCCGAATGAAAAGGGAAGACGAAGAGAAGACGGCATTCATCACACCCCACGGTGTCTACTGCTACACGACAATGCCCTTCGGGCTGAAGAACGCAAGCGCAACATATCAGCGCTGCATGCAAAGATGCCTCGCCAATCTCATTGGCAAAAACGTACAAGTGTACGTCGACGACATCATCATCAAAACTCGAGTAGAGGACACACTCCTCGAGGACATCAGAGAAACGTTCGACGCCCTTAATGCATATCGGATCAAGCTCAATCCGACCAAATGCGTTTTCGGCGTCCCTGCAGGAAAACTCCTCGGGTACCTGGTATCCGCCAGAGGCATTGAAGCCAACCCGGAGAAAATACAAGCCATCCTGACTATGAAGGAGCCAACCAATCTACGCGGAGTCCAGCAGCTCGCAGGACGACTAGCCGCCCTAAGCAGGTTCATCGCACGATTGGGAGAGCAAGCGTTACCCTTCTACAAATTACTAAAGAAGACGGACAAATTCGAGTGGACACCCGAAGCTAAACAAGCGTTCGCAGACCTGAAGCGATCGTTGCAAAGCAGGCGCGTCCTTGCAACACCGCAAGAAAGGGAGCCGCTTCTACTATACCTAGCCGCTACAAACCAGGTCATCAGCACAGAAATCGTGGTCGAACGACCTGAAGACGGCAAAGCGTACGGAGTCCAACGACCAATATATTACATCAGCGAAGTGCTCTCGCCATGCAAGCAACGATACCCTCATTATCAGAAGCTGGCGTATGGAGTTGTTCTCACAGCCCGAAAGCTCAAACATTATTTCCAGGAACATACCATTACAGTGGTTAATGATGCGTCACTCGGGACAATCATGAACAACCCTATGGCATCCGGAAGAATAGCAAAATGGAGCATCGAGTTGGGCGCCTGGGACATCACCTATACAGAACGAAAAGCAGTCAAATCTCAAGTACTCGTGGAATTCCTCAGCGAATGGACAGAGCTACAAACGCCCGGACCACCCGAGTACACGAGCAATTGGATAATGTACTTCGATGGATCCAAGAGAAACGAAGGAGCAGGAGCTGGAATCGTTCTTATTTCACCTCGGGGAGACAAGCTGCAATACGTCCTGCGACTGGACTTTCCACCAGACGATCCAGCCTCGAACAACGACGCAGAATATGAAGCCCTGTTGCACGGGATGAAGATGGCAATCGCCTGTGGAGCTACCCGATTAATGATCTACGGTGATTCCAATCTCATAGTGCAGCAGACGATGAAAGAATGCGACGCCATTGCTGAAAACATGGTCGCATATTGTGACATGTACAATCTACTCGAAGGAAGCTTTAAAGGCTGCGAGCTGAAGCACATTGCAAGATCTAGCAACGAGGAAGCAGATAGACTGGCAAACATGGGTTCCACCAATACATCCATACCGCCAGGAATATACTTCGAACGGATGATCAAGCGATCGGTCAAAGTGAAGAAAGCTGCAGCAGCGCCAGAAACAGAGGTCAGCCCGCAGGTCGCGCTTATCGAGCTTATTCACAATATTTCACGACAGGTTTTCCTGGTCGAGCCAGTCTGGACGCAGAAATATCTCGACTACCTGCTCAACAGACAGCTCCCGGCCGATCCACGTGAGGCTCGACAGATAATCAGGCGTAGCAAGTCCTTTCGAGTAGTCAATGGAGAATTATACAAGCAAAGTATCTCGGGAATACTTCAGCGTTGCATCGCACCCGAAGATGGCAAGGAATTGCTCCAGGACATACACCAAGGAGATTGCGGACATCATGCTAGCTGGAAAACAATAATGGGAAAAGCTTTCCGAGCAGGATTTTACTGGCTAACAGCAGCCAACGATGCAAAAATCCTGGTCGAACGATGCGACGCCTGCCAGCGATTCGCACCAAGGCCACACGCCCCTGCTACGGAATTACACATGATACCAATAGCTTGGCCCTTTGCACAATGGGGGCTAGATATGGTTGGGCCACTACGCAAGTCCACACCAGGTGGATACACACACTTGCTGGTCGCAGTCGACAAGTTCACCAAATGGATCGAGGCTATGCCAGTAACCTCAGCAAGCGCCCAATGCGCCGTCAAGTTTCTCGACTCCATTGTATGTAGATTTGGTGTGCCACACGACATCATTACAGATAACGGTACAAATTTCACAGCAAAGGAGACACAACAGTTCTGCGAGGAAAAAGGCATCAATTTCAAGTTTGCCTCAGTCGCTCACCCGCAAACGAACGGACAAGTCGAAAGATCCAACGGCTTAGTTTCGGCTGGCATCAAGAAGCGACTACTCGATCGTCTACACCCCGCCGCAGGACATTGGGCGGAAGAGCTACCCTCCGTACTCTGGAGCCTGCGCACAACTCCTAATCGATCAACGAAGTACACGCCATTCTTCATGGTATACGGGGCAGAAGCAGTCCTTCCCGAAGACGTTCGATTCAGCGCCCCACGAGTTGTAGCCTACAGCGAAGAAACTTCCAACAGGGCGCTCGCAGAAGATATGGATGCACTCGACGAAATGCGAGACATCGCACTCGCAAGATCCGCGGTATATCAGCAATCCTCGCGCAACTATCACAGTCGCCGCATACGCCACAGAGCATTCGCGGTTGGGGATCTGGTGCTTCGGCTCAAACAGAAGGAAGGACACAAGCTCGAGCCACCTTGGGAAGGACCCTTCATTATACACGAAGTCATCCCAGGCGGAGCCTACAGGCTAAAGAATCCGGCGACCGGAGGGGTCTACTCCAATCCGTGGAACATTGCACACCTCCGCAAATTTTATCCTTAGGTTTACTTGTTATCACAACAAAAATAAGGCTATACTAGCCAGTCCTGTAGTTCGAATACATGGCTTCTCAGTCATTGCAATAAAGACATGATTCCTTCATCATATTCACTCGAAGCTTCTCGTTCTTTACATGATACAAGTTACAGGTACACACCCCTTAAAACACACGGGGGCTACCCTACAACTAAGCATCACAAAGAAACATCATCAAATACAAGGTTATACACCTTACAACAGTTTTTTACAAACTATAAACAGATTACAGGATATTTACATCCGGCAATCAGTCAAAGCGCTGAGCATTCTCAGTCGCCAAAACTCTATCTACCTCTTCAGAGGTCATTCGGATAATCTTCTCCGCTGCAGGACGTACAGCATCATAGTACGGCGAGATATCCTCGATTGCATAATCTGGGCGCCGAGCAACGGAGTTAACATCTATCTCAGGATGTCATATGCGGACAAAAGAGAGAGCTACAACCGCGCCGCACGTCATCTGATTGCGCACACACGCGAACTTCTCCTTCACGTCCAAACAAACTGAGAAGATAACCCCAGTCTTCGGGACCTTTTTCAAGTGGGTAAAATGCAGCGTTCATCGCAACCAAGACCTCGTGAAAAGAACTCACGAGAATTCTCGCCTGGAGGACTCGAAATTTCAAGGTGGCCATCACAAAACCCCGACTGCGATCAGACCAAAAATTGTTTGCATGAGGTTTGGAGCTACTAGCCCCTTGAAGGATGTGATTTTCTACCCACTGCTTTTCTTCCCTGTCATCCGGATTAACGATTGAAGAGCAAAAACACACTCAGTCAGATAAGGAAACAAGGAAGAAAAAGGCACGGGGGCTGCACTACTTACAAAGCAAGTCCCTTGCGACTACAGCCAACTCATCCATCAGAAATTGTTCGCGTTCAGCTGCCAATTTCTGCTTGGACTTCGCCACATCGGCTATCCCGCGCATAGCTTTTAGCTTACGCTCACCCTCCTGGACCTTATCACGGAGGCCCGCAAAAGTGCCAACAGCGGCAACAAGTGGATTTACTGGAGTACCACATCCACCCGAAGTTTCCGCGGCAAACCCAGTAGCCTGGAAGAATAAAACGAAAGAAGTAAGATGCCCTACTCGAGTCAATTCTAGTCGCATATCTGACAAACGCTCGGGGGCTACTCCCATCGGGAGACAACGCACAAACAAAGGGAATGAATTGCAAGATGAATTCTTCGATTAAAGACAACAAAGGTACGGGAATACATCCCAAGGTTCATTACATTCAAGGAGAAAAAAGAAAAACTATGAAGCTACATTGGTGCTCCCGCTGGCAGCAGTCGCCCCTCCCCGCAGTCGACCAAAAATCTCAGACAGCTTCCGAGCAAGAATAGCGGCTTGCTCGCCAAAACGAGAGAGCCGTACCTTTTTGCCCGTGGAGGGGTCGACTGGAAGAGATGTGTACGCCTCCTCCAAACCTTCGACTCGATGCGCCAAAGCAAATTGTATCGCGGTCTTCGCACCAGACTCCGCCTGTGCGACCGCGAAGGCATCCAGAAGTTTGCCTTCTGAGAAGACCTTCAACAGATCATCTAGCGCGGGTGCAGGAGTGGCGTTGGCGAGGAGGCGACCGTGCAGTTGCACCAGCACTTGAGTAGCATCATTGATCATGGAGAGAACTCCATCAGCGTGCCTTTTAAGCTGGGCAAGTGTGTCGGTTACCACATCCACCCGCTGGAGTCCAGGGATCTCTAGAGGAACATCCAGAAGACCTGCAAAAGAAGAAAAAAATACTTAGCAAAGTACAGCGAAATGAAGAATCAAAGTCGCAAAAGCCCAACACACATACCCGCGAAACGCTCAGCGAGGGGACGGAGGAACCCGACAATGTCGTTGTCGACCTTACTGCCAGCTTTCTCTAACTCCTTCAAGGACTTCCGCGCATCCGCAAGCTGTCGACCAAAATCTTCTGATTGCATGCGGGAAGCCTCTAGCTCTTGTCGAATGGCCGTCAGGTCAGCCTCCCGAGCAGTTACCTGCTCAGAGAGTTTGACCTTTTCGGATTCTGCAAATTCAAGTCGAGCTGCAAAGAGATGCTTATCAAAACTCAAGAATGTACGGAATACTGAAGACAGGGAGATGATAAAGCTTACCCTTGAGAAGGACGTTTTCAGTCTGAAGTCGGCTACGGTCCGCTCGAAGCGACTCGCAATCCGACTCGGCGAGAACGACGCGGCGGCCAATCGCCGCAAGAGAATCAATAAGCGACTGCAAAAGCACGAAGACAAAAGAGTTAAAAGGATTAAATTAGAGTCTGTACCCGATTATTTACAATCGACTACAGCCTCGGGGGCTACTCCCATCGGGAGCACTGCCGTGCACCCGATAAAAATGAAATCATGAAGAAGAATTAAACCAGACTTTGAGCCTGTGGCCGATCGCATGCGATCGACTACAGCCTCGGGGGCTACTCCCATCGGGAGCACTGTCGTGCACCCGATAAAAAAATTTGAAGATAGAAGATGAAGTTTACCTGGCCGGTGGCACGAGAGAGTGGGTCCGCGGAGCTATCCGTCACTTCCTTAGAAGCAGAAGTCCTGGCGGCAAAGCTGGGGGCTTCACGTACCACCGTCGCGGCTTCGGGGGCTGCTCTGGGGGAATTTTGGGCGGTGCCCACGGTGGGAGTTTCACCCTGCATCCTTTGCCTTATTCCTCTTTTCGGGAGGAACGGCAGCGGCGTACCTGCGAGGACTGATCGTCTACAGACTGCACCGAAAGATAGAAACAATCGATATTGAAGCACGGAAAATGTTCGACCAAGATTAAGGAAGAAGCACTTACTCGTCATCCTCGTCGTCATCCAGCAAGTCCGCGTTCCAAGCGGGCATCATCACTGGGAACGAAGGCGAAGGAGCAAGGGAGCGAAGTGGAGTCGCATGGATAGGAGCTTGATTGGGCGATGCTTCCAAGGATTTATCCTTGGAAGTAGCTTCGTCCTCATCTACCCGACGACGTTTCGTAGGAGCGCCATTCGAGTCTTCAACGTCATCCGAAGAATCGTGTTCTGAACTCGAAGAGGCGTTGGCAACGCTGGTGTCAATCGCGCCGTCTTGATGACTCGACACTTGCACTGAGGCAGCCTCCCCCACAGCTGGCGGGTAGCAGTCCGCCATAGCTAGGCTCTGCAAAGACGAGAAGAACCTTATCGACTAGGACTCAGAACAAAAAGGGAACAACTCAAAGACGAAAAGGAAGAAACTAACCTCGGCTGGGGGAGGGTTTGAAGCGGCGAAGGCTTCAACTGAGCAATCGGGGAATTTCTCCCCCACCTTCAGTCGAGTGATACCCGCGATTTTCTTCTCGAATTCTACATTCGAAAGCGCCTCGCGGCTTACTCGGCTGGGGTCCTCTGAGCCTTGATACTCCCACATAGCGGAGGGCCTTTGTTGAAGTGGCTGGATCCTGCGCTTCAAATAGATGCTCGCCAGATGCATCCCGTTGAGCACGACTCCCGCGGTCTGATCCCGGAGAGCAGCTACTCTTGCGAGTAAAGGCGCAACGGTCTGAGTCTCCTCGGCTGACATCTTGTGCCCCCAGGACTTTCGCCTTGTAAGAACAGCGAACGGGTGGAACTCCACAATCTCACCCGAGCTGTTGTCGGTGACGTAGAACCACCTTTTCGCCAGCTTTGAGCGGAATCGACGAAATGCATGTTGAAGTAGCTGCCTTCTTGTCGAGCTTGGATCCCGAAGCCGCCCGTGCGAAGCGGTTCGCCGAGCTCGGACTCCACCCGCGATCTCTCGCGGAAGATCCGGACTTTGAAGAGCGCCTTCCAAAGCGCCCAGTGCGGGCGAATGCCGAGATAGCATTCGTAGAACACGATGAAGCACGAAATGTGCTGCACCGCGTTCGGGGGAAGATCGTGAAGCTGTATGCCATAGACACACAGCAACCCGAGGAAGAAGGGATGAAGGGGAAAAGAAAGGCCTCGAGTCACGTGGTCCACAAAGACCACGCGCTCGTTCGATTGAGGATTGGGTACCTCTTCCTTTTTTTCGAGACGGACTCGCTTCTCCGTCTCCGCCGGCAGCAACCCCTCCCGCTGCATCTCCTTGATGCTTTTCGCGGTGGTGTTGGGGGAGCGCCAGTCGCCGGCGCGGGGCGCGGGTTGCGCGGAAGGTTCACCGGATGCAGAGCCGGCAACACCGCGTCTTTTTCCGCCAGCCATTGCTTGCAGCACGAGCTCGAGCGCGAGGAAGACGAAGGTGGGCGCAAGGAAGAAGATGAAGACAGAGAGCTGGGAAAGTTTTACCGTAGCGCTAACACCCGTATTTATACACGGAGCGAGACGATCTCAGCCGTACGATGCGCTACGTGGCGCCTATCACGGCCGCCACGCGTGAAGATGAAACGAAGCGGCGGCCAGCGCTGTTTCGTGCCACGATCTTAACAGAAGATCGTGCGCATTTACTGCGCGTCTCGCGTAAAAACCGGGAACGACGTCTCGTTTCCCGGTCAAAAAGCTGACCAGGTGGGCCACCATCTGCTGCCACTCCGTCACGTCCCATCGGGAGAAGAGGAGTGCGCCATGACGTCATGGCATTCGTCATTCAAAACCAAGATCTTTTCGATTGGAAATTCAAACGCGAAATTATCTTCGTACGAATATCAATTCCTTCGGATAAAAGCAACTTTTCCATGAACAGTTCATAAAGCAAAACCTCTTCGAACAAGAGAAAAATACCCTATGCACGAAAACTCTTTCGTATGGGCACAGCATCCCGAACCTGAAAACTCTTTCATATGGGCTTAGCTTTTCTTCCAGCACGAAATTTCTTTCGTATGGAGCTCAAACAAATCAATCGGGTAGAAAGGACCTACCTCTCCTACACATGATAATTTTACATCATAAGAACCTAGATTGTTCAGCCGACTAGGCACATCCGGATGCCATATTCTTCGAATATGAAGGTAAGACCCGAAAAGATCTCTCTTTTGGGCCTGGAATCGCACTCGAAAGCTGCGTCCTCCGGTATAATTCCGTGTCAACAACACGAAGAAAAATCCTAGCGGACGCGCCGGGTACCCCCATAGGTTAAGTTCGATTCGATAAGTCCACAACGGCCCAGTCGCAACAATCACCTTATCGGGTTCGAGTCGGAGGTCTCGAATCTGAGTAGGCCAGGAATGTTTTTGCCCTAGTCGCAATTAATTGGCCCTGATCTCTCGGGAGAGCCAAGCTACTGTGCCACATCCTTCTGTGAAAAAAGCCGTAAAAACAGGCACTTATATTGCTCGATACTCGAGCGTGAAGACCCATGATACAGGGAACACACCCTATGGAAAACAATGACTGTCAGGGCGGTCCTCCATAAAATAAGGAAGGTTTGACCGTCTACTCGACTGGAAAAGTCCCAGTCAAGCACACGCTCGGGGGCTACTGACGAAGATATGGATCCTGGACCCTGCGGGTAAGGACACCCCCTCTCAGGCCCAAGGTCAAGGCCCAAGAGGAGGCGCCCTTGGAGTACTCTAGAAGGCCCATGTGAAGCCCACCCGCATCAGCTTGCGGGTTAAGTTAGGAAACTTGTAACCGACCCAGCTAGGGTTTGAGTCCTCTCCGGGTAGAACTCGAGACCTGGCCATCTATATAAGGCCAGGAGAGCCCCCAAGGAGAGGACCAAGTAATACCGCACGACCAAAAAGCCTCGGAACTCGAGATCTACTCTCGATTCGAGCAACCTGTAACCGATCTAATCATCCAATACAGATCAACAGAAGGCAGGAGTAAGGGTTTTACCTCTTCGAGGGCCCCGAACCTGGGTAAATCTCGCCTCCTGTCAAGCCGACGATTTCACCAGCGCTCATGACTTCTCCTAGTCGAAACCCGATAGGGTCACCTGTGGGATTTGTGGAGTCAGAGATTCGACATTAGGGAAAACCACTTGGAAATAATATGAAATCCAGATAAAAAAGAGCACATCACGCACGACCAAAGATAAATAACTTAGATGTGGGATTATTAGATCCCTACATAGTACGGTACATAGTACGGGGAACACATGATACACAGTACATAGCACGGTACACTAGCTAGGGCCGGCAACACTACATGCGCACAACACCAACACTGTCGTCGTCTTCACTCCTCGTTGCCTCCATACTCGTCGTCTTCACTGCTCCTCGACGCCGTCATCACTGAGATAGTAGGGGAGGGTGTGCATGTGGTTTTCCTCGGGGAAGATGCTCTCGAATTCGGTGTACATGTTGTAGGTCGTGAATGCGATGAACTCGCATCCACACCAGAACACGCGGCCGAGCAGGTAGTACGCATCAAACCTGTTTGTGAAGTAGGCGACGAGGACTACCACTGGAGCATTGTTGTCGGCGCGCTGTTCCTCCAGACGGAACATGACTGGCGACCCCGCCGGGAGGTGGTTAAAGCCCGCACGGAGGAAGAGAAGGTCCAACTCCGTGTTGTTCCTCCAGCGTGAGAACGCCCAGACGCGCAGCGTGGTCTCAACGACCCTGCCGGGGGGGTAGCGGACCTCCGGCACGGTGGGTGGGAAGCGGAAGGTGGGTGCCTTGAACTGCATCTTCACGTACGTGGAGTCATCGGTTGTGCTTTGGCTCTGGTTGGAGAGAAGACAATTGGGAGGAGGATTGAAGATGTGGAGGAGGAGGTTACGAAACGTGGTTTAAGTAGCCAAGAGAGAGGAGGGTGTATGGAACCGCCGGTTTTACACACTGCATCGAGGCGTCGCGGTTTTACCTTTTTTCACACTGCATCGAGACGTCGCGGTTGTACTGTGGATAACAGGGGTGGAGGAATCGTCGTTTTTTCATCACTCAATCCGGCCGTGCCCCGATGCGTGGCTCGACGCGTGAAACGACGCGACAAATTAATCGAGTGTGCGACTGAATCAAGCTGCGTGCGTGGCTAGGTGCATAGTGGCGACCGAATCACACCCGCGTGCGTGGCTAGGTGGCTGCATGCATGGCAGCGTTGCCACTGCATCGCAGCCGTGCATTGCTAGGTGGCGGCTGAATCACATCCTTTTAATCACGTAAACTAGTCAACGTTGCGCTCATCAATGCCAACGTCGGGCATATGCATAGTAGGCTGAAACGATGACATGCATAAAAGGCCGACCGCGCGCGTGGGTATGCTAGTAGGCTGAATTTAATTATCAACTAACTCGGCCCTTTCTACGACGTACGAACCATACAACGGCCCAACGGACAATGCCACAGAAACGCAGCCACACTTGTCAGGTCCAACGAGCGACATAGTCCCACACGGCCCCACTAGTGAGAGTTAATGGTGTGAGCATTCGGGAGAGTTTCACCTAAACAGATAGGAAAAATTGAGTAAAACTTTCAAGCGTGGAAAAGAGTGAACAGAACTAAGAAATCGGGGGCACTGGAGTAATAATATCTTATAAGTTTGCTTAACAGAAAGCTTGGCGTTCGCTAATTCTATGTTATATTAATATTAGTGGGTTTGCTAATTCTTCCATAGCAATATTGGTTATCCTATATTAATATTAAGGGGTTTACTAATTCTACGGTAGTTGAAAATCAGACTTGTCACAACGAGGAGTAAGTTAGAGTAATAACGTGCACATGTTACTACGTTTTGTTACTAAGTGTAGTGTCATGTGTGATAACATAGAGTTATTCATTTATTCTTTGTAGATTCATTTTACGTTGGTAAGTGTGATATGATGATAATTTAGTAGATATGTTACTCCATTTGCATCAGTTCATTAGTTGCACGCCGCATCATCTTTTTTCTTCTTCTATATATGAGAGCTATGTTATTTTCACTGTGACCAGCCTTATACCAAGATCGTTAGATTTGTGATTCGTACTAGTCATGACTGAGTTGCAACTAAGATTTGGACGTCACCTAAGAGTTCAAGTTTTTGCCTCCTTTAAAAAAGTAGTTTCTCCAACTCTTGCAACGCCATGGACATATACGTGTTGCATGTATGATTGTTTCCGAATTTTTTCTTGATATTTGAAATACGTAAATATTTTTGCAGATCTATCTAAAAAATGCTCGTCGTCTTTATCCATTTTGTGAACTCTCGTCTGTGGATCCTTCCCGCCTCGTGCCCTCATCAGCGTCAGCACTCTACTCCCACGTCGTATTCGGCCCCGCTTAGGCCGTCTGTAGTGGGTCGTATCTTGTGATCGTGTCATATTGCATGCTGAGCTTTTACATAAAACCCCTGTAATGCATCGTATATTAGGTGACGTATCTTGCAGAGTTTAGATTTGATTCATTTGAGATTAATGCTGGCGTGTCAACATTGTCACCCATTTGTGGCCACCTAAAATCAGGCAAGTCTAGACCTTCCTAGCCACATCGGATCAAAACAATTAATGGCCTAAGTTGGGGCAAGAGCCAAGAACCGTATCCAATTTTACATATGGCGTTCTCTTTCCTCCACAATTACCTGCCACCCAAGCATTTTGCATATGGTTCCGTGACAACATACCAGCGTTACGGGCGGGCTTATCTGTTCCGCAGAGTGCTCTACCAAAGTGGTAGACAAATAATGTGTCAAGGAAAAAGCATAAATATCTCCCGTCTCTCTGAGAGGATAAGGCTTTGAGAGTCGTCGCTCGGCGCCGCCGCCCGGCTCGATCCCGGACCACCTCCAGCGACGTAGCCAGCCGGAGAGGGGATGGGAGAAGAGTGCGGTGCTTCCTTGTTTATAGTAGTGGTAGTTGTAGGTCTTCTCTAGGTGTTCCCGTTGTGGAGTTTGGCGTCATGCTGTTGGGGGCTTCGAGATGGATGTATCCAAGCTGCATCTATCTGCTTCTTTGCTGCTCGCTCTCTGCCTGCGTGCTCTGGTGGTTGGAGCTGAGGGAAGAAGTGGCGGTGGTGGAGACCCTCTTCGATAAGCTTGTTTATCGCAGGTTCGTTATCTGCGGAGGGAGCTCTTTCTCATCCTCTGTTTCTCGCCATGGACGCGAGAAAGAAGATGGGCGTGTGCCTCTCTCCGATGGGGCGGCGGCTCTACAGCAGGGGAGCTTGGAAGCTACTCCCAGGAGGTCAATCATGGCGGCTACATGAAGGGAATATGCCCGAGAGGCAATAATAAAATGGTTATTATCTTATTCCTTGTTTATGATGAATGTTTATTTCTCATGCTAGAATTGTATTAACCGGAAACGTTGATACATGTGTGCTTAATAAACAAACAATGGTTCCTAGTAAAGCCTCTCTTTTAACTAGCTCGTTGATTAATAGATGATCAAGGTTTCCTGATCATGAACATTGGATGTTATTAATAACGGGGTTATGTCATTAGAAGAATGATGCGATGAACATATACCCAAAGAGAATATAGCAATGCGATCAAGTCATTTAGTTTACATTGTTATATCAAACATACGAAGTAACTTATTCCTTAGACCATGAGATCATGTCAGTCGCTGATACCGGAAGAGTGCTTTGATGGCATCAAACGTCACACCGTAACAGGGTGACTATAAAGGTGTCGTTAAGTATTCGGAAAGTATTAGTTGAGGATCCTGGATCAAGAGTGGGATTTGTCCATCCAAATGACGAAGAGATATACTCTGGGCCCTCTCGGTGATATCACATCGAAACCGCTTGCAAGCACGTGATATGATCACAAGGATGTTGTATCACGGGAACGAGAAAAGAGTACTTGTCGTTAACGAGATTGAACAAGGTATGGTTGATACCAATGATCGAATCTCGGACAAGTAAAATATCGCGAGACAAAGGGAATAGTTCACGACGTTGTTGGTTCACATGATCACGAGAGTCATCGTTGAATATGTAGGAGTCATCATGGATCTCCAGATCCCGCTGTTGATTATTGATCGGAGAGGAGTCTCGATCATGTCTATCTTATTTGCGAACCGTAGGGTGACACACTTAAGATTCGATGACGCGTTTGAGAGGATACGGAATATCGAAGAATATTTTGGGCAGCACCGAAATTGTTTCGACGAAAATTGCAATAGTTCAAGGGGTTTTTCGTCGAATGGTTGTTAATAGAATTAACAAATGATTCGAGGTGCTATATGCAAATGTTTGTTAATGGAATTATCAAATATAAATAAAGAAATAAAAATGTTTTATTTATTTATTAAAAGAAAACCTTTGGATTTTTCAAGTGGGAAATAATGGGAAAATGAGTGGAGGTGAGTGGAGTGTCCACTCACATAATGAGGGAAGAGGTGGGGGCACACCCATGGGCTGGCCGCACCCCCCTTGGGCTAACTCCCCCTCTCCTATAAAAGGAGGGTGAGAGCTCTCCCTCCTTCACACACTTGGGCACTTCTCTTTCCCTAGATTAGATCTTGGCCTTTCGGGTGTCTCTCGCGTAGGAATTTTTTTTATTTTCTATGCAACGACCCCTTCAGTGGTATCAGAGCCGGATCTATGCGTAGATGTTTTGTACGGGTAGAACACATATGAGTATGTGGGCGTTGATGATCATGTTATTGGCTCCTTGAGTATTTTATGATCTTAGTGGCATAGTAGGATGAAGCTGCCCCAGACTAAGTTTACGTATACTATGTACGCGAGAGTTGTCTCACTTGTGGCTAAGGGGTTGTCCGTTTCTCCTAATATAGTTAAGATCTAATCGACGAAGAGTTGTTAAAAATGTGTTTATCAACGTTGTGGTTGATGTTCGTAGGTATGAACGGTTCTATCATCGAAAGCCCTAAGCCACGTAAAATATGCAAAAATAAATTAGAGGCGTCTAACTAGTTTTTTATGGGCATGTGATGTGATATGGTCAATATTACAAATTTGATTATGAGATGATCTATTTTGTAAATTATTGATATACCGGAAGGTATCCATATGATTGTCTTCTTATTGATGGACAATCAAGATTGGGGTGCCATGGTACTTGGTACCACGCAGGTGGAATGATGGAGATCATACCATGATGCACATGATGGAGATCAAGTGCAAGAAGGACCATATCATATCACGTTACCCTTACATGTGATGTATGTGATGTTTATCCTTTTTATGCATCTTTTTTTGCTTAGATAGCGACGGTAGCATTATAAGATGATCCCTCTCACTTAATATCAAGATAATAATGTGTTCTTCCTTAAGTATGCACCGTTAAGAAAGTTCGTCGTTTCGAGACACCACGTGATGATCGGGTGTGATAGACTCAACGTTCGCATACAACGGTTTTTTTCAAGCCTAGCATGTACAGACATGGCCTTGAAACACACGCAATACTATGGTTCTACTTGGCGAGCCTAGCATGTACAGACATGGCCTCGGAACACGTAACCCAAAGGTAAAGCATTAGTCATATGGATGATATGATGAACATGTCGACGTTTGCCTTTGAAGCTACATCATCACACGTGACGATCGGTTTTGGTGTAGTGAATTTGGTTCGTGTAATCACTAAAGATGACTAAGGGGGATGTTGTTTTTGAGTGGGAGTTCATGGTTTAATTTTGAATTAACTTGAACTTATTTATCATGAACAACAAATCAAAGTGATTTTGCACAACTTTTAGTAGTCATTGGCATCCACATAACTACCTTACACTTAGATTGTTAATTGAGATATAACTGTTATGATCTGGTAAATACCATTTAAGATTGGTACCGTATTAGTGAAATTTAAAATTGAATCCTATTGTAGATTTTTGGTATTTCCTACCTAGCTCCACATGGTTAATGATTGATTGATCTAGAGAGCAAGTAATTCCGACTTAGAATCCAGAGTCATGGTTGCTTCCGTATTACTTTATCTTCAAAAGAATGTTTTGTTGATCAAGGTGATTTAGGAACTGAAAAGAGTTGTTTTCATAAACAATCAAGTGAAAGATATATTGATATCTAGAAACTTATTTGTGGCAACATGACTGAGTATAATTTAGCGTGACAATGTTTGCTTATATTATCTGAATATATGCAAATTTAGCGTGACAATGTTTGCTTATATTATCTGAATATATGCAATGATTGAAGACGCTAGGCGTTTGAATATTCCAAGAAGTTGGGCGCTAAAAATTATCCTCTAAATCCCTTCCTTCGAGCTATAGTAGCTTAATCATAAAATTGTTATGATGGGATGGATTAGAAGTATGGGTAAAGTAGTTTACCTTACTTGGAGATTTCTAAGAGTGGAATCTAGAAGAATACTATTAATATGGTGATATTACTAGAACAATCAAACTCAAAGTATGACTCAATGGGTGATAGTATATGACTAACACGCCAAAGAAAATGAGCTAGTAAGACTAGTATTGTTTGATGTTGAATGATTCTTCTATAAAGGAAAGGGAATATTGAAAATAGAATTACAAAAAGATATATGGCAGAAAAAGAAGATAACTGGAAAAAGTCAAGCTCAGGAATATATGCTTGATATACAAGTTATAGATGTATTACTAGTTAATAAAGTATTTTTTGGTATTTTGATACCACATTGGTTGGTATGAGTTGTCATACAAAGCATCGCAATGCAATAAATACAAGGGCCTAAAAGGAACTAGTAATATATGTGGAATCGATTATGACAAGAACATAAATAAAGTGTTATTGTGTTCATTGTCGTATCGAACCAGACAATCAAGATTTATTTGAAGAACTTAATAAGTTGTTATTTTGTTCTAGTCTTTTTTTTAGAACAAATGAGATTGTTCAAACTATGACCATATTCCATAATTGATGGATATGTTAATATAAATCATGTTGGTGAAGTAAACATCTATAAGACTAAACGCTAAACGTTGCAAGACGTAGAAGAGATTCACTTAAATTGTGACACCACCATTTTAGTTCGTATCGGAAAGGAAAACATGAAGGAACTCCATATTGATGGACTTCCGGAGTCATTTTATTTTGAATAAATTGATGCTTGTGAGACCTCTTCCAAAAGATGAATAGAATTCCGTTCTTAGGCCAAAGTAGAATGGATGACTAATTTTGTGGAGATTATACATATTGATGTATATAGTCCATTATGTGTAGTCATGTATGGTGGATTAATTTTTCCTTCATAAAATTTTGTCGATGACTTGAGTAGATATGTGAGTATATCTATTTAAAGGGAACGGAGTTTGACATTTTGAATTGGTTCAAAAGGTTGTTAATATGAAGTAAAAATCATTGTAACAAGATAATCAAGTATTTATGATTGGATCATAAAGGATAGAGTTTGAGTTACAAGTTTAGCAAAACATCTGAGAAGTTGCAGAATTGTTCTACAACTTATACTTCTCGAATACCCCACATTAGATTGGAGTATTCAAAAGACAAAATCACACCTTGTTTGACATGGTAAGATTAATAAAAATGCCATTATAATTTTGTAGTTTATACATTAGTGACAACCTCTTATACACTGAAAAGAGCACCATCATGATCTGTTGAAATTGACAACATATAAGATATGGTTTGGGTAGTGACCCGAATTGTCGTTTTTCTTAAGTTTTGGTATGCATAGCATGCGTAAAATGTTTACAACCAAAATGGGATACATATATGTTTATAAGGTTATCCCAACGAATCCATTGGGTATTTCTCCTATCACCGACCAAAGACAAATGCAGTTTGTCAGGAAGGGTTGATTTCTCGAGAAAGTAGTTCTTGCGAAACAAGTGAGTGGGAGCACGGTACAAACTCAACAAGATTAAAGAATCTTCGTTATCATGTCAAGAGTAGCGCAGCACTGAAAGTTGTTCCGGGGTTTGCTATTTTGACAAAGTAGAAGAGACTACATGTGTTGTAGATACTTCGGATGAGTTTGCGTACTAAACCACAAAAGTCCTAAAACTTTCTACTTAGACCAACTTGTGGTTTAAGTGTAAAGTGTTGTTTTGACAACAAAAGGACATGGACCTTATAAAGGAAGCAAATGATGGGCCCTGACTTCGTAAAATTGACTATGAGTCATTATATCCGCCATAGTATCCTTGTATGAATATCAAGTATGTGACTTGGTAGTCCTTTCGATAGGCTTGATGCCTAACGATAGCAAAAGGGTCTACATAGCGACAAAGACATGGATTTTACATCTTTTGAAAGTTGTACTTATCGAAAAGTTGTTTTCGACGAAGTTCAAAGAGTTGACTACTACAAGATTTCGATCTTCCGTAGTGATGCTTTAGTCTTTGCGGATAGTTCTAGCAAAACGTTACATATTATGATATGGCAGTTGAATAACAAAACCAACTCTCCTCTCGAGGAAGTTTGATCAAGGATGTGTACTTGACACAGTCTGAGAGTTTTGTAAAATTCAAAAGGTTTCTAGAAAGGTATGCACACTTCAATGGTTGAAGTGAGCATAGCGAAGTTGAAATCTTTAGCTTAATGAAGTTATCAAAAGAGTTTGATTCCATCATGAATGATAAAGATGCTTGTAGAGTTACAAGAAATTAAGTGGGAGCGCTATGACAAATTTCCAATACTTTATGTAGATGACATATGGTTGATTGGAAAATATGTATTTTAAATTAACACGGTTATGATTTTCGATTTCATATTGATGAAAGGCTTAGAAGATATTGGGCATCGATATCTATAAAAGATGGATTGACGCACCTGATATGATTGAAGCCAAATTACATAGATGAAATATTGCTTGTGATCGTGTCATATTGCATGCTGAGCTTTTACATAAAACCCCTGTAATGCATCGTATATTAGGTGACGTATCTTGCAGAGTTTAGATTTGATTCATTTGAGATTAATGCTGGCGTGTCAACATTGTCACCCATTTGTGGCCACCTAAAATCAGGCAAGTCTAGACCTTCCTAGCCACATCGGATCAAAACAATTAATGGCCTAAGTTGGGGCAAGAGCCAAGAACCGTATCCAATTTTACATATGGCGTTCTCTTTCCTCCACAATTACCTGCCACCCAAGCATTTTGCATATGGTTCCGTGACAACATACCAGCGTTACGGGCGGGCTTATCTGTTCCGCAGAGTGCTCTACCAAAGTGGTAGACAAATAATGTGTCAAGGAAAAAACATAAATATCTCCCGTCTCTCTGAGAGGATAAGGCTTTGAGAGTCGTCGCTCGGCGCCGCCGCCCGGCTCGATCCCGGACCACCTCCAGCGACGTAGCCGGCCGGAGAGGGGATGGGAGAAGAGTGCGGTGCTTCCTTGTTTATAGTAGTGGTAGTTGTAGGTCTTCTCTAGGTGTTCCCGTTGTGGAGTTTGGCGTCATGCTGTTGGGGGCTTCGAGATGGATGTATCCAAGCTGCATCTATCTGCTTCTTTGCTGCTCGCTCTCTGCCTGCGTGCTCTGGTGGTTGGAGCTGAGGGAAGAAGTGGCGGTGGTGGAGACCCTCTTCGATAAGCTTGTTTATCGCAGGTTCGTCATCTGCGGAGGGAGCTCTTTCTCATCCTCTGTTTCTCGCCATGGACGCGAGAAAGAAGATGGGCGTGTGCCTCTCTCCGATGGGGCGGCGGCTCTACAGCAGGGGAGCTTGGAAGCTACTCCCAGGAGGTCAATCATGGCGGCTACATGAAGGGAATATGCCCGAGAGGCAATAATAAAATGGTTATTATCTTATTCCTTGTTTATGATGAATGTTTATTTCTCATGCTAGAATTGTATTAACCGGAAACGTTGATACATGTGTGCTTAATAAACAAACAATGGTTCCTAGTAAAGCCTCTCTTTTAACTAGCTCGTTGATTAATAGATGATCAAGGTTTCCTGATCATGAACATTGGATGTTATTAATAACGGGGTTATGTCATTAGAAGAATGATGCGATGAACATATACCCAAAGAGAATATAGCAATGCGATCAAGTCATTTAGTTTACATTGTTATATCAAACATACGAAGTAACTTATTCCTTAGACCATGAGATCATGTCAGTCGCTGATACCGGAAGAGTGCTTTGATGGCATCAAACGTCACACCGTAACATGGTGACTATAAAGGTGTCGTTAAGTATTCGGAAAGTATTAGTTGAGGATCCTGGATCAAGAGTGGGATTTGTCCATCCAAATGACGAAGAGATATACTCTGGGCCCTCTCGGTGATATCACATCGAAACCGCTTGCAAGCACGTGATATGATCACAAGGATGTTGTATCACGGGAACAAGAAAAGAGTACTTGTCGGTAATGAGATTGAACAAGGTATGGTTGATACCAATGATCGAATCTCGGACAAGTAAAATATCGCGAGACAAAGGGAATAGTTCACGACGTTGTTGGTTCACACGATCACGAGAGTCATCGTTGAATGTATAGGAGTCATCACGGGTCTCCAGATCCCGCTGTTGATTATTGATCGGAGAGGAGTCTCGATCATGTCTATCTTATTCGCGAACCGTAGGGTGACACACTTAAGGTTCGATGACGCGTTTGAGAGGATACGGAATATCGAAGAATATTTTGGGCAGCACCGAAATTGTTTCGAGGAAAATTGAAATAGTTCAAGGGGTTTTTCGTCGAGTGGTTGTTAATAGAATTAACAAATGATTCGAGGTGCTATATGCAAATGTTTGTTAATGGAATTAACAAATATAAATAAAGAAATAAAAATGTTTTATTTATTTATTAAAAGAAAACCTTTGTATTTTCCAAGTGGGAAATAATGGGAAATGAGTGGAGGTGAGTGGAGTGTCCACTCACATAATGAGGGAAGAGGTGGGGGCACACCCATGGGCTGGCCGCACTCCCCTTGGGCTGCCTCCCCCTCTCCTATAAAAGGAGGGTGAGAACTCTCCCTCCTTCACACACTTGGGCACTTCTCTTTCCCTCCACCCGCTGCTCCATTTCATGGTCTCCGGCTTGGCGAAGCCCTGACCGTGGGATTCGTCACCACCACCACGTCGTCGTGTTGCTGGAGTTCCGAGGGATCCTCTACTTCCGCGCCCCGCTGGAACGAGGGAACGGAGGTCGTCATCAACCGTACGTGTGACCGATCACGGATGCACCCCCGGATTGCGGTGCCCATCTTCTCGCTATCGGGGTCAGTGTGAGTACGACTACGCCAACAACGAGATCTGATCTCGTACCACTTTGAGTCTTCGAGGGTATGTGTTCTCCTTAACCCTCTCGTTGCCCGTTGCACTTCGTCTCCTAGATTAGATCTTGGCCTTTCGGGTGTCTCTCGCGTAGGAAATTTTTTATTTTCTATGCAACGAACCCTTCACTACATGTTGGGCGCCATCCCTCAAGGTCGTTTGGCGACCCCTCCATCCCCTTTCGCTGGTTTCAGCTTGTGCTGACCGGCGATGCGAGGCTGATGAAACCTCCAGGGCGATGTGCCATGACGGAGGCCCTTTAGCTCTTGCGCAGCTGGCTCCCGGTGCACCACACCAAGTGGTCTAGTCCCCGGCGGTGGTGTGCTTGGCTGCGTCGAGCTTCGAAGCGGCGTCAATGGAGCTGGACCCGACGACGTTTTTAGGATTAGGTCCAGGGTTCTTGATGCATATTGTAAGGACCTCGATGCTATTTTTATTTTCTATAGGTCCTTTTTGTAATAGTCCGCTGATCAATATAAGCTTCTAGGTCCCTATGGCCTATGGTACCATCCCCTGTTAAAAAATAGAGGGCAAAATCCATATGTGCACGCTGTAGGCGAAACTGAAGCGGGTTTCGTATTCTTGCGGCAAAAAATACGGACTCACGGACGTTTCCTTTCTATAGATCATGCCACGAACGGAACCTGTACAGCTCCATCCAAACGGCACACCACACACGTGGGTGTGCCTCGTGTCTGTCCTCTCCCCACCGGCGGCCGAGTCGGACTTGAAACCCGCCCGTGTGTCTCGCACGTTGCACCCATTGAACCATATATATACCAAGTTGTAGAGTAGGAGTAGCACCCAGAAATCAATCGTCGTCATCCCAGCTTTGGTAGCCAACTCGTCTTAGCGAAGGAGCGATCAAAACTTCGACGGCTCGACAGGCCGACCAGAAGCCGTCGGGATCGATGGCACAGAGGATCAGTGTTAGGAATTTAGTCAATTTACAGATTAAATTAATCCAAGTATAAATCATGAACATGACATAAACATAATGATATTTAACCATGTTCCTGCATACATGATTTATAGTAGATAAATCTACGCAAAGTACTAGTGTTGCACACATGAAAATAATAAGGACAAGGATAAACGTGTTATACCCTACAGTTGGCCAATTGGCATTAGCCGTAGCAGAGGCGGCAGCCGCGGTGGCGGTTGCAGCAGCAGAGGCGGCCTCGGTGGCAGCAGTGGCGGCCTCAGCGGCAGCAGTAGCGCGTTCAGCTTCAGTGGACATGTTGACGAAGAGTGCGACGCGGTAGTAGTCAAAGTAGATGTACAGCAGCGAGCAATCGCGTAGGAGACTCTCCCCAAAAACCTAATGGCCCGTCTCCCGTACAGGATCTGGAGAGGCGGGGTTTCGGACGCCTGCTCTCCCGTCGGCCGTGTACACGGTAGACGGGATGGGATCACCGGCGGCAGCAACAGAGAGAGGAACGACAATATGCTTGGCTCATTCCCGCAACCCGCGGCGCGTCGTGACGTGTCGTGACGAGGCGAGGCGTGGCGAGACGGGCGGCGAAGGAGGAGGAGCGTGTGTGGAACACCTCCACAACTCCTCTCTCTTCATACCAACTCACACTAGTGGGGAGAGAGCTCACCTTATAAACTGGTGCAAAACTCTCCCAACTAGCAATATGGGACTAAACTCCCACCATTTGCTATTGCAGCATGGGGCCTTAGGGATTAAATAGAAATTGTCTAATGGGCTAAAAGCCCATCCAAATTTCAGCAATCCCCTACCAGATCTCGAAGACCCATGGTGTCGTCCTGTGTTCCCATCACTGTTTTTATATACCGGCATTTTCAGTGGAGACCCGTTAAGGTTGAACATCCACCTAGAACAAATAGCTACACTACATCAAAACTGAACAAGGGACTAAGCCTTGAATTGTCAGTTTGGCGTAATATAGTTTAACTAAATGTCTTGTCAGTACTAGGCTGCCGAAGGCTGACCCCTCGGGTGGAGCATATTAGTCACACTCCTGGCTTATTCACGAACTTATTAGAGATCACCCAATCTCATATACTGTGACCAGCAGTCAGATTCATATAGGTATGTTCCTCCAAAGATCGCTCTGTAGGATAGCATCTTGCTTATACAAGCCTTGGAACACATTAAGACAAAAGTCAACCTGCCATACAGTTTTTGGGAGTACTGCATCTCCAGTGGAGTGGGTTAGTAAAAATTACTCTTCTCAGTTAACTACTAGCTTGATTTCCCAGTCCCACTTCACGGAATCTCCGATCACATAGGTTGGGTTACTGCCATGGCAATTCATGTGGGTCTCATACCCATCTCCCTTGATGCACTTTCTATCAGAACACGTGATAGACCTTTAGTAAAGGGATCTGCCATATTCTTAGCCGACTGAATATAATCCACCGCTATCACTCCGGAGTTTCTTAAATGTCTCACAACTTTTAATCTCATTTTTATGTGCTTTGTGGACTGTGCATTGTCCTTTGAACTCTTCACCTTGACAATTACTGTTTGACTGTCACAGTTCATAAGGATAGCTGGTACTGGCTTTTCAACCATAGGCAAGTCCATCAAAAGATCTCGAAGCTATCATGCTTCGACACTAGACGTGTCTAATGTTGTTAATTCTGCTTCCATTGTCGATCTCGTTAAGATCGTCTGCTTGCAAGACTTCCAGGATACAGCACCACCTCCAAGAGTAAACACATACCCCGTTGTGGCTTTCATCTCATCAGCATCAGAGATCCAATTCGCATCACAATAGCCTTCAAGTACCGAAGGATATTCACTATAGTGAAGTCCATGGTTCACGGTACCTTTTAGACAGCGCATAATTCTTTCTACAACATGCCAACGCACATCACCCGGATTGGAAACAAATCGGCTTAGTTTGCACACAGCAAACATGATGTCAGGCCTCGTAGCGCTCGCTAGGTACATGAGTGAACCAATTACTTGAGAGTACCCCAGCTGACCCTTAGCTGTGCCTTCGAACTTTCGAATCCGCACACTAGGATCATATGGTGTTGGAGAAATTTTGCAGTCCGAATATCCAAAACGACTCAAAAACTTCTCAACATAATGGGATTGCAGAAGTGTAATTCCACCCTCATTGTCTCTCAATAGCTTGATATTCAAAATAACATCAGCCACAGCAAGATCTTTCATCTCAAAGTTCTCGGATAGAAACGACTTAACCTCATTGATTACTTTGAGGTTGGTCCCAAATATCAGTATGTCATCAACATACAAACACAGTGTAACTCCTTCGCCCCCACCATGGCGGTAGTATACACATTTGTCACCTTCATTTACAACAAAGCCAATAGATGTTAAAGTTGTATTGAACTTCTAATGCCATTGCTTAGGTGCTTGTTTCAACCCATATAAAGATTTCAGTAACTTGCACACCTTTCCTTCTTGACCATCTATCACAAAGCCATCTGGCTGTTACATATAGATTTCCTCGTCTAACTCTCCATTTAGGAAAGCTGTATTAACATCCATCTGATGGACGAGAAGACCATGTGAGGAGAGTAATACTCGAATGGTGGTCAGTCTGGCCACAGGTGAATAAGTATCAAAAATCTTCATCTTCTTTCTGGGAGTAACCCTTGGCCACAAGTCTAGCCTTGTACTTTTCAATCTTACCATCGGGCCTAATCTTCTTTTTGAACACCCACTTACATCCTAATGGTTTACAGCCATAAGAACGTTCAGTGATCTCCCACGTTCCATTAGCCATGATGGAATCCATCTCGCTACGGACCGCTTCTCTCCAGTAGTCAGCATCTGGAGATGCATAAGCTTCTGAAATAGAAGTGGGAGTATCATCCACAAGGTACACAAGGAAATCATCACCAAAGGACTTTGCAGTCCTCTGTCTCTTGCCCCTACCAAGAGTTTCCTCGTCATCCTTCTCAGGATTCTCATCATGTGTTTGTTCATAATATTCCATAGGAATGGCAGGCTCAGGAGTCTCCTCTGATTCCTGTCTAGAAGTGCTTTGCATATCTCTCATAGGAAAAATATCCTCAAAGAATGTAGCATCTTTAGACTCCAAAATCGTACCTACCTTCACGTCAGGTATTATCCCAAATTAACGCAATCCACGGTCTTTGGTCCAAGTTTACGCTTTTGGGGATCGGCACATTGACTTTCGCCAAACAGCCCCAAGTACGTAAGTACGAGAGTGTTGTTTTCCTCTTCTACCATTTCTCATAGGGAGTGACCTCATTGTCTTTCGTCGGAACTTTATTCAAGACATGACATGATGTGAATATAGACTCCCGCCACCATGCCTTGGATAAACCCGATGTATCTAACATGGCGTTAACCAAATTTGTTAGAGTACGGTTGTTCCGTTCAGCAACCCCATTTGACTGAGGTGAATAGGGAGGCGTCTTCTCGTGAATAATGCCATGTTCCGCACAGAAAGAGTCAAACTCATTAGAGAAATACTCTCCACCACGATCTGACCGGATTCGTTTAATTTTCTTTTCAAGTTGATTCTCAACTTCTGTCTTATAGATTTTAAAGTAGTGTAGAGCCTCATCTTTAGTGTTTAACAGATATACATAGCAAAACCTAGTGGAATCGTCTATTAACGTCATGAAGTATCTCTTTCCACCTTTAGTCAGCACACCATTCATCTCACAGAGATCAGAATGTATGAGTTCTAATGGCGCCAAGTGTCTCTCCTCTGCAGCCTTGTGGGGCTTGCAAGGTTGCTTTGCTTGCACACACGAATGGCACTTAGAACCTTTGGCTAAAGTGAAACTTGGAATAAAATTTAATTTTGCTAACAGCGTCATGCAACTGAAACCAACGTGACAAAGACGTGAATGCCAAACTTCTGTTTCATTAACACTCGAATGAATATTGTTCACGACTTTATTACAGAAATCAGCGAGGGAAAAGCGGAACAGACCTCCGCATTCATACCCTTTTCCAACAAACAGTTCATATTTCGTTACAACTACCTTACTGGACTCAAAAAACAACTTAAATCCTTCTCTACATAGAAGGGAGCCACTAACGAGATTCTTCTTTATGGCGGGGACATGCTGCACGTTCTTGAGCTGCACGATCCTTCCCGGAGTAAACTTCAGATTGACCGTGCCAACACCAAGTACAGAAGCACTTGCACCGTTCACCATCAATACGGACCCGTTCCTTGTGACCTGATAAGAAGACAACAATGAGATGTCAGCACACACATGAATGTTTGCACCTGTGTCAATCCACCAATCAGTAGACTGAAAAACTGAAAAAACAGTAAACAAATTGCCATAGCCAGATGCCCCATTCTCATTGTTGCTCACAATCATGTTGACAGCCTTGGAATCCTGTCCTGGCTTCACGTACTTCTTTGGGCAATTCCCAGCCTAGTGTTCCAGTGAACCACAAGTGAAGCAGCCATCTTTCTTCTTATCCTTCTTGAAGGTCTTCTTAGCCTTCTTCTTGAAGTCGGTATTCTGCTGGACACCAGTCCTCGCCTTGTTCTTGTGGTAGTTGTAGTTCTTCTGTACCATATTGGATGCAGAAGTCCCTTCGTTCCCTTTTACATGCGAGTCCTTTGCCCTCGAATTCTGCTCAACACTCAGATGGCCGATGATATCCTCTACTGAGAATTCACGCCTCTGATGTTTCAGAGTAGTGGCAAAGTTCCTCCAGGAATTAGGCAGCTTGGCAATTATGCATCCCGCGACATACTTGCCCGGTAGCACGCACTTGAGAATTTCAAGCTCCTTAGCGATTCACTGTATCTCATGAGCCTGCTCCAATACAGAACGGTTTTCGACCATTCTGTAGTCATGGAACTGCTCTATACTGTACATCTCGCTGCCAGCATCGGTTGCGCCGAATTTGGATTCGAGCGCCTCCCACACGCCCTTGGCAACCCGCATATGTAGATATACGTCAACAAACTTATCTCCAATCACACTTAGAACCCATCCAACAAAGATGACGGCAGCATCCCTAAACGCCTTCTCCTGTTCAGGAGTAATCGTTCTCGTGGGAATGACACCGGCGACCCAGAACACGTTTATTGCCGTGAGCCATAAGATTGTTTTGGTCTGCCAACGCTTAAAGTACGTACCCGTAAACGGGTCCGGTTTCAGTGCAGTAGCAAAACCATGAATCAAAAATTGCCTACACATATTAGGTTTTTGGATTGTTAGGAATTTAGGCAATTTATAGATTAAATTAATCCAAGTATAAATCATGAACATGACGTAAACATACTGATATTTAACCATGTTCCTGCATACTAAATATATAGTAGATAAATCTACGCAAAGTACTAGTGTTGCACACATGGAAATAATAAGGATAAGGATAAACGTGTTATACCCTGCAGTTGGCCAATTGGCAGTAGCCGTAGCAGAGGCGGCAGCCGCGACGCCGGTTGCAGCAGCGGTGGCGGCAGCAGCAGCAGAGGCGACCTCGGTGACAGCAGTGGCGGCCTCAGCGGCAGCAGCAGCGTGTTCAGCTTCGGTGGACATGTTGACGAACAGGGCGACACGGTAGTAGTCGAAGTAGATGTACATCAGCGAGCAGTCGCGTAGGAGACGCTCCCCAAAAACCTAATCGTCCGTCTCCCGTACAGGATCTCGAGAGGCGGGGTTTCGTAGGCCGGCTCTCCCGTCGGCCGTGTACACGGTAGACGGGATGGGATCACCGACGGCAGCAACAGAGAGAGGAACGACAATAGTCGCAGAGCGTATGAGTTGTGTGTCTTTGTGTCCGCCCTGTGCCCTAAATATATAGGCACGGCCGGGTAGGAGAACGGTCAGCTCACAAATTAAATTGGCGTTTACTACAACCGTTACCACGTAATCAATGCGCTGTTTTACCGCGCACGGTTACCACGTGATGAATGCAGCGTTTTACTGCGCGCGGTTGTTACCAAAATAAATGTGACGCAATAGACAGCAATCAATATGACGTCTCATATTATTGGCGTGTCTGTTGATTCTCCATTTCCGACTGCCAAAATAAATGCATCGACTTGGCTCGTCCCGCAACCCGCGGCGCGTCGTGACGTGTCGTGACGAGGCGGGCGGCGGAGGAGGAGGAGTGCGCGTGTGAAACACCTCCACAACTCCTCTCTCTGCATACCAACTCACACTAGTGGGGAGAGAGCTCACCTTATAAATTGGTGCAAAACTCTCCCAACTAGCAATATGGGACTAAACTCCGACCATTTGCTATGGCAGCATGGGCGTTAGGGATTAAATAGAAATCGCCTAATGGGCTAAGCCCATCCAAATTTCAACAATCAGCAGGTGCTGCTGCGGACTGCGGACCTAGTCAAGTTCTCCGTGCCGGCATCGCTCGGGCGGCAGGCGGGGCGTGTCGCGGCGGCGGTGGACGTCGGGGAACGCGTGGTCGAGCTGCTGCGGGGGGGGGGGGGTCTCCGGAAAGGCCCTCGCCGACTCCGAGACGCTTGCCGCGGACGTCGACGATTTCGACGTCGAGTTCGTCGGTGGGCTGACGCACGATGTGGCCACCGACCTCATCCACGCCGCGCACCACCTTGGAGACGAGGCCCTCTTCTAACCTCTTCCTGGGTTAAAGGGCTAATTTGGTCTAGGGACCGGGAAGTATGATTTCAAGTGGGATGGGATTGGGTTGTCCATTTCCCACCACCCATGAGAGTCCACCTATCCCATTTGCCCACTTTTCACTTATCCCACAAATTAAAATATTAGTGGCTTTTAAGGGATGTCGCACTTAGGGCATCTCCAGTCGTTGCGCCCCCCCAGGACGCAAAAACCCTCGCTTTTTTTGCGCCGCGGCGCGAAACGGCGCTATTCTCGGAACTGGGGGCGCGTTTCCCAGCCGTGAACCCAGGCCGCCCCCCCAGCGGCGACTCGGCCAAATTTGGGCAATCAAAAAAAATTCCACCAAATAAATAGATTGTTGCCACACAAATAAATAGAGTTTGGCCACACAAATAAATAGTTCAACAATTTTAAAAAAAAGAACACTAGTCATCGTCCTCAACATTGCCATTCCCCTTTCGCGCCCACAAATGTTGCACCAGGTCATCCTGCAGAGCATGATGTGTTGCAGCGTGTCGAATCTCCTGTCGCTTGGTGAGGAAGTCTGTCCATGATGCCGGCACCTGGTGATCAACATCTGCAAGAGGACCCTGCCGGCAGTATGGTGTGCTTGCCTCACTGTCAGGCACTGGGTCATCCCGCTCACTCTCAATGATTATGTTGTGCAAGATCACACAACACTGCATCACCTCCCACATGTTAGACTTCGACCAAGTCATAGCTGGGTATCGGACAACAGCGAATCGAGATTGCAGCGCACCAAATGCCCGCTCAACATCCTTCCTGCAAGCCTCCTGGCACTTGGTAAACCAAGCTTTTGCGCTTCCTGGGATAGGGTTGGAGATGCTCTTCACAAATGTTGCCCACTTCGGGTAGATGCCATCTGCAAGATAGTACCCCTTTGTATACTGGTGTCCATTGATCTCATAGTTCACAGGGGGGGCATGGCCTTCGACAAGATCAGCAAAGACATTCGAGCACTGCAAGACATTGATGTCGTTGTGACTTCCAGGCATACCAAAGAATGAATGCCAAATCCATAGATCGTACGAATCCACGGCCTCGAGAACCACCGAGCACTCTCCCTCCTTTCCCTTGTACATCCCCTGCCAGTCAAATGGGCAGTTCTTCCATGCCCAGTGCATGCAGTCGATACTGCCAAGCATCCCCGGAAACCCTCTTGCTTCATTCTCTGCGAGGAGACGAGCAGTGTCTTGCGCATTGGGTGATCGCAGGTATATTGGGCCAAAAACTGCAACCACTGCCCGGCAGAACTTGTTCAAGCACTCGAGGGCCGTGGACTCGCTCATGCGCTGGTAGTCATCTTGTGCATCTGCGGGAGCACCGTATGCAAGCAACCTCATGGCCATCGTGCACTTTTGGATAGAGGTAAACCCTACCGTGCCGGTGCAGTCCTTCTTCAACTTGAAGTAGGTGTCGAACTCCCGGATGGCATGCATGATCTTGAGGAAGAGTGCGCGTTTCATCCTGAAACGACGCCGAAACACCTTCTCGTCGTTGGTGGGATCCTCGGCGAAGTAGTCGGAGTAGAGGATGCAGTAGCCCTCGTACCGCTGCCTCGACCTGCTCTTCCGGCGACCGGGCTTCGATCCAGCGCGGCGCGGCGCGGCGTCCTGGGCCAGCATCCCGGCCAGGCAGCTCAGGACGAGTAGGTGCTCCTCGTCGTCGATGGCGGCCTGGTCTTCCTCGTCGAATAGCTCAGCGAGCATTTCCTCGGCGTCGGAGTCCATGCCTCGGACAGAGCGTCGAACACCTTGCGGGCGGTGGACGTGGATCACTGGGGCGCAGCCTCCTCGGCGCCGGAGACGTGCTCGAACTGCGGCGACGACGTGGTGGACCAGCCGTCGGTGGTTTTGCCTCGTCGCTGTTGTACGATGGTGGCCGACGGTGGCGGCGTGGGGTGCGGGGGTGGGGCGGCGACGGCGAGGCGAGCGAGGGGAAAAGACGGTTCGGGGGTGGAGAAAGTGGGAAAAGAGCTCTCCCTCACCGACAGCGCTGGCCCACGAGCGCTTTTCCTATCGCCGCCCCCCCCCCCCCCCAGGCCGAACCCAACGGGCTGGGTTCCGCCTGGGGGCGGCGGCGCTAATTTCCGCCGAAACGGCGCTTTTTCAGGTCCGGGGGGGGGTCGACTGGTGAAAAAACGGCGCTTTTCGCCCAAAACGGCGCTAATTTGCGTCCTGGGGGGACGACTGGAGATGCCCTTATCCCACCAAATCCCACCAAATCCCACCTTAACTCATTCTTACTCCACCAACATAGGAGGATTTTCTCCTCCAACACACTCTGGCCGTTGCCTAATATGGCCTCACGACAGCAACGACGATCTCCTTACCGGTCGCCACACGCGCAGGTTGACATGGATGATGCACGGACCGAAATGCCCAATCAAAACTTGCTGGACCCGGCCGGAGATAGCGGTCAGAGTAACGGAACTAACCTACACCCGCGGCTACACATAGACGCACAAGTCATTTGGCCATTAATATTTTACTATACGCGGGATGAGAAGCTCAAAGACCGACCTCCAGCTTAGCTAGGATTGACGTGCGGCCGGTATGGTCGCAATGGCGAGATCGACGCTTTTCTTGCTTCTACTTAAGGCACGGCAGGCAGAACAAGTGGGTGTGGTCGCCATGCCGCGCCCGTTTCTGTGGTTCTCGCAGCGGTTCTTGTCCATCATGAGCGCCAACAACCTCTTCGTCGGGGCTCATGCTCTCCGCGTCATGGACACAGCCGGACGCCGGCCATCGTGCGCGGACAGGACGCCTAAGTCGGCCAAGACGCCGTGCCTTGTCGGCGGTACGGAGTGGTGGTTCGACGACGCGGCGGCGCCACGCGGCGGCTCTGTCTCGGATGAACGTCGAGAAGGCCACATGGCCGACGATCTGGGAAGCCTCCACGCCGTCCGTGGCCTCGCTGACACGGCCCTGCACGGCGTGACGGTCGCTGGTTGCGGCGGCAGCGCGGCGCTCTAAGCCTCTTCCGGGCGCTGCGGACGGTGTCAGCCGCGGGGACAAGCAGAAGTAAGCTGGAACGGCCCGTGGGGTGCATCGATGCTGGACCAGGCCGCCATGGATCCAGCTGATACTGGGCGCTCCCTGCAGTACTGATAGTTGATACTGGACTACGTCCTCGTCTCGGGCGACGGTGGGGGCGTGGACGACGTGAGCCTCGTCATGGACACTCGGTGTCGGGCTCTTCCGCGTACCTGTCCAGCTTTGCTGTGATAGCGATACAATTAGTAGCGGGATACGTGGGACTTCCGGTGGGCTAGGTGGGTTTGACCCGTTTAATCCATAACGGTTTAGTGGGATTGTTAAACGGGATAAGTGGGCAGTAATTGGTGGAATGGGACGCGGGATACGTAGAAAATCCCATCCCACTTGAAATCATACCGGGAAGGTTAAATAGTTTGTGTTGTCCGTGTTGTCGGAAAGTTATTCTTTCCTGTTACCTTAATTTTAATCATGTGGGTAATACCCCATTTTCGTGCGCATATCTCGCTTTCACATCCTCTCCATGTTCCATGCACCCTTGTTTACTTATAGGGTATTGTGGGGGAACATAGGGGATTTTACCGAATCCCGAAAAATCCCCACTAGTCCATTTACTACTCCTGTCGGATATATACCGAATAGGGGTATAGTAGATGGTAGACAAAGTGCCGAATTACCAGGGTGGCCTAATTGGTAGTGGTCTTAGGTCCATTGGGCGGCCCAGTAATCCGACGCACAGAAGACGGATTCTAGAAGAACCCGGATTACGGCCCACGAGATCTGGCTTGGAGGAGAAGACGGATTCCTTGCTTTCCAAGATACGAGTTACGTAGTCTTCTAGGTTTCCTTTTCTGTAAGCCTTAATCCGGCTATTATATAAAGCCGGACGGGAGATAGATTAGGAGGGAGAACAGAGAAGCTCTACGCCAACTCGCCGAGAAGCGCATCCTCGTCGAGTAGCTTAGATCTAAACCTCACATTGTAACTCTGTATCCAGGCTTTAGTCCTGATTAGTGAGAAGTGTAGGAGTAGGCACGTCGTACTGTCGCGACGTACCGAACCTGGGTAAATCCTGTGTTCACTGTCCACCACGCGATCCCGTTACCCCACGTCTCTACCGTAGTCTCATGGCACCCCCGTCTATGAAAACTACTACGATGTCTCGACAGTTGGCGCCCACCGTGGGGCATGCGACGTCAGGCGTGAAGTTCCGATTTGGGATACTTGGCGGAATCGGAAGATCAATCACTGTCGGAAGCCTGGAGTTCGACGACGACGTCGGACGCTTCCTCGACAACGGATCCTATATACCGGCGCAAAACCACCTGGTAAGTGCCTGCGTGTTACCGATTGGATCTGCTAACATCTTTATCGGACTAACCGCAGAAGCAATGGGGTTTTGCGGTGGAAGCAAGTATTTCCCACCCGCCCTATACCCAGTCGAAGACGACTATGATGCCGGATTTTGCTCGGATCGCCGACAAAAAAGTGATACACACTTTATCGGCATGGTGCAATCTGAAGTCGCCGAAAACACGGATGACGGAAATCCCGTGCAAGAGGCAGACAACAACACACCCGTCATAGCGACGGAAGATCCGACACCCGTCACAGAGGCGGAAGATCCGACATCCGTCAACTTGACGATGAACTCGGAAGCCGAGTCTGTACTAGCCGCCATTGAGGCGAGATTGGAGTCGGACACCGGATCGGATAAATTCGACTCCGAAGATGAAGATGAGGATGCCTTCGAAAGAAAGGTAAAATCTCTACAAGAGGGATTCCACGAAGTGCTAATGGCAAAACCGGCTGAAGTCACGGATGCCGGCAGCCAGGAAAGCCCCAAAACTCCTCCGCCAGACGAAGAGAGAGAAGACGGAGAAACTTCTCCGGTATTTCCCAATGTTAAGGAGATGACAGAAGATGAGCCTGTCAAGAAACCTCCCTCTTCCAAGAAAAAGCACCGTGCTGCCAAGAAACTCCAATACAAAATCCGGAAGAAAAAATCAGCCGATCTCGCTGATGAAAACCTGGAAATAGGAGATGCTAGCAGAACGAAGCCTGCGGAGAAGAAATCCAAAGAAATCCCCGCTCCGCCAGTGACGGAACAGAAGAACAAGAGATGTTGCAAACACCAGTGGGACCAAATGAACCCCCTGAGATGCTGGAAGCCAGGAGACAAGCCTTCCAAAGGCAACAACAACATCTACTCAGATCTCGGCAACATCTTCAACAAACCCAGCATGATATCAAAATCATGAAGTAAGAAATAGAGGAGTATGAGAGAAAGAATAGATCTGCGTTAAAACCTACTAGGTTACCCGGAATCGTAAGACCGGAAGAACTGCAGCCAAAAGAAAGGTTCCATAACCCATCTTGGCAAAAGCAGGTAAACGGCAAAGATGCCAGGGGCGAACCAATATACAAAACCGCAGCAGAAAACGCGGAAGCAGCGTTCGCCATCCTCAACAACGATCTGTACTCCAACGGGGGAAAACTTCAAGGGGTGTATGCTTTCTTAGGAAAAGCATTGCAACAACAACAGCGGGGCCAGGAGCGATCAGGGAGGCTGCACGATAACTCCGCCCTATGCAAAACAGCTACTTGCGCTGCTGGAGCACCTGGACCGGAAGAACCCGGAGATTTAGACAATTCAAAGGACAAAAAAGAGGATCCGAGAAAAGACAAGAAAAACCCCGACAACCGGGATGCAGCGTCTAGAACCGGATCCCATCCCCCTAAAGATGGACATAAACCCCACGATCGGGAAGACAAACACCGGAATGACGGCAAAATAATGCCACCTCCAAGAAACCCAGCTGAGAAAGCCGGAAGATATTGATATACCTCACAGACGCGAGAGATCCCGAATACCTCCTAAGGATAAAGAAAGGCACAGGAGCAGAACTCCGCCTAACCCTAAAGGGCGTGACCACGGAAGAGATAGAAACAATCCCGGAAAAGCGCGTCCGCGCAACAATGGGAAAGAAAGGAGCAGATCCCCTTCTGTCCATTCAGCCGGAAGATATTCTGCACACATTGATAGAGCAGAAAAGGATGATCTATACTTTGGTCTAAGTGTTTTACTGATAGGATTTGAAGGATAACCCTGCATTCTGGCTTTGCCAAGGTCGGTCCAACGTACCAGAAATACACCGGCAGCATAAACCCGGATACCTGGCTCTCAGACTATTATACAGCCGTCCAGATCAACAATGGGACAGACCTGGAAGCTGTCAAGTTTCTTCCCTTAATGTTGCTGGACGGAGCCAGAGATTGGATCAATGGATTACCATCAAGAACTGTCGATAGCTGGGACGATATGGCTAGAGTATTCACTGAGCATTTCCGGGGAACGTACAAACGCCCGAACAGCATTAACCAGCTAAACCGTTGCACCCAATTTGAAGATGAACCATACGTGGATTTCATCTTCAGATGGACGGCAATGAAGAGTAGTTGCTCTGGAGTAACTGATGTACAAGCAATGCATGCTTTCGTCAATGGCCTAAAACCCGGACTCGTACCGTTCATGGTTGGTTCCAAGCAGCACAAAGATCTCGGATCTATGCTTACAACCGCCAATGAGCACGCTGCAGCCGAAGACGACATCAGAGCAAGAGGAGGCAATATCGAATCATTGATACTTGCCAAGAAAACCCCTCGTTCTGACAAAAAAGGAACTCCAGAAACAACGACAAAACCCAAAGAGGTCAACATAGCCTTTGGAGGAGAAAAGGGGAACAAGTGGAAAGGACGCAGCCCAGATCTAATCAATTACACTCCTGAAGAATGGGAGAGGATTAAGTCGGAACCTTGTGTCCACCACTCGCAATTTGGGAAACCCACCCATACAAACGCGCAATGCCGGCTGAATAAGCACATGAAAGGCAGTGCAGGATCCGGAAGTAAGGGTAATGGTTCCAAGAGGAAACCCGCCAAACAAAAGCCAGAAGCTCACAAAGAAGACAGTGAATCGGACACTGACGAAAAAATCCAGGAACAACAGCGAAAGGGCGAACCCAAATTTCCGAGAGTCGGTGGAGAAGCAATGCTAACTTTCCTAGCAACTCCGTCGGCAAAGGTGGCCAAAAAAACACTTCGGGAAATAAACGCGGTTGTTCCGGCAACCCCGAAATTCTTGAAGTACTCCAACACACCGATAATCTGGGATCAGTCTGATCATCCCGGAAATATCCCTGAACCCGGCACACACGCTCTTGTTGTAAGCCCTATTGTTCAAAACACTAGGCTAAGAAGAGTGCTGATGGATGGAGGATCCAGCATTAATATAATGTACCTGGATACACTGAAGCATCTGAAGATTTCCGAGTCCCAGCTCAACTACAGCAACATACGCTTCCATGGCATTGTTCCTGGCAGACAAGTACGATCCCTAGGAGAAATTTCCCTAGACGTCACCTTCGGAGATAAAGATCACTTCCGACAGGAAAAAGTATCCTTCGAAGTAGTGCCGTTCGAAAGCGTGTATCACGCAATACTCGGACGTCCAGCCTTCGCCAAATTCACGGCAAGATCTTGTTATATCTATAACAAGCTGAAGATGCCAGGACCCAAAGGAGGAGTAATCACCATAGCCGGTGATTTCAAGCTGGCAAACGAGTTGGAGAAAGAAAATGCCCTTTGCGCTCAGAGAGTTATAGCAAAGGAAGAATTGAAGGAATTAGCCAAGGAGGTATCGCCGACAGAAATGCCGGCAGGAAAAGAAACCCGGAAGCCGACAGACAGCTTCAAGGCGTCTGAGAATACAAGACAGGTACTCCTAGATCCCAAAGATCCGACAAAATTTGTCGTCGTTGGGACTGGGATGACCGACAAATAGGAAGGCGAGCTCATCAAGTTCCTCCGTGAGAACTGGGATATTTTTGCCTGGTGTCCAGCTGACATGTCAGGTGTACCCAGGGAACTTGCTGAGCACCAACTCAAGGTTATTCCAGGATCAAAACCCGTCAAACAAGGTCTCCGTCGATTTGACGGAAGAAGACGGAAGGCTATTGGCAAGGAAATTATCCGGCTTTTAGCAGCGGATTTCATCAAGGAACTAATCCATACTGACTAGTCCGCAAATCCAGTATTAGTACCGAAGAAAGACACTACTGCTCTTAGAATGTGTATAGATTACACAGGCTTGAACAAGTTGTGTCCGAAAGATAGGTTCGCACTACCGCGAATCGATCAAATAATAGATGCCACTGCAGGCTCCGAGCTTTTATGCTTTTTTGGATGCATACTCCGGGTACCACCAAATACGCATGAAAAAGGAAGATCAAATCAAGACTTCTTTCATAACCCCGTACGGGACGTACTATTACGTAACCATGCCATTTGGCCTGAAGAACGCAGGTGCAACCTACCAGCGTTGCATGCAGCGTTGTCTGCATAGTCAGATTGGCAAAAACGTCCATGTTTACGTGGACGATATTGTTGTCGTAACCAAGGAAAAAGATACACTCCTTGAGGATTTGCGAGAAACTTTCGAAAACTTACGCACTTACAAGATGAAGTTGAATCCATCTAAGTGCGTATTCGGGGTTCCCTCAGGAAAACTTCTGGGTTTCATCGTTTCTCACAGAGGAATAGAAGTTAACCCGGAAAAGATCAAGGCAATCTTGAAGATCTCAAAACCTACGTGCGTCAAAGATGTCCAAAGATTGACGGGTTCTGCCGCAGCCGTCAGCAGATTTATTAGTCGGCTGGGGGATAAAGCCTTACCACTCTACAAACTGCTGAAGAAATCTGACAAATTCGAATGGACAGAGGAGCCGATGCGGCGTTAACCCAGTTGAAGGAAACCTTGATGAAAGCCCCGATTTTGGCATCCCCAAAAGACGAAGAACCCATGCTGCTGTACCTTACAGCGACAAATCGGGTTATTAGTGCGGTAATCGTTGTGGAACGGACAAAGGAAGAACAAAGCATACCCGACTAACATCCGGTATATTACATAAGCGAAGTTTTCTCCGAGTCCAAACAAAGGTACCCACACTATCAGAAACTGGCATACGGTGTATTTTTCGCATCTAGAAAACTGCGCCATTATTTCCAAGGGCATTCCATAACAGTGGTATGTAAAGCACCACTAGGGGATATTATAAACAATGCGGAGGCAACCGGCCGAGTAGCCAAATGGGGCATTGAGCTGGCAGCCTTCGACATTAAGTATCAGCCAAGACGGCAATAAAATCCCAGGTTTTGGCAGATTTTGTGGCCGACTGGACGGAAGCAATGGAAAAAACACCGATGCCGGAGTCCGAGTACTGGATCATGCATTTTGACGGATCTAAGATGAAGGAAGGAGCTGGAGCTGGCGTCGTCTTAAAATCCCCTAAAGGAGACACAATGGAGTATGTACTACAAATACACTTCAACGCCAGTAATAACGTGGCAGAATACGAAGCTCTACTTCATGGCTTGCATATTGCAAAAGAAATAGGAGTAAAGCGCATATTGTGCTATGGAGACTCGGATTTGATACAGCATCAGCTCAACCAAAACTGGGATGCCAAAAGCCCTATAATGGCCGAATATCGGAGAACGGTAGACGAGTTCGCCATCTGTTTCTTTGGATTCGAGGTCCTTCACATCAAAAGGGAGGAAAATTGGAACGCGGATGCGCTAGCCCGCATTGGATCAGAAAGGGTAAAAACCCTACCACTAGGGGTATCCGTCCAGCATTTGCATGAGCCATCCATAAAAGGTGGAGATGTTGATTATCCTCTGGCATCTGAATCAATCGAAGTCATGCTCGTTAAACCGGACTGGACAATTCCATACTTAAACTTCTTAGTAAATCAGAAGTACCCGGAAGGAGCAGATGAAGTCTTGCAAAGACAAATACAGCGTCGATGCAAAGGATACGTGGTAATTGACGACTGCTTGTATAAACGCAGTACTTCTGGAATCTTTCAGCGGTGCATCTCACCAGAAGAAGGAAGGGAAATACTGGAAGAAATCCATGCCGGTGATTGCGGACATCATGCTCAATCAAAAAGCATAGTCAAAAAAGCTTTCCGCGCTGGATTTTTCTGGCTAACAGCCAAGACAGATGCCGAGCACATAGTTAATACGTGTGCAGGATGTCAATATTATGCCAAGCAGACCAATTTGCCGGCCCAAGCACTCAAAATCATCCCCATTACATGGCCGTTTGCGGTCTGGGGGCTAGATATGATGGAACGGTTCAAAACTGCAAGAGGTGGACTTACACATCTACTTGTAGCAGTAGATAAGTATACCAAATGGGTGGAGGCTAAACCCATAAAAAAGCTGGATGGTGCAACTGCCAGAAATTTCATCATCGACTTAGTAATGAGGTATGGCGTCCCACACAGCATAATAACAGACAACGGGACAAATTTCTCCATTGGAGAGTTGGCGAAATATTGCCAACAAACGGGAATCCGCCTAGACCTTGCATCTGTGGCGCACCCGCAATCCAATGGGCAGGTTGAAAGAATGAATAGCTCAATCCTGCAAGGAATACGCCCAAGACTCGAATCTCCTCTTCATAGAGCAGCTGGGGCATGGGTAGAGGAGTTACCCTCCGTGCTTTGGAGTATTCGAACGACACCAAATAGGTCAACTGGGCAAACCCCGTTTTTCCTAGTTTACGGTGCGGAAGCAATTCTTCCAACGGACATGATCCATGACAGCCCAAGAGTGCAGGATTTCGACGATTCAGATACCGAAGAAGCACGACAGGACGCCGTCGATCTCCTAGAAGAGGAACGAGAGCTTGTGCTTCAAAGATCCGCCATTTACCAGCAAGGTTTGCGGCGTTACCATAGTCGGAAAATCAGGCATCGCTCTTTTAAAGAAGGTGACCTAGTGCTGAGGCTGGTACAACAAAGGAAGCACAAATTAGCCCCAGTTTGGGAAGGACCATTCGTCATAAGTAAAGCCATGAAGAATGGATCGTATTATCTTGTCGATATTCGAGATACGGAAGATGATCCAGAAAAGCCGAATCGCAAAAGAAAGAGAAAGATAGATGATGAGCTAGGAGAGACGAAAAGGCCTTGGAGCATCCAGCAGTTACGTCCCTTCTATACTTAGTTCAATCTCTATGTAAACATCTTTTGAGATCATGAAATAAAGTTGTCAGAATCTTGATATCCATGTTTTTACAAAATCATTATAGTACAAAGCATGATTCCACCTTATCTATTTCCCAATGATCTTACAAAACACTCAATGTTAACCCGAATTGTGCCTGCGTGCTCGGTGCTTAAAAGCTGAATGATTCAGCCTGTTAACGGCTAAAGGAAACTTGGATTGTGCCTGCGTGCCCAAGTTTCAAAAAATTCCTTACCTTTCTCTAAGCATCATCTGATTGGTCGTGCGTTGGGTCACTAAAGCTAGTTCATAAAAATGTCTTTAGTATGATCCATGTTTTTGAGTTAAAACTGACGGGTTATATCCAGTTACTCAAAATAATACTTCATAATACTATTAAGTCATTTTTTTCAAAAACTAAAGGACAGTTAAAACGCATATGCCAGAGAACTTAGAAGATAAAGGAATAGTCAAACCCGAAAACCTTGCAAGGAATTTCATAATTCAAAGCTGCAAAAGGCGGAGTTCTTGTTTCGACAAATGGAATGGAAGCATTACAATATGAATTACATTGAAAAAATAAATGCTCCTATACAAATCCACCATCAGATCAAGTGCATTCCTTCAAGCATCCGAGTCTTCATCACTGCTATTGTCCTCGGGGGCTGCAGGCACTTCTTCTTCTGGGTAGGTGAGGGAAATATTGACCATAGAGGCAATCTTGGTGGCATGCCCTTTTATTTCATCAAAGACCGTATTCCGTTGCGCTTCTGTATATCCTTGAGGGACGCCGGATGCTACGCGCCAAGATTTTGCATCAGGGTAATGTAGACGCATAAGGCCGAGGGCCATGCGCGCACCACCTCGTGCAGCAGAGCGTAAGATAAATTCTTTCGACTCCGCAACTTCCTTGATGGCACCCGGAAGTTTATAAACTTCCGAGAATTCTATAGTACTTGTGGGAAGGAATTTGTTAATCAGCTGCATTCCTGCATTTCTGATTGCGTTCCATACTTCCCCAAAAGCTCGGATTTTTTTCAGTCCGAGAAATTCCTGGAAAATTTCCTGTTTTTTCGAAAAAAGCAAAGGTTAGGTGAAAAAAGGCAGGAAATAAGACATGAAGATATTGGTAAAAGGAGTTAGCTTACCAAGAACCTTGTCTATCTCGGTGCCTTCTTTCATGTGCGGGAATAACATACTTTCCAAATCATCGATAACAGACTTATCTTCTGCCGCCTGCAAAGAAGCCTTGGATCGAGCAATCCCAAGGGCCAGATTGCTGGCTTCCAGGTCTTCTTGAACTTTCGAAAGCACCTTTCGAAGGTTCGAGTTTTCCTATCGAAGCCGAGAGGCATTAATGGCGTCCTCAGCTAATTCTTTGGCTTTAGCTAAAGCGGCTATGGAGGGCAAGAAAATATTCCGAGTTTACAAAAAAGTCGGCAAACATCTTCCAGAGAAAAGCTCCATGGAGTAAATACCTGTTGCTTCCGATAGCTGTAGCTGAGATGATGCCAGCTCGTTGTT
This sequence comes from Alopecurus myosuroides, assembly GCA_028641055.1. Taxonomy (NCBI): domain Eukaryota; kingdom Viridiplantae; phylum Streptophyta; class Magnoliopsida; order Poales; family Poaceae; genus Alopecurus; species Alopecurus myosuroides. The sequence goes on along the minus strand of CM054063.1, from coordinate 201,360,811 downwards.
TTTTAACTCAATAATAGATTGAAGAGTTTTCACCTCTTCATTCTTGATATTAAGTTTGTTAAAAACTTCTACGTTTATAGCATCGGCAGAATGCTAAAACTCGGAAATGAAAAACAAATGCTTAAGTATAAACAAGCATAGTAAGAAACATTAAGAAGAAATCAGGTTTTCAACTTAATGCTTGGGGGCTAGAGATAATACCTGGCTCATTTCTCGCAAGTTTGACAAGGTCTCGTTGAATTCTTTGGCATAATCAGAGAAAAGAATCCCAACGTGATGAAGGCCATCTTGTATGACCTGACGAGGTGAAAACACGATATCATTGCGAACAACCAATCCGCCTTGTGGCCAAGGGCGAATTAGAGGGGCAGGAGCGAAGAATTTTTTAGCTTCTGGACGAATATATCCGAGGTCGTCGAATGGTTCTTCTTTTACCCGGATATCACTGTCCAGATTGGAAATGGGTTCGTTTCCAACAGATGACCGAGGATTTCCACCCATTTGTGTCTCCGTTCTTCCCCTCATGCCCATGGTCGCAGAAGAAGATTCTTCTTTGATAGTAGCTTTGTGTTTCTTCAATTTCTTCGTCTTCAGAGGAGTCGGAGCAAGGCTGAAAGGAGGATATCCGAGAAGTAAAAATCTCGAATAATCAAAGGAGAGTGATAACTGAGGAAGCTCCAGTAAAATACCTGGATGTGGCAATGGGAATTCCATCAACAGTCACCGTTTCCCCGAAGGTCACCTGCCTTTTGCGCTTCCGATCATTGTAAAATCCAGCATGTAATTCGCTGAGTTCGATGTCGGAAGCAAGATCATCACCTCCGAGTTCATCGAACTAGGAAAGAGTTAACAATATGTTAAAAAGCGGGAAAAGAAGTTAATCTGAGGAAAGCCCGGAAACAAGGAAAGTAAGAATACCTTAGGAACCAGATTCTCCACGTGATAAATGGCTAAGTTTTCTTCGATTTGGTTGCTGGTGGCGACCAGTTGATGAAGCCGCTTTATAAAATCATTCTTGGTATATGCTTTATCTGTTCCCCTCATACTATCTTCTGGCCCTACGTATTCGCAAAGAAGCCGGGAACGAAAGGAAAGAGGTTGAACACGGCGTCCAAACCAGCATAAAACAGTGTCCTTCCCAGTTAAAGAAGGGTTGGAAGAAGTAAGCTTGGCGATACGACGTTTTACCTTCATTAGATTTTCAGGCAATGTTTCAACTGCTTCAACTGTCCAACTCTCTCGAGGGATGGCAGCGGAATTAACAAATGGAGGAACCCCGATTTCCTTGCCGGGGAATGGGATGTCCTGATGGTAAAAGAAAGAACCCAGCCAGGATTGAGAAGGTTCTGGCATTTGTATCTTCGGAAACCAGTCCTCTCTAAACTTTCGAAGGGCGAAAGATATAGTTCCACAGATCGGAGGGATGCCTTCTGTGATGTTATGTTTTACCTCAAAGCAGTATTGCCAAAAATCTAGACTAGGAGCTATTCCGAGGTACCCTTCAAAAAGGGCTTGGAAACTAGCTAGGTAAAGGATAGAATTCGGAGAAAGGTTGTGTGGTTGAACGCCATAATGGTTAAGGATGTCTACGAAAAAGGCAGAAGGAGGTAAACCCATACCTCTTGCGATGTGAGAGGTAAGGAGGACGCGTTCTCCATCTTTCGGTTTGGGCTCGAGTTCACCTTCCGAGTTTCGCCATTTGTCTTTAACTATTAATCCCTCCTTTGACATTCGACGAAGGAGGAGGAGAGAAGAATTACTTGGACTCCAATTGCCGACAAATTCGGCTTCTTCGTTAACTCCGGTAGTGGCGTGCTCGCTGACACGAGGTTGGATCTTCTCCTCCGCCGTTTCAGGGGCAAACGGCGGAGAAGGTGCGGAGCTCGAGCCCGCAGCATTCGCGGCGGCGGAAAGATCTTCTCCGCCCGCCGCCGAGGCCGCGATTTTCTCCGGCTCGTCGCCGGCGTGCTTGGGTGACCCTAGTTGTGGATCTAGGTCACCGATAAGCTCGTCGATGGCGGAGCGAGTTGGGGAGGACGGCGAGGTGGCCATTTTGTGGCGGCGCGTTGCGTTCCGGTGTGCTTTGGAGGCGAAGTGCGCTCAGGGGCAGTACC